>JANUSC010000025.1:0-1200000 GCA_025200525.1 Camellia lanceoleosa | reverse complement strand
TTTGCGACTTGCGAAGCCTTCAACACGGCATAAGATTGGGCCTCGACCCACTTTGTGAAATAGTCTATCGCTACCAAGATAAAATCATGCCCATTCGAACCCTTCGGAATGCTGACTCGATCACATCGATTCCCCAAAGCGAAGCGGCCATGGTGATGTCATGTTGTATAACTTTGATGGCGGGATGTTCATACGGTTTGCGTGAATCTGGCATTTGTGGCATCGCCGAACAAAACCGATACAATCTTCCTCCATGGTAGACCAGTAGTAGCCTTGTCTGAGGATCTTTCGTGCCAGCATCACCCCGTTCATATGTGCCCCACATTCTCCTCCATGGATGGCCTCCATCAGGCGCTTCGACTCCTCGGCTTCCACACACAGCTTGTGCATTCCCAGATGACCTCTCTTGTACAATTTACCCCCGCAGATGATAAACTGAACAGCCATTCTTCTGATTGCCCTTTTGTCTTTGGCATTTGCCCCTAGTGGATATGCCTCCTTTTCCAAGAAATTCCATATGTCGTGATACCAAGGGTTGTTATCACTACTTCATCTATGGCGAAGATTGATCGTGGCGGTGCAAATTTTGGTCAATAATATTTGGGCGATCAGGACCCCAGATGGGATGTCTATCATAGAAGATAGAGTTGCTAAGCGAATCTGCAAACTGTTGTTCTCTCTCACTAGGTGAGTGAAATTTAGCTTTTCAAACCGAGGATTAACAAATCCAAGATGCGGTGGTATATTATCATCTTTTCCTCCTTCACTTTCCAATCTCCTTTCGCTTGAGATACAACTAGGTTCGAATCCCCAATGACATCCAAACGCCTTGCCCCTAGTTCTAGGGCTGCTTCCAGACCAGCAATACAAGCCTCATACTCTGCCTCATTGTTCGAGACTTTGAACCGGAGCTTAAATGCTAAAGGGATACGGGAGTCGTCGGGCGCTATCAGCAACACCCCTATCCCATATCCGTATTGATTTGACGCTCCGTCAAAGTACATCGTCCAAGCTTCATCTTCGACGTGCAGAATAGCTTCATCTGGGAATAGGTACTCAACCGCTTCATCCCCTTCAACCGGGTGGTCGGCAAGGAACTCTGCCACCGCTCTCCCTTTTACGGACTTGCGTGTCACATACTTGAGGTCAAATTCTGAGAGCAACAGCAACCAACGAGCTAGCCTACCGTGGCTGGTTCCTCGAAAAGATATTTGATGGGATCAAGTCGTGAGACCAACATTACAGTGAGCTAACGGTAGTGCATGACTTCCTAGTAGCCCATACCAAGGCGGACATGCCTTCTCCGGTAGTGTAGCGAGTCTCGTAATCGAGCATCTTCTTGCTCAGATAGTAGATGGCCCTTTCCACTTTATCTTCCGATTCTTGTGCGAGCATACAGCCCATCGTAGTTTCAGTTACTGATAGGTACAGTATCAACGGTTTTCCTGGCTTTGGTGGTGACAACACGGGTGGATTTTGTAGATATTCTTTAATCTGTTCAAATGCGGCTTGGCATCGGCCGTCCCATTGGAACTTCTTTCCTTTCTTCAAGAGACCAAAAAGTGGTTCACAAGTCAAGGTTAGTTTTGAGATAAACCGCCTTATGAATTGCACTTTACCTAGAAAGCCTCGCACCTCCTTTTCAGTCATTGGTGGTGGCATTTCTAAGATGGCCTTGATTTTGGAAGGGTCGACTTGATGCCTTTGTGTCAGAAATCGACATTTTTCCCACTGTAACACCAAACGTACATTTCTGAGGATTCAACCGCAGCCGAAATTCCCTGATCCTTTGGAAAAACTTTTGCAAGGCGGTGTAGTGGCCCTCTCTTTCTTTGGACTTGACAATCATGTCGTCCACATTCACCTCGACCTCTTTATGGATCATGTCATGTAATATTGTAGTTGTAGCCCGTTGATATGTAGCCCCAGCGTTCTTTAGCCCAAATGGCATCACTCTGTAGCAATATGTACTTACGGGGTGGTAAGCGATCTTCTCCGATCTTGGTGCCATTACTATCGATTATAGCACGAGAAGCCATCCATGAATGAGAGCAAAGCATGCCCATTGTGAAATCTACCAACTCGTCGATGTGCGGCAAGGAAAGTCATCCTTGAATGGTACTGTTCAAATCCAGAAGTCCACACATACGGATTACGCCATCCTTCTTGACCTTTGGAACAATGTTGGCCACCAAGTCGGGTATTCGGATACCAGGAAGCAGCGTCAATCGTTTGGTGACCTCTTCCTTGATCTTAATGGCCCAATCAGGCGGATCCTCTGAGTTTACGCTTGACAGTCGAGCCTCGGGGTCAAGAGGATCGGTCTTTGTACAATCTCAGGATCGATTCCAGGCATGTCTTCGTAGGACCACGCGAAAACATCTTTGAAATCTTTTAATAAAGCGACTAAGCGCTCGCGTTCCTCCGAAGACAACGTGGACCCAATCTGGACCAGCCGCGGGTCCTTCTCAGTACCAATGTTCACGGTAGTGATTTCATCCATTAAGGGTTTAACAAACCTCTCTTGCTCTTGTTCAATTAGTCGTTGCAAACCCGAGGAATTTCGTCCTCGTCGTTTTCATCAAAATTTTGAAAGTCCTGATTTAAGCAATAAACCAAAGGCCTGAGAAAAGTACTCGGAAACCACAGTTACCTCATTCTCATTTGATACTTCGAACCGTCCAATTCCTCTGTTACAGAGACTCAAAAGAAAAAAAACGACACAGGCGGGGCTGTGGCATCGGGTTATCACTCCAGAATCTGGGACTCGGACTTAGCAATTTGGAACTCGATTCGACTCACAAGACTTCGGTGGAATCGATTAGGCTCACTACTGACCGGTGCTACTTGATAAAAATCCTCCTCGTCTTGCCGGATGAGGGAGGTGCGATGGATGCATCCAAAATAGCGATTGATTGGCCTGACCGTTTCATCTCTAATCATGGACACCGAGGCCATTCCCCCACAAGCTGGTTGATCAAAGGATCGAAAGTAGACATGCGATGCTACCCCATTTCAAACTACGTGTCCATGAGACTCCAATTCCTTGCTATGTTCGGCCTCAAGCTAAGATGCATGCGCTCTTGACAACATCATCCCAGACAAGCAAGTCGAAGAAAATCTCAAATCGGCATGCGTTTCTTTTCTTTATTGACCATGGCTCAGGAAAACCTGAGAATGGGAAGTCTTCCCCTCCGGGAAACGTCCGTTCAAAATTACCGGATGGGCCGGTGCATCAATTCAAAAGGTTTCCCCATCTGTTTTGCTTTGGCTCTTCCAGCCATCTCTTTTCCTTTTCTTACCCAATCTTCCTTGGTGGGCAGGTAACCCAAGCCGAAGGTGTGAGGGTTGTGCGGCACTTCAGCCAGTGTTGCAATGCCCTTACGGCCGCTCTTCCCTAATCCCATCCCGGGGATGTATTGGAGTTTGTTCATGAGGTACACTGCTTGGGCACCAACATATATCCCTTCATTAGCGGCCATGATATTCTGTACAACCTGAGCCTCAGCCAAGGTAAAGCCTGATATGAACACGTCCTCCAGGCCATGCTTTATCTCGAGCAGTGGATACTTCGGTGGTGGATGAATCGATGAATTCGAAGGCGATGGCTACTCCTTCCCATAGGGGTATTTCACCATTTGGTGCAAAGTAGATAATCTTGCCTTCACGATGCGACCCACGGCCCCAATAACAAATTGAAAGTTGCAGGTACTTCCAAGACATGAAAATCTATCTCCTGCTGTCCCGGGCCAACCTTGGTCTGGATTTTAACGGTTCCCATCACCTCTCGGCTTGTATTGTCATATGCCCTGATGACCTGGACTGTTGGTACAAAGTCTGCGACTTTCAGACCAATCGCGTAAGCTGTCCTTGCAGGGCAGACGTTGATGGCGGACCCTGTATCGACAAGGACTACCGGTATCCATTTGTTTCTACACTCCACGGAGATGTAGAGTGGCTTGTTGTGATTTGTGCCCTCAGGCGGTAATTCCTTATCAGCAAACGTCAACATCGGGGCAGCTCCTCCCGGAAAGACTAGCCCCACTAGCTGTTCTGGTGTTGTTTCTATTGAAAGCTTTGCCTTATCCATGGCTGATAAAACAGCCTCCCTA
Source organism: Camellia lanceoleosa (assembly GCA_025200525.1). NCBI lineage: Eukaryota > Viridiplantae > Streptophyta > Magnoliopsida > Ericales > Theaceae > Camellia > Camellia lanceoleosa. The sequence goes on along the minus strand of JANUSC010000025.1, from coordinate 1,195,888 downwards.
TGCACTCGAGAAGCCATAAGCAGTCCCCAAATAGAGATATCTGCTTGTATCTTTTTCAATTTGTTTAGTCTGGCTTCCTCTTGATTGCTTTTCATACCTTCTCGGCCTCTTTGTCCTTCCACGAGGCCTCTGGTTGATCCAAGTGTGGGGGTTTGAAATACCGCCCACTCAGGTGTCATATGGTCAACCTCTCCAAGGTACCAGTGTTATCGGGTTGGTTATTCCCCAATCTTCATCCGTATGGGCAAGACATAGGTCCTCGTCTTCCCACCACATTAAAATCGTGTGGCCAGACACTTGTCCGCCTGGTATGGCTTATTCTCGTGCTCGCCGCACCTTCCATCCACATGCCATGACATTCTCGGTTCGTGTGCACCTGGTTCTGCTCCCATGGGCCTTCGCCCTCTGATTCTCTCGGAATCCTCAAAACTTGCTTGTTACGACATAGTTATTGTTCATTCATTTCCGTACTCAAAATGTTCCAATCGTGGCGAAATTCTTAACAAGCGCCCGACAATATGCTCTGCTCTTGACCCTTCGGCCATCAGCGATATTCTCATTCTGTTGAGCTCTGCTCTGAAATTCTCCTACCACATCGGTGCTCGTCCAACCACCGGTAGCTTCTCTTGAATCCTCATAATTGAACCACGCAAGCTGCTGCGTCCTCACAGGTATTGTTGTCAGAGAGTTGGAGATTGGCAGTCCTCTACGGTTGTTACATCATCGATTCCTGTCCCAGACTATCCCCTCGGATCATGCACAATTCTCCCCTGTTGGCGGTTCCATCACAGGCCTATCTTGGCTTATCAACGAGATGTAGTCGCTCGGTTGTATGTCTTCCCATTGTAACTCCCAGTTCATGAGACTACGATTCAACAACCCTTTTCTCCTTCGGGATCTCCTCTCTCTGTTCTCGGCGGTCTGCTTGATGGCTTAGGTTGGGCTACGGAGATGTCCATCATGCACAAGTCAGTGCACTCAGGGAGGAACACCTCTGGTTTAGGCAAGTGGGTGGATGTGATATAGACACTAGGGTCATAAGACACGGCCCCAGTATGGATGAAATTAAGTCTTTTAGGTGGTGGGGCTTGGTTATGTGCAGGGAGGGGATTTGTAGTAACATTGGGCTTCTCGGGAGGCAAAATCACCCCGTTATCGATAAGGTCTTGAATTTCATGGCGTAGCAAATAGCCTTGGTCGGTGTCGTGGCGTCTTTGTTGATGAAATGCACAATATTTGGTCGGGTTATGGGTAGGAGGGAGTTTTTCTGGTAGGGGTCGCGGCTCCAGGGGCCTCAAGTGCCCTTTCTTGATCAACACCCCCAGAGCTTTGGATAGGGGCATATAGAGTGGAGCGAAAGTTCTGGAGTTTTTGGGTGGGTATTTGGTCGTTTGTGGGTTGCTAGGACGCCTTGGGAGAATGGCGGGCCGCCACATTTCTTTGTGGGGGGTTAGTGGTGACCATGCTTACCGGAGGCTCTCGTGGTGATGTGCCACTTTCGAACTGTATTAGTGTTGCGGTTGAAGGTCCTTCGGGGTTGCTCCCGATCATTATCAATCCAGCCTTGTTTCAAGGCATCTTCAATCTGCACCCCCATTTCATGCAGGTCAGAAAAGGTGGGAAATGGGACTACTATCATCTTTTGCATCAATTTCGGCTGTAGATTGCGCACAATCATCCGAATCTGGTCTTTGTCCGTAGGCCTCAAGGTCATCATTGAAGCCTTGGCCCTCCATCTGGTTACGAACTCTGAAAAACTCTCCTTAGGCTCTTGTCTGGTTGTCTCGAGATCACGGGTAGTGATCTCAATCTGTGTGTTGTATGAATACTGCGCGATGAAGGCCTCAGCCATTTCGTCCCAATTTCTCTTAACGTCATCATCTAACTTAGCATACCATGCAGACGCCACACCTGACAGGGTTCGACCAAATAGAGACAACTTCTGGAGCCTACTGAGGCCCATTGGCCTTAGAACGTCCGAAAACAGTCTTAAGTGTACCATGGGGTCCCCAGACCCATCAAATCGATCAATATGAGGCATTTTGAATCTGTCGGGCAGCGTCACAGCTGCGTCAGTGTAACCATCTTCAATATCGGGGATAGTCTTGACCCCTTGGGATCTCTTGAATAACTTTTCAAGCTTGCTTAATTTGAGTGCGGTGGGATCAGTCTCGAACTCAAAGGGAGAGTCCGGTAGATTAGTGGGTGTTTTTGATAGTTGAGGTTGAATTTGGGGTAGAGTTGGAGGTGGGGGTGGTCCTGTGGGTAGCTCTGTATCAGTCTGAACATTGGCTGTCTCCCCGACGTTAGGAACTCCTGGTGGGGGAGGAACTTGATGCGAAGCAGATGCTCCGGTTTGCTGTTCTAGCCTGGCAATTGTCTCTGCCTGTTCTCTCACAACTGTGGCCTGTTGCCTGGCGAAGTCTGCCTGACGGACGGCATCCTGTTGCATTGCTTTCATGCTCTCTTGAAGGTGGCGCACCATCTCCTCCAAACTGGCCATACTATCCTGTTCTGGTTGGATTACTGGTATAAATTCCCCCTCTGTTGGTAACACAAAACCCCGATCTCTACTGAGCACAGGTGGGGTAGACAAAGCCCTCTGAACTGACTGTTGTACTGATGTCCTCTGCCTTACTGACCTCCGTTTAGTAGTCGGGGGTAGTGAGTAGTACACTGGTTGTCCGTCTATCAGATCCTCAGATCGAAGGAGTCGACGGCCTCTGACCCAGGGTGCTTGGGGAATATCTATCGGATCGGTAGCAATTGTGCTCAACTACCTAATAAAAAGATAAATAAAACATATAAATAAACAGACAATCGGACAGCATAACGACGCAAAGTAAATAAACACACAACCCACGGTCGGGTATTTAAAATAAACGGTCGAATGCTGGATACACTGTTTCTCCACCACTGATCACTGATTCATGAACCATTGCCCCTAGGCCTGAATCTGATATCCACAGACAACTGATTCTCAAAACACTGACACTGATGCCCTCGGGCCTGATACTTAAACTTGCAAACTGATCTGTACGTTCCCTGCAGAGTCACACTCTAAAGCACATAGCAGATAAATGAGAACCAAAACACCCCTATATTGGGGTAGGGTTTCCCTGTCCTATTTTGTCAGGAGCTAGGGTTTCACTACGCACGCAGCGGTTTCAAACAACCTATATCGGGTAAGCAACCTGTCCTAGTTTGGAATGGTCACTATGGATTCCGACTATGCACTAGGTCGAATGGTCCAAAAGGGTGCCCCGGTAAAACCGGGGTTTGTGTTCCCATCTTGGCGAGCCATAGCCGGTCGACCTTATGGACATGCCTTGACAAGGCAAGCCTCCGGCAAACCGCTCAGGAATAGTAGATGGCCAACACGGTGTCCTAGGCGCACCAATGCACATGCAATGCAAAGAGACACATAAATGAAATCAAAACAGGATATCACGAGTTCGAGTCAAGCTCTCTAAACTCCCAATGAAGTCGCCAGAAGCGTAGCACGTCCGCATGAGGACCTCGCTCTCTGATTCGGACTCAATTTTGTGTCGGTTCTAAATCTGAACCAAAGAGTCCAAATCTGGCAAATCGTTTGAGAAAAACAGATTTTTGAAAAAGTAGTGCCAAACATGGACTGCTTTGGCAGATTACAGAGTCGCCACCTAAATAGTTTTTAAATTGGGAAATCTAGGAAACCACGACTCGGTCGCGAAGGCCACGTGTCCGTCATCACCAAAGTGGTCTTGGCTCGGGAGCTTGGGTACGATCGGGGAAGGTCAGCTATGAGCACCCCCTTTCGCCCGGTCCGAAGACCGGCCTCTACTAACCGTGATATCCGTTTTTGAAAACTTTATGCGTTCTTATTCCGGTTATTAACCTAGAATTACTATGTGATGCGCACAACTCAAAAGTATAGACTAGATCGCCTAACTTGGAAATAAACATTGCATATCCGTTTTGTCTCGAAAAACGTGTTAAATTTTGCTACTCGCAAGTAGGCTAAAATGCGGATTTCAATGAGTTGTTCCAACTCAAGCAATCCAACCTCCACCTGAGCAATCAAACAGTTTATCATGTAAGCACTTAGCCGCATGGCAAGCATACTGTCATGGCAACATTCACACGCATGCGATATGCTAAAGCCATGAAAACTTACATCGTACTCCTTGCCAAAATAACAAACTAGTTAGCAAAAACATGCATGTCCTAGTTCATGTCAAATGGCTAATGCATCACACACAGAGATGTAATCTAGAGTAGGCTCGGCTAACCCTAAACATGGCATGTGAAATGCGATCAGATAGCATATATTCAATTTGGAATTGAAAATACAATGCAGTTTGTATGATGTACCGAGCCCGGTGCATGTAAACAAATGCATGTATGCACGCATGCATTGCATAAGGTATGCTAAAATAAGTATGCCCTAATCTACCATTGTAAGCGGGTAAATAAAAGGGAGAAAGAAATGGGGGTTGGAAGACATACACCCACTCACCCACACTTATTACAATTATGCCCTCACACAGAGGGACCAAAATAATAATACAGTCCAACGAATAAATGAATAAATAAATTATTACAAATTCTAATTACTAAAAATTAAAGCAAATAAATAAATAAATACAATGGGGCCTCAGCCCTGCCTTGGGACGCGTGAATGATGCATGCTCGATCCGATTTGCCCGGAAAATCCGTGTCATGGCATTGCTGCTTCTGTTTTTACTGTCCTGCTTCCCCAAAAATTCCCAAAAGTTTCAGAAAACCTCCCAAATGGTCTGAAATACCCCACCGGCTGGGGGAAGAGCTCATCGACTGCTGAGATTGACCACCGGCTGCCCGTGGAGTTTATCGGCATAAAAACAGTGCCGATCGGCACAATAAACTGCCGGCCGTGAAGAAGTCCCTATGAGAGCAGTTAATGACAAAGAAGACAATGCATGGCATGGGTTTTTGGGGACATGTAAACATAGTCATTGCCTCCTATCATGCTTGGGGACTCAAGGGGGTAAGACTCTTGGTTCTCGGGCCACCAATGGTGCATTTTGACGCATGATAGCCCTAAGAACTAAGATTGCATTTTAATGTAAATGCATGCAACACAAACAAATGGATTAAGCCCCTATCATGTTAATGTCAAGGGCCCTAACGACATGGGGGGTTGAGGTGTGTTTTGTCACTTAAGGTACAAACACCCTTCAACTCCCACACTTGGTTTGACACCCCAAACCAAGCAATGAAATGCAATCATACAAACATGGGGACTAAGATGCTAGCCAATTAGGCATGCAAAATGTTAGAATATGGAAAGCATAGAAGTCATGCAAGGAGGGACCAATTAAGCATAGAACTAGTATGCTCCCAAGGCTTCTTTGACCAATCATGCAACAACCATGTAATGAGCATGCAATAATTGACTTAAGCCATAGTGGGCAGCCCTCAAACTCCCCTAAAACAGTGGCAAAAAATGCCTCAAAACTTGATTAAAATGCTACACAAGCATGCTAGTCAATGGACCCAAGTCTAAGGCACTAAAGAGACTAACTTGACACCACTTTCACAACCACTCATGGCATGCATCTAACAACCAAAAACAGAATTTTTGCATGGAAAATGGCACCCAAACCCTCTTAATGGCAACCCCAAAATGCACTAAACATGGAAGCATGCATAATGCTCTTCTCAAGGCATAAAAGACCAACAATTCAAAGCATGGATAGGATAGTAAATAGAGGTTCTTGAACATGATATGAGGACTGAAATACCACCCATAATGATGCCAAATCATGAGATCAAGTCAAGCTAAACATACTAGAGCTCCATACAAGCAAGGCCTACAAGCCAAAATGCAAGACAACTAAAAGAAGCATGCCAAAAGGGACCAAAATAGTGGCTCCCAGCCCCTATACACAACAAGGTGATGCTCTTATCTTCATGAAATCATGCTAAAACATGTAAGAATCAAGGCCTCAAAACATGGCATACCTTTGAGCATAAAAGAACATTTTAAAGCAAACATAAAAGACATGTTAGAGATGACAAATCCGACCAAAAACAGAATTTAAACATGCTCCAAAACACTCAAAAAAAAACTCTGAAATGAAGTCAAACAAGACTATGCACACATGCTATTCTTTGAACTCAAAATAAAGGCAAGCAAGGGACCAAGGAGAGAGGGGTGTCCCTCCCCTTTATGAGACCTAAAATCATCTTCCCCACCACTGAAAACCCACTGGTTTTCAGTGGTGAGAAGGCCAAAAACACCAAGCAAACAAAGTCTAAGATAAAGGTCACCAAAATAGCCAAATAAGGCCTAAAAGGGTGAGCCTTTGCTCAAACCACAAAATGACCTTAATGAAGGTTCAAGAACAAGTAAAAACAAGAGTTTTTTTTATCTTAAACACAAACTCAAAAACACAAAGCAAAGAGGGTAGAAAGAGGTTGCAAGAATGGGGGATATAAAGTAAAGTGTTTACCCTTGAAGATCCCTTGAAGAACAAAGGTTCCAGCCACCCTCTAGTGATCAACACCAACTCAAAACCACAACAATCAACCTCCCAAGCCTCTCAATCTCGAGCTAAGGTGTAAAGGTGTGTGTAAAGGAGCAAAAATGAGGTAAAACTACACTTTTTGGCCTAAAATCACACACACAAGAGGAGAGAGATGGAGATATAGATATATGGCAGAAATATATGTATATGAGCTCTGGTTTTTGTCTCAAAAAACTCTAACCCTAAGCCAAGAGGAAGAGTTCTCCTCTTATAGAACTTGTAAGACTTACAAGCTAAGTCATCCAAGAGCTCATCCCTCTATACACGTGTATGGAGGAGAGCAACAAGCTTTACAGCTGTGAGAAAATATCTCATAAAGCAACTGCACAGCGTCCGGCCGGCAAAGAGTGCCAAATGGCAAAATTTAGTGCCGGTCGGCACAAAATAGTGCCGGTCGGCACAATAAAGTGCCGATGGACAAAGAAGCCAGCCGATGGCCTCCAGTTCCAGCCGGTGGTGTGTAGGGATGCCTCAAAAGGCATTCCTTGCCCTCCCAAGGCAAAACACAAGCGTTTGGTGCAAAACCAAACACAAACGGTCGAGTTCGGAGGTCCTGAGGTAGGGCGCGCGCAGCCGAGAACTCCGGGAACTCCAAACGAACACAAACATAGATAATCACCGAGTGTTCCAACGGTGACGTCCAAGTCTTGAGGACGGTCAAAAATGGGGTCTCTACACTCTGTATCTGGCAAAGCAGTCCATGTTTGGCACTTCTTTCAAATATCTGTTTTCTCAAAACGATTTGTCGGATTTGGAGTCTTTGGTTCAAGATTTAGAACCGTGACACAAATCGAGTCCGAGCTGTAGCGAGGTCCCCCGCGGGCTTGTTACAGTTTCTGGCGACTTTGCTGGGGATTTAGAGAACTTGACTCGAACTCATGATATCTTGTTTTGTTTACACTTATGTATTTCTTTGCATTGCATTTGCATTGGTGCGCCTAGGACACCGTGTTTGCCATCTGCTATTCCTGAATGGTTTGCCGGAGGCTTGTCTTGTCAAGGCATGACCATAAGGCTGACCGGTTGTGGGCTCTGCCAGTATGGGAACACAAATCACGGTTTACCGGGGCACCCTTTTTGACCATTCGACCTAGTGCATATTCGGAATCCATAGTGACCATTCCAAACTAGGACAGGTTGCTTACCCGATATAGGTTGTTTGAAACCGCTGCGTGCGTAGTGAAACCCTAGCTCCTGACAAAATAGGACAGGGAAACCCTACTCTAACATAGGGGTGTTTTTGCTCTCACTTATCTACTATGTGCTTTTAGAGTGCGTCTCTACAGGAATGCATGTATCAGTTTGTGAGTTTGGGCATCAGGCCTGCGGACATCAGTCAGTATTTGAGAATCAGTTATCTGCGAGTATCAGATTCAGTTTTCAGGGATAGTGATTCAGGGATAATGATCAGTGTTTGAGGGCAGTGTGTATTCAGCTTATCAGCCGTGTGTTGTTATGCCCAGCCGTGTGTTGTGTATTTATTTTAAGCTGTTATGCTATTCGTTTATCTGGTTGTTTATTTCCTTATTGCTTTATTTATCTTTTTGCTAGGACAGTTTTAGCACAATTGCTTCTGACCCAGTAGATATTCCCTAAGCACTTTGGACAAGAGGTCGTCAGCTCAATCGATCTGAGGATCTAGTTGATGGACAGCCAGTGTTCCATTCTCTACCCCCAGTTGTCAGAAGAAGGCCAAGAAAACGCAGTGTGTCTGAGCAGAGGTTACCAGAACAGTGGTCTACCTTAGCAGTGAATACTCGGGCTGAGGTTTCAGTATCTGCCATAGAAATTCACATACCGGTTAGTCAGCAGGATCAGCGGAGCGTAGCCGAAATGGAGGAAATGATGCGCCAAATGCAGGAGAGCATGAGACAAATGCAGGAGGACGCCGCCTGCCAAGCGGAGTTCTCTAAACAACAGGCCACAGTCATGGCCCAACAAGCTGAGCTCATCACTAGACTGCAACAGCAGAATGCAGCGTCAGCCTCACATTCAGTTCCTCCTCCACCAAGGGTCCCGCTACCCGAGCAGGCACCAGCTACCCAAAATGTCCTACCAAATGCCTAGAACATCTTACCGAATGTCCAAAACGTCTAGGAGGACACAGGCCTTCCAACGAGGCCGGCTTCACCCCCACTTCCACCTCAACTGTCCAAAGCACCTACACCCATCAACCACTCGGACTCTCCCTTCGAGTTTGAGATAGACCCCACAACACTCAAACTGAGCAAGCTCGAGAAGCTTTTCAAAAAATACAAGGGGTGAAGGCTATTCTGGATATCGAGGACGGATATACCGATGTGGCCGTGACATTGCCGGATAGATTCAAGATGCTGCAGATCGATCGCTTCGACGGATCTGGTGATCCCATGGTCCACCTCCGACTATTCTCAGATATATTACGGCCAATGGGCCTCACCAGACCCCAGAAGCTTTCGCTATTCGGTCGGACCCTATCGGGTGTGGCCGCCATCTGGTATGCAAAGCTGGAGGATGATGTCAAGAGGAGTTGGGATGAATGGCTGAGGCCTTTGTTGCGCAATACTCTTACAATACCCAGATTGAGATTACAACTTGTGATCTCGAAACAACAAGGCAGGAGCCCAAAGAGAGCTTCTCAGATTTCGTGACCCGGTGGAGGGCGAAGGCCTCAATGATGACTTTAAGGCCCACCGACAAGGACCAGATCAGGATGATTGTGCGTAATCTCCAGCCGAAACTGATGCAAAAGATGATTGTACTCCCCTTTCCCACCTTTTCAGATCTACACGAGATGGGAGTACAAATTGAAGATGCAATGAAACGGGGTCTGATTGACCAAGATAGGGAACAGCCCAGGAGGACTTTCAACCGTAACAACAATGCAGGCCCGAGTGGCACTGCAACTACAAGAGCTTCAGAGGTGAGCATGGTCACCACCATTCCCCCTCCCCTTCTAAAACCCATGGCAGCCACCCCTTTCTCCGGTGCATCCGGAAGCAATACACAGACCACTAAATACTAACCCAGGGGCCAGAGAACCTTCACGCCCCTATATATGCCCCTGTCCAAAGCTCTGGGGGTATTAATCAGAAAAAAGCATTTGAAACCTCTAGAGCCGAGGCCACTACCAAATCCACTCCCTCCCTCTCATGACCCAGCCAGATACTGCGCGTATCACCAACAGCACGGTCATGACACCGACCGTTGTTTTAGACTACGTCACCAGATCTAGGATCTTATTGACAAACAGGTGATCGCGCCTCCCGACAAACCCAACGTCACAACAAATCCTCTCCCGCCACATAACCAAGCTCCCCCTTCCAACAGAATCAACTTCATCCAAACTGGGGTCGCATCTTACGATCCTAGTATCTACATCACCCCATCCCACCTACCTAGGCCGGAGGTGCTCCTTCCCGACTGCACCGACTCTTTGTGCATGTTGGACATCTCTACAACCCAACCGGAGCCAACGGTGGTGACCATCGAAGATGGGGCAGGGCAGATTTCAGAGGAAAAGGGAATTGTTGAGCCTGGGATTGAACAGTCTGGGAGTTTAGCTGGGGAAGCCTATGATCCGAGTGAATATATCCTGTCAGTGGGCCAGTCCGAGCCAAGTATGGAGTTACCAGAGAAAGCAGAACTGTGTGTGATCCGGGAGGACGGATTTGAGCAAGGGGCAAATGGTTTAACAACTGTGGAGGAGGACTTTGCCAACCTCCAATTTTTAGATGACCAAGAACCAGGGGACGCGGCAGTCAACTGGTTTGATTATGAGGAATCGGCAGAGGCCACTGGATGGCTGGATGATCAACCGGATGTTGTGGAAGAATTCCAACCAGAACGGGGCCTGGCAGGGGCAAAGGTATCAATTGTGGCCGAAAGGGCCGAGGGTCAGAGTACATTGCCGGAGAGCGCCGGCACGAAGAATTTCGCTCGGAACTGGGATAGTGTGAATACAGGGAAAGCTGAACAACAAATTGCGCTAACGCAGGCAGAACAAGAAAAGATTTGGGATTCTGAGAGGATCCGGAAAGCCAAAGCCCATGAAGGGATTGAAAGTGCTGTGGGCACGAAGACAGAAGATGTCGCGAGCATGTGGGCTGAAAGTACTGCGGGTATAGTCATGCCGAAGCCAGATAGATGTTTGTTGGCCACTCACGGGATGTGGTGGGAAGACGACGATTTATGTCTTGCCCACATGGACGAGGATTGGAGAAGCAATCAACCAGATGACACCTGGTATCTCGATGAGGTTGATCACATGACAAGAAGCGGGCGGTATTTCAAGCCCCCGCACCTAGACCGGCCAGAGGCATCTGGGAAGGACAAGGAAGCTGAGAAGCAGAAAGAGAAACAACTTGAGGAGGAGGCTGTGCTCAAACAGTTAAAGAAAATACAAGCAGACATCTCCATCTGGGGACTGCTTATGGCTTCACGAGTGCACAGACAGGCTGTCCTATCTGCTATGGACGAGGCCAAACTCTCTATAGATACCACACCAGAGCAGCTGGTTGGACTGGTCTTTCTGGGATGAGGTTCCCCAGAATTATCCTTTTCACACAAAGAACTACCGCCTGAGGGCACAAATCATAACAAACCCCTGTACATCTCGGTGGAATGTAGAGACAAGTGGGTGCCAGTGGTTCTCATCGACACGGGATCCGCCATAAATGTGTGCCCGTCAAGGACAGCATACGCAATCGGGTTGAAGCCCACAGACTTCGTACCGACTACTCAAGTAATCAGAGCCTATGATAACACCAACAGGGAGGTGATGGGGACTATCAAAATTCAGACCCAGGTTGGTCCAGGACAACACAACATTGAATTCCACGTCTTGGACGTTCCTACGACCTTTAATCTACTCTTGGGGCGGCCGTGGTTGCACCAAGTGAAGGCAGCCTCTTCCACTTTACATCAAATGTTGAAGTATCCTCACGGGAAAGGGGTGGCCATTGTTTTTGGGAATTTATCAATCCATCCGCCGCCGGAAGTGTCAACACCAATCTTGGAAATAGAGCATGGCATGGAGGATGTATTCTTATCAGGGTTCACTCTGGCTGAGGCTCGGGTAGTGCAGAATATCATGGCTGTGAATGAGAGAGTATACGTCTGCGCTCAATCTGTTTACCTCATGAACAAGCTACAACACATCTCCGGGATGGGATTAGAGAGAAGCGGCCGGAAGGGCGTCGCAGCATTGGCCGAAGTGCCACACAACCCTCATACCTTTGGCTTGGGTTATCGGCTCACCAAAGAGGACTGGGTGAGGAAGGGAAAAGAGATGGCTGGAAGAGCCAGAGCAAAGAAGGCTGGGAAGCCATTTGAGCTGATGCATAGGCCCATTCAGGGCACTCTAAACGGACGCTTCGTCTGGGAGGGGGAAGACTTTCCATTTTGTGGCTTCCCAGAGCCATGGTTGAACGCGGAGAAGAAGCGCGTGCCAGGTTTCGAGATCTTCTTCCACCTGTAGTTACCCGGGGAGGATGTTGCCGAAGAGCAGACGGACCCATCAGCTGAGATTGAGCAGTGTAAGGCAATGGATTCCGAGGGCACCGAAATTGAAATGGGGGTAGCACTGGCATGTCTACTTTCAGATCCTCTGATTGACCAAAAGTGCTTGGGGGATAACTTCTCGGTTTCCATGATTGGGGATGAAATGGCTGCGAGCCTACCAGCAGCTATCTTGGATGCATCTATCGCACCCTCGCTCACTTGGCAATACGAGGAAGGATTTTTGTCCAGCATCATCGGGTCAGGTAGTGAGCCGGAATCTGATTCCACCGAGTCTTGTGAGTCAGAATCAGGTTCCAGCTCGACTGAGTCTGAGTCTGGTACTCCTGGGGATGATAACCCGGATGCCACAGTCCTGTCTAGGTCGTCTTTTTCCTTTTCATTTGAGTCTGTTGTAAATGAATCTTACGATTTGGATGAACTTAATGAGAATCAAGTAGCTGTGGTTTCTGAGTACTTTTCTGTGCCCTTGGTTTATTGCATAAACTCAGACTTTCAAAATTTTGATGAAAACAACGAGGAAGAAATTCCTCCGGTTTTGCAACGTCTAATTGAACAAGAGCAGGAGAGATTTGTCAAACCCCTAATGGATGAAATCACTACCGTGAATGTTGGTACTGAAGAGGACCCGCGGCTGGTCCAGATGGGGTCCACGTTGTCTTCGGAGGAACGTGAGCGCTTAGTCGCTTTATTAAAAGATTTCAAAGATATTTTCGCGTGGTCCTACGAAGACATGCCTGGAATCGATCCTGAGATTGTACAGCATCGGATCCCTCTTGACCCCGAGGCCCGACCCGTCAAGCAGAAACTCAGGAGGATCTGCCCGAATTGGGCTCTCAAGATTAAGGAAGAGGTCACCAAGCAAATCGACGCAGGCTTCTTGCTGGTATCTGAATATCCGACTTGGTTGGCCAACATCGTTCCAGTGCCGAAGAAAGATGGCAGGATCCAAGTATGCGTAGACTTCAGGGATTTGAACAGAGCTAGTCCGAATGACGACTTTCCCTTACTGCATATTGATGAGTTGGTAGATTTCACAGCAGGGCACGCGTTGCTTTCATTTATGGATGGCTTCTTCAGTTACAATCAGATAGTAATGGCACCAGAAGACCGGGAAAAGACTGCATTCACTACTTCATGGGGGACATACTGCTATAGAGTCATGCCGTTTGGGCTGAAGAATGCTGGAGCTACTTATCAACGGGCCGCGACCACAATATTACATGATATGATCCACAAGGAGGTTGAGGTGTACGTGGACGACATGATTGTCAAGTCCAAAGATAGAGAGGGCCACTACACCGCCTTGCAAAAGTTCTTTCAAAGGATCAGAGAGTTTCAGTTGCGGCTGAACCCTCAGAAATGTTCGTTCGGTGTTACCGCGGGAAAAATGCTGGGGTTTCTGATTACACAGAGAGGCATCGAAGTAAACCCTTCCAAAATTAAGGCCATCCTAGAAATGCCATCACCAAGGACTGAAAAGGAGGTGCGAGGCTTTCTGGGTAAAGTGCAATTCATAAGACGGTTTATCTCAAAATTAACCTTGACTTGTGAACCACTTTTTGGTCTCCTGAAGAAAGGCAAGAAGTTCCAATGGGACGGCCGATGCCAAGCTGCATTTGAACAAATCAAAGAATACCTATAGAACCCACCCGTGTTGTCACCACCAAAGCCAGGAAGACCGTTGATATTGTACCTCTCAGTGATTGAGACCACACTGGGCTGCATGCTCGCACAAGAATCTGAAGACAAAGTGGAAAGAGCCATCTACTATCTGAGCAAGAAGATGCTAGAGTATGAGACTCGCTACACACCATTGGAGAAGGCTTGCTTAGCTTTGGTATGGGCTACCAGGAAGCTGCGGCACTACCTGTTAGCTCACTCTGTAATGTTGGTTTCACGACTCGATCCCATCAAATATCTTTTCGAGAAACCAGTACTTACGGGTAGGCTAGCTCGTTGGTTGCTGTTGCCCTCCGAATTTGATTTGAAATATGTAACACGCAAGTCGGTCAAAGGAAGAGCCGTGGCAGAATTCTTAGCCGACCATCCAGTAGAAGGGGGTGAAGCAGTCGAGTACTTATTCCCAGATGAGGCCATTTTGCACATCGACGATGAAACTTGGACGATGTACTTTGACGGAGCGTCAAATCAGCACGGGTATGGGATAGGGGTGTTGCTGATAGCACCCGACAATTCCCGTATCCCCCTAGCCTTCAAACTCCGATTCAAAGTCTCGAACAATGAAGCTGAATATGAGGCATGCATTGCTGGTCTGGAAGCGGCCCTAGAACTAGGGGTAAGACGGTTAGACGTCATTGGGGACTCGAACCTTGTTGTGTCTCAAGCAAAAGGAGACTGGAAAGTCAAGGAAGAAAAGATGATGATGTATCACCAGACCTTGGATTTGTTAATTCCTCAGTTTGAGAAGCTAAACTTTACTCATCTACTAAGAGACAACAACAGGTTCGCAGATTCTTTAGCAACTCTATCTTCCATGATAGACATCCCATACAGAGTCCGGATGCGTCCAATCATCATTGACCAGAAGTTTGCACCAGCCTACGAGTCGATTGCTGCTATAGATGAGGTTCAGGACGAAAACCCCTAGTATCATGACATTTGGAATTTCCTGGAGAATGAAGCATATCCGCCAGGGGTAAATGCGAAGGATAAAAGGGCAATAAGAAGATTGTCCGTTCAGTTCATCATCTATAGGGGTAAGCTGTATAGAAGAGGTCATCTGGGAATGCATAAGCTGTGTGTCGATGCCGAAGAGTCAAAGCGCCTAATGGAAGCCATCCACGGAGGAGAATGCGGTGCACACATGAATGGAGTAATGCTAGTACGGAAGATCCTCAGACAGGGTTACTACTGGTCTACCATGGAAGAGGATTGTATCGGTTTCGTCCGGCGATGCCACAAGTGTCAAATTTATGCAAATCGCATGAACATCCCGCCGTCAAAGCTGTACAATATGACTTCGCCATGGCCATTTTCAGTCTGGGGGATTGATGTGATCGGGGCTGTCACTCCGAAGGGATCGAATGGGCATGAGTTCATCCTGGTCGCGATAGATTATTTTACAAAGTGGGTTGAGGCCCAATCTTATGCGGTGTTGAAGGCTTCACATGTTGCGAAGTTTATCAGAAACAACATCATCTGTCGCTACGGGGTCCCAAACGAGATAATTTCAGATAACGGTTCCCACTTCAAGAAAGAAGTGATAGACTTGTTGGAAAAATACAACGTGGCTTTTCATAAGTCATCCACATACCGGCCGCAGACCAATGGAGCGGTTGAGGCTGCCAACAAGAATATCAAGCACATATTGCAGAAGATGGTGGAAACCTACCGGGATTGGCCAGATAAGCTGCCGTTTGCTTTGTGGGGCTACCGAAATTCAATCAGAACTTCTACCGGGTCGACTCTGTATTCATTGGTTTATGGGATGGAAGCCGTTCTACCTATGGAGATTGAGGTTCCGTCATTGCGAGTATTGGTTGAGTGTCAAATAGCCGAGGCAGATTGGCAGCAGAGCAGATTCAAGGAACTCATGCTCTTTGATGAGAGAAGATTGAAAGCACTGTACCATATTCAAGGCTACCAGCGCAGAATTGCCCGGGCTTTCAACAAGAAAGTTAAGTCCAGGAATTTAAAGGAAGGAGATTTGGTACTCAAGGACAACCGAGCTCCCATCCACGACCCTAGGGGCAAGTTCAGACCTAATTGGACTGGTCCCTACATCATTAAGTCTATCTAGTCAGGTGGAGCTGTGGTTCTGACGGATCTGGATGGCTTAGAGTTTTCACAACCGATTAATATGGACAAGTTGGAGAAATATTACCCTTGAGAGGCTCGCTAGGTCGAAAACCCGAAAGGGCGACCTAGGCAAAACTCAGAGCACAAAAAATTTTGAAATTATAAAAACTGAGTTCGCAAGGTTGAAAACCCGTAAAGGGCGGCCTTGGCAAAAGTAAGAGCGTAAAAGGAGAGTGAAAATACCCGAGCGAACCTAAGCCTGAACTACGTAAGGCTTGATTCCCATCTTTGGGATACGTAGGCAACTTCATCATGAAGTTTAGCCATAAAATTTTTCCCGATCAACTTTGTCCATTTGATCATCTCAGTCATCCTTGTCCATCAGCATTCATCATGATCTCCGGTGCAGTGCTTTTCAGACTAGGGGCAACTTTCCGTTCTTTGCACGATGTCGCGGTCTTTGTAGACTAGGGCAACTTTCGATTGCCAAATCCGGTTGTGCATCTCAAAGGATGGATCTCAGCATGTCCATTCGATCCATAGCGAAAATGGTTTTGAAATGTTTTAATAAAAGTTGACTTTGTTCAAATTAAACCTTTTACAACTAAGACCATTTTTGGACCAAAGTGGAAAATTTTCAGTACCCACAACCTTCAATTTCATTGATTTCAAAACAGAGTTCTCCTGCTCTTGCATACAAATTGAATTTGCTTTTTATTACATTCATGAAGAAAACTTGAAAGTACTAGTAAAAGCAATAAATCCGGGGCATAGATAAGTCAGGTGTCCCTACGCCCCCTCCCGGAGCTAGTAGAAGCCTCTGATGCCAAGCTGGGCCCAGTCTGTGCCTCATCATTGAGCCAGTCCCAGCACTCGTCAGACAAAGCACAGCTGAAAGTGGAAGCGGGGGTTAGGAGCTCTCGAGTCCTCCATGCCGTGGCATAACGGGCAAGTTGAGCGCCAGATCGAATGCAATGGTACTCTATCCTCTCGTGGGCAAGTTCGATCATGGCTAAATCAAGGCTGAACCGAACGGAAGTAAAACACGCAGTGGGTCTGACCAATCAACTGGATCCCGACCAGCCGGGACATGCTATAGCTCATCGCCGGAAGATTGAGCCAAAGACAATGCCAAGCAATGCAATCTGCAGACAAATTGCACATCCAGTTGAACCACCACCCCTCATCAAGGGCGTCAACTAAGCGTGGGCGAAAGAAGTAGCCGCGAGCTGAGTAGGTTCGGCAAGAGTCCACAACTCGCAATTTATCCATCAACCATACCTGGGGGAGGGATGAAAAATGAGAGAATAAAGAATAGAGAGATGTACAATGAGAGAAAAGTGAGAAAAGGGTTTTGTGAGAAAAACCGAGCCTGAGGGCCGAGTGATGTAAGCAATATATATGTGAGATTGGGTGGGAAACATTACCTGCAACAGTAGTGGACTCCCTGCAAATCTGGTCGTCTCCCGGCGATAGAAAGCATCCAAGCCCATCAGCGTCTCGGCCAATGTCATGGCGATACAGCTCTTTCCTTCTTTCAAGCCTTGAGCAACTTCAATCAAACGAATGCTAGACCCACCAAAGCCTGGAGTGAGCAAAAAGTGAGATAGCATACACAAACAAAGGGCGTGTTGCCGAAAACTTTGCCAATAATGGTTGCCGCGGTCACCGGCGTCAGAAAAGCGATGGATCAAGCCGAGAATATCCAGTTCCCCATTGCAGATCAGAGACCGAGCATCATGCATGGTGAGCCCACACATTTCCCCTAAAGCTTGGGCGTGGCCAAAGCGAAATTGAGGCAAAATTTCTTCACAGCGTTCAGATTCCATCAAAACTTGAAAATCTTCGAAAGTTGGACATACCTCTTGCTTGCCAAAGCTGAAAACATGCGTTACCGGGTTCCAAAACCTCATCGCGGCATGGAGGAAGGGAAAGTGCAGCGGAGTGCGGCTCAACGTGAATAGTGCATTCAAGCCGAAACCCCGGAAATTCAACTTTTCTGAGCCGTCTAAAGAAGCCGTCCAAACTGTGAGGTTTTCGGCGAGGAAGGCCTCCATTTTGGTGAAAAACTAAGATGAAATGAATCAACCACGGGTTTGAGGTTTTTAAAGAGGATGAGACACTATTCAGGGACACGTGTCAAAAAATTGGTGGCTACTGAGCAAAGTGGCCGGCCGGCCACCTTTTCTAGCAGGCCGGTTACCTTTTCCTCCTCAGATACAAAACATTGGCCGGCCAACTCCCAAAAGTGGCCGGCCATGCCCCAATGTGTGTCATTGATCCTGTTTTACCCTCCGGAAGGAAGTTCCAAGCATTTCCATGCACCGGGTGTGTTGAAGGCCTCCATTTCCCTCTGTTTCGGATGTGTTCCGTCACCCAGATCATCCAAAATACACTTTGTTTATCGAGTTGTTGTTTAGTCTTGCTTATCGAGTTGTTGTTTTGCTTATCGAGTTGTTGCTTTGTTAGTCGAGCTGTTTTATTTATCGAGTTGTCAAGTTTTGTGTATTTGAGTTGTTACTCTTTACTCATCAATTTTGTTTTGTTTTGCTTATCGAGTTGTAAACTTGCTAAGGTTTTGTTGCTTCTTAGTAAGATAAGTTGTTTAGTTTGTTGTGTCGGTTCACTACCTGACCTGGTAAATACACAGTGCACATTTCCATTCAAATCTCATTTTTGTGCAAAATGATGCGATATGATGCTGAGAGCATAAAATACAACACTTTCTTCGAAAACTGTTTCATTCCATCATTACAACATTTTACAAACGAAGGTACAAGTTTCACAGAAAATAAAATTGCCTGATAAAGTGCAATGTGCTACAAACTACTAGTAAAAAGGAAAATAAAGCAGGGAACAGCAGCATCAATGCTCTCAAGAGCGGGAATAAGAGGCCCTCTTCTGCGAAGCAACCTCTGCACCACCGTCACCATCCGAATCGGTGTTGTCATCCTCAAGATCCCCCTCAGCCTCGCCTCCACTCTCGGAACCAAGACCGGAGCCCTCCTCTCTGTCAGCAGATGTCTCTAACTGACGATCCGCAGCCTCCTCCTCCTCATCCTCACCGGGCTCCTCCTCTATGATGTGTGCTCGACGTCTACGAGACGACCCCCCTCCCCGAGCTCCTCGAAAAGGCCTGGATGGCCCAGTCCCTCGAGAAGTCCTGGATAGCCCGGCTCCTCGAAAAGGCCCAAATGGCCCACCTCCCCAAGAAGGCCTAGGTGGCCCGGTCTGCGGCTGAGCATATACCGGAGGCATATGAAAATAAAGAGTTCAATTTGAATACGTCAGCTCAAACACGTATATCAGATACAGATGCAAGCAAACTACACAGAGTGAATGTATGCGAGTATAGTGCACAAATGTGGTGTGTGTCAGATGTGCTCTGCACAGACGGCCTATCAATGCAGTAGAATGTTCAAAATCAGCATATCATCAAAAGTATGATAAATGCCAGAAAACTAAAGGGTATCTGGAAGCCCATGATGGACAACTGCGCCTCTCTCCGCAGGACCATCCTCTCAAGTGAGGCTACCATCTCGAGCACCTGATCCATGTACTCAACGGGGGGCTGCAGATGCAAAGGCAAAGGTATCAGTAAAGGAATGAACATCCAAGTATCTGAGTAATGAATCAAAGCTTTAAAACATACCGGTGGTGAGTCGGGGTCTCTAATATATCGGTGGCCAAGCATCGGAGGCTCTATCGGGATCGGAATCGGAGAAGTAGTCCCATACTGCCACCCCATCAACTCAGTCGGCATGTCCGGCCATCCAGGATGATGATAAGTCGGAGGAATCGGGGGAACCGGTCTACCCCCACCTCTAGATGTACCGGCTCTGCTGGTGGAAGGCGTCAGAGTCTGCCCGGCTCGAAGATGGCATACTGGCAGGCCTCATCACCGGAATACGAACTCCTGTCAATGGAGGCATCAGGCAGATGTGACGGTAAGTGGCATAATCTCTCTCCTCAAGATGCAATAAGGCGTCAAGATTCAAAGATAGCACTAGTAACATCTCGAAGAGAGCTCACAAGAATCCGATACCAACCTGTGTCAAGGAGGGTCTTGAGAAGTATAGCCCCATACCTGACACAAGCGCCCCGTAAAACCAGCCCTACCAATCGCCCTTCGAATAGGATCCTATATCGAGGCACCGCCTTCGAAAATCGAATCGAGACTCACCTAAGGGCGCCCAAGGCTGCCATGTAATCTGCGGATAATTGATGCATAAACCAATCAGAAATCGGGAAAGTACGAGACAAATCAAAGATGAAAATAGAAAGGACTGAGAGTTTTGAAATACCTCCGTCGACCGCACCATGTCGAAATACTGCCGTAGATAAAGGAGAGACTCCCGAGGTCTTGGCCGATGCTGGCCTTCAAATACAAATGAGTACGGGGTCACGAGGGGCCCCTATACCATCAACTCCGGGGCCAATGTCGGGAAGTACACATAGACCCATAACTGTGGAAAACAGTGCAGAATGTAAATGCAAAGTGCTAAGGGCAAAATACAGAGTGTAGAGTGTGCCGTGTGTGCAAAGTGCAAGTAATGAGGAGCAGAAATGTAAATCAAAAGGGCAGAGAGTACCTCCCAGGCTCTCCAATAGTTGCCAAGTAAATCCCCTCGTCCACGGGAAGTCGCGCTTATGTAGCAGTAAAGAGTAGCCAAGCCGGCGCCACCCTAATCATACCGTCTGACCCGTGATAGGTCCACCAAAGCACCCAACTGATACAGCCCAACGGTGTTCCCCCTATCGGCAAACAAAGTAGTCCCAAAGAGGAACATCAGAAAACCACGGGCATACTGTGCTGCCTCCTCAGGAGTCCCGGGCTCCATCTCCACCCTCCGAAAGTGGGAAGAGAACCAGGTGTATCGGACCCTACCCGAAAACCTATCAACAGGAGGGCGAGCCCCCAATAAATATATCCAAGCGGCGTCCCACTCGCCCATGTCCTCATCGTAAGGGATGGGCCAACCTCCCATGTCAAGGCCAGTCAACACGGCAAAGTCAAGCGGGGTCATAGTCAAGTCCCCCATCGCAGAAAAATGGAAGGAGTTGGTGGTGTCCCACCATCTCTCCACCAAGGTGGCCAACAACGTCCTCCTGGCAGGACAACGAGATAGTCCAGTACAGAAGGGCCCAAACCTTGCCAAGTCGACCAAATCCCGGGACCTCAGGAGCTCGGCCTCCAATCTCTCGCCAGGTAGAGCCATATCCTCATCACCGAGAACTCTGATCTGCATTCAGAATGGATACGTGTTTCAGCATTTTAGAATGAAATAAATGAGCTGCGTGCAAATGAAATGAAGGAGCTGTGTGCAAATGAAATGAATGGGCTGTGTGTTCAGAAAATCAGTGTTTGGGCTGCGTGTTCAACTCTCAATCAGTGTGTGCTGCGTGTTCACCTTCAATTTAGGCTGTGCGTTCAGAAAATCAGTGTTTGGGCTGCGTGTTCAACTCTCAATCAGTGTGTGCTGCGTGTTCACCTTCAATTTAGGCTGTGCGTTCAGAAAATCAGTGTTTGGGCTGCGTGTTCAACTCTCAATCAGTGTGTGCTGCGTGTTCCCCTTCAATGTGGGCTGTGCATTTAGAAAATCAGTGTTTGGGCTGCGTGTTCAACTCTCAATCAGTGTGTGTTGCGTGTTCACCTTCAATCTGGGCTGTGTGTTCAGAAAATCAGTGTTTGGGCTGAGTGTTCAACTCTCAATCAGTGTGTGCTGCGTGTTCAACTTCAATCTGGCCGTGTTGGAAAAATCGGTGTTTGGGCTGCGTGTTCAACTCTCAATCGCAGGTGTCTTTGTGTGTTCGCCTTCAACTGGGCCGTATTCAGAAAATCAGTGTTTGGGCTGCGTGTTCAACTCTCAATCAGTGTGTGCTGTGTGTTCGCTTTCAATCTGGGCTGTGTATTTAGAAAATCAGTGTTTGGGCTGCGTGTTCGACTCTCAATCAGTGTGTGCTGTGTGTTCGCCTTCAATCTAGGCTGTGTGTTCAGAAAATCAGTGTTTGGCTGCGTGTTCAACTTTCAATCGGTCGTCTTTGTGTGTTCGCCTTCAACTGGCCGGTGTTGTTCGTAAAATCGGTGTTTGACCGCGTGTTCAACTATCAATCGAGGTGCTACGTGTTCACCTTCAACTGGCCGTGTTCGTAAAATCGGTTTGGGTTATGCGTGTTCAACTTTTAATCAGTGTGTGCTGCGTGTTCACCTTCAATTTGGGCTATGTGTTCAGAAAATCAGTGTTTGGACTGTGTGTTCTACTCTCAACCAGAAAGTGCCGTGTGTTCACAATCAATTTATGGGATGAGTGTTCAGAAATTCAAGTGATTGAATTGTGTGTTCAAAATGTAAACAGAACGCTATGTCATAGACTAAACATTCTGGATAAGCTGTGTACTCAAGATAAGCAGACAAACATGGCAAGGGCACGGAATGCTTGTAAAAAGCGCGTTTGCGCTAGGGGAAAACGCAGCGTAAATACCTCTCATGCCTCATGGGAGAGATGATACTCTGGCTCTCGTAGAAGGAGATCCCCAGACGCTCGCTCGTCAAAATCGGTGAAGTGATGGAAAATAGCTCGTGGAAGAATATGTGCCGGCGGGTCGTACCTCTCGGGTATGAAGGGTCGAACCCTCGGAGGCAGAGCCATGATATCGGGATCATCTCCGATGCTCGGAGGACCTCCACCGTGAGGAAAATGACCAGCCATTTCAGAAAATCTACAAAAAGGAGCAAAAATGAGCAAAAACGAGCCAAAATTGGAAAAAGTCAACAAAAGTCAACTCTTGGGAAATGAAAAAGTCAACAAAAGTCAACTCTCGAGAAAATCTTCCAAATATTGAGACAAACTCACCTCAAGTGGCGAAAATGAGAAAAGAAGCCCCGAAATCAAAATTTAATCGGTTCAAAGTGCTTAAAACTGAAAGTTTTTGCGAAAACAACTTGCGTGGGGCGTTGGAAAACGCGTATAGAGCTCAGATCTGAAGAGGAAAATGGTTTGGGAAGGTGGAGAAGATGTTTTCGGAGCTGATGTTGTGAGCACAAAGTGTTTGCATGAGTGGATTTAAAGAAAAGAGGATGAAAAGACCAAAATGCCCGCGGATTGGACAAAGTGGCCGGCCGGCCACCTTTTCTGGCAGCCCGACCATTTCCTTTTCAAAAATTGGCCGGTGGCCTCCTCTCTCCCATAAAACTGGCCGGTGGTGTTCCCCACATGCCCCCCAAGGTCCCTGCAAATTTTGGGGAGGATTGGAGTCCCCGGGACCTGAAAAAGTACAAGAGAAGTGCACGTTCTGTCGCGAAAACGCTCCACCGGAACCTCAGCTTCAACTTCCGAGGCGTGTCTCATCATTACTCATCGAAAGTGAGATATATCCTTTTGAACATGTTGTAACCTCTCCAGGAGGTGAATCGGAGGCCGCGATCGAGTCGCCCTCGCCGAAACGCGCATTTCCTTGCTCGTTGTTTTGTGGCAAACATACGTCCTGGTTTACGCTTGTTCTACATTATCATACACATAACTTGCATTCTCATGCACATACTTGCATTGTTATACACGTCACTTTGATATCACCAAGCCTCTGTGATTAAACTCGCGTTATCACGCGCGTTTCTTCCTGCATTGTGATGCACTTTTCCATCGGCACCGCGATTGTCTGCATCCGATATCACATTGAGCATATGTTGTTAGATATGTTGTGCTTGTTGAGTTTCTTTCTTTTGCAGGCACGATATTGTATGTACGGTTCATTTGAAGCTGGTGCGACCAGACGAATCGCGCAGGTATGGTATCTTCTCCGTGTGATGCGCGATGAGAATTGAATAATTCTCTGCATTCCTAACTGCATGAAATGTAGTTGTTGCTTTGCATTCTTGCTTAAAACTGTTGCATCTATTTACGAATACTTGCTTCATTACAGCTTGCTGCATTTGCATGATCATTGAGTCACCTTCGGCGTCTTGTATTGCCCCCTCCACGCCTGCGGGCACATCTCTATTTATCTCGCCTGTTTGTCTAAGTCTTCGGCCTTGTCAAAAATGGGTCGTCTCTGGGTTTTGACATTCACTTCCGTCACTTATGACTTTCGAGTTCTGTCAAAGAGGGGCAACTGTAGACACCCCATTTTTGACCGACTTTAAGACTCAGACGTCACCGATTGAGCGCTCGGTGATGTTGCATATTGTGCTCGTTCAGAAGTTTCAGAGTCTCGGTTGCGAGCCTTGCCTCCAAACTTTCGGACTCTTTCATGCATTGCCTCAGTTTGCGAACCAGGCACTATTTTCTCTGCTTTCTCTTCCGGAGGGAGAAGTCTCACAGATCATCTCTCAGTGGTCGTAGGCTACGTTTCTTGGTCGTAGGCCATTTTGCCCGTTTGAAGTCCGGTTTTCGGTTTTTCGAAGCCGTTGGCCGTGTGCCTCGGTTCGGGACCGCTTAACCACCTCCGTTTGCTCCGGTTTTTGGCATGCATCTTATTTCCTCCCTTTTTAGGGACACTATGGTCCGAGAGACCGACTTCGTGGTCGAACACCACTTCCGGTGCCTAACAGTCAGTTTTCGGGGCCCCGGGCTGCGCATTTTGGCCCCCGAACCTTCATTTTGCATCGGTTTGAGTTCATTTTTAGTGGAGACTTCTGTTTCATTTCTAGGAAGGTCGTAGAGGGATGGGAGGCCAGTAATTATTCTGAAAACCAGTTTTATTCCTCCATCGCCCTCCGTCGCCTGTTTTTCTCACTTCAAAGCCAATGTTGACCACCCTTGGGCCACTTTCTTGAACCCTAAACCCCATTTTTGGGTTGTAGACATCTGGGAGGCCACAAATATCACATGGCCGGCCAGTAATTGTGTGTGAACCATTTGAACCCCTTTGAAAAGTGGACTTTTCTCTCTCCTGGTTCACTTTCTCCAATTTTTGATTACATGGTTATGTTGAGCACACATGGGAGGCCAGCTTTTTGGCATGGCCGGCCATTAACCATCATTGACCCTTTTGACGCTTGGCTGGCCAGCCATGGGGAGGGCCGGCCGGCCACCTAAACCCTAGCAAATTGGCCGGCCAGAATACTTACATCAGGTACTTTACAGAAATGCCCTCTGTTTCCCCCCAGATTTTATATCTGGGGGGCTGCACTTTTGGGGGGAAACTTGAATTGTTTTCCCCTCCATTTTTCCCCCCTTTTCTCCCCCTCTTTTGCCTATATAAAAAACCTCCCAGCTGTGTTTTAGGGGTTGGAAAAATTGCCTAAGGTCCTTGCATACATACACCCTCCATCTCTCTCATTCAACTATCAAAACACCCTTAACCCTACACCCATTCTATTCCATCTCCAAGCCAACCAATCCACATTCCATTCCAGAAGATTGGAAGCCCTTTCCAGAGGCTAGAAGCATCACTCCTTGGTCCAAGAGTTGTCAAAGACATAGTCTTCAAGGGTGAGTCCCTAATCTCCCTCTTTTGTGCCTTATTTTGCATACTTTCTAAGCCATACTTTCTTGCATATTTGGGCTCCGTCCCTAACTAAAAATACCATTATTTTGAGCTCTATTTCATGTTTGTTTAAGGGCCTCTCCCTGTTTGAGGCTTCCTTTTTACACTTGCTTCTTTACCTCTCTTATATGCCTCTTTCTTGCATAGTATTTTAGGCTCATTTTTAAATTATTTTGAGCTTGGTCATAAGCTAAAAAGTGGCTTATTTTGAGCCCTTCTTCAACATTGTTGAAGGGCTCTTCACTTTTTGAGGCTTCCTTTTTCCACTTACCTCTTTACCCCTCTTTTGACCTTATTTTTGCAAGCTTTGTTAGCCCTTTGTGCTTATATTTTTGGGCTCTGGTCCAAACTGTAAATAGCCTTATTTTGACCCCCTCTTCATGTTTGATCAAGGGTCTTTTATTTTTTGAGGTTTCCTTTTTGCTCTTTGTGTCTATACTCTCTTTTGGCCCTATTTTGCATAGTATTTTAAACTTGCATGTGCACTGTTTTGGGCTTGGTCACCAACTGTAAAATACCACTTTTTTGGTCCCTCTTCAACTTTGTTGAAGGGCCCTACCATTTTTTAGGCCAAAAACCATCACTTGCTTCTTTGTCTCCCTTTTGGCCCATGTCTTGCATAATAGTTTAGCCATACTTGTGTCTGTTTTTGTGGCTTATTGTAAACTGTAAAGTGATTCATTCTGAGGCCCTCTTCAACTTTGTTGAAGGGATCTTGGCCATTTAGGGCCAAAATCTGCTACTTGCTTCATTATCTCTCTTGCGGGGCCATTTTTGCTTGCTAGCTTAGTCCCATTTGTGTTCACTGTTTGGCCTTGCTTAAAACTGAAAATATGCTTTTTTTGGGATTGTCTTGATTCTGTCTTCACACTTCATGTTCAAATAATGCATGCTTTGCATAGCCATAGGTCATTCCATGTACCTAATTTCATGTTTCGGGGTCTCATTCCATGCATCGGGTGCCATGTTTCTATGATTCGGGGCTGTTTTGCATAATATTTTAGCGCTGAAATTTGCATGCTTGTATGCCATATCCCATGCCTTGCCATGCTTTGGTAGAGTGGCATTCGTGCCTTAGGTTCGGTCCTCGGTTTGCGTACATGCGTGCACGCATCTCGAGAGTCTCATTTTCATCTTATGGCCTCCTATGTGAGCGTGGATGAGGTCCACTTGTGTTGGTGTAACCCCATTATGCATTGTGTATGCCATTTCATTTCATAGCATTGTGTATGCTAGGTTGTATGTTAGCGCATTGTGTATGCCATGTTACCTCGTGCATCGTGTATGCCATTTCATAGCATTGCATATGTTAGGTTATATATTAGTTGCATTCATGCATGTCATGTATATTGCATTGTGCTTGGGGTAGGGTTTAGCCCAAGCACGGGAAACGAGGGACGTTTCGTACTCCGGGTGACGGAATGTGTCTCAATTCTCCAGTCCCCGATACTCCGGATTACCCATGATGGAGTTTAGGTTTTGTTGTGTTTTCATGTGCATTCGTTCCATATTGAGTCGTGCAATTCGACTCCTCGGCCATCATGCATTGAGATGCGTGATTGGTGGCACGAAGATCGAGACATGCATACATATGTGAAAATACATTGCTATGCCCCTTTCCTGCTCTCTGTTGCAGCAAATCAAGAATTAGCAACCTTCCGGAACTTGGCGCGCTTTCCAAGAATAATTGCAAAACAGAGGCTAATTGGGGCATCCCAATGGATTTCCACGCAAGGCAACCCAACATACATCATTCATCAGAGTCGAGGCAGTCCCTGGCTTGCATGCCAATTTATAGCTTTCCTAGATTAATTTGTAAATTAATTAGGATTTTGTATTTATTCAGACTGTATTATTCATTTGGGACTGTATATTATTTATTCGGACCCTCCGAGCGAGGGCAATGTTGTAATAAGTGTGCGTGCGTGTGATGTATGTCTTCCAACCCCATGTCTTTCTCCCTTTTATTTACCCACTTATGATGGTTAGATTAGGACATATTTCAATTAGCATACAGTATGATAGCATGTTTGCATTCATTCATCTGTTTTGCATGCACTGGGCTCAGCGCACCATACTAACTGCATTGTATTTCAACTCCAAGTTGAATACTTGTTAGCTGTCACATTCCATATGCCATGTTTAGAATAGCCGAGCCTGCTATAGTTGCATTTTTGCATGTGTTGCATTAGGCACTTTTATATATTTAGGATCATGCATGATTTCTAATTAGCTTCTATTTTGGCTTGGAGTACTCGGTAAGTTTTATGTTTTAGCATCCTTGCATGCGTGTGAGTGACTGCCATGAATAGCATGCTTGCCATGAGGCTATGTGCTTATGTGATATAACTGCCTGAATGCTTGTTGGTGAAGGTTGGGTTATTTGGATTGGAATAATGCATTAACTGTGAGTTTTAAGCCCACTAGATAGTGGCAAAACCATCTTTTTCTAAGCCCACCTGAGGGTGGCAAATTCACGTCTTAGCCTACTTGCGAGTAGCACCATCAAACCATTTTCCCAAAACAAACATGAGATGTTTTGTTCCAATTCAGGTGATCCAGTCTATACTTGTATGCTGTGCGCATCACATAGCAATCCTAGGCTAATAACTAGAATAAGAACACACAATGTTTTCAAAACTAGATATCATGGTTAGTAGAGGCCGATCTTTGATCGGGCGAGAGGGGGTGCTCACGAAGTGACCTTCCCCAATCGTACCCAAGTTCCCGAGCCGAGGCAACTTTGGTGATGACGGACATGTGGCCTTAGGCAACGAGTCAGGGTTTCCTAAATTTCCCAAAAATAAAATATTTAGGTGGCGACTCTGTATCTGGCAAAGTAGTCCATGTTTGGCACTTCTTTCAAAAATCTATTTTCTCAAAACGGTTTGCCAGATTTGGACTCTTTGGTTCAAGATTTAGAACCGTGACACAAATCGAGTCCGAGCTGTAGCGAGGTCCCCCGCGGGCTTGTTACACCTGCATCTTCTACATTCGACAACCAACTTCCACAGACAGTTATCATCTCTTATTGAAAACCAGTGCGTCAACAACCACTTTTGATCATCTTTCTCACTTATTTTCAAAACAAGTTTTTAAAACACTCGACAGTACCAAACATGTTTTTGTTTTTGTTTTGTTTTGTTTTTGTTTTTTTTTTTATAAAAAATTAAAATAAAACATATTTAAAATTTTTAACTGTAAACAAAAAGATAGTAAATTGTAAATGTTAACTAATGACAACTTGTAACTTGTATAGTGGTTTGTGGTTCCTTCTAAATTTTTGTTGGTTTATGAATATGAATGACATGTATCATACCCATTGTTGATATTCTTCTCTGGAATGTTTATAACGGTGGATGGATTTAACAGAACAGGAATACCAACCACTCTTTGGAACTTAACAGAGCCTCATGCTCGCATCAATCACCGGCATCGCACTTTTTTCCCTTGTCATTCTTTTCCTTTCTAACCTTGCTTCCAACGTCCTTATTGGTTAGTACTCCCTCCGTCCCTTTTTTTTTTTCACCCTCACATTGTGAAACCAAGAGTGAAACTCAAGATTTACCTCTCTTAGAGCATCCACACCAACCTCTTCAAATTTTTAGTCAAATTATAGCCAAAGAATTATTTTACTATTTTAGCTAGTCACCTCTTTAGTACCTACTGCTTCAAACTCTCTATTTTAACTTAATCTTATTAAAATATAATTTTCTTGTTGTGTTTGTTATTCTTTCTTTTTTTATTAACTTGATGAGTTACCAATCAAACAATTCTTAAAAAATGCAAAATATGCACCCCCCAAAAAATAATAATAATAATTTTTGCTGTTGACCGGTTGACCGGCCGAAATTCCGGGTGGACATCCGGTAACACTAATCTTCGTGTTATAGCGATGAACAGTACATTGCTTGTTGTTGCGAGATACTGTAGCAATCATAAATTAGCGAGATACTCTAGCTTGACTGATGGACGTCCATTTTTTATGAACAATATCACTAGTTTAGCTAAAAAATGATTCAACTAATTTGATGAGAATGCTCTTAAGAGAGATTTGATGGCCAAATAACTAGTCAACGAGGCTAAAGTCCTTTGGTTCCCTCTGTCCTATTTTATTGATCCATTATTTCATTTTTTATTATTCCAAAATGCATGTCTACTTTGAAAAATTAAAACTTTAAATTTAAAAGTTTCTAAAATTTTCCTTGTAAAGTAATTATTATAAATATATTTAAAAATGAGAATAGAAGGGTATTTTTAGAATTAATCCTTTAAAATTTGAATTCAAAGTGTAATGTTTATGTTTCCTTAAAAAATTTGAATTTTTAAAAGAGACTATCAATATGGGACAGAATGAGTAATAACTTGATTCATCATTATACTCTTATTATTGCTTCTTTTTGTTTGGACGGAAAATATTTTTTTATGGAAAAAAAAAATTTAAGAGAATTTTTTTTCTATGTTTGGTGATGGTGGAGGTGGTGGTGGGACGAAAGTGGACATGGAGGTGGTGGCGTGATGGTGGGGCCATGGTGATGGTGCTAGTACTGTGGTAATGGAGGTCACAATGGCGATGATAGTTGTAGACACCCCATTTTTGACCGACCTTAAGACTCAGACGTCACCAATTGAGCGCTTGGTGATGTTGCATACTGTGCTCGTTCAGAAGTTTCAGAGTCGCGGCCGTGCGCCCTGCCTCCAGACTTCCGAACCCTCTTCTGTGCCTTGCCTCGGTTTGCGAACCAGACTCGGTTTTCTCTGTTTTCTTTCCTGAGGGAAGAGAGTGGTCCCGTAGACTATCTCCCGATGGCCGTGAGCTACGTTTCGTGGCCGTAGGCCATTTTGCCCATTTCGGAGCCCGGTTCCCGGTTTTCGGAGCCGTCAGGCCGTGTGCCTCGGCTCGGGACCACCCAACCATTTCCGATTTCTCCGGTTTTTGGCATGCACCTCTATTTTATCATTCCGAGGAACACTGGGGCCTCTGATGCCCACTTCGTGGCCGAATGCCACTTTCGATGCCTGTAGTCGGTTTTCGGAACCCCGAATCGCGCGGTTTGGGCCCCGAGCATTCATTTTGCATCGGTTTTCTCCGGTTTTTGGCATGGACCTCTGTTATATCATTCCGAGGGACACTGGGGTCATGAATACCCACTTATTTCGAACACCACTTCCGCACTGCGGCCCATTTCGGGATCCCGAATTGCGGTTTGGCTCCGAGCGTTCATTTCTCATTAGTTTTTGTTCAAATTTGGCAGGTACCTCTGTTTCAACACCAGGAAGATCACTGGGGGGTGGGAGGCCAGCAATTATCCCAGATAACCAGTTTCGCTCTTCCGGCGCCCGTTTTGCTCACTTCCGGGCCAATGTTGAACACCCTGGGGATATTTTCTTCCGACCAAAGCTACATATCTGTGATCAGGGGACATGGGAGGACCCTAAAAGTTGGTGGTCGGCCAGCAATTGTGCATTTCATTTTGGAGCCTCTCCTTCAAGCTCTATGTTGTGGCTTCTGCTTCAGTGTTGCCAATTTCCGACCTTGGAACCTTGTTCCACACATCTGGGAGGACCTTAAAAGTTGGTGGTCAGCCAGCAATTGTGCATTTCATTTTGGAGCCTCTCCTTCAAGCTCTATGTTGTGGCTCCTGCTTCAGTGTTGCCAATTTCCGACCTTGGGGCCTTGTTCTACACACCTGGGAGGACACCATTGCATGGTGGTCGGCCAGAAAATTTGGACTTCAATTTTTGGCTATGGCCGGTCGGCCAGGGTAAGTGGCCGGCCGACCAGGTGGGGTGGCCGGCCGGCCACCTCCCAGAAAGTTACAGCCGGCCTTTCTACTTTCGGCTCTTTCCAGCTGTCCGGATACTTTTTGAAATATCCCGGGCATCCGGGGGATATTTTGGGAGGGAAAGCTTGGGTGCTTTTCCCTCCCCTTTTACACCCCTTTCTTGCCTATTAAAGGGGCTGGCCTCCTTCTTCATGGGGGTTAGACAATTTCTTCTCAAAGCTTCATCTCCCATAGCCTCCATCTTCACCTCCAAAAACCTTAAAAACTTCAAGCTTCCTAGCTAATTCCTTCACCAACCCTAAGCTCCACCATCACCATTCAATTTCCAGCAGCAAGGAGGGGTTCTTCAGAGGTTTAGAAGCAACTTTCATCAAGGCAAGAAGCAAAAGACTTGTCTTCAAGGGTAAGCCACTAAATCCCTTTTTCTAGCATTTTCTTGCATCAATTCTTTACCCTATTTCCTTTTTGTTTTGGGCTTTGACCCCTACTGGTTTTGTGCTTATTTTGAGCCCCTCTACAACTTTGTAGAAGGGCTCAACCCTGTTTGGTGTCTCCATGATATACCTCCTTCAATATCACTCTTTAGGCCATTAATTTGCATGCTTTGATTGGCTTTTGAGTGATCTGATTTCGAGCATATTATATACTGTGAGTGGGCTTATTTTGAGCCCCTATTCAACATTGAAGAAGGGCTCAACCATGTTTGGCTTCTCTAGCATGCACTTCCTTTGAAATTCTTCCATTTTACCGTAAACTTGCATGCTATTTTTAGCCTATATGCATTTATTTTTGGAGCATGCTATAAACTTATTATGGGCTTATTTTGTGTCCCTCTACAACATTGTAGAAGGGACCAATCTTTTTTGGTGCCTCCATGAATGGCCTCCCTTTGTACCTCTCTTTGGCCATGTTTTGCATACCTCTTTGAGCCTATTTGATCACTGTTTTGAACCTTCATCAGGCTTATAAAGTGCCTCATTTTGGTCTGTCCTTCATGCTTTATTAAGGGTCTTAGGCCATTTGATGATTGGTTTTGGCACTTCCTTTGTATTCCTCCTTTTTTTCCGTAAAATTGCATGCTTTGTTAGGCTTGCTTAGCTTCGGATTTCAGCATTCATCAGGCTTAGAAAATGTCTTTTTTTGGTCCATTCTTCAAGTTTTATTAAGGGTCTTAAGTTGTTTGATCATTTCTTATGGAACCTCTCTTTATAGCCCTTGTTAGCCCAAATTTTGCATGCTATCTTTAGTATATCTACACACTGAATTGGAGGCTGTCATCAATTGTAAATGTACATATTTTTGGTCCCTCTTTAGTTTTGTAGAACTGATTTTTTGGGTTTGAGCATTGTAAATACCACTTGCTTTGTAATTCCCCTCTTTTCCCGTATTTTTGCATGCCATTGTTGCCATATCTATGCTCACAATTTGGCCATGTTTTGTATTGAAAAAATGCTATTTTTGGGGCTGCCTTGCTACTGTTTTTGCTTTCATGTGCCAATTTTGCATGTTTAGCATAGCCGTAGGCCATTTCGGACACTTAGAATTGCATTTCGGGATGATTTCATGCGTTGATTGTCATTTCGTATCATTTCGGGGCTGTTTTCCCCTTTATTTAGCTGTTGAATTTTGTTTTGCATGCTTGCATATCATTTTCCATGTCATTTTATGCCTTAATGCATTGCCTCGGTTTGCGTGCCCGTGGGCACGCACTTCGAGGCACTCCGTTTTCATTCATCGGTAGCTTATGTGAGTGAGCTGAGGCTCTCCCACGTTGGTGTAAGCCCATCGTTGCATTCCGTGTGCCATTCCATACATTTCTCGGTTTGCGTGCCTGTGGGCGCGCATTTCGAGGCACTTCGATTTTATCCGATTTTCATTCCATATCATCGCCTCGGTTTGCGTGCCTGTGGGCACGCATTTCAAGGCACTTCGGTTTTATCCGATTTTCATTCCATATCATCGCCTCGGTTTGCGCGCCTGTGGGCACGTATTTCGAGGCACTTCGGTTTTATCCGATTTATATTTCACATCACCGCCTCGGTTTGCGTGCCCGTGTGTACGCATTTCGAGGCACTCTATTTTATCCGATTTGCATTTCATGCCATCGCTTCGGTTTGCGTGTCCGCGTGCACGCTTTTCGAGGTGTCTCATTTTCATCTCATTCTCATAGCATTGCGCATGCTAGGTTGTATATTAGTTACATTTCACGCATATCATGCATATTGCACGGGAAACGAGGCACGTTTCGTACTCCGAGTGACGAAACGGGTCTCAATTCCCAAGTCACCGACACTCCGGATTACCCATGATGGAGTTAGGTTTTGTTATAGCATTCATCTGCATTCATCCCATATTGAGTTGTGCAATCCGATTCCTCGGCCATCATGCATCGGTATGCGTGATTGGTGGCACGAGGATTGAGCCATGCATATATTTGTGAAATACATTGCTATGCCCTTTTCCTGCTCTCTGTTACAGCAAAATCGAGGATCAACAACTTTTCGGAGTCCGGCGCGCATTTCGAGAAAAGTGCAAACAGAGGCTAATTGGGGCATCCCAGTGGATTTCCGCGCCAGAGCAGCCCGGCATACATCATTCATCAGAAGCAAGGCAGCCCCTGGCTTGTATGCCAGCTTTACAGCTTTCTTAGTTTAATCTGTACATTAATTAGAAATCTGTAATATTCTTTTATTCGGACTGTATTATTTATTCGGACCCTCTGCGCGAGGGCAAACCTGTAATAAGGGTGTGTGAGTGTGATGTATGTCTTCCAACCCCCATTTCTTTCTCCATTTTATTTATCTGCTTACAATGGTTAGATATAGGGCATATTTCAATTAGCATACAGCATGACAACATATTTGCATCATTCATCTGTTTTTGCACGCACCGGGCTCGGCGCATCATACAAAATGCATTTGTATTTCAATTCCAAATTGAATACTTGATAGTTGTAGCATTCCATATGCCATGTTTAGAATAGCTGAGCCCGCTATAGTTGCATTTTGCATGTGTTGCATTAGGCATTTCAGTATATTTAGGATTCATGCATGATTTCTAATCAGTTTTCTGTTTTGGCTTGGAGTACTCGGTGAGTTTTATGCTTTAGCATCCTTGCATGCGTGTGAGTGTTGCCATGATAGCATGCTTACCATGAGGCTATATGCTTATGTGATATAACTGCCTTGAATGCCTGTGGGTGGAGGTTGAGTTATTTGAATTGGGACAATACATTGACTGTTTGTTTTAAGCCCACTAGATAGTGGCAAAATCATGTTTCCTAAGCCCACTTGAGGGTGGCAAATCCGCATTTTAGCCTACCTGCGGGTAGCACCATCACACCATTTTCAAACAAACAAACATGAAATATTTTGTTCCAATTCAGACGGCCCAGTATATACTTGTTTGCTGCGAGCATCACATAGTAATCTAGGCAAATAACCAGAATAAGAACTCATAATGTTTTCAAAAACAGATATCTTGGTTAGTAGAGGCCGGTCTTTGACCGGGCGAGAGGGGGTGCTCACGATGTGACCTTCCCTAATCGTACCCAAGTTCCCGAACCAACTTTGGTGATGACGGACACGTGGCCTTTCGGCACCGAGTCAGGGTTTCCTAAATTTCCCATTTTAAAATATTTAGGTGGCGACTCTGTTATCTGGCAAAGCAGTCCATGTTTGGCACTTCTTTCAAAAAAATCTGTTTTCCTTCAAAACGATTTGCCGGATTTGGACTCTTTGGTTCAGATTTAAAACCGTAACAAAATCGAGTCCGAACTGTAGCGAGGTCCCTCGCGGGCTTGTTACAGTTTCTGGCGACTCTGCTGGGGAGTTAGAGAACTTGACTCGAACTCATGATATCTGGTTTTGACTACACTTGTGTGTTTCTTTGCATTGGTGCGCCTAGGACACAGTGTTTGCCATATGCCATTCCCGAACGATTTGCCGGAGGCTTGTCTTGTCAAGTCATGTCCGTAAAATTTGATCGGCTCTGGCTCGACGACATGGGAACACAAACCCCGGTTTTACCGGGGCACCCTTTTTGACCATTCGACCTAGTGCATATTCGGATCCATAGTGACCATTCCAAACTAGGACAGGTTGCTTACCCGATAGGTTGTTTGAAACCGCTGTGTGCGTAGTACAACCCTAGCTCCTGACAAAATAGGACAGGGAAACCCTACCCCAGCATAGGGGTGTTTTCACTCTCACTTATCTGTTATGTGCTTGTTAGAGTGTGTCTCTACAGGGAATGCATGTATCAGCTTTTGAGTTTGGGCATCAGGCCTGCGGGCACCAATTCAGTATTTTGGGTATCAGACCTGCGGGCATCAGTATTTGGTGGAATCAGTTTTACCTGAGGGTATCAGCTTATAGGCAGAATTTTGGGGCAGAATTCAGGAGAGGGCACACTTATTCAACTATGCTCACATCTGTTCAGGTGAAATCAGGCTGAGATGCTGTCTGTTTTCTCTTTTGCTAGGTAGTCTGGGAACCATAGCTTCAGAGGGCTCCAATATCCCCCGGGTACACCGAACTTGTGTTGATAGACTTTGTCGGGTCAGAGATTCAATTCAAGGGCAATCAGTGTTCCTTTACCAGAGGCGGGGTAAAAAAAAAAAAGGGGCCAGTCAGGCACAAATCACCAATTCAGCGGTTACCAGATCAGTGACCCTTATCCACCCCACCAGTGAACAGTCAGGCTGAGGTCTCAGTTTCTACTGCAGGGATAGATACCAGTCAATCAGCTGGAACAGCAGAATATGGCTGGCATGGAAGAAATGATGCGCCAAATGCAGGAGAGCATGAAACAGATGCAAAAGGACGCTGCCCGCGAAGCAGAATTCTCTAAACAGCAGGCCACAATCATGGCCCAACAGGCTGAGCTCATTACTAGACTCCAGCAACAAACCGGAGCATCAGCCTCACATCAGGTTCCTCCTCCATCAGGACCCCCACTACCCGAGCAGACCCATACTGTTCAGAGTACCTTGCCAAACGCCGAAGACCCTACCCAATACCCGAACATCCGGAGGACACGGATCTTCCAACGGGGCCAGCTCTGCCTCCACTTCCGCTACAACTGTCCAAGACCCACAATCACCCGGACTCTCCCTTCGAGTTTGAGGTAGATCATACCGCTTTGAAATTGAGCAAGCTGGAGAAGCTTTTTAAGAAATCCCAGGGGGTAAAGTCCATCCCGGACATTGAGGACGGGTACACTGACGCATCTGTGACACTGCCGGACAGGTTCAAGATGCCTCACATCGACCGTTTTGACGGGTCAGGAGATCCCATGGTCCACCTGAGTTTGTTTTCAGATGTTCTGCGCCCGATGGGCTTGACAAGACTGCAGAAGCTCTCCCTTTTTGGCAGGACCCTGTCGGGCATTACGGTCAGCTGGTACGCCAAATTGGAGGATTCAATGAAACAAAATTGGGATGAAATGGCTGAGGCCTTTGTCGCACAATACTCGTACAATACCCAGATTGAGATCACAACTCGCGATCTCGAAACGACGAGGCAAGAGCCCAAAGAGACTTTCTCTGACTTCGTAACTCGGTGGAGGGCAAAGGCATCGATGATGACCTTAAGGCCTACAGACAGAGATCAAATCCGGATGATTGTGCGCAATCTCCAACCGGGGTTAATGAAGAAGATGATCGTAGTCCCCTTCCCGACCTTCGCAGATCTACATGATATGGGGATGCAGATCGAGGATGCGGCTGCAAGATCTTCCGAAGTGGGCATGGTTACCACCACCACACAAAAAATAGCCACCTCATTCACCGGTGCGTCCAGAGCTAGCTCGCAAATAGCCAAAAACCCACCTCAAGGCCAAAGGGTGTTTACTCCACTATACATGCCCCTATCCAAAGCTCTGGGGGTTTTGATCAAGAAAGGGCGTCTGAAGCCCCTGGAGCCACAGCCGCTACCAAAGAACCTCCCTCTCTCACACAACCCAGCCGACTACTGTGCCTTCCATCAGCGAGCTGGCCATGACACTGATATGTGCTTTCGTCTTCGCCACGAAATACAAGATCTGATCGACAACAGAGTCATCCCAAGACGGGTCCTACAAAGTCTATCGGCACTTGATCAGTGAACTTGTGGGGGATAATGTGATGTGAATGGGGGATGAACCACCAGCGGGCAGCGCTTGATTAACTCCAGTTATGGCATATGGTACGCACTGTTTTGAGCATTTGTGAATGCTGGTTTTTGTGCTTTCTGACTTGGGTATTGGGTCAGTCTTGTTGTTTTGTTTTGAGTCTGTCTTTTTGTTCTGAGTCAGTCTCTTTTGTTTTGGGTCTGTCTTGTTGTATTGAGTCAGTCCTGTTGTATAGGAGTCGGGTGATTCCGGGGGTGTTACCTCGGGCGTCACCATTTTGTTTTGCGTTTGTCTTTTTGTTTTGTTTTGTTTTGAGTCTGTTTTTTGCGAGGCAGTTGTCTTGAAGATTTTGAATGAAACAGCAGTGATTTTCACATTCTTGTGTTCGCTTCTGCCTTGCGCCAGTTGTGCCAGAAACTTGAAAGAAATGGCAGTGCTTTTCACCTGCTTTTCTGTGCCTTGAAGTCATTGTATTGACCTATGTTTTCCAAAAGCTTTTTGAACACTGCGGTGAAAACAAAGAGGAAGGAATTCCTCGGGTTTTGCAAAATTTGATCAAAATGAGAGAAAGAGAGGCATGCTAAGCCCTTAATGAATGAAATCATGCTTGTTAGCATGAGTACTGAGAAGGACCCTGCTTGATCGGTGGTTTTACACTATCTTGTTGTGAGCGATTTGTCGCTTTCTTAAAATTTTCAAAAACAAAATGTTTTCTGCGATCCTGCGAAGACATGTGTGGAATCGCTCTTGAGATTGTGCGACTTAGGATCGCTCTCGGCCTTGAGACTCAACCCTTTGCTTCCAAACCTTGAACTTGAATTGAAGGTTCAGCGGTCAACTACGATGTGAGGCTGTGTGGCGGTTGAAGCGACCCTCGAACAAGAGGCACCAAAGTCGGATCAAGAAGATCGGACCTCGTCAAAAGAAGCTTGCAAAGCTAGATCGAAGCACCTCTCGAACTAGGGGCAAAATATCCGATGTGCTCGAAGAGCCAAAGGTGGATCCTACGTAAATCAATACAACCACTCTCACGGATACAAAGGGCTTCAATCTCAAAACCATTTGGCATGGACTTGTTACACTTTTACCCTTTGAGAGGCTCATTTGGGCGAAAACCGGAAGGCGACCGCAAAAGTTAGAGCAAAGAAAAAGAATAAAAAAAGAAAAAGAAAAAATGCAAAGATACAAAAATGCAAAAAGAAAAGAAAAGAAAAAAATGCAAAAAAAAAAAAAAAAAAAGGAATGAAAAGAATAGAAAAAAAAAAAAAAGAAAGAAGAACAAAGCTCGCAAGGTAGAAAACGCAATAGGCGCCTTGGCAAAAGTTAGAGCATAAAAGGAGGTTAAATACGAGTATACCTAACCGAACTACGTGGGCTTGATTCCCATCTTTGGGATCGTAGGCAACTTCATTACGAAGTCGGTAGTAAAAAATTCAAATTCAATTGTGTCCATGTGATAGTTTTGATCATCTTTGCCTCCTCTGTATCCGAGAGACTGGTTGTGTTCATCGCTCTGAGGACTGACTACAAGTACACTGCGATGCTATCCAAACAAGGGGCAACTTTCCGTTGCCATTCAGTGTGCTGCGGCGCCAGTCAAACAAGGGGCAACTTTCCGTTGCCATTCAACGCGCCGCGGTGCCGTTCAAACAAGGGGCAACTTTCCGTTGCCATGCAGCTCTCCTTCAGACAAGGGGCAATTTTCAATTGCTATGGGTCCGAGGTTGTGCATCTCAAGAGTAGGTTTCGTGCTCATTCAGCAGTGACCGTTTGCGAAATAGTTTTTGAAAATTTTGATGAGGTTGACTAGTTCTCTCGAAAATTGTTCCATCTTTTCCAAAAAACTGAACCATTTCTTGGACCCAAAAAAGGAAAATTTTCAGTACTCATAGCCTGACTTGCATGATTTCAAATCAAAAATCGAACAAGCATGTTAATCTAACTCCCATTTTGGCCAAATTTTTTTTTAGAAAGCAAAAATAAAAAAATGGTCAAAATGATAAACTAGGGGCACAGTTGGGTCAGGAGTTCTGTCTTTCCCCCTTTATCAACATACTCGCCAAGAAGGGCACTTTACCCGAAGAAGAGCTGGCACAGGCGACAACAAAATGGTCGAAAAGGCTCTCTCACCCTCCAAGTAGCGAGTATCAAGCCAAGTCTGAAACCTGTTGGAATGGGCCAAGACATTCCACTCCATCATCCGGACAGATCGATCACGTCCAAACTCCCTGACAAAGCATCATCAATCGATGTCGACTCTGATTTGCTATACATCTGTTGTAGCACAACCCCTCTGTGGGAGAAACTCCTTTGTTGTGAAGAAAGTAGAATCTGGTAGAATACCGGGGGCAAAAGCCTTCAACTTCTTTGTTTATCCATCAACCACCCGATTGGAGGGATGAAAAATGAGAGATTTAAGAATAGAGAGATGCGATGAGAGGAAAAGTGAGAAAAGGGCTTTTTGAAAACCGAGCTTGAGGGCGAGTGATGTGAGAATCACAAATAAGAAAGGTGGGACATATACTGGTGAAACAGGCTCCTGTGCGTCACGAGTGTCGTGTCTTTTTGTTTTATCTCGATTTTGTTTTGGGTCGTTTCGAGTGTTACTCGATGTGTCTAGGTTGTGTGCTTTTTATTTCCTTGTTGAGTCATTTTGCTGTGTTCAGTTGTAGGCTCAATACCCGGTTGAGGATCCTTTTCTCATTTTCAAAAATAAAATCATTTTATGCTCCGAGTGCCGTGCCGTTCTCCACATTTGTGCAAAACAGAATTTGTTCTTTCATAAAACCGCAGGGTTCAACCCAGGTCATGTGAAAACAGTAGAACAAGGACCTATCTGAAGCTATTTAGGTTCCGGACTGCAAAGCAAAAGAAAAGAA
This sequence comes from Camellia lanceoleosa, assembly GCA_025200525.1. Lineage (NCBI taxonomy): Eukaryota > Viridiplantae > Streptophyta > Magnoliopsida > Ericales > Theaceae > Camellia > Camellia lanceoleosa. Next base: position 1,155,814 of record JANUSC010000025.1, on the reverse strand, counting down.
GGAAAATCGAAGCATCTGAGTTTGTTCCAACTTCAAAAAGTTCCGAGACTATATTCCGTGTGTACCTCTTCAAGTCTTGCCAATGTTCCGAAGTATGAGTGTGCCTCTACCTCAAGCTCAAAATCAGGTCTACTTCAAGCCAGAATGGCGATCAGGAGTGCTCTCCCTGAGTACCATTCCCTACTAGAGGCATCTTGGCCGTGTTTGCGATGAGTTCCTAGGAGACCAACTGCGACGGTGGAAACTAGAGTTCGAATGGTCATTGCCTAGAATACAAAGGTTCGGATTTCGAGACTAAAGTCTGGTTTAAATACCCAGGCGCGCCTCGGCTTGAAATCTGATGGAAGCCCCATAGGTTGAGATAGCATGTATGCACCTCAATCGGATCTTGAACCAACCTAGTCTGTCACCCCGTTGGAGAATAGGGAAAGTTGTGAGTATGATCAGAAGACAAGCGGCCGTGGCTCTACATGCAGATATTGTTACTTGTTAGCATTCGAGCCTTTGTCTTTGTGTGTTCAAGGTAAAGTGTTCGAAGAGCACGAGGGGAGATCCCCATCAGAGTAGAGCGGTTCACCGCCACTCACCTCATGAGGTGCTTTCTAAAACGCCGATTTGTCCATTTATTGCTTTCCTTACGCATCATGCATTGTAATGCATCGTACCTGTCAAGTTTCTTTCTCATGCATGCACGATATTGTATGTACGGTTCATTCAAAGAAGTTCCGTTTAAGATCATTCATTTAGTGTATCAATCACACTTTATTTGCTTCACTCAGTGTATCTAACACACTTCATTTGCTTTAGTGTATCAATCACACTTTATTCATTTTGTGTATCTATCACACACATTTTCACTTAGTGTGTCACTCACACTCTCTTCACTTTAGTGTATCAATCACACTTCATTCATTTCGTGTATCTATCACACACATTTTCACTTAGTGTGTCAGTCACACTCTCTTCACTTTAGTGTATCAATCACACTTCATCCATTTTGTGTATCTATCACGCACATATTCACTTTTTGTGTATCCATCACACACCTTTAGTGTATCAATCACACTTGTTCACATAGTGCATCTATCACGCTTTGTGTTCACCTTTCGTATATCTATCATACTCGCTTCACCGTGTATCAATCACACTATGCTCATTCGTTGCATTGTTATGCACATCTATCTAGCATTGTTATGCCCATTCGTTGCATTGTTATACACATCTATCTAGCATTGTTATGCACCTTTTTCCCTTGCATTGTTATGCACATCCACTAGCATTGTTATGCTCATTCGTTGCATTGTTATGCACACTTTACCTGCATTGTTATGCACCTCTTCACTTGCATTGTGATGCACGTTTCAAATTGCATTGTTATGCACCCACTTCACTAGCATTGTTATGCTCATTCGTTGCATTGTTATGCACATCTATCTTGCATTGTTATGCACACTTCACCTGCATTGTTATGCATCTTTTCACTTGTAATTGTCGTCTTTTCTCTTCTCGCATGCGGTGCGTTAGGACATCTTCGGTTTCGCACATTCGGACGAGTTCCGGTGTTTACTCATACCTTTCCTCTCTTGCGTGTGATACGCTGAGAGATGCTTCCTTTTCCTCTCTTGCATGTGATATGCTGAGAGGTTTTCTCTTGCGTGTGATACGTTGAGAAATTTACCTTTCTTCTCTTGCGTGTGATACGCTGAGAAAGTTACCTTTCCTCTCTTGCGTGTGATACGCTGAGAGATGCTTCCTTTTCCTCTCTTGCATGTGATATGCTGAGAGGTTTTCTCTTGCGTGTGATACGTTGAGAAATTTACCTTTCTTCTCTTGCGTGTGATCTGTTGAAAGTTACCTTTCCTCTCTTGCGTGTGATCTGTTGAGATGCTTCCTTTTCCTCTCTTGCATGTGATATCTTTGAGAGGTTTTCTCTGCGTGTGATCTGTGAGAAATTTACCTTTCCTCTCTTGCATGTGATATCTTTGAGAGGTTTTCTCTGCGTGTGATCTGTTGAGAAATTCACCTTTCCTCTCCTGCGTGTGATCTGAGAGGTCCTTTCCTCTCTCTTGGGTGTGATCTGTTGAGAGGTTTTCTCTTCGTGTGATCGTTGAGAAATCTACCTTTTCCTCTCTTGCGTGTGTGATCTGAGAGATGATCTTTTCTCTCTCTTGCGTGTGATCCGAGAGATGATCTTTCCTCCTTGCATGTGATATCTTTGAGGCCTTCCTTTCCTCTCCTGCGTGTGATATGCTGAGAAATCTACCTTTTCCTCTCTTGCGTGTGATACGCTGAGAGATGATCTTCCCCTCCCTTGCATGTGATATCTTTGAGAGGTGCCTTTTCCTCTCTTGGGTGTATCTGTTGAGAGGTTTACCTTCTTCCTCTCCTATGTGTGATACGTAGAGAGATATTGTGTGTGAGACTCCAGGTACTCTCGTCAGTCACTTTTAGCCTTCTCTGCGTGAGACGCAATGAGAATTACATAACTCTCTTACATCCTAACTGCATGAAATGTAGTTGTTGCTTTGCATTCTTGCTTAAAACTGTTGCATCTATTTGTCAATACTTGCTTCATTACAGCTTGCTGCACTTGCATGATCACCTGGCTCTGTGCATATCATTTGCATTTTGCCCCATTTTGCCTGCGGGCGTGCCTGCGGGCACACATCTCTGTTTGTCTTGTATGATTGTCTAAGTCTTCGGCCTAGTCAAAAATGGGTCGTCTCTGGGCTTTGACATTCACTCACGTCACTTCTTGACTTCCGAAGTTCTCCAAAGATGGGCAATCAGAGACACCCCATTTTTGACCTTAAGACTTCGAGCGTCACCGATTGGCGCTTGGTGATGTTGCATCTTGTGCTCGTTCGAAGTTTGAGTCGCGGCGCTCGCCTCCGGACTTCGAACCCTCTTACGTGCCTTGCCTCGGTTTGCGAACCAGACTTCGGTTTTCTGCTTTTCTTTCACGAGGGAAGAGTGGTCCCGTAGACTATCTCCCGATGGCCGTGAGCTACGTTTCGTGGCCGTAGGCCATTTTGCCCATTTCGGAGCCCGGTTCCCGGTTTTCGGAGCCGTCGGGCCGTGTGCCTCGACTCGGGACCACCCAACCATTTCCGATTTCTCCGGTTTTTGGCATGCACCTCTGTTTTATCATTCCGAGGAACACTGGGGCCTCTGATGCCCACTTCGTGGCCGAATGCCCCTTTTCGGTGCCTGTAGTCGGTTTTCGGGACCCCGAATCGCGCGGTTTGGGCCCCGAGCATTCATTTTGCATCGATTTTCTCCGGTTTTTGGCATGGACCTCTGTTTTGTCATTCCGAGGGACACTGGGGTCGCAGATACCCACTTCGCTGCTGAACACCACTTCCGCACTGCGCCCATTTCGATCCAATTGCGGCTTTTTAGCTCGGCGTTCATTTCTCATTAGTTTTTGTTCAAATTTGGCGGTACCTCTGTTTCAACACCAAGAAGATCCTTGGGGGTGGGAGGCGAATTATCCCAGATAACAGTTTAGCTCTTCCGCCTGCTTTTGCTCACTTCCGGGCCAATGTTGAACACCCTGGGGATATTTTCTTCCGACCAAAGTTACATATCTGTGATCAGGGGACATGGGAGGACCCTAAAAGTTGGTGGTTGGCCAGCAATTGTGCATTTCATTTTGGAGCCTCTCCTTCAAGCTCTATGTTGTGGCTTCTGCTTCAGTGTTGCCAATTTCCAACCTTGGAACCTTGTTCCACACATCTGGGAGGACCCTAAAAGTTGGTGGTCGGCCAGCAATTGTGCATTTCATTTTGGAGCCTCTCCTTCAAGCTCTATGTTGTGGCTCCTGCTTCAGTGTTGCCAATTTCCGACCTTGGGGCCTTGTTCTACACACCTGGGAGGACACCATTGCATGGTGGTCGGCCAGAAAATTTGGACTTCAATTTTTGGCTATGGCCGGTCGGCCGGTGGTGAGTGGCCGACGGTGGGGTGGCCGGACGGCCACCTCCCGAGATTACAGCGGCCGACTTTCTACTTTCGGCTCTTTCCATTGTCCGGATACTTTTTGAAATATCCCCGGCATCCGGGGGATATTTTGGGAGGGAAAGCTTGGGTGCTTTTCCCTCCCCTTTTACACCCCTTTCTTGCCTATTAAAGGGGCTGGCCTCCTTCTTCATGGGGGTTAGACAATTTCTTCTCAAAGCTTCATCTCCCATAGCCTCCATCTTCACCTCCAAAAACCTTAAAAACTTCAAGCTTCCTAGCTAATTCCTTCACCAACCCTAAGCTCCACCATCACCATTCAATTTCCAGCAGCAAGGAGGGGTTCTTCAGAGGTTTAGAAGCAACTTTCATCAAGGCAAGAAGAAGCAAAAGACTTGTCTTCAAGGGTAAGCCACTAAATCCCTTTTTCTAGCATTTTCTTGCATCAATTCTTTACCCTATTTTCTTTTTGTTTTGGGCTTTGACCCCTACTGGTTTTGTGCTTATTTTGAGCCCCTCTACAACTTTGTAGAAGGGCTCAACCCTGTTTGGTGTCTCCATGATATACCTCCTTCAATATCACTCTTTAGGCCATTAATTTGCATGCTTTGATTGGCTTTTGATTGATCTGATTTCGAGCATATTATATACTGTGAGTGGGCTTATTTTGAGCCCCTATTCAACATTGAAGAAGGGCTCAACCATGTTTGGCTTCTCTAGCATGCACTTCCTTTGAAATTCTTCCATTTTACCGTAAACTTGCATGCTATTTTTAGCCTATATGAATTTATTTTTGGAGCATGCTATAAACTGATTATGGGCTTATTTTGTGTCCCTCTACAACATTGTAGAAGGGACCAATCTTTTTTGGTGCCTCCATGAATGGCCTCCCTTTGTACCTCTCTTTGGCCATGTTTTGCATACCTCTTTGAGCCTATTTGATCACTGTTTTGAGCCTTCATCAGGCTTATAAAGTGCCTCATTTTGGTCTTTCCTTCATGCTTTATTAAGGGTCTTAGGCCATTTGATGATTGGTTTTGGCACTTCCTTTGTATTCCTCCTTTTTTTCCGTAAAATTGCATGCTTTGTTAGGCTTGCTTAGCTTCGGATTTCAGCCTTCATAAGGCTTAGAAAATGTCTTGTTTTGGTCCATTCTTCAAGTTTTATTAAGGGTCTTAAGTTTTTTGATCATTTCTTATGGAACCTCTCTTTATAGCCCTTGTTAGCCCAAATTTTGCATGCTATCTTTAGTATATCTACACACTGAATTGGAGGCTGTCATCAATTGTAAATGTACATATTTTTGGTCCCTCTTTAGTTTTGTAGAACTGATTTTTTGGGTTTGAGCATTGTAAATACCACTTGCTTTGTAATTCCCCTCTTTTCCCGTATTTTTGCATGCCATTGTTGCCATATCTATGCTCACAATTTGGCCATGTTTTGTATTGAAAAAATGCTATTTTTGGGGCTGACTTGCTACTTTTTTTGCTTTCATGTGCCAATTTTGCATGTTTAGCATAGCCGTAGGCCATTTCGGACACTTAGAATTGCATTTCGGGATGATTTCATGCGTTGATTGTCATTTCGTATCATTTCGGGGCTGTTTTCCCCTTTATTTAGCTGTTGAATTTTGTTTTGCATGCTTGCATATCATTTTCCATGTCATTTTATGCCTTAATGCATTGCCTCGGTTTGCGTGCCCGTGGGCACGCACTTCGAGGCACTCCGTTTTCATTCATCGACAGCTTATGTGAGTGAGCTGAGGCTCTCCCACGTTGGTGTAAGCCCATCGTTGCATTCTGTGTGCCATTCCATACATTTCTCGGTTTGCGTGCCTGTGGGCGCGCATTTCGAGGCACTTCGGTTTTATCCGATTTTCATTCCATATCATCGCCTCGGTTTGCGTGCCTGTGGGCATGCATTTTGAGGCACTTCGGTTTTATCTGATTTTCATTCCATATCATCGCCTCGGTTTGCGCGCCTGTGGGCACGCATTTCGAGGCACTTCGGTTTTATCTGATTTACATTTCACATCACCGCCTCGGTTTGCGTGCCCGTGTGTACGCATTTCGAGGCACTCTATTTTATCCGATTTGCATTTCATGCCATCGCTTCGGTTTGCGTGCCCGCGTGCACGCTTTTCGAGGTGTCTCATTTTCATCTCATTCTCATAGCATTGCGCATGCTAGGTTGTATATTAGTTGCATTTCACGCATATCATGCATATTGCACGGGAAACGAGGCACGTTTCGTACTCCGAGTGACGGAACGGCTCTCAATTCTCAAGTCACCGACACTCCGGATTACCCATGATGGAGTTAGGTTTTGTTATAGCATTCATCTGCATTCATCCCATATTGAGTTGTGCAATCCGATTCCTCGGCCATCATGCATCGGTATGCGTGATTGGTGGCACGAGGATTGAGGCATGTATATATTTGTGAAATACATTGCTATGCCCTTTTCCTGCTCTCTGTTACAGCAAAATCGAGGATCAACAACTTTTCGGAGTCCGGCGCGCATTTCGAGAAAAGTGCAAACAGAGGCTAATTGGGGCATCCCAGTGGATTTCGCGCAGGAAGCGACGTCATACATCATTCATCGAAGCAAAGGCGGCCGGCTTGCATACTTTCTGACTTTCTTAGTTTAATCGTACATTAATTAGAAATCGTAATATTCTTTTTATTGATTTGTATTATTTATTCGGACCCTCTGCGCGAGGGCAAACCTGTAATAAGGGTGTGTGAGTGTGATGTATGTCTTCCAACCCCCATTTCTTTCTCCATTTTATTTATCTGCTTACAATGGTTAGATATAGGGCATATTTCAATTAGCATACAGCATGACAACATGTTTGCATCATTCATCTGTTTTTGCACGCACCGGGCTCGGCGCATCATACAAACTGCATTTGTATTTCAATTCCAAATTGAATACTTGATAGTTGTAGCATTCCATATGCCATGTTTAGAATAGTTGAGCCCGCTATAGTTGCATTTTGCATGTGTTGCATTAGGCATTTCAGTATATTTAGGATTCATGCATGATTTCTAATCAGTTTTCTGTTTTGGCTTGGAGTACTCGGTGAGTTTTATGCTTTAGCATCCTTGCATGCGTGTGAGTGTTGCCATGATAGCATGCTTACCATGAGGCTATATGCTTATGTGATATAACTGCCTTGAATGCCTGTGGGTGGAGGTTGAGTTATTTGAATTGGGACAATACATTGACTGTTTGTTTTAAGCCCACTAGATAGTGGCAAAATCATGTTTACTAAGCCCACCTGAGGGTGGCAAATCCACATTTTAGCCTACCTGCGGGTAGCACCATCACACCATTTTCAAACAAACAAACATGAAATATTTTGTTCCAATTGAATGACCCGATATACTTGTTTGTCATGAGCATCACATAGTAATCTAGGCAAATAACGAATAAGAACTCACAATATTTTCAAAAGCAGATATCATGGTTAGTAGAGGCGGTCTTTGGCCGGCGAGAGGGTGCTCACGATGTGACCTTCCCTAATCGTACCCAAGTTCCCGAACCAACTTTGGTGATGACGGACACGTGGCCTTTCGGCACCGAGTCAGGGTTTCCTAAATTTCCCATTTTAAAATATTTAGGTGGCGACTCTGTTATCTGGAAAAGCAGTCCATGTTTGGCACTTCTTTCAAAAAAATCTATTTTCCTTCAAAACGATTTGCCGGATTTGGACTCTTTGGTTCAGATTTAGAACCGTAACAAAATCGAGTCCGAACTGTAGCGAGGTCCCTCGCGGGCTTGTTACAATAGTGTAATGATATTGGTAATAGTTTAGTTTAAAAAACATTTTCTCCTTACTAAAAGTAGAAAATTTTTTTGACTCAAATAAACTTATTCTCTATTTATTTCATTTTTCATTCTATCAAATGTTGTTGAGATATGCTTCCCATATCAGATATATATCACAGATATACATCCATGATTCTATCCTTATCATTATTTGTAACTACCCTATCTCATAGCATGTATAAATAGAATAGCATAGTCATGGAACTAATGTAATACAAAAACTATTTTCACTTCAACTCAATAAAATATTTTATAGCAGATTGTTCAAGTTGGTATCAGAGCCAATGGCCTCTGAAATTTTAGCCTCCGATATTGCCACTCCCTCAGCTAAAGCCCCTTCACCCATCTCCCTTCCTCATGCTCATCACTTCATCTCTCTTAAACTCACATCCAAAAATTTTCTCTATTGAAAAACTCAACTTCTTCCTTACCTTCGTGGCCAATAACTCTACTGATATATTGACGGTTCCTCTTCTTTTCCACTCCCAATCCCGCACATGCGACTTGGCAATGTCAAGATCAACTCATTATAAGCCTTCTCATTGCCTCTCTCTCGGATGAAATATTCCCTCTTGCCGTCGGATGCACCTCTTCTTGTGATCTTTGGCTCACACTAGAGCAATCCCTCGCCTCGCCTTCTCATACTTGCCTTCTTCAACTCCGTTTGAGTCTTCAACAATTGAAACAAAATGATCGCCCAGCCACTGCTTTTCTCCATAACGCCAAAACTATTGCCGATGAACTTGCTGTTGCGGCATTCCTCTTTCCCCTTCCAAGTTCAACCTGTATGTTTATCAAGGCCTTCATCCTGATTTCAAGGATCTTGTCACGACCCTCACGGCTCGCCCAGATCCTGTTTCATTTTCAGAACTCCACAATCTCCTTTTAAGTCATGAGTTCCTTTATCGCAACACGACCACCTCCACTCCGACACTTGTTCCGCAGGCCCACTTTGCTCAACCCACATCTCGTGGTCGTTCGCGTGGTGGTTTTTCCCGTGGCCGTGGTCGTGGCCGTGGGCGCGATGGGCAAGACTGAACTCCTCCCAACTTTGGCTCCTCTTCAGGCTCTCACTCTTTCTCTGCTGGTTCGGGCCTCCTCCCCACTCCACCTGCTGATCAATGTCTCCGTTGTCAAATTTGTAATCGGCCCAATCACACTGCTCCTCAATGCTATCACCGGTTTGATCGCATGGTTGCTCCAAGTTCTCATTTCACCAATTACGGTTCCGAACCCATTTCCAGTACATATGGTGGTCCTTCTTCCCATCTTGATTGGTTTCCGGATACCGGTGCCACACACTATGTCACTCCTGATCTCGCTTCTCTATCTCACATTGACGGCTACGATGGCACCTCCTATCTTCGCGTTGGCAATGGTATGGACATTCCAATCTCACATTTTGGTTCCTCCACTCTTCATTCCCCCTCTCATTCATTTCGTCTTAATTCTATTCTTTACGTTCCTACTTTTCAAAAATCTTTACTTTCTGTCCATCAATTTACTAAAGATAATAATGTGTTTTTTGAATTTTATCCCACCTATTTTTTGATAAGGACCAACTCACCAAGAAAACTCTTCTTCACGGCAAGAATGAAGGTGGTCTCTATCGGCTTTCTAGAACTGCTCCTACACCTCCTACAACTCTCTCCTCTGAAGTTGTGTATTCTCTCTGTTGGCACTGTCGACTTGGTGTTCTTTATTCAATCCTTCAATCTCACACTCTTCCTGTTCAACATCCACGAACTCGAGCACCATTGTGTCATGCCTGTCCTCTTGGAAAATCCTCCAGACTATCCCTACCGTCCTCGTCTAGTCGTACTTTAGCTCCTTTGGATTTAATTTTTAGTGATGTTTGGGGTCCATCCCCATTTCTTTCCCATGAATGTCATAAATATTTTGTAATCTTTGTGGATGACTTTTCTAAGTTCATTTGGTATTTTTCCATGTTCAATAAATCTGATGTTTTTAATATTTTTCACACTTTCAAAACTATGGTGGAACGGTAGTTTTCTTGCAAAATTAAAGTTATGCAAACTGATTGGGGTGGTGAATATCGTAAACTAAATTCATATTTTCAAACCTTGGGTATTATTCACCGGCTTCCATGCCCACATATGCATGAGCAAAATGGTTCAGTTGAACGCCGTCATCGTCACATTGTTGAAACCGGTCTTACCCTCCTTGCTCATGCTTCTATGCCGCATAAATTTTGGCATGTTGCATTGACACTGCCGTCTACCTCATTAACCGAATGCCCTCTAAAGTCATTCACAATCTCTCACCCATTCAATGCTTGTTTTCCAAATTGCCCGACTACAAATTTTTTAAAAATTTTGGTTGCCTTTGTTTTCCTTTTCTTCGTCCCTATAACACCCATAAAATTTCTTTTCGATCCGCCCCTTGCGTGTTTCTCGGGTATAGTCCCTCTCATCGTGGCTATTGTTGCCTTGACACCTTCACCGGTCGTCTTTATATTGCCCGACATGTTCGGTTCGATGAAACTACATTCCCCTTTTCCACATCCTCTGCCTCTTCCCCCCAACCCGACGCACCACCTTCACACCCTTTTGTTATTGCACCCACTCACGTGTCCCCTTCCATTCCCCATCTCAATCCGCTGGTGCACCACCGACCCCACCCATACCCACTGTCCAGCCGCTTGCACCTCTTCCCGCTGCTACTTCCCCTCCACGCTCACCACTTGCAGCAACTCGACCTACAGGTGCCTCTGTTGCATCCCTCATCCCGTCCTCTACCTCCCCTGTTCTGCATCTCGTCACCACTGTCTCATCCTCTCTTCACCACACCCGTGGCCTCAATCTCATAGTTGACCTCAACTCATCACCCTAACCCCCTTCCATTCCCCACCGAACTCACCCCATGGTCCTTCGGCACATGTCAACCAACCCCAATGCCTTCCTTGCCACGTCTGTTTCTGCCGACTCGGTTGAACCCACATGTTTCACTTCTGCCAACAAATCTCCCATTTGGCGCACTGCTATGACTGAGGAACTCAATGCATTAATCCGTAACGGCACTTGGAGCTTACATCCGGTCACTCCTGGTATGAACACCGTTGGCTATAAATGGGTCATCCGGATCAAACGTGTCAAACAAATATTTTATATCCAAACAGACAGGTTATTATTTATATTGTCCTTCTCTGCTCATAGTTATCAACTTTATACAAAACACACAGTTAGTGTGACACCTTTTTTTTTTTCTTAATACATTATCCATGTACAATATCTCTATATAATCATTTCGGATCTTGATTTTAAATTATTATTATTATTTTTTACCTTCTACATTTAATTGGTTAATTTTTATAGTATGCTCGTAGTTGTGCACACCATATATTATATATTTCTCCCCTCTAATACTCATAATGGTAGTATTTACTCAATAGCACGAGTCAGGGGGAAAATTATTAATTAAAAAATATCATGTAACATTTGTCTATGTGAAACGTTTGAAGATGAAAGAGAAATCGCATTATCTTTTAACTACTTAATAAAGATATTAACTTTTGCTTTTGAGTTATCAATTTTCAAATTTTAAAAAAAAAAATTTAAAAAAAATTATACCAAATAAACTCATTGTTATAGTTGATTCATTAAAATATTATTTAATGTTATGTTCATCTTCACTTTAAATGTAATGGAAAACTTCCTGTTGTTTTAGTTGATTTTTTAAATTTTTTATGAAAAAATATGTAAACATAGAAAGAATAAATGATTGGGTGTTTTAACTTTTTGATTATTTTAGTAAAAATATAAAAATAACATGACAAACAAATTATTTATATTGAAGTTGTGGCCTTTTTGACAACTTCAAATTTTTTATTGTGTCGGGATTACCATAAAAGAGAAGGGCATATTACCTCTTTTCTTGGAAGAAATAAAAAACGGCAGCCAAAATGGAAATGGATAATACTTGAGACCCTCTTTGGGGGCATCCCTTCACCTCCTTTGCCATGTGTCAGGGGATGATTGAATGTGCAGGAAAGGGGAACCAATGAGAAAAGAGAGGGGGTCAAAAGGGAGTCTATATCACCACCCAATGGAAATATCCGCTCTCCTAGAATTTGAACCAAATAAGGTGTATAATATGTTGTTGAGGGTGTTGGGGTGTTTTGAAAAGATGATTAAAAGTTATTTTTTAATTTTTTTAAAAAATTTTTTATGAGAAAGAAAAGTAGATTAAAAACTGAAAAGTCACTTTTAATCTAATTCCCAAAATAGCCCATTGTCATATCTTTTTCTCCATTGGTGCTTTTTGTAGATTTCATTCTAGATTTGTGCAATTCACTTGTATGCTGACATCCAATAGAATTGGTCTTGTCCTCATTAATTAGTGGGTGGCTTATGGGCAAATATTTTTACTTTAATAAAGAAAGGTAGTATGAATGTAGTAAAATGTGGCTTTGAAAATAAATATATTAACGTTTAACGATCACAATTGATATCACATTTTATGTAAGTTAAAATTTAAAAAAATTTTAAGTTATATGAAATTGACTGAATTTATAAATACTAAATATTACTACTACCACTACTACCACCATCGCAATATAAAAATTAAAATATATAATTTGAAAATAATAAATTTAAATTTAATCTTATACATATCAAACAATTTATTTTTAATTTGACACTAAAATTTTTATCAAATAACTTTTTAACATAATAAATTCAAAAAAAAAAAAAAAACCTCACTCATCACATTAAATTAAACAGCATTATTTATTCACAATTACACCAAGACTGCACACATACTTTTTATGATCGGCAAAAAACTTTACTGATCACCAAGGAAACATTACATAACTAAGGCTAGCAACAATAAAGCAAACGGAAGTGCAAGACACATCAAAGCTAACATATTTGGTAACAATATTAGTAGAGAGAGAGAGAGAGAGAGAGAGAGAAAGAGTAAGCATGGATTTGCTCCTTACTGATACAGTACATCACTTACCAAGATCATTGCTCAAGTTAAAAAAGCGTGGGCAACTATAGACTGAGCAAAATGACTGCATACCCATTAGCAACACGACCAAAACAGCAGCAAGAAAAGTAAGAATCTGCCAAGAACCATACACATACTTCTTCATACACATATATACCTTAACCTTCCTTGTACCATAGTAGTACTTGTTGACATCTTCTATGGCGATATCAATATGTGGCACCTTTGAGGGTCGAATGGATCTAGTCATCCCATTAAAGAGTTGGGCAACCTCAGCATCAGTTTTTAGACTGTATTCGATGATTCCCTTTTTCCTAAGCAATTTTGCGTCCTCAGCTGTATCGATTATCCCATTCATTAGCTCAGTGTATCGTCCAAGAACAAGGGAGTCTGATACCATGGAAGCTTCGAATGCAACCAAGTTTCTAACGATTACTTCAGAATTGACATTCAATTTGAGGTGAGGGAGGTAAAACTTCTTCTTCTTCTTGTCAAACTTAATGCTGCTAATATCACCGTTGGAGAGACAAAATTCCACTCCGGCATTACAAAGGGCTGACACTGAAGGAATCATTATTTCCTCTACAATGGGATTTTTTATGTCCTCTACCAAAGGATCACATTCAGATTTAAGGCCTTCTTCGAGGTTTGTTGCCATTCTAGACACCTCAGGTAGACTTTTTGCAGTCGCCCAAGGCAAATTTACTACCACGTTAATGGGTTTTGTAATTTTTTTCACCAAAGGAATATTTAGATTAGATGACACCTTCAAAAGCGAGCAAAGAATTTTCGAACCTGAATCGACTTTCGGGTGTATTTCCTCCTCCGGGCTCAGAGCTCCACTTGGCATATTAATAGGGCAGGCTTCCTTGGGCACCTTCACATTCATCACAATCAAATGGTACAGAAGTTTCAACAAATGATCATGCTCATAAACTTCCGATAATGAGAGATCATTTTTGATCAATTTGAACGGAGAAACTTCACTACAAAAACCCACCACCATAGAAAGCAACACATTTTTATCTATATTGAGGAAGTCAAAGATATTGCCTAGAAGAAAGATTGGAATTTGATTCTCAAGCATCACTACGTCACGGAGAATAGAATGGCCAGCAAATTTACTTCCTTCAGACTCGAACAAGTTAGGTTTCCTAGACCACGATGATGAAAGTCCATCTTTTTTGCTGATGCAGGTATGAAGAAACTCAAGCAAGAACAAACCATCAATGGTCATAAACCACAATAGCATATTGCCATCATAGTCCAAGTACATGTGGTAATGAGATCGGATTTCGTCTTCTTTCTCCTTCAACGTATCGACAAGTTCTTGGAATTCTCGTGTTGGGAAGTGTTCGCTTCTAACCAAGTTGCTGCAACGAGCTTATACCTCTCCATCTCATAGAGCTCTGGCCGAAAACGATGGTATGGACCCAAGCCCATGAGCAGCGGCATGTAAGCATCAGGCTTGAAAGCACTTAGAGTTTTAGGCACACGAAAGATCGAAACAGGACGGACACCGTTAGCCTAGCAAAACATTAAACACAATATTAGTACAAATATTATGATAGAATCGATAGAAAATATAAACAAAGTAGAGTTTTACTAACGTTCCATTTGGTCATTTTCGTGTTTTTTTACTTTTAGTAAATTTTTTTAATATTTTAAACAAATTTTTAATTTTTTAGATACACTTAATATAAATATAATTAAAAAGTATAATATTTGTGAAAAAAAAAATATTTGAAAAAATTCATTAAATACAAAAAATACAAAAAAAATAAATAAATAAAAATTACGAAAATTCAGTACATTTTTGTATTCTTCCGTACTTATTGATTTTTTAAAATATTTTTTTCTAAATATTTTACTTTTTAGGTATATCTAGATTATGTGTATCTAAAAAGTAAAAAAAATTGCTTAAAATATTAAAAAAATTCACTAAAAATAAAAAAATAAAATACGAAAAATAAAATATTTAATTTTTAGAAAATTGACACCAAACAGTGCCAACAGACCATCGCCACGACCATTACCTCCACCGCTACCACCATCACTACCGTCGTTGCCACCACCTTCTCCGCCCCACAGCCATTGTCACTGCCATCTCTACCTCATTATTACCACCACTATCACCTCACCACTGCCGCCGCCATCATTGGACCACCATCCCCAACACCTCCACTCCACTGCCGCCATTACCACCACTACTAATGCAACTATTAGGATATTAATTTTAAGAAACCAAACATGGCAAAAGTTTTCTATGGAAAATTTTTCCAAAATTGATTTTACAGAAAACATTTTCCACCGAAACAAATGGATAGTTAAGAAATCTTTGAGAGTTTGAGAATTGCATTATCACTGTTTTAAAATTGTTTTCCCTCCTCTCATGAAGTGTTGAAGAGCGAAATAATTCCAAGATAAAACTTAATTTGCTCACATTGTCCATTGCCCAGTGTTCAAGGTCACGGGGAGGCTTAAATTAAGTCACGAACTAAAGTTGTCCAAAATAAAAAAAAAAAAAAAATTAATCTATGAAAAATCTATTAGAACATGTCACATCTCAAATCATATTTTTGCGGTATTGATTTTGTTATGAAACTTGTAACCATTTGAAAATTTAATTTGCAACAAAACCTGAAGAAATAAAGCTTTGTTTTGATTAGTGAAACCCACATAATTAGCTGAGAATTAAGTGCTTAGTTAACACAATGGTTGGAACTCAATAAGTGATGTAATAAAATTTATATGTAACAACCTTAACCTGATCTTTCTCGAGGATTTTGCTAACTTGTGTCCACCATCGCTTCTCACTATCATAGCTTGAACCAAAAATTGAATCCATGCCGAAGCTGGTTTGTCTATCGCTGATTTCACTTATCGATCGTTGCTCGGTTGAATTGAAAAGTTTGTTTAAGGCCATGGTGGTTTTGGCTATGGTGCAGAAAAAAAATAATTTTTGATGCCTTGTTTATGTGTTTTGCTGCATAATATGTATTTATAGAGTTGGTTTGTACTAATCTTTGTGTACACTGTGCAAGAATTGAAGCAAAAGGTATTTGAATTTCCACTTTATCTATATTGGAAGAACATGATTCGATTTTATAGACGTTAATGGAGTATTCTATGCCTAGCATATAAATGTACACGTGATACACAATGCGAACACCCTATTTTCAAGATTCATAGTGTTAACAATTATTAGTGTTAACTTTTCATAAATAAATGTGATGAAAAAAAAAATACATAATTATCAAATGGATTTAATTTTTGTCATGAATAATTTAGATAATCAAAATGGGATCTCCACTAGTCTCTCAAGTTTTCTCAAATTATACTTGGACTTGAGGGAATCTCAACCCTATTTATTGTCAAGATTTTGTCAGATTAGATCACGCGATTCTTCCTAGAGTTTTGTTAGTAATTTAATTTTAAATGATGATGATTTTTTTTGTTTAGATGTCCAAACAACAAAAACCAACTTAACAATTGAAAAGCAACATAAAAAATTTATTTTTAAAATGGTCTTAAGCTAAAGGTAAGGGTCTGGTCCGAGCTTAGATAAATTGCTTTGGCTTAATATTGCTCCTCCTCATCTAAACTAAAATCTTGGTTTAAGACCATTTAATCTGCTGTTTGGAATGGCATCTCTTCCTTGCACAGGAACAATTCTAGGTCAGTTTGACTCCATAGGATATAGGGGAATAAGAGAACGATGAGATTGAGTGAGGAGATTATTAGTGTGATAGTTTTAGGTTGGAAATATAAGATAAAGAGGTGGTTTGAACTGATTTCAGGGCTGAAAATAAATTATCATAAGAGTCAGGTGTGTGGTATTAATGTTCCTGAAGAATCCTTATCTAGTTTTGCCTCAAAGCTGCATTGTACTTCTAAGGCACTTCCTCTTAAGTATTTGGGTTTGCCTTTGGGGGCCAATCCAAATTAGAAGGCAACTTGGAAACCAGTTCTTGATAAAATCAAAATCAGACTAGCTTGTTGGAAAAGAAAGCTGTTATCATTTTCAGGAAGGCTCACTCTAATTAAGTCTGTAACCTCTGCCCTGCCTTTGTATTATCTATCTCTCTTTAAAATGCCAGTGGGAGTTGCTAGAGAATTTGAGAAGCTTCAAGCTGCTTTTCTCTGGTGGGTCTAGAAAACCAATTTACCTGGTTAAATGGGCTGATTTAGCAAAGAGTGTGAATCAAGGGGGCTTGGGCATAAGAAGAATAAGGCTGGTTAATGATTGCTTGTTATTAAAATGGTGGTGGAGATTTGCCTTAGAAAAGAATGCCTTGTGGAGGCAGATTATCTGCGACAAATAAATATAACTGGATGTTAAAAGTGGTGTCCTCTCCAATTTCAAACAGTTATTACGGTGTGTGGAAAGGTATCATCTCCTTAGCGGAAAGGAGCGGTAGTCTGATGTTGTTCTATCATAACAATCTTCTTGTTCAGGTAGGGGATGGGAATAGAATTATCTTATGGAAGGATAGATGGTGCTCTAATAGTTGCTTGAAAGATGAATTCCCTACTCTTTACAGATTAGTGATGGAGAAGGATGTAACTTTGCGTATCATGCATGATAGGAGGGTAGCAGCAGGGGATTGGAACCTTCTTTTTAGAAGAAGGTGTATGTTGGGAAGAGAGGGAAGTCGAGACTCAAGGAGCTTCGATGCTGGCTCAATTTGTTGTGATAACTGGAGGACAAACCACGGTTGGTACGCAAGCTCTGGTATGTTTTCTCCTCATCTGTCTATAGGAGTGAATTGTCTCCCTTGGCCCCAGGCTTTTTACTAGCAAGTTAGTTTGGAACAATCTCGCACCTCCAAAGGTCCAATTTCTTTGTTGGTTAGCATGGAAAAACAGAGTTAAGTCGTGATTTTCTTAAAATTGGAATTCTTCAAGCTTCTTCTCCAAAGACTTTGTGCCTTACGCAAATCGTGGTGAGTCTAGCGCCATGTCTTTGTTACTTGCCATTTTCTGGAGGGTTTGATGCAATCTTTGAATTGGTGGGAGGTGCAAGGAGCCCTTCCCGGATCTGTGGAAGCTGTTCTTCACTGGTGGGAGGGTGTGAAGTTTAGCAAGAAAGAAAAATTGCTATGGAAAGTCATTCCCTCAGCTGTCTTTTGGTCCCTGTGGAAGCTGCGAAACGAGTGTATTTTTCAGGCTGCTAAACCTCACTTGGAGGACCTGTGTGAGTTGATTAAAATCAGAGTTGCTTTGTGGTTGAATCAGAGATTCAAGGGATTTAACTTCACTGTCCAGGACTTCCTGACCAATTTAAGTCAAATCAGGTTCTGTTTGGGGAGTAAGTCTGTCCTCTGCGCCTAATTAAGATCTCAGTAGGCCACTGGGTTTCTTGGAGCTCTTCCCTTGGTGTCTTTGTTCTGGAGGAGTTCAGCTGTTCATCTGCTGGTTTAGTTTTGGGCTGTTCAGCTGTTCAGCTGTTCTGGAGTTCATCTTCTGCAGCTTCTGCTGATTAAAATCAGAGCAGCTTCTTCATCTGCTTGGTCTGCTGTTGCTGCTCTGCTCTGTTTGGTCTGCTGCTGCCCTGGTTTGCATTTTATGTTCTCTGCTTGTTTTTTCTTTTCTGTTTCGGTTTGGATCCTCTCCAAACCCCCTCCCCTTTTTTGATGTATTCTCATCTTGTTGGGTTTGATCATCAATAAAGGTTGCTTTTGCTGCTTCAAAAAAAAAAAAAGAGTATTTGTTTGTATACCATCCGATTAATAATATTATAGATAGTATTAATATATATAATTAATTTTTAGTATTTTTTTAATATTATAATTATTTTTTTGTTCTAAAAAATATATTTTTCACTTAAAAATTATTTAAAAATTCATTAATTCCCTCACTCAATTTCTAATCCCAACTTTCTCATGACTTTGTTAGTCCTACCACATGGGTGGATTACTAATCCAAGGGGATAGTTAATCCCATTATTCATATCACTAATCAAACACTCTTTTAAGTTCTCAATCTTTTTCTGAATTCTGTTTAAACCAGGAGATGGAGGTAGAATTAAATTATGGATGGATGCCTGGCTTTCAAGTGTTCTTAGCAGGACTTTATCCAAGGCTCTTTTCTCTTGCAAGTTGCAACAAACAAGGACTCAAGCACACAACACTTTATGCATCAAGAAAATCTCCTATAGTGTGGGCCATTGACTACGGAAGAAATGTGTGGTCTTGGGAAGAGGAATTGCACCAGGAATATTGATTATGCGACTCGAGCACTCAACAATCACCAGAAGTATTTCAAAGGATACAATAATTTGGACTCCACAACCTACCGGCATCTTCACTGTAAGGTCTCTTTGTTAATGGGAGTGGGGTGCAAACCACTGTTGGTAGTTTATAATGAGAGATTTAAAAATGAACCAAACTGAAATTAAATTGACTCACAACAATTCTGAAACAAATACAAAGCATGAACACACTCTTCTCTCTTTTATTTTCTTTCTCCCACACTCTAAATTCTCAAAACATATAACTATATATAGATAAAATTAACAATGTGAATATAGCAAATGCAACTACGGCTGAGGCGTGAATCGCAGCTATTGTTGAGAAACTTGTTCTGCAGCCTTCATTTTCTGACAAACTTAATTGTAAACTTCACATGTCTACTCTTAGGCCGGTGGAAAAAACAATCTATAGGTGAAGCAAGAGTATTTCACAACATCCCCCTTTAATCTTGATTCTCCATGCTGCTTCATTCCAAGCATTAACTTCATTCTGTTGAACAGATCATTTTTCAATGGCTTCATGAAAATATCTGCAAGCTGATCTTGAGACTTGCAAGGAAATAATTCCACCTCTTTATTTTTCACATGCTCTCGGATGAAATGATAGCGGCTATCAATATGCTTACTTCTTTCATGATAAACTGGATTTTTCGCCAATGCAATTGCTAAACGATTATCAACAAAAATCTCAGTGGGTTTTTCTTGTGGAAATCCCAAACGCTTCAGCATGTTCCGTAACCGTATTGCATGGCACATGGCTAAGTTGGCTGCAACATATTCAGCTTCTTAAGTTGGTAATGTCACAATAGCTTGCTTCTTGGATGACCATGTGAAGGCTGTATCTTCCATAAAGAAAGTAAACCCCGTAGTACTTTTCTGTTCATCCAAGTCACGTCCCCAGTCACTATCTGAGTAGCCAACAAGACTGAAATTATCAGTTGGTTTATTGAATAAACCATCATCGACTGTACCTTTGATGTAGCGAAGAATCCTTTTTGCTGCATAAAGGTGTGACTGATCCGGTGTTTCCATATATCTGCTGATCAGTCCTACTCCATAGAGTATGTCTGGCCTGGTACAAGTAAGATAGCGAAGACTTCCAACTGGGCTCATGAAATAAGTTGGATCCACATCACCTGCCTTCGTACCTTTCCTGAGCTCCACTCCACTGTCTACAGGAGTGTTCACTGGATTACAATTTTCCATTCCATATCTCTTGAGAATTTCCTTAGCATAACCACTTTGGGAAATAAAAATTCCATCTTTTCTTTATGCTACTTCAATGCCGAGAAAATGAGCCATCAATCCAATATCTGTCATTTCAAATTCTTGGACCATACTTCTTTTAAAGTCTTTGAACATGACTGGATTGTTTCCGGTGAAGATTAGATCATCAACATAAAGATAAGCAAGCAACATGCTTCCATTAGCTTCCTTTTTCAAATATAGTGCATACTCATATAGACATTTTTCAAAACCATTATCATGAAAATACTGATCAATTCTAGTATTCCATGTACGCGGAACTTGCTTCAATCCATAAAGTGCTTTATTCAATTTGTACACTTTGTCTTCATGCCTATTCTGAACATACCCCGAAGGTTGTTCAATATAGATTTCTTCTTCGAGGAAACCATTAAGAAATGCAGATTTCACATCAAGTTGATAAATCTGCCACTTGTGCTGGGCAGTCAAAGAAATCATTAGCCTGATAGTCTCCAATCGGGCAACTGGAGCAAACACCTCTCCATAGTCAATTCCAGCTCTCTGCTTGTAACCTTTTGCTACTAACCTTGCCTTATAGCGTTGCATTTTGCCTTGTGCATTCCTCTTTGTCTTGTATACCCATTTCACTCCAATGGGTTTATGCCCCTCTGGTAGACTGGTAAGCTTTCATGTGTCATTTTTCTCAATGGCATGAATTTCTTCATCCATTGCTTTCTTCCATTTATCTTCTTGGATAGCTTCTGAGAAGGTAAGTGGATCACTATCTGCGAGTAGGTAGTACAGATTCAGATCTGCTTCTTCTGTAGCTTCATATATCTCCTATAAATTTCTCATTGGTCTTGGTTGTTTGAAAAAACTATCATCTAATGATGCTGATGCTGATGATGATGATGATGATGATGATGATGATGATGATGATGCAGCACTTCTGTGAGAAACTGGCGATCTAGGTGCAGGAATTCTATGTGGAAGAGTTTGTGGCTCATCTTGAACTTCGTTTTTGATTTCAACAGGAGCTTTTGATGTTTCATCTTCAAGAATGAGTTCTGCATCTTTGACAACTTCATCTTGATTCCAGTTCCAAGCTTCTTCTTCTTCAAATATCACATCTCTACTCATGATTACCTTTCTGGTAATGGGATTATACAACTTGTATCCCATTGTTCCATCTTTATATCCGACAAGGATACATTTTTCTCCCTTATCATCGAGCTTGGTTCTTCTTGCTTCTGGAATCTTGGTGTACGCAACACACCAAATATTCTGAGATAGTTGAAACTTGGCTTATGTGAACTCCAAGCTTTTTCTGAAGTCATAGAATAAAGGCTCCTGGTTGGGCATCTATTTAGTAGATACACAGCACATGATACAGCTTCAGCCCAAAATTGCTTGGGCAGTCCCTTTCCTTTCAACATGTTCCTTGCCATATCTAAGATTGTACGATTCTTCCTTTCAGCAATACCATTTAGTTGTGGCGTATAGGATGGTGTTGTTTGATGCTTGATTCCCTGCTCTTTGCAATACTTCTCAAAAGCATATGATGTATATTCTCCACCTTGATCTGATCGTAATGTCTTGATGTCGTAGCCGCTTTGCTTTTCTACAAAAGCTTTGAATTCTTTGAAGATGCTGAACACCTCCGACTTTCTTTTAAGAAAGTACACCCATGTCTTCCGACTATAATCATCAATGAAGGTGAGAAAATATCTATTTGTCCATTTGACATCGGCTTCAATGGACCACACACATCAGTGTGCACTAGCTCTAGCGGCTTTGCTGCTCTCCACTTCACTTCTTTGGCAAAGCTAGCTCTGTGATGCTTGCCAAGAATGCAGCTTTCACAGACTTCATTAGTATGAGCAATATGAGGTAACCCTTTCATCATATTCTTGCTTGACAACAGCTTCAAGCTTCCAAAGTTAAGATGTCCAAACCTCAAATGCCATAGCCAGTCTTTGTCTTTGATGATGGCATTTAAACACTTCGCGGCATCATGTTGGATGTTCAATGCAAACATCCGATTTTTGGACATTCTCACCCGAGCGATCAAATTACCAGGATTGTCTTTGATGGTAAGATGACAATCTTTCATGCTGATGTCGTATCCTTTCTCTAGGAGTTGTCCCATACTCAAAATGTTGTTCGTCATGGCAGAAACATAATAAACATTGGAGATGTAACCATGATCTCCATTTTTGAGTTTGATTAGAATATTACCTCTTCCTTTCACTGGAGTCTTTGAAGAATCACCAAATGAGACTTGTGCTTGAACAGTCCCGTCAAGCTCAACGAACAGCTCTCTTTTACCACACATGTGATTACTGGCTCCCGAATCTAGATACCAAACATTGTTTTGGTTTTCAGTGCTCCATGGTGGACAAACAGGACTGTAGGTCCAACTTTGTTTGTTTCCTGCTCGGCAAAATTTGCTTGCTCGCCGGCTTCTGTTGTTGCTCTACTTCGGCATTCATTGCTGTAATGCCCGAACTTGTGACATTGGTAACACTGAACATTACTTTTGTCAAAACCTGGTCGGTTGTTGTAACCACCTCCTCTACCGCCTGCTCTTCCTCTTCGAGCAAAGTGTAACGACCTAATCTTGGCAAGGCAAAACCCCGCCAAGAGGGTGCACCTCAAACGCTATAGCACCTTTACACCACAATTCCTGTATAATTCTTACATCACATCACCACATCACCAAAAGTGCATAAGACCTTTCAATTGCCTAACATATATGAGATGATCTATTCAACGACAAAAAATAAAATATTATCATGCTACAAGATAGTTCCCAAGCATTTCCTCCCAAAAATATAATACATACTAATCACAAATCCATCAATACATCCAACTTCATATAAGCAATATTTACAATCAACCTCCTTCATAAAAAAAAAGGTAAACTTACATCCTAGAATGACCCTAAGCAAAACCTCAACCACAAGATGCCCACCTTTGATCCTTCAAAAAAATTCTAGTCTTCCAAGTTGAGGCGAGCCACACAAAAGTCTATGAATCTGAAAAAAATTATTTAAAATAATGAGCTAAAGCCCAATGAGTATACCAATACCATGGAGTTATAAAACTTGCTCCTACCAATAGGGTTCAAAATAAAGATAATAAACATAAGAGCTTAATTGGACTTAAATTTATACAAAATAAAAATAAAAAATGATGAAATACAATTTTCATAAAACGTTATCAAGATTTTTCCAAGGAATCTCATAAGGCAAAAAAAAATACATTTGGATAATGAAAGTAAACAACAATATAACTTTTTAATACATTAAGATTTCCTGTCCATCATACAATCCACTACATAGCCTTAGGGTCGCGTTACCTCGCGACTTAGGTGGTGACGGTACCGTTACCCAAAACATAACCATAGGAACATAGCTCATGTCATCGTAGCACTTCAATTCTTGTTTCAATATTTCGGTCCCCGGGACCCCTTATACATACAACGACCCTTATGGTCCTTAAAACATTTCAGTCCCCAGGACCCCAAAGCATTTTGGCCCTTGTGGCCCTAAAGGCTATATTCGGTTATATGATCAATGAAATAAATACCCTCACATAACATTTCATTGTCATTCAATCATCATCATCATAAAATTTGAAAGACTCAATTTAAATAAATTCTCATAAAAAAATTAATGCTTCATTTTACAAATGAAATCATATCTTTATTAAAACTCAACCCTTGGCCTCAATAAGTTTATAGATTTTCTTTTTATACATATATCATGATGAAATGTATCATTCACTTCCTTTAATTCAAAAATTATTTTCAAACTTTGTAATAAAAATAGAGGTAGGTAATTTCCATGGTAAGTATACTCACCTCCAAAAATAGCAAAAGTGTAGATTTGAAACTCTACAAGTTAATTTCCAAGAGGTGTAGAGATGCCTTCCTCCAATCCTAACAATTAGTAAATAGGATCTAAAATTAGGAAAAGCTTTCAATGAAAATTACAACATCTACAAAAATGATCCTAAATAAAATTATGCTAAGGAATGACAAGCTAAAGAACTCCTCCAACTTCAAGTCACCCAAACAAATAACTTATTCAATCTCCACAACACCCATTCTTTGTACATCTTTGAGTTAGTAACTTTTTAAATATCCAATCAATTTATATGCACAATACCACCATCAATTAACTACAAAAGTCAAAAATCAACATTTTTGTATAAACTCAACAACTTAAGTAAAATCTCTTCAATCACTTATAAAATTCCTCCATAGAACATAGAGATACCCAATCCACCATTTATCAAATCAATTTCAACATATAAATTCCCTAACACCAAAATCCCCAATTTTTACATCACATTCAAACCCTAGATTAACCCCAAACCTTAATCTCCAAAACAACCATCAAATTGATCATTTCATTTTTTTTTTTTTAACATGTAAAACATTCATAGAAACTAATTGAGAGTATAAAATTCAACAATCAAACCCCAAATCATAATAGATCTAAAATACAAAAATTTCATCATCTCTAACTCAAAATATGTAAAACCTTAAACTAAACTTTTAGAGAAAGATTCTTACCAATTACAAGCCTCTAATCCATCAAGAAAATAAACCCCATGCTTTGATTCTCCAAAAGATTAAGAAAAATCTAGAGTTGGTGCTTCTATTGTGTTATTTTCGAATGGATTTAAGGAGTGGCTGACCGGACCCTTTTTTGGGCGAGATAAGGTGGCCGGCGATGGTGGAGATGGTGGGTTAAGGTGGTGGTGTAAGGGTAGAGCAAAGGTGTGGTGTTTGGCCTCCAAGAAAGTAAAGGAAAATGAGAGAGAAAGTAGAGAGAAGTTAGAGAATGAAGAATGAAGACAATGAAAAAAAAATCTGCACTTCTATTTTTTTATTTTTTATTTTTTTGGTGTTGAAATGGGGTGTTTGGTCACACCTACCATCAAGTTTGGAGTTGGGTTTAGATATCCTAAATGGAGTTTAACATAGGAGTGTGTTTGGCTCTAAATGAAATGTTGGGAATATTATAATTCTACCCCCCCCCCCCCCCCTAAAGGAAAATTTCGTCCACGAAATTTATTTATTTGTTTAGTCTAGTTCATACCTTGAAAAAGATGTGGATATCGAATTTTCATATCATCCTCCCGCTCCTAAGTAGCTTCCTCCAAAGCATGATTTTTCCACAATACCTTTACTAGTGGTATGGTCTTGGAACGTAGTACTTGATCCTTCATGTCCACAATCTCTATTGCTTCCTTTTCATAAGACAAATCATCCTTGAGTTGGATTGGTTGGAAATCTAACACGTGTGATGGGTCAGGCATGTACTTCTTCAACGTGGATACATGAAACACATTGTGAATGCGAGATAGACTAGGTGGTAAGGCCAAATGATAAGCAGTCTTGCCAATGCGCTCTAGTATCTCAAATGGCCCAATATACCTTGGACTTAGTTTGCATTTCTTACCAAATCGCATCACTTCCTTCCGTGGCGAGATTCGTAAAAATACATGATCTCCCACTTGAAATTCCAAATCCCTCCTCCGATTATCTGCATAGCTCTTTTGTCTACTTTGAGCCGCCTTCAACATTTCTCGAATAATATGCACTCTATCGGTAGTAATTTGAACAATCTATGGCCCTAACAATTTTCTCTCTCCAACCTCATCCCAACATACTGGAGTTCTACATCTTCGCCCATATAAAGCTTCATAGGGAGCCATCCCAATACTTGATTGATAACTATTATTATATGCAAATTCTATTAAGGTCAAGTGTTCATCCCAACTACCTCGAAAATCTAGGACACAAGCTCTCAACATGTCTTCTAAAGTTTGAATTGTCCTCTCGGATTGCCCGTTGGTTTGGGAGTGAAAAGCTGTACTAAATCTCAATTTAGTACCCAAGGCATTTTGAAGACTAGGCCAAAAGTGGGATGTGAAGCGCGAGTCTTTGTCTGAAACAATAGATACCGGCACACCATGCAATCTCACAATTTCATCCAGATAAATTTTTGCTAATTGATCAAGTGAAAAGTTTTTCTTAGTAGCCAAAAAGTGTGCAGATTTGGTCAACCTATCTACAACAACCCAAATAGAGTCATGCCCCTTCTGTGTGCGAGGTAGGCCCGAAATAAAATCCATGGCGATATGCTCCCATTTCCATTTAGGTATAGGAAGAGGTTGAAGTAAACCAGCTGGGCGTTGATGCTCTGTTTTAATCTGCTGACATACCAAACACCTTGACACAAATTCTGCTATCTCTCTCTTCATATTTGGCCACCAATAACTTTCTCTTAAATTTCGATACATCTTTGTACTCCCCGGATGCATTGCATAAGGTGAATTATGGGCCTCATCTAATAGCTCCCTTTTTATCTCAGGCTCATTTGGAATACATAACCGATTTTTAAACATCAACACACCATCTTCTTTAATAATAAAGTCTGACAGAGTAACCATCTTTCACTCGAGCTCGGGTCTTCTCCAAAACTGAGTCTTTCCCTTGGGCTTCTCGAATGTGATCCACTAACAAAGGTCTCACTTTAATTGTAGCTAACAAGGATCCCGACTTCCCAATTGCTAGATCAACTCCAATAGATTTTATTTTATGTAAGAGACTAAATTGAATGCCCTGAATGTAAGTTAATTTCCCTGAAGATTTTCGGCTAAGAGCATCGGCCACCAAATTAGCTTTTCCTGGGTGATAATTAATGGTGCAGTCATAGTCCTTAATCAGTTCAACCCATCTCCTTTGCCTCAAATTTAAATCCCTCTGTGTGAATAAATATTTCAAACTCTTATGATCAGTATGTATCTCACATTTTTCCCCATATAAATAATGTCTCCACAACTTTAAAGCAAAAACAACCGCTGCGAGCTCTAAATCATGGGTGGGACAATTGCGTTCATGGTTCTTCAATTGTCTAGATGCATAGGCCACTACCTTGCCATGTTGCATCAACACACAACCGAGCCCTTGATGAGAGGCATCACTATAAACAATAAATCCTTCACCACTTAACGGAATAGTAAGCACTGGGGCAGAAGTTAATCGCTTCTGTAATTCTTGAAAACTCTTTTTACAATTCTCCGTCCACTCAAATTTAGTATTCTTACGGGTCAAATGTGTTAATGGTGCCACAATCAATGAAAACCCCGCTACAAATCTACGGTAGTTCTGCCAACCCTAAAAAGCTCTTCACCTTAGTTACGTTAGTAGGACGATCCCAATTCACCACAGCCTCTATTTTCTTCAGATCCACAAAAATACCTTCACCCGAAATCACATGCCCCAAAAATACGACACGATCTAACCAAAACTCACATTTGCTAAACTTCGCATACAACTTCTTTTCTCGTAAAGTCTGCAATACCACCCGCAAGTGTTGTTGATGATTCTCTTGACTCCTGGAATAAACATGTATGTCATCAATAAATACAATCACAAATTGGTCAAGGTATGGTTGGAACACTCTATTCATAAGGTCCATAAATGCGGCGGGGGCATTAGTTCGACCAAAAGGCATAACAAGAAATTCATAATGGCCGTAGCGAGTTCGAAAAGCAGTTTTCGATATGTCTTCTTCCTTAATCTTAAGTTGGTGATACCCTGATCTGAGATCGATTTTGGAGAACACACATGCTCCCCGAAGTTGATCAAACAAATCATCTATACGAGGCAAAGGATACTTATTACGCACCGTGACCTTATTCAACTGCTGATAGTCAATGCACAATCTCATGGTGCCATCTTTTTTCTTCACAAATAACACAGGTGATCCCCAAGGCGAGACACTTGGCCTAATGAAGCCTTTATCCAATAACTCTTGCAATTGTATCTTAAGCTCCTTAAGTTCCATTGGGGCCATACGGTAAGGTGCACTAGAAATTGGGGCAGTTCCAGGAATTAAGTCAATAGCAAACTCAATTTCTCGATCTGGGGGTAATCCAGGTAGTTCATCAGGAAAAACAACTATGAAGTCACATACAATTGGTATATCCTCCAATCTTGGACCACTCAATTCGGAGTCAATCACATAGGCTAAGTATCCTTGGCACCCCTTCTTAAGCATTTTTCTAGTGATAATAGCAAAAATAACATAAGATGGAGACGCACATCGATCTCCACAAAATCTAAATTCAGGTTCCCCAAAATTGGAAAATACTACCTCTTTCCTATAACAATCCACCGAAGCATGGTAAGAAGCCAACCAATCCATTCCCAAAATCAAATCAAAATCAAGCATCTGTAAAGGCAATAAATCCGCTACCATCTCCCTATCTCCCAACTGTAATACACAACCTCGATATATCTCCTCAATTATAACACAATCCCCAATAGGAGTAGTAATGGATAAGCAATAGACTAGATGTTCAATAGGTTTATCAACATGCAAAGAAAATGATAGAGATACAAAAGAATGTGTAGAACCCGGATCAATACGTACATGTGCCTCCCTACTGAACACATAAATAATACCTGTTACCACCTCCGGATTAGCCTAAGCATCCCGCTGAGTCAATGCAAAAACTCTCCCCTGCGACGTTTGTCTATCGGATTGAACACCTTCTTTATTCTGCTTGCCAAACCTAGTCCCAACCTGACCTCCTCCTCGGCCTCCCCCTCAGTTGGCACCTGAAATTTTATTACTACCAACTCCAGTACTAGCAGATGAAGCGGTTTGTGTGCAATCTCTAGCCAAATGCCCAGGTTGTCCGCAATTGAAGCAAGCTCGTGTATCTCCCAAATTAGTCATTTTAGGAACTATACAATCTTTCACCAAATGGCCCTTCTGGCCACAACGAAAACACAAGTCGGTACCAGCATGACAAACACCTGTATGTGCTCGCCCACATTGCTTGCAAACACTTCGAGTAAACTGAGATGATGTCCCACTAGACTGTCCATGACGCTGATTAGAAATGCTTTGGGTTGGGGTAGGATGCTCTCTATTTTTTTGATATGCACTAGAGCTCTTGACTGAACCATAACCATGACCACCTCTCTTTGATGGTCTATTAGATGTGTTCTCATGATGGGATGAACTAAGGTGGCGCTTCTTCTGTTGTTCCGCTAACTTCATTTCTATGAGATCTTTCTCAGCTGTTAAGGCTTTATCAACCAAGGTTGAATAGTTAGTTATTCCCAATACTCGGATACGAGATTTGATGTCCAAATCCAATCCATCTGTAAAACGACGACATTTGACCTCTTCATCATCCACAAACGAAGGGGCAAAACGAGATAAAGAAATGAACTTAGCTTCATACTGAGCTACAATCAAATCCCCTTGCTCTAGCCGAAGGAACTCTCTCTCTTTTTCATACCGATAGGTAGCTGGAAAGTACTTGTCATTGAAAACCTTAGTGAATTGGTTCCAGGTCAATCCTCCGGTGCCACTTGCCGTAAGTAGGCGTTGCCTGGCCTCCCACCAATATTCAGCATCCTCCACCAGCATAAAACTAGCAAGTGCAACTCGCTGCTCATCTGATACTTCCATCACAGAAAATATCTGCTCTACCCTCCTTAACCAGGCCTCTGCCTCCATAAGATTAGGCGATCCAGAAAATGATGGAGCCCCCAACTTCTTGAACCTCTCAATTGCGGTGAGGCGGTTCTCTGTAGGTTGCACAAATGGCCTAGACTGTGCTGCATTCTGTTGTTCAAGGATGCGAGTTTGCCTCTCCGCTAGGCTAGCCACTGACTCTAAAAGGCGCTACACACTAGGGTCTAAAAATGCTGGAGCTGCGTTAGCCCTTGGTGGTACAACTCTATCTGAATGTCCCACTTATGGATTGGCACTTGACTCTTGAGTTTGCTCATTATGCGATTCATGTTCAATCTCTTCTTCCTGAACCCGAGGTGGAAATTCATTTCCAACACTAAGATGTGGCTCTCGCTCAGCCTCAAGTACTTCCATAAGGCGGCGACTCTTATAAACTTTTCGCCTTGCCATACGCGCCTGTATAACAAGACAATTAAAACTTAGAATACTAGATCGCTATTAAACATCATCACTAATCGAATTACTAACTACAACACCCTATCAACTTTAATTCTAAAGTAACTAGTCTACAGATTCATAACCTAATGCTCTGATACCAAAAATGTAACGACCTAATCTTGGCAAGGCAAAACCCCACCAAGAGGGTGCACCTCAAACGCTATAGCACCTTTACACCACAATTCTTGTATAATTCTTACATCACATCACCACATCACCAAAAGTGCATAAGACCTTTCAATTGCCTAACATATATGAGATGATCTATTCAACGACAAAAAATAAAATATTATCATGCTACAAGATAGTTCCCAAGCATTTCCTCCCAAAAATATAATACATACTAATCACGAATCCATCAATACATCCAATTTCATAAGCAATATTTACAATCAACCTTCTTCATAAAAAAAAAAGGTAAACTTACATCCTAGAATGACCCTAAGCAAAACCTAAACCACAAGATGCCCACCTTTGATCCTTCAAAAAAATTCTAGTCTTCCAAGTTGAGGCGAGCCACACAAAAGTCTATGAATCTGAAAAAAATTATTTAAAAGAATGAGCTAAAGCCCAATGAGTATACCAATACCATGGAGTTATAAAACTTGCTCCTACCAATAGGGTTCAAAATAAAGATAATAAACATAAGAGCTTAATTGGACTTAAATTTATACAAAATAAAAATAAAAAATGATGAAATACAATTTTCATAAAACGTTATCAAGATTTTTCCAAGGAATCTCATAAGGCAGAAAAAAATACATTTGGATAATGAAAGTAAACAACAATATAACTTTTCAATACATTAAGATTTCCTGTCCATCATACAATCCGCTACATAGCCTTAGGGTCGCGTTACCTCGCGACTTAGGTGGTGACGGTACCGTTACCCAAAACATAACCATAGGAACATAGCTCATGTCATCGTAGCACTTCAATTCTTGTTTCAATGTTTCGGTCCCCGGGACCCCTTATACATACAATGACCCTTATGGTCCTTAAAACATTTCGGTCCCCAGGACCCCAAAGCATTTTGGCCCTTGTGGCCCCAAAGGCTATATTCGGTTATATGATCAATGAAATAAATACCCTCACATAACATTTCACTGTCATTCAATCATCATCATCATAAAATTTGAAAGACTCAACTTAAATAAATTCTCATAAAAAAATTAATGCTTCATTTTACAAATGAAATCATATCTTTATTAAAACTCAACCCTTGGCCACAATAAATTTATAGATTTTCTTTTTATACATATATCATGATGAAATGTATCATTCACTTCCTTTAATTCAAAAATTATTTTCAAACTTTGTAATAAAGATAGAGATAAGGTAATTTCCATGGTAAGTATACTCACCTCCAAAAATAGCAAAAGTGTAGATTTGAAACTCTACAAGTTAATTTCCAAGAGGTGTAGAGATGCCTTCCTCCAATCCTAACAATTAGTAATAGGATAAAAAATTAGGAAAAGCTTTCAATGAAAATTACAACATCTACAAAAATGATCCTAAATAAAATTATGCTAAGGAATGACAAGCTAAAGAACTCCTCCAACTTCAAGTCACCCAAACAAATAACTTATCCAATCTCCACAACACCCATCCTTTGTACATCTTTGAGTTAGTAACTTTTTAAATATCCAATCAATTTATATGCACAATACCACCATCAATTAACTACAAAAGTCAAAAATCAACATTTTTGTATAAACTCAACAACTTAAGTAAAATCTCGTCAATCACTTATAAAATTCCTTCATAGAACATAGAGATACCCAATCCACCATTTATCAAATCAATTTCAACATATAAATTCCCTAACACCAAAATCCCCAATTTTTACATCACATTCAAACCCTAGATTAACCCAAAACCTTAATCTCCAAAACAACCATCAAACTGATCATTTCATTTTTTTTTTTTTTTTTAACATGTAAAACATTCATAGAAACTAATTGAGAGTATAAAATTCAACAATCAAACCCCAAATCATAATAGATCTAAAATACAAAAATTTCATCATCTCTAACTCAAAATATGTAAAACCTTAAACTAAACTTTTAGAGAAAGATTCTTACCAATTACAAGCCTCTAATCCATCAAGAAAATAAACCCCATGCTTTGATTCTCCAAAAGATTAAGAAAAATCTAGAGTTGGTGCTTCTATTGTGTTATTTTCGGATGGATTTAAGGAGTGGCCGACCGGACCCTTTTTTCGGCGAGATAAGGCGGTCGGCGGTGGTGGAGATGGTGGGTTAAGGTGGTGGTGTAAGGGTGGAGCAAAGGTGTGGTGTTTGGCCTCCAAGAAAGTAAAGGAAAATGAGAGAGAAAGTAGAGAGAAGTTAGAGAATGAAGAATGAAGACAATGAAAAAAAAATTTGCACTTCTATTTTTTTTGTTTTTTTTTTTTTTGTGTTGAAATGGGGTGTTTGGTCACACCTACCATCAAGTTTGGAGTTGGGTTTAGATATCCTAAATGGAGTTTAACATAGGAGTGTGTTTGGCTCTAGATGAAATGTTGGGAATATTATACAAGGTGTGGTTGACTTCTTCCTCCTCTGGTTGGACTTCTTCCGCCTCTTCCTCGAAAATTAGAACTTCGATTATTGTAACCACGACCTCTTCCTCGGCTTCTTTGTGATGTCCCCCCTTGCTCGTTTCTGTCATCTCTGAAAGACAGCTTTGATTGAAAAACTTGCTCTAGAGAACTTGATGAAGTCTTCTTGTTGATCCTTTGTTCATGAATCTCAAGTGTGCCCATCAACTCATCGGTGGTCATGGCACTGAGATCCTTGGACTTTTCTGTTGCTACAACCACGTGCTCGAACTTGGAACTGAGTGATCGGAGAATCTTCTCTATCACTTGAAGAGATTCCATCTTCTCTCCATATCTTCTCATCTGATTAACAATGGTCAATATTCTATTGAAGTACTTAGAAATTGACTCATTCTCATTCATGTGCAGCATCTCGAATTCGCCACGTAACACCTATAATCGAACTCTAATCGTCTTCTCAATTCCACGGTGTGAATTTCGAAGAATGCTCCATGCTTCTTTAGAGGTTGTTGCTACTGAGATCTTCTCAAAACTTGATTCATCAATGCCTTGATAGAGTAGATACAAGGCCTTTTTATCTCTCCTCCTTGAATCTTTTAACGTTGTCTTCTGAGCGTTATTTAAATTTCTTTCATCTTCGAGAGTAGCTGCCTCGTCATATCCTCGATCCACTAACTCCCACAAATCTTGTGAGGCTAGTAGGACTTGCATTTGAATACTCTAATTTTCATAGTTCTCCTTGCTGAGTTTTGGAAACTGGGGCTGAAAGAAATTGTTTGTGTTGGCCATTGGTTGTCTTTAACAATCTGCAAATTTTCAGAATGGAATTTGCAAATTCTGACCATACAGATGTGTCTGAAATATTCCAAATAGTTGGAAAGCACTATTGGATCACCCGAAACAAACTCTGAATGACTCAGATCAAGCCAAAACAAGTTGAACGGCTCAGATCTGAGGC
The DNA here is from genome assembly GCA_025200525.1 of Camellia lanceoleosa. Classification (NCBI taxonomy): domain Eukaryota; kingdom Viridiplantae; phylum Streptophyta; class Magnoliopsida; order Ericales; family Theaceae; genus Camellia; species Camellia lanceoleosa. The sequence goes on along the minus strand of JANUSC010000025.1, from coordinate 1,122,056 downwards.
TACAACTTAGCCGCATCACACTGGATTCTCCTCCGTGTGCTGACATCAGCGGCTGAGTCAATGGCGGCTCGGCTTCGTCAAACGGCATGGGTCAATGGCTTGGAAGCTTGGTCAGCAGCTTGGGTCAACGGCTTGGACGCCGACGTGGCTTTGATGACGTCATAGATGACGTCACTCCGGAATGCATGTGTGGCGCATGCTGCGCGTGGTCGCACGCGTCGTCTACCTCCGAAGGCGCGTGGAGCGCGTGATGTGATGCGTCTTCTACCTCTGAAGGCGCATGGAAGCGCGTGGCGCATGGCGACGCGTGAGAACGGCGTCAGTGGCGCATGGAGCGCGTGCGGGCACTATAGGGCTCAGTTTTCGACGTTCTTTTTTTCAATGTGATCGTCTCACTGAGAGCTACAGACTGGTATGATCAAAAATGAATTTCAACACCTTTGATTTCTAGGCAATTTTCGCAGAACAGGGTGTTCTTGATAGTTTTGCAGAATTTCTACAAATTCGAGCTACCTTCAGGCTCTGATACCACTGTTGGTGGGAGTGGGGTGCAAACCACTGTTAGTGATTCACAATGAGAGATTTAAAAATGAACCAAACTGAAATTAAATTGACTCACAACAATTCTGAAACAAATACAAAGCATGAACACACTCTTCTCTCTTTTATTTTCTTTCTCCCACACTCTAAATTATCAAAACATATAACTATATATAGATAAAACTAACAATGTGAATACAGCAAATGCAACTACGACTGAGGCGTGAATCACAGTTATTGTTGACAAACTTGTTCTGCAACCTCCATTTTCTGACAAACTTAATTGTAGACTTCACATGCCTACTCTTATGCTGGTGGAAAAAACAATCTATAGGTGAAGTAAGATTACTTCACAACACTCTTTATTGTAGTTTTTGAGACTCTTTGCACTGGTAGATAGTGGCAGATCTAGAAATTTAATATAGGGGAGATATCTGTTAATTATAATCTTAAAATTTTTCTTTCTCAATAAAATTTAATATAGGGAAATATCTGTTAATAATTCCATTCAGCCTTGAAAGCTCGCTACTGGACAGTGTAGCTTACTTTTTGTATTCCTTTTGGATACGACTAGCCCTACAGTTCGGACTCCCATGGTTCTGAATCTGATTTCACAAGTGCAATGTGAAATAGCAAAAAAACACAAATGAGTCCAAATCTGGTAAATCTTTTAGAAAATCGATGTTTAAATCAAATGCTAAAAATGGACTGCTTTGCCAAATTTCGGAGTCGCCAACTAGATATTTTTGAAAAATTTAGGAAACTCGTGACTCGTGCCAAAGGCCATTAGTCCATCATCACCAAAGTGTATCGGCTAGAAAACTTAGGTATGAGAGGAAAATGTCATTAATTGAACACCTCACTCACCCGATCGAAGATCGGCGTCTACTAATCATGATGTGAATCTTATTTACATTATATGCTCTTGTTCTGATTATTAAGTCAACCTTACTATGTGATGCACACAAGTATAGACTAATTTGTAAAGGTTGGAACATTTTGATTTTATTTTTCTTGAAAATTATTTTAAATACGCGTCACTTGAAAATGTGAGTTTGTATGTACATTTAGTCAATTTATCCCAATTTTACAATTAGCCTTCATCCACTGGCATTCAAACAATTATATCATTTAAGCATTTAGCCTCACGAGAAATATGCTTGATATGGCAACATAAACATACGATGCAAGATGCTAAAACAAGAAATGCTCACTTAGTACTCCGAGGCAAGTCAAACAAAGCAAAATAATTAGAAAACATGCATGCTCCTAAATAATGCAATATGACTAATGCGACGCAATACAATCATGCAATAAAATAGGCACGGCTACTAGCATAGTATATGAATCAATTCAAGGCATGTGATAAATCACGTATTCAAGCAATGAATTTGAAATTGACATCGGTTAGTATGATGAGCCGAACCCTAATGTATGTGAGACAAGTGTATGCAAATCATGGAGAATGCTAAAGAAACATGATGCTCTACGCTACCATTATAAGTGGGTAAATAAAAGGAAGAAGGAAATGAGGTTGGAAGACATACACCATTACTACATATATTGCCCTAGTGCAAAAAGGTCCAAATCAATGTCCGAATTACAAATTTAAATAAATGAATTACATATAACTAACTACTCATTACATATTGAAATCAATTCTAAGTTAACTAGTTATCTAATTTTATTACAACAAGGGTATTGCAACAATAATAACTACAACAATAATATACAAATGAAATTACAACCATAATATTTACAACGACAATAATTGCAATAATGATAATATTAATAATACAACAACGATAATTACAATCCAAGCGACCATGAGGCACGATGATAGCATGCACAGTGTCCAGAAGCTGTTCTGTCTGCTCAGATTGCTTTGCCTTACCCTCAGCCACTGCCCTCTGTTTCTTCCAAAAGGTCACTGTTTACCACACATTGGGGGTCTGCTGGCCCCAATTAAGATCCGGTTGGATCCAAACATAGCCGGCCATACCCTAATTTCATGCCAAAAAGGTTTTTATGCTCTGAGGTGAGGACAGTGAAAACAGAGCATGTCTGGGCCCTGTTTGTCCCTTCTACTCCCCTCTATCATGGAACTCAAGAGAAGAGTGAATTCGAGCCCAAAACCGTCAATAGGCACAAGTTGATAGCTTGACGATTTCGAACGCGATTAGACAAGAATTTAATAAATACAATGAAAATTACCACCCCTCCCTCCTATCATGAATTTAGCTCCAAGAGGGAGGTAGACTCGCCTTAAGACTCGTCAAAATATCATGAATTGATAAGCAACGATCTTTGAAGCGATGGACTCGGCATAACGTTCGGCCGAATCCAACCAATCTAATTCATTTTCTTTATGTCGGTTTCATTGATTTTAAGCCAATTTTATTAGTCCTTTCCTTTCTTTAATCAATTTGTCCAGAGTGATGGTTAAGTCCACTAAGTGAGAAAAAATGTCAAACGAGAAGTGATTCATAGCATGAAAGGGAGACTATGCCTTGACGATGAACCTCCGTAGAGATTAAGCCATTGAGCATAGGTCTCTTTCTCATGCCTTGAATAACATAAAAGCAGAAAAGAGGGATGGAGTAGAAATGATCATGCGAACTTGATTATTAGGATGAGACTCTTGATGTGAAAACTATGTAAAGAAAAGCCATCAATTCAAATGACTCAGTGTCAAAGGCCTAAACAACCGAAGCCATGAGGACTTACAACACAACAAGTATAGTATTCAAATCATAAATTAAGTAAATGAATTAAGAGAGCCCTAAACAACCTCTAATATGTGAAAAACAGTGGCTAAACTACTTCAAAAAGGGGAAGAAAATGAACACAAATATGAGAGGACAAGCTAGACAAGCAAGCTTGCACTACAAACATGATATTCAAAGCATAAACTAATTAAATGAGTCAAATAGCCCCTGGAACCAAAAAATACAATGACAAAACTACCCCAAAAACAAGCTAAAAATTGTTTGAAAATCTAGAAAAAGTAAGCAAACATTAAAGAGAACAAAGTTAGTAAGCAATCCTAAGGAAGGGTGGCTAACCCCTCCACCTTTTACAACTTCAAATCACATGTTTTAGCTTCTGAAAAAAAGTCCAAAAACAATAGCTAAAATCATGTTAAAAGAACACAAAAGATAGGGAAAAACAAAGAGATACAAAGCTAGTAAGCAAGACCAATGAGAGATGGCTAACCCCTCCACTTTTGGAACTTTTAAATCACATTTTTCAGCCTTTCTAACTCTGAAAATCAATATATAAAGACAAGAAAAATAGAGGAAAAGATTAGAAGAAGATTAAAGAAGAAGATGCAAAATTATACCTTTTGAAAAGAGAGGTAAGCTCTTAATTAACAAACTTGATTCCAACACCCTCAAGTTTATGACATATGGTGTGAAACTTCAACAAAAAGCTTCAAGAACAAGTTCTAATGGTGTATGTATTGTGTATGTATAGCTAAAAATAGTTTGAAGATCAAAGGAGTAAGGAAGATGGTTTTAGCTCTTCAAAGCTTTTGGGAAAATCTTCTAACCTTTAATTCTGAGTGCAGGGGGTCTAGTTATAGAATTTGAGCCAATTTGGTCAAAAATATCATCAAACAAAGCCAACTGTTCAATTCCCGCCAGTTGTCTGTTTGACGCAATTAAGAGCCGCCTGACCCCCATAACACACGGCTGGCTCTAAAAGGCACAAATTCACTTTTTTTCATTAAAAGCCGGCCAGCTCTAAATGAGTCACGGCAAGCTCTAAATGAGCCACGGCAAGCTCTAAATGGACTTGGCTGGCTCCAAAAATCTACATTTCTGACCTGACTTCAAATGGCTATATCTCCATCATCTAGACTTGGTTTTAGGTGATTCTTGAGTCTAAATTGAAGCTCTGAAAGTCTAATTTCCAATGGTGTAGCCTCATATCTAAATTCTAAGTGTGTAAAGAGATATGCCTAATTTAGCGAAGGTTACTCACTTCTATCTTAACGGTTTGATGCCGAACCTTTTCCTAAACTAGTTTTCTTCCCCCCTCCCTCCTATTTCCTTCAACCCCAAACCTATAAATAAGATGTTTTTAAAGATTTTTCAAAGAGTTCACCTCCCTTCCATGTATTTCCACTTTTTTCTTACTTGGTTTTATCGAAAAGTGTAATATTTTAAACGAAATGCGAACCTTGAAACATCATTGAAACATTTGGAAAAAAATATTTCGAAAAAAAGGGTTTTGAGGTCTAAAAAAAGTTTGGTCAAAATGGGGTGTAAGGTTTGGGATTAGAGCTTGAATCCAAATTTCTTCGCTGAAAATTCAAAAGATTGCACAGTGTAACTTTCATCATCGGGTGTTTGGAATAAAGTGCCCAAGTCTTAAGGACGGTCAAAAATGAGGTGTTTACAAATAGCATATCGATAATATATATATCAAGTTGATCATTAAGTACCATGAGCTCCACTGCAGAAAATTCTTTGGGATAAAATTTGGTAAGATGAATTAACTTTTTCTTATCAAAACTAGAGAAAGAGTTAGATGGATTCAAACATGCAACATAAAGTAAAAACTTAGTGTTCGACTCAGTGAAACAAGCATTTAGTGAGGAATGATCTGCTAGGGAAAGATAATGATCCTAAATGCTTAATGCAAAAGACAAAGTACAATGTAATGGATACAATGGATGAAGTGCATAAGGGGCGTAAGCCGAACTAAGTCTTATCTAGAAAAGACATGGATACAAAACAAACCATGTCTAATACAAAAAAGGTGCCGATACACTCAATGCTGGCCTCATCGCAGTATGGGTACTTACACATGACAGAACCATGTTTCAACGAGGGAAAGGTATGAGCACACGCTGAACGAAGCTTAACATGGAAAGGATACAAGCAACTAAATGGTATGATATAATGGGTGTAATGGATAGCATAGTAGATACATGCGATAGATGCTATATGCAATGCGATAGAAGTACTAGATAATAAATGCGATGTAGCAGCTAGGAAGTGGTGCCTTAGAAAGCACCTTACAGGGGTAATCAGAGATGACTCACCTTATGCTGCTAGGGATTTTCCTCTTGTTCTTGGTTTCCAGACTTCTTCCTTCAACTTGTGCTTCCAAACCATTGGTACTACTTTTTTCCCTAGCCATATTTGTGACTTTCCCTATTCTTCAACAAGGTGATAGACTAGGTTGGTTTAGTATCCAGAATTGAGGTGCATACAAGCTACCTCAACCTATGGGACTGCCATACAAATTTCAAGTCGAGGATACACCTCTGCATATCAAACCAGACTTTAATCTCAGAAATTCCAAACCTTTACGTTCTCAGCATCGCCATTCGAACTCTAGTTTTCACCGTCTCAGTTGGTCTCCTAGGAACTCACTACAAATACAGTCAGGTGGCTATACCAAACCGATGGAAGCCGTTTGGGCATGAAAAACACCAAAGGAATTGCACCTTTAGAGGATTTAAGGTCTCCTAGACCCATGTGAGTGCACAAGACAGTGCGATGCAAGTGCACGAGACAGTGCTATGCAAGGTGCACAAAATCGTACAAACTCAAGGTGCACAAAACAGTGCGATACAAGATGAATGCACAAAGTAGTATGATGTAAGGGACAAATGAATGAATGCACAAAACAATGCGAACTCAAGTTGCACAAAACAGTGCGATACAAAGTGCACAGGACAATGCGAACTCAAGGTGAATGCACAGAACAGTGCGATGCAAGTTGCACAAAACAATGCTATATAGGGTGAATGCACAAAACAGTGCAATGTAAGGTGCACAAAATAGTACGATCCAAGGTGAATGCACAAAATAGTGTGATGCAAGATGCATAAAACTCAAGGTGCATAAAACAGTGCAATACAAAGTGCACAAAACAGTGCGATATAGGGTGCACAAAATAGTGTGAACTCAAGGTGCACAAAATAGTGCGATGCAAGGTGCACAAAACAGTGCGAACTCAAGGTGCACAAAATAGTGCGATACAAGTGAATGCACAAAACGGTGCAATGCAAGGTGAATGCACAAAACAATGCAATGTAAGGTGAATGCACAAAACAGTGTGATGCAAGGTGCACAAAACAGAGCAAACTAAAAGATGCATGGTATGTAGAGGGAAATGAGCAGTACTTAGAGTAATGCATCATGTACCTTATGAAATGAGTGTAGGGCAACTTGCCACAACTCATTAAAATGTAACACAAAGGGGACGCAACTTGACAAAACTCTGTTTAAGTACAGAACAAAGTCAAGAGCAAGAGTAACCAATCACGCAGTCCAACTCAACCAAAGTGTATGAGCATGCATGCACAATCCAAAACACATGTATTAATCAAAGAGAAGAAGGCAATCCCAAGAGAGCTTTGAAATGGTCGGAGACAACTTTCGAAAGCTGAATCATATCAAAATCATCATGGGGGTAAACTACCCCAATCTAGGGGAAAATGCCCAACAAGTGGCTCTGAACGGATTGAGAGAAAGGTTGGGTTCGTGCCCTTTGTCCAATTGATGACCTGATCAAATGCACTGAAAATGGCCCCTAATGTCCAATCATTGGCCACCGGTTGGGTTCATACCCCTTGTTCGATGGGTGGCCCGATCAGATGTACTGAAAATTGCCCTTAGCGTCTAGTCACTTGTCACCTTTTTTAAGATTATACAAGCACGTGTAATGGGGATCATCGGATCCTGGAATGGTGTCAACCAATCAGACTCACGTTTCTCTTTTATCCCAGCATGTTGAGAACTTACTCCAGTCCCCTCCCTCCAAAGCAGTGACGGATTCCTCATATACACTTTGCAATGATCAAATGCGATGCCCCTTGTATAGGCACTCTCAGTTTATTTATGAATTCCACACATGGATTTGTTTTTGAGTTTGGAGTGAACACTCGTGTATGGAATTTTGGCAATGCCACTCTGCTGAACCTTAAGCGACAGATACACTATGGTGACTCAATGAAGAGCACTTTTGAGCGACAGACACGCTATGATGACTCGATGAAGAGCACAGACTGAGACAAATACTGGACATGACACAACAGAACTCACAACTAACCCAAAAGTAGAAAAAGACTCAAGGTGACTGATCATTTATAGTGCCCCTAGTATTACTTATGTTCTCTTTCGAACTCAATTTCACAAAACCCGAGTTTTGATTCATCTTTTTGCTCAAGTTAGAGATTCTACTAATAAGTTCAAGTATTGAAAATTGCTCCACTTGTTGATTCACACTAGTTCTTTCTTACCTAATGCAAGTATGTGATATACACAGTAGTCAGTGTTGCACATGGATTGATGTAAAGCCAACAACGTGAATTGGACAAGGTGATTGAGTCGAGATGGCTGAGATGGATATGGTTAAAATTGAACTTCAGGATGATGTTGCCCACGTATCCCAAGAATGGGAATCAAGTCAACGTAGTTCATGGGTGAGGTTCACTCGGGTGTTGAAACTCTCCTTTTGCGCTCTAACTTTTGCCTAAGCTGCCCTTTCGGGTTTTTAACCTTGCGAGCTCTATTTGTTTGATTTCTCTTTTTCATGATCTAACTTTTGCGTAGGTCACCCTTTCGGTTTTTGGCCTAGCAAGCCTTTCAAGGATAATGTTGTAACATTTGTTATGAATTTGATCAACAGTCATCCTTGCTCTAACATGGAAACTAGCTTCATCTTGCTTTAAGCTTGGTTCTCCATTCCTAATGCATGTTCTCTTCCCTTTTTCTGCTCCATTTTCAAAGTTGGTTCTTCTCGCAATATAGTACCTTCTTTGCATTGGCTTACCCAAATTCAGACAAAAGTTCCCTTTCTCACAATTGATTAGATTTCATTCCAATGGATACCCTTGGCTTGGCGGTTGACTTTTTCTTTTTCTTTTCTTTTCCTTTTCTTTTTTCCTTCTTCTTTTCTTCTCTTTTTCTTCTTTTCTCTTTTCTTTCTTTTTCTTTTTCTTCCTTTATTTTCTTTTCTTCTTTTTTTGGTTTCTTTCTTTCTCTTTTCTTGGTTTCTTTTATCCATTTCATGTTAAAGCAATGAAAACACCAAGGAGAGAAATTTTATGATTTGTGAGATCTGAAAGCCATCTTGTGCTTGCCAGAATGATCGCCCAAAGGTGAAGAGAATCCCTAGAACAGTATAGAATACCACGCATAATGCAGAATCTATCTTCGCAAGTTTTGTAGAAGAAACAATTGAAAAAGTATCTTAAATTTTTGAGATCATGGCAGACTTTGTGCCGATAAGTCAAAATTTCATTCAAACCATTCAAGGGATCCTTCTCAACATTCGAGTTTATTAACAAAATCTCATTTTAAAAAAAAAAAAAATTCAAAGCTATTTTATTTTTAAAAGGCCACACATGCATTACTGTAGGCACGACAAAATGATCAAAAACTTGACTTCCGTTTTCTTATTTAGAAAAACGAAGACCTGAGGGTACACGAGAGTGACTCAAGGGAAAAGACTCAATTGATGCAACAACGCAGGAAAAGACAGAGAAATAAACTCACATCTTAACTATTTACAGGACACAACCCAAAACAAAATCAGCATCCCTTGAGACAAAAGGGGTTTTCACTCTCTAAATCCATCGGCGAAATTTCAAAAACAACTTCAAGTAGCCCATGAGAGGGTCCAAACCACCCTTTAATTCAGTAATACTAACATCCACACCTAATAGGATTAATTTCAAACTTTCAAACTGAGTCTCATAGATCAAGCCTCACAATTACCTTGGTAGTCCTGACACATCTTTTTGACCATACTGGCTGGGGTTAAGGTTGGTTGTTGGTAAGCCATGGATGGGATTTATGTTATGGAGTGGTAATCTATTGCAGTCAAGGAGAGGGGTATTGACAACTTTGGGATTTTCAGATGGGGTAATGACCTTATTATCAATCAAGTCTTGAATTTTATGGTGTAGGTGAAGGCAAAAGCAACGGTCAGTATGATGACCGTACTGCTGTTTGAATGTGCAATACTGGGTAAGGTCATGTCCAGATGGGAGAGGATTAGGGAGAGGTCGAGGATTGAGCGGTTTAAGATACCCTTTCTCCATCAATACCTTCAAGGCGAGGGTTGGGCTCATATGGAGGTGGGCGAAGGCTCATTTTTTAGAGGGAAGAGCATTAATGTTAGAAATATTAGCAAATAGGTTGGCAGGTGTTGGCTGGATGTTTATGGGCTTGGGATGGGAATCAGGATGGGGGTTTCTAGTAAGATATCTCTTGTCTTGGCTTACCCCCTGATTCAAAATGCTTCCAACCTGAGCGACAAAAGTGTCGTCCAAAGTCTTTGTAACAACTACAAGCACTTAGTGCTTGTTCAACCCTTTGACCTTCAAAGTCTCAATAGCCTACCGAAGATGTGCATAAGGATCAATACTTGTCCCGACCTTGTTCTTGCAACTTGCTTCAACTTGACTAAGGGATTGGGTGGCTATATCGAAGCGAGGCCCATTTGTTATTGACATGTCATCACCTAGACTTTAGATAGCTTTGGGTTAGCCCTTTCCAACTACAGCGTGCCCCAAGATTGGAGAGCTTTTTGATGTGAACCTTTTGGCATGTGATATGTTCTGTGATGGAGCCAAGACCCCAAAGGCTAAATCTGCCATAGTTCTCTGAAGATCTTCAATCATGCTCAACAACTCAAGAGTAGTGGGTTCGGCCATTGGTGCCCGTAGTGTATTTGACCCAACTTGGTCTTGATGTATAGGTTATGTTGGACTCTTTAGAGTAGGCTGGACTGGTTCAAGTTCAAGTTTTGGGTTTTGTGATGATTGGGGTTCAAGTGCATCCATCATGTACAAGTCCGCGCTTTATGGAATGAACACCCCAGGCTTGGGTAAATGGGCTGGGGTGATGTAGATGCTGGGTTTGAAGGTAGGAGGTAGTGTATGGATGAGATTAAGGTGAGGAGGAGGTACTTGGTCATGGATGGGAAGTGGGTTGGTGGTAACATTGGGTTTTTGAGGTAGAGTTATTGTCTGGTTGTCGATGAGATTTTGAACCTCATGACGAAGGCGGTAACAACGGTCAGTGCCATGACCGCGCTATTGATGGTATGCACAGTATTTGGTGGGGTTATGTCTAGCAGGGAGTGGGTTAGAAAGAGGTTGAGGATCAAGGGATTTGAGATACCCTCTTTCCATCAGGACTTTCAGTGCACTGGTTAGGCTCATATGGAGGGGGTGAAAGTTCTGCCTTGACCTTAGGTTGGACCGATTGTTTGTGGGTTGGTATTGGCAAAAGGGTCAACTGTTTTGGGGTCGATGGCGATGGTATTGATTTCAGTGGGTTTGGGAATAGTACTACCGCTAGCATCGATACTCCTGGAAAAACACCCTCATTGTTGGTTCGTTTGTTCTAGAAATAATCCGTTTGTTAAATGCGCTCTCAATCTGAACCCCTAATTCATGCAAATTTTTTAAAGTGAACAGTGGAACAACTATTAACTTTTGTAACATATCTGGCTCAAGGTTCTGTACCACTATCTACACTTGGTCCCTCTCAAAAGGTCAATCTATCATTTGTGCTGCCTTTGCTCTCCACCTTGCATCAAATTCCACTAAAAGTTCTTTAGGATTCTGATGGGTTGCTTCAAGCTCTTGGGTGGTTGTAGACACGCCCGTGGGCTTCACTCTACAGTTCGGACTCGATTTATGTCGCGGTTCTAAATCTGAACCAAAGAGTCCAAATCCGGCAAATCGTTTGAGAAAACAGATTTTTTGAAAAGTAGTGCCAAACATGGGCTGCTTTGCCAGATTACAGAGTCGCCACCTAAATATTTTAAAATGGGAAATTTAGGAAACCCTGACTCGGTGCCGAAGGCCACATGTCCGTCATCACCAAAGTGGTCTTGGCTCGGGAGCTTGGGTACGATCGGGGAAGGTCAGCTATGAGCACCCCCTTTCGCCCGGTCCGAAGACCGGCCTCTACTAACCGTGATATCCATTTTTGAAAACTTTATGCATTCTTATTCCGGTTATTAACCTAGAATTACTATGTGATGCGCACAACACAAAAGTATAGACTAGATTGCCTAACTTGGAAATAAACATTGCATATCCGTTTTGTCTCGAAAAACGTGTTGTTTTCTTTTGCTACTCGCAAATAGGCTAAAATGCGGATTTCAATGAGTTGTTCCAACTCAGGCAATCCAACCTCCACCCACAGGCATTCAAACAGTTTATCTCACATAAGCATTTAGCCGCATGGTAAGCATACTGTCATGGCAACATTCACACGCATGCGATATGCTAAAGCGAAAAACACTTACATCGTACTCCGTGCCAAAACAGTAAACTAGTTAGCAAACGTGCATGACCTAGTTCATGTTAAGTGGCTAATGCTTCACACACAGAGATGTAATCTAGAGTAGGCTCGGCTAACCCTAAACATGGCATGTGAAATGCGCGAGTAGCACGTATTCAATTTGGAATTGAAAATACGATGCAGTTTGTATGATGTACCGAGCCCGGTGCATGTAAACAAATGCATGTATGCACACATGCATTGCATAAGGTATGCTAAAAATAAGTATGCCCTAATCTACCACTATAAGCAGGTAAATAAAAGGGATAGAAAGAAGTGGGGGTTGGAAGACATACACACACTCACCCACACTTATTACAATTACGCCCTCGCTCGGAGGGACCAAAATAATAATACAGAACCGAATAACTAATTAACTACACAAGCTAATTAATTATTACAAATTAACTAAATTAATAAAATAATTAATCTAATTAAACAGAAAAACGCCTCGGGATGAGGGCCAAATGCGGCGCGTGCTCGAAACCGACTCGGAACCGCACTGCCATGCACGGATTGCCTCTGTTTCCCCTGCTATCCTCTTCTGAAAATTGCCAAAGTCCCAGGAGTGCCTCTCAGGGCACTGGGGAGTACCACCGGCTGGGGTAGAGCACCACCGGCTGAAGAATGTGGCCACCGGCACTGAATTGATCCATCGGCTGCCAATTGACTGCCGGTCGGCACTAAACACTGCCGGCCGGCACAAATTGCCTGCAGAACCTGCAACTCACAGCAGCAGAGGACACAACTTGCATGGCAATGTAATTCAAAGCATGTATGCACCAAACACATTCCTTATCATGTTTGCGACTCAAAGGAGGATGTGCCTCGATTCTCGGGCCACCAATCGCGCATTTTCATGCATGATGGCCAAAGAGTCAAGTGTGCAACTTCAATGTTAAATGCATGCAATGCAATCAATCAAACAATGGTGCTAAAACCTCCATCGTGACTTAGTCAAGAGGTAGAGCATGCATGCTCATATGATGCAATCCTAGACATGTCAAACTAGTATGCAATATGGGCAATGTGATGCACTCATGCAAGCATACAAGTAAGTATTCAAGACAAGCATGCAAACTAATGAAATGGTGGATTTAGACATGGATTAGGCATCTCAAATGGGCCCAAAAATCAGTGGCCAAAGTGCCTAGAAATGGAGACTAAACAAACTCACGCACATGCAAGTGTTATGGTCCAAGCCCAAGGCATACAAAAGCAACTCTCATGCACACTTAAGAGGCACAAACATGGGCTAATAGCATGCATGAAAAAGCTCTAAAATTCATGTCAAACATGATGCCAAATCATGCGACAAAGTATGCCAACAAAGCATGCAAATGGCCTAAAGCTTAAAGCAAGTCAATAGGGCATTAAACCACACTTAGCACAAACACATATGGCATGCATCAAACAACCAAAAACAGGTTTTTAGCATGTCAAAACAAAACCAAATGGCTACTTAGATGGCATCTAAGAGTCATTAAACCAAAGGTATGCATTGAAGCCAAAACAAGGAGCATTTAACACAAGCTTAAGAAGTCACAAAGAAGCATGCAATGTAAACATACAAGCACCTCTAAGGGACTGAAATAGCATGCTAGATGGTTCCAAACCATCAAAAACAATGCAAGCAAAGCATGTTATACTCACATGCTCTCAAGGCCAACAAGCCAAATGCAAAGGAGCTATGTAATGCATGATGAGGCCGACCCAAATGGCTATGGACAGAGCTAGATCATGGCAATATGAGCACAAAATCTTCACAAACACAAGTCTAAAACATGCTAGAAATGAAGGCATACCACCTAAGCATGTTAAGACATAAAGAGGCATTACAAGGTGACTATACTAAGCATGCATAGGAGACCAAAACCAACTTGAAAACATGTTATATTATGGCAATATAAGCATGAAAGACAACCAAGGCATGCTCAACACACACTCAAACATGGTGCTCCTTTGGAAGCCAAAACTTGCCCTTTTCAAGGACATCAAGGAGAGGGGGTGACCCTCCCCTTCTTGAGACTCCAAGGCATGCTCTTCACCACTGAAATCCCTCAAGATTTCAGTGGTGAAGAGATCCTATCACCAAAATCTCGGATCTCTCACAAAATAGCACAAAAAGTGGCCTTTTCAAGGCCTAAGGGTAGTCAAACTTGCTCAAACCACAAGACACTCTTAATGAACAATAAAGAGGCTTAAAAAACAGAACTTTTATGTGTTGATCACCAAGCACAAAAACAAGTCTAAGCTATGTAGAAATGGAATGCAAAAATGGGGTAAAAAGGGGTAGTTTCTTACCCTTGATGACTATCTTCACAAAAGTTGTTGTGGTTGCTTCCTTGAGCTCCAATCCAACCAAAAACACCAAGAACCAACCCTTAGAACCTCAGTTGCTTAGAGAAGGTGAAACACTAGGTGCTTGTGTGCAATAGTGTGAACTAAAGCACCTAGTGTACAAAATGAGAGGTAAGAAGAGAGATACAATAGATACAAAGATCAAACCCTAAACCAGAGGTTCTCCTCTCTTTTTTCTCTCTAACCCTAAAATTTTGCTAACCCTTGAGCCAAGAGAAGAGCCTTCTTTATAGGCAACAAAGACTTACAAACTAAGTCATCCAGGGCTCATCCCTCCATACACGTATGGAGGAAACAAGAGCTAAGCAAATTGTCTAAAAATATCTCGAAAGCAACAGAAAGTGGTCAAAAAGAGTGCCGACCGGCACAAAATAGTGCCGAACGCCACAATATAGTGCCGGGGGGAACAACAGACAGACGGTTGCCTCTAGCCACAGCCGGTGGTATGTGGGGATACCTCAGAAGGCATTCCCTGCCCCTCAAAGGCAAAGCACAGGTGTTTGGTGCAAAACCAGACACAAAACAGTCAAGTTCGGAGGTCTTGAGGCAAGGCGCGTAGCCGAGAACTCCGGGAACTCCAAACAAACACAAACATGGATAATCACCGAGTGTTCGAGCGGTGACATCCAAGTCTTGAGGACGGTCAAAAATGGGGTGTCTACAGTGGTCATTTCAATTTCGCTATTGTAAAAATACTGATTGACAAATGCCTCAGTCAACTCTTTCCAATTCCACTTCACTTTATCCTCCAACTTAGCGTACCAAATGGTTGCTATACTGGATAGGGTTCTTCCAAATAGAGAGAGTTTCCAAGGCTTAGTTAGACCCACCAGTTTCAGGACATCCAAGAAAAATCGGATATGCGCCATAGGATCCCCAAACCCGTCGAAACGGTCAATGTGTGGCATTTTGAATCTGTTTGGAAGCCGTACGGTAGCCTCGGTGTAACCATCCTCAATGTCGGGAATAGAGTTAATTCCCTATGCCTTTTTGAATTGCTTCTTAAGGTTAGCAATTTTTAACGAGGTCGGGTCGAGATCATTAATGTCAAGGGAAAAAAGGCCCTTATCAGGCTGCACCAAGGGTCTGAAAACTCGAGCTTAAGCCAACCCTTCTCAAGGATCTGGACCCTGCAAATCTTCAGCTAGCAGAGGTAAGTCAAAGTTTGGCTGGGTGCCCGGGACTGGATGTGTGGTAGATGCCCCAGATGGGCATTGCATTTCAGCGTTGGTCTTATCCTGGATGGCAATTCCCTGGTTTAGGGCCGTTATCATGGCCACAACTTCTTGTAGACTCTGAGCCATCACGAGGTCTACTAAGGTGGCAATTAGGGAAATGGATGGGTGTAAGTTAAGAGCTGGATTTCAACCCGGTTATACTCGATGTACCGGGACTGGATTAGTCTAGACAGGTTTGACTGGATTGGGTTTTTTTAGAATGAATTTTTTGGTATTTGGATGGATCTTTTCTAAGTTGGCTTTTAGGAATTAGACGGATTGGACCTTCGCTGAGTGGGTTCTTTCTGGGATTGGATAGACTGTGATGGGTTAAGGCTTTCCAGGTCAGATTGGGCTTAGCCTTTGCTAATTTAGGTACTGCTCTTTCTTTGGCTTGACAAATCTAGCATTTAAAAAACAAATACCTTATCACATCAAGATACCAAATATGCTAGTCAAAACAAAGTAAGATACAATTTTTGGCCCTAGCTTTGGTTCTAGTATTTTTGCACCATATCAAACACAAACCCCTGGATTTTGACCCAAATTCTGATTCTGATGACCCTCAATTTTGAAAAGAATCGCCTCAAGATTAAACTCTCCCAAGATTGTATCACACACTGCGAAAGATTTCACATTTTGCACAAAAGCATTCAAAACACCCCTATAAGAGGTTAGGGTTTCCTTGTCCTAGCTTTGGAGTGATCTACAGCTTTACTATTTCAAACAAACAGTATCACAATAGCCTAGTAAATAGGAGGGCATCCTGTCATATGTTTGAAAAAGTCACTAAGGCTAACTATATGCAGTTCAGCCGGTTGGTCAAAAGGGGTACCTGAGCAAGATTACCTAATATACCTCTCACACCTAACACCAAGAAGTGAAAGGAGGATCAAGCGGTATAGCGGTAATCCAAATCCAAGGGTTGTGTTTCCAACAAGGTAGAGCCCATGACCAGCCAGCCGTTTGGCAAGCTTTTGGGCAAGCCTCTGCAAACCGTCCAGGAATAACAAATGAAAAGCACAGTGACTTAAAGTAACAATGCAAATGCAATGCAAAGAACATATAAGTGTAGGTAAAATTTCTCATCATGAATCTCAAGTGAAGTTCTCTAAAAATCCCCAGCAGAGTCGCCAAAAACTATAGCCTGCTTTTCCTGCTTCTTTCAGATACGACTATCCCAACAGCTTGGACTCTCATGGTTTTGAATTTGATTTCGCAAGTGCAATGTCAAATAGGAACAAAAACACAAATGAGTCCAAATCCGGCAAATCTTTTGAAAAAATGATGTTTGTATCAAATGCCAAAAATGGATTACTTTGCTAGATTTTAGAGTCGCCACCAAAATATTTTTGAAAAATTTAGGAAACTCATGACTCGTGCCAAAGGCCATTAGTCTATCATCACCAAAGTGACTTGCCTTCGGAACTTAGGTATGAGAGGGGAAGATTATTAATTGAACACCCCACTCACCCATTTGAAGATCGGTCTCTGCTAATCATGATGTGAATCTTATTTACATTATATACTCTTGTTCTGATTATTAAGTCAACCTTACTATGTGATGCACACAAGTATAAACTAATTTGTAAAGGCTGGAACATTTTGATTTTATGTTTGTTGAAAATTATTTTAAATACGTGTCACTTGAAAAGATGAGTTTGTATGTACATTTAGTCAATTTATCCCAATTTTACCAATTAGCCTTCATCCATCGGCATTCAGACAATTATATCATTTAAGCATTTAGCCTCACAGGAAACATGCTTGATATGGCAACATAAACATACGATGCAAGATGCTAAAACAAGAAATGCTCACTTAGTACTCCGAGGCAAGCCCAACAAAGCAAAATAATTAGAAAACATGCAAGCTCCTAAATAATACGATATGACTAATGCGATGCAATACAATCATGCAATAAAATAGGCTCAGCTACTAGTATGGTATATGAATCAATTCAAGCCATGCGATAAATCACGTATTCAAGCAATGAATTTGAAATTGACATCGGTTAGTATGATGAGCCGAACCCTAATGCATGTGAGACAAGTGTATGCAAATCATGGAGAATGCTAAAAGAAACATGATGCTCTACGCTACCATTATAAGCCAGTAAATAAAAGGGAGAAGGAAATGGGGTTGGAAGACATACACCATTAATACATATTTCCCCTCGTGCAAAAAGGTCCAAATCAATGTCCGAATTACAAATTCAAATAAATGAATTACACTTAACTAACTACTTATTACATATTTGAATCAATTCTAAGTTAACTAGTTATCTAATTTTATTACAACAAGGGTATTGCGACAATAATAACTAAAATAATAATATACAAATCAAATTACAACCATAATATTTACAACGACAATAATTACAATAATGATAATAATAATAGTACAACAATGATAATTACAATCCAAGCGACCATGAGGCACGTTGATCTCATGCACAGTGTCTAGAAACTGTTATGTCTGCCAGATTGCTCTACCTCACCCTCAGCCACTGCCCTCTATTTCTTCCAAAAGGTCATTGTTTACCACATATTGGAGGCCGGCCGGTCCCAAACAAGATTTGGCCGGATCCAAACATAGCTGGTCGTACACTAATTTCATGCCAAAAAGGTTTTTGTGCTCTGAGGTCAGGACATTACAGACAGAGCCTGTCTGGGCCCTGTTTGTCCCTTATGCTCCCCTCTATCATGGAACTCAAGAGAAGAGTGAATTCAAGCCCAAAACCGTCAATAGGCACAAGTTGATAGCTTGATGATTTCGAACGTGATTAGACAAGAATTTAATAAATACAATGAAAACAACCACCCCTCCCTCTTATCATGAATTTAGCTCAAAGAGGGAGGTAGACTCGCCTTAAGACTCATCAAAATATCATGAATTGGCGCTATTAAGAGCCGGCCAACCCCCAAAACACACGACCGGCTCTAAAAGGCACAAATTCACTTTTTTTCATTCAAAGCCGGCCGGCTCCAAAAATTTGCATTTCTGGCCCGACTTCAAATGGCTATATCTACCTCATCTAGACTTGGTTTTAGGTGATTCTTGAGTCTAAATTAAAGCCTTGGAAGTCTACTTTCCAATGGTGTAGCCTCACATCTAAATTCTAATTGTGCAAAGAGATATGTCTAATTTATTGAAGGTTGCTCGTTTCTATCTTAACGGTTTGATGCCCAACCTTTTCCTAAACTAGTTTTTTTTTCCCTCCCCTCCTATTTCCTTCAATCCCAAACCTATAAATAAGATGTTTTTAAAGTTTTTTCAAAGAGTTCACCCCCCTTCCATGTATTTCTGTAACACCCGTACCTTTTAAATCCTTTGGAGAGTGTATCTAATTCCCTTATTTTCATTTTTGGGAGTCCTTGGTGTTGTTGAATGTTGGTTTTAGAGGAGTGTAATCCGATTTAATCTTGTTAGGTTTGGTTGTTCGCATTTGTTCAGGTTAAAAGTTCCTTAGAAACTTAGAAATTTTGCCTTGGGGTCAACACTAGCCTTCTAAAGGGTCGACCCTTGCATGTTGTAATGTTTCTGGAAGTGTTGCTAGAAAATAAGGTCAACACCATCCTTGGTGGTGTCGACACCTTCTTCTTGTTGCTGTCCACAAGGGTAGACCCTAGTCTGGGAAAGGGTTGACCCTCTTATGTTGCAGAATTCTGTGTTGGTTGCTGGCAAATAGGGTCGACCCTTCCTGTCAAAGGGTCGACACCTTTCCTGTTGCACATATTGCTTTTCTTCTTTGAGGGTCGACACCTCTGCCCGAAAGGGTCGACCCCTGCGTGTTATTTTCAGCATTTTGGGCTGGTTTTGGGCCCTATCCTTGGGGGTTTTTGGGCCTATTATTTTATGGACCTTAGGGCTACTCCTCCACTACTATAAATAGGCTCAAAACATATTTTCATTTCATTTTTTCTCCTCTTTCTTCTCTCTCAAACCATGAGTTCTCCTCCCTCTCTCTAAACTCAAGCTTTTGGCACTAAGATCTTTAGATCTACTCACCTAGAGTGATAGTTTCACCATGGTCCTTTGAGAAAAAGTGTAGATCTCATCAAAAGCTTTCTTTTGGTCCGATTGGTTCATTGTTTCGTCGCCATTGGCTTATGGGTCGTCATCTCTTGGCTCCAAAAAGGTAGGGATTTCTAGTTCTCTTTCAATACCCTCGTTTATGGATAGATTTGTGGTATTTTTTTTATATAAATACAAAAGTTCACATTTTTTATGCATATTGTGATGAATCATGGGATTGGGAGTTAGGGTTTGAAGAGAGTTGGTGTCACGACCCGAACCCGCCCCGAGAAGGTTGGCATCGTGACCGGCCAGTAATCCTTAGATTACCTCCGGCCTTCCTGTACATAACATAAATAAAACGGGGCTCTCGGAAGCGAAAACAAATAACCATAGTCCAAAGAGCTGTGCATTTATATGAACCTTCACTTACATGCCATAGATGTTAATTTACCCACTTCATTTTTACATAACATGTATAACCACATACATATAACATACATCATAGACTCATGCCATATGTACAGTCAAAACGTAACTTATACGGCCTTCCAGGCCTAGCCCCATCTCGGAGGCACACAAAACTGGTAGGCTTCAAAAAGGTGGCTCGATGCAAACCTTAGCCTAGGCTTGACTCCCAGCATGCTCACCTATAAATACATATATACAAACAATGAGCTAAAGCCCAGCAAGTAACATTTAAGTAAAGGGGTTAGTGAACGAATTCCGACATTTCATATATATCCGTAGAACATATCATTTATAAACATAATCAGTCATCATATAAAACATACGTAATGGCATACTCCACAGAACATAACATAACATTTGTCGTCCAACGACTAGAATAACCGGTTCCGGACACCGATTAAACACATACCGAGATCTCAGAATGGCGGTCATGGGCCTACATTTCCATGCCGTCCCCCATGACTTAAGCGCATGGGCCTGCACTTCTATGTCGTCCCCCATGACTTCAACTAACCATGGATGCCATACTAGATTCGCAAATAGGACATTCGTTCACAGAAAACATTATCATTTCAAAACATATCATAACGTATCACTTTTGAACATACTTCATAATAACATATCTTTACAGAAATGTTACTTACAGTGAGTTTCCGGTAGTATGGTCTTCACGTTCTGTCCTGCCAACATTAATATATAACACATTTCTTAACATTCATCCTCATCAAATCACATAATTCATGCCATTCCCTTTCTTCTTTACATTCTTTCATATTCATTTCATGCTCAATCTAATCTTTCTTTACTTTAATTCATGCTCATGAGATGCTAAATGATGCAATTAACATTATAAAACATTTCTTAACATTCGTTATCATCATACATTAAATCATTCATGCCTCTCTTTCTTTCCTTCACTTTAATTCAGGCAATTACATTCTTCCTTTCCTTCATTTCATGTTCATGCATTCTCTTAATGGTGCTTTCTAAATTTCATTATTTTACCTTAATTAGG
The DNA here is from genome assembly GCA_025200525.1 of Camellia lanceoleosa. Taxonomy (NCBI): domain Eukaryota; kingdom Viridiplantae; phylum Streptophyta; class Magnoliopsida; order Ericales; family Theaceae; genus Camellia; species Camellia lanceoleosa. The sequence goes on along the minus strand of JANUSC010000025.1, from coordinate 1,101,111 downwards.
GCTTAAGAATGTTAAAAAAAAATGCCATGAGGATGCCCAAAACATTCATTGGAACATTTCACGAAATTACGAAAAATAGCTCCCGCCGAAGCCAAACCCGCCGGCGGATCAGAACGAGCAGAGATCTTTGGATCGTGAAATCCCGCCGGCGGCCAATCCCGCCGAATTGTGAAAATTCTGGATTTCCAGGTTGCAGATTCAAGCTTCAAACCGACATTCAACCTTCACAAACTCATTTTCTGGGCATGCAACTTTGAAAATCACTTAAGGACTCATGCAACCACATGTTTAAAACATCTTTACAAGAAACCATGCCTCAAAGACTTGTTAAACTCACATGCAAGATCAAACCCATGAACATACACATTAGAGCTTCACTTCTTCATAATCATGGAGGTTTCTACCTCAATATGTCAAATAACCATAAATACATGACATGCATGCTCAATTTAAACATATTTCCCTTTTCAATTCACCCATTTTCCATGAAATCATGCATGCATTTACTTTATTTCAAGAATTTAGAGAGAAATCATTACCTTGATTCCTTAATTTAGAGGGTTTAAGCTCAATCCCCCTTTTGTTTCACTTCCTCCCTTGATCTCTCTCTCTCTAATTCTCTCTTCTCTCTCTTAACCGAATTCTCTTCTCTCTCTCTCTTTCCTCGATATTTTCTTTTCTTGTTGAGTCTAAATGGTCAACACATCCTTATCTCTTATCATATATAACAAATAAATCATTTTGTCAAAACATTTAGCTAAACAAGGCCCTTGCACTCACATCTCATACATAAACAATTGTGTCAAACTTTGCAAGCCAAACGGGACTTAGCGAAACAGATAAATTTCAGTCTTCATTTTATTTTCTCAAAAGGCTCTAAAAATTCCCGGTATCACATAGATGTGTTCAATTTCGTTTTCTGGACCCATTACGGTCATCAATTTCAGTCCGAAGTTATAGCCTCAGCAAATATCCTTCTAACTCGAACATTTATTCTTCAATTAAATCATACTAAAGCATAATTAATTATGGATAATTATGTCATATATCCTAGGGTCGTTACATTCTCCCCACCTTAAGAAGTTTGGTCCTCCAAACTTTACTAAGTTCCATAACACCCACATAGGTAATAAAGCTAACATCATAATAGATAATAAAATCATACCTATCTTCACTTTGCCAGTATCCTGAGTCTTATCTGAAATCAAGATATAAACTCTTGCTTGCCTCAAAGTACTCCCCTTTTTGTATCACTAATACTCGTATTCAAGTGCCCACTCACGAAGGTCATTGATTCACTAACCATTTCCACTTTCTGTTTCTTAACACCAACACATTTTTCTATCAATTCAGTTAGAACTTCCACCTTTCTTTCCAATCAATCTATTCTAGCATTAGTCGATTCTATCTCATCTACATTCCGTGCATTGGTGTTCTCCATTGGTCTATAGAACCGATAGCCGATAAAACATTTCATTTTCAACATAACATTTCCTCTACTGTCTCTTTATTTACAGTTCTTGTTCTTCATATTCATAACTAGCTGGTTCGGGTACACATGTTTGCCCTTGTTGTTGTAACCTATTCATCCCCCAGGAATTTACCAAGAATTTCCGGTTCGAAGCACGCTGGCCAAACGTGATTCCAATCAGACTTTCAAGGTCATTCAACAAAGGCATGAGACTCTACGGTTTGACATTCCACATAATAGGTTCCCACTGATTTCACATTCCATTTCATATTCGACGTGTTTACACTTCAGGTTCAAGTCGAATCTGATCACATGATTCCATACTTTCATACGTTCGTGTTCACATAGATTTCATATTCGGCATTGAAATTCTCATAGTATGTTATTCCATTTACCTTCTGGATTCATTTCCTTTTCATTTTCAGTTCAAATATGTTCATATGTTTACACATGAAAATGCAATGTCCCTATTTCATTTCTAGGACATCCTATAGCTCATATGGACACGTGTGTGCGGTATAACTCGTGCTCTGATACCACTCTGTCACGACCCGAACCCGCCCCGAGAAGGTTGGCATCGTGACCGGCCAGTAATCCTTAGATTACCTCCGGCCTTCCTGTACATAACATAAATAAAACGGGGCTCTCGGAAGCGAAAACAAATAACCATAGTCCAAAGAGCTGTGCATTTATATGAACCTTCACTTACATGCCATAGATGTTAATTTACCCACTTCATTTTTACATAACATGTATAACCACATACATATAACATACATCATAGACTCATGCCATATGTACAGTCAAAACGTAACTTATACGGCCTTCCAGGCCTAGCCCCATCTCGGAGGCACACAAAACTGGTAGGCTTCAAAAAGGTGGCTCGATGCAAACCTCAGCCTAGGCTTGACTCCCAGCATGCTCACCTATAAATACATATATACAAACAATGAGCTAAAGCCCAGCAAGTAACATTTAAGTAAAGGGGTTAGTGAACGAATTCCGACATTTCATATATATCCGTAGAACATATCATTTATAAACATAATCAGTCATCATATAAAACATACGTAATGGCATACTCCACAGAACATAACATAACATTTGTCGTCCAACGACTAGAATAACCGGTTCCGGACACCGATTAAACACATACCGAGATCTCGTAAACTGGTCATGGGCCTACATTTCCATGCCGTCCCCCATGACTTAAGCGCATGGGCCTGCACTTCTATGTCGTCCCCCATGACTTCAACTAACCATGGATGCCATACTAGATTCGCAAATAGGACATTCGTTCACAGAAAACATTATCATTTCAAAACATATCATAACGTATCACTTTTGAACATACTTCATAATAACATATCTTTACAGAAATGTTACTTACAGTGAGTTTCCGGTAGTATGGTCTTCACGTTCTGTCCTGCCAACATCAATATATAACACATTTCTTAACATTCATCCTCATCAAATCACATAATTCATGCCATTCCCTTTCTTCTTTACATTCTTTCATATTCATTTCATGCTCAATCTAATCTTTCTTTACTTTAATTCATGCTCATGAGATGCTAAATGATGCAATTAACATTATAAAACATTTCTTAACATTCGTTATCATCATACATTAAATCATTCATGCCTCTCTTTCTTTCCTTCACTTTAATTCAGGCAATTACATTCTTCCTTTCCTTCATTTCATGTTCATGCATTCTCTTAATGGTGCTTTCTAAATTTCATTATTTTACCTTAATTAGGGCTTAAGAATGTTAAAAAAAAATGCCATGAGGATGCCCAAAACATTCATTGGAACATTTCCTGAAAATTCTGAAAAATAGCTCCTCTCGGCCAAACCCTTCGGCGAATATCAGAACGGAAGCAGAGATCTTTGGATCGTGAAATCCCGCCGGCGGCCAATCCCCACTCGGCGATTGTGAAAATTTCGGATTTCGGGTTGCAGATTCAAGCTTCAAACCGACATTCAACCTTCACAAACTCATTTTCTGGGCATGCAACTTTGAAAATCACTTAAGGACTCATGCAACCACATGTTTAAAACATCTTTACAAGAAACCATGCCTCAAAGACTTGTTAAACTCACATGCAAGATCAAACCCATGAACATACACATTAGAGCTTCACTTCTTCATAATCATGGAGGTTTCTACCTCAATATGTCAAATAACCATAAATACATGACATGCATGCTCAATTTAAACATATTTCCCTTTTCAATTCACCCATTTTCCATGAAATCATGCATGCATTTACTTTATTTCAAGAATTTAGAGAGAAATCATTACCTTGATTCCTTAATTTAGAGGGTTTAAGCTCAATCCCCCTTTTCTTTCTCTTCTTCCTCCCTTGATCTCTCTCTCTCTCCCCGAATTCTCTCTTCTCTCTCTCTTAACCGAATTCTCTTCTCTCTCTCTTTCCTCAGATATTTTCTTTTCTTGTTGAGTCTAAATGGTCAACACATCCTTATCTCTTATCATATATAACAAATAAATCATTTTGTCAAAAACATTTAGCCAAACAAGGCCCTTGCACTCACATCTCATACATAAACAATTGTGTCAAACTTTGCAAGCCAAACGGGACTTAGCGAAACAGATAAATTTCAGTCTTCATTTTATTTTCTCAAAAGGCTCTAAAAATTCCCGGTATCACATAGATGTGTTCAATTTCGTTTTCTGGACCCATTACGGTCATCAATTTCAGTCCGAAGTTATAGCCTCAGCAAATATCCTTCTAACTCGAACATTTATTCTTCAATTAAATCATACTAAAGCATAATTAATTATGGATAATTATGTCATATATCCTAGGGTCGTTACAGTTGGGTTTGTTTGTTGGGTTATAATCTTGGGTCATGAGTTTGGGTGTAAAAGTAACAGAATGGTTGGAATAAAGTGTGTTTTGTGAAAATGTTTAATTTCTCTTAAAAACCTTAAGTGGATTCATGATGATAATTAATGATTTTGCCCAAATTAAATGTAGAATCCTGAAATTGGTAGGTTGAATTATATATGTACAAGTTTAATTGGAATTTGGAAATGTTTGAAAATTATGTTTAAAATTTGCGAATGAACTTTGTTATAAGCATTGTAAATCATGTTATAATGAGAAGAGAATTGGGAGAAAAGATTTGTTGATGATGTGGATGATGTAAACTTGGCTATGGAATGATGAAATGAGCTTTAAGAATTTAACTTGAATTATATTTGGTGGTGTTAAATTGATGATGTTGTATGGTGTTGATTGGATTGAATTGTATTGAATGATGTTGAATCAAATTGTGTTGGACTATGTTGAATCGTATTTGCATTTAGTTGAATTGTGTTGAGTTAAGTTGTGTGGTGTTGTGTTGGTACCCGCGCGGGGAATTGAAAAATGATTTTTCGGTGCCCACGACCGTCCGTATTAATAGTCGGTAAATGTGGGGGATGGCTTTGAAAATTGAGAAAAAAATGTTTTTTCGGTGCCCATGACCGTCCGTATTAATAGCCGGTAAACATGGGGTGGTTTCAATTCTAGGTGCCCAATTGCCCTGTCTAGGCTTATCGCTGAACGAATGTGGGAAAAATGGTTTTTGGGTGTCCACACAGTCCTGTCGTATTGTAGCCGGCGAAAGTGGAAAAATGTTTTTGGGTGTCCACACACCCTGCCAGACAGAAGCAAAAAGTGGAAAAACGGATGGTTTTCGAAAATGTTTTGGGTGCCCACATCCTGCCGTATTACAGCCGGCAAATGTGGGGGATGGTTTTAAAAAGTTGAACACTGGTTTTTGGAAAAGTGTGGTTTTTGGAACAAAATGGCTTTTGAGAAAATGGTTTTTGAGAGTTCACTTCCCACCGTATAGTAGCCGGCAAAAGGTGGAATATGTTATGGATTGGGTGCCTGTTGTCCCGCCATATCAAGCTGGCAAAAGGTGGGGTGTGTTGTAGCGTGTGTTGAGGTCAACGATGATATATGTGACTTGTAATGAACTTGTGAAATTACTATTTGATGTGTAAATGGGTATGGAATGTAAATGCTTATGGAAATTATCTGGAACGAATGGATAAAGAAATGGTAATTGGATATGGGATTGGTGATAAAGAACTCACCGGGTTGTTTGTATCTATAAAGAAAGATTTATAGTTTTATTTTTTGATTAATTGAGAAATTGAATTAAAAGAATTTGTTATCATAGTGGTATGTTGAATTATAGTTGGTAATGCTAATGTGGATGTGATGAAAGTGTTCTTGGAGTTCTATGTTAGAGCGTTATAGCAATAAAAGATCGACTGGTGGGAATGGAGTGTATGAGGGTTGTTTTGGGTATTAAGGGAACATAAATTTGATGTCATGGAGTTGTAACAAACTTAATTAGTAAAAGAGGAGAATGGGAATAGAAAGAAAAATGTTAAGATGGATGTTTAATAAGAAAAATTTTGGAATGGGTTAATAAGTATAAAATGATGTGGTTCCTTAAACATTTTGTTTCCAAAAAGGATTTTTGTTTGGTTTTCTGATAAAAAGAATGGTTTTTCATGGTTAAGGGTTTTCCTTAAATTGTTTAAATAAATTTTGAGAAAAGATACTCTACGAATGATATTTTGAAATTACAAAACGTCACCTACTATATGGTATCACCCTACATGCATGATCATTTCTATCTGTGGGTTGGCTATTGATTTAGAACTATGAGATTTCTACTGGGAAATTGTGCTCACCCCCTGTTGTTTTTATTTTTTTTTTCAGGAAGAAAGTGTGGATTCTGTAGTTGAAGACTTATGAAGTCCATAAGTCTGTGTGTATATCGTTGTGGATGTGAAGAAAGTAATTGTTGTATATTGATATTTGTATTTATTTATTTGTCGTTTCTTAGTAGAAGATTGGCATGTATCATTGTTATTATTGTACTCATTGAGAGCGAGAGAACACGTATCATTGTATTTCTATTACTCAAGTATAATAGATAGTTGTATATATATATATTAAAAAAAAATGGACCTAAATTTCAGGTAATGTTTCCGTGTAATTAAAATCGGGGCGTGACAATTTCCACTTTTTCCATACTCGATTTACCGAAAAGTGCAATATTTTAAACGAAACGTGAGCCTCAAAACATCGTAGAAATATTTGGAAAAAATATTTTGAAAAAGAGGGTGTTAAGGTCTAAGAAAAGTTTGGCCAAAATGGGCTGTAAGTTTTGGTATTAGAGCTTGAATCCAAATTTCTTCACTGAGAATTCAAAAGATTGCACATTGCAACTTTTATTATCAGGTGTTTAGGATAAAGCGCCCAAATCTTAAAGGCGGTCAAAAATGGCGTGTCTACAGATAGCATATCGATAATATATATCAAGTTGATCATTAAGTACCATGAGCTCCACTGCAGAAAATTCTTTAGGACAAAATTCGATAAGATGAATTAACTTTTTCTTGTTGAAACTAGAGAAAAAGTTAGATGGATTCAAACATGCCACATAAAGTAACAACTTAATGTTTGACTTAGTGAAACGAGCATTTAGTTCTTGAATTTGCATATCCAAAACAGTGTAGAATAACTCAGTGTGATAGTGATGTAAGTTTAAAATATAGCGATTCCGATTTTCCCTTTCTTTGTTTATTATATTCTGGACTGGGTTCCGTGAATATGTTGTTGTCGTATTCTCATTTCTATCATATACTCTTTGTATTTGAGTCTTGGGTTGTGTTGGGCAGGATTGGAACAGGTTGGTTGTGTTTTGAAACCAAAAGTTGATGCCCAGATTTTGGCCTTCACGCTCAAGCGGGGCTTTTGACGCTTGATCGGGCCCTTTGTTGTTGCTTCTCCACTCGAGTGGGCGTTTTAGCGCTCGAACGTGATTATTCGTCTCTCAGCATTTTGTTCTGCAGATCGTCGGATGCTCGAGCGTCCACTTTCATGCTCGAGCGGGGACCATGGTCTGCAAAACTTCTGGAAGTATGTAATCGACGCTCGAGCGGCTCTTTTCACGCTCGAGCGTGAGTTCTGACGGCCGGCGGGGTTTCCATGCTTTCGGCGGGCGAATTTATATCGATCGAAAAGTGACTTTTTGGATCACTTTTCTTTGACCTTTTCTCTCTAACTTTTCAAAACCTCCATTGGAGAGCTCATCACTCTAAAACTTCAACTTCTCTCTTGGGTTTGATCTAGTTTGAGTGATCTTCTACCTTAGTGTCTTTGTAAAAAGCATAGAGCTTGGCTTGGGCTACTTTTCCATCCGAAAATCTTGGGTTTTGGAGCATTTCAAAATTATTCATCTTCTCCATTTGGTCTCATCTTTTGAGATAGGGATAACTACTCATTTTTATGATCTTTGACATAAACTTTTGGTCATTTTGATTTAATGTTGAAGTTGGGTGATTTTGGGTGTTAGGGTTTCAACTTGAATAAAGAGGGGTTTTGCTATTTTGGCCAATATATGTATATCTTGGGTTTTAAAATGAGCTTATTGATGTTGTTGTTAGTATTTGAGCCTTTGGGTCAATATTCAGAAAATATGGAGGAAAGCCCTAATTTTATGATATGAATTAGTTTGCATAATTAATTTGGGAATGTTATGGGAATATGAAATTAAGTTGGAAATGATGAAATTAGCTTACTATGAGATGGAATGGTGGAGTCAGATTTATTAATCGCTCACTTTTGAAATTGTTGGTGAATTATCTGTTAATGCATTTATTATCTTTTTATAAATAATTGCTTTGGGCTATCGGTGGAGGATAGTCTTGATTGTTGTAGACCTTGCATAATGATTAGGTGAATTAAAACTAATCGGTTGAATATGTCATTGAATATGACAGTTGGAATAATACATCGAATTTGTGTATTGATTGGTCATGCATATGATGATTGTTTATATACATTGTATTGTGTGGAAGAGATAGGGGATGTACTCCACGGTTTGGGAGGAGATAGGAGATGGACTCCCAAACCGGATATTATTTGGGAGGAGATAGAGGATGGACTCCATTGATACAACAAATCTGTGTATCTATTGTGAAGTATGGAAGTGTTTTAATATGACATTGATACAACAAATATGTGTATCTATTGTGATGTATGGAAGTATTGTTGCGATGAGTTGTACTCTTATTTAATTGTTTGGCTAGGTTCTAAGCCATGTTTATGAATTGAAAATTGGTTAAGTAAAGGAAAGTAAAATGAAACATGGACATATTTGTCATGGAATTGGATTGTGCTGTAAGTTGGTTGACCAGTGTTAACATTTATTGAATGCTCATGTTTTAGTTATTGCTCATATTATGTTTAGCATATCTCTACTGGGCGTTGGCTCACCCTATATGGGACATTATTTTCAGGTGCAGGTGATATGCCGCCTCCAAGGTCTTAGCTTGGGAGGTTGTAGAAGTTGAAGGCTTATCTTTTTGTATTACATTTATATGAAGCCAAGGGCTTATTTTGTGTAAAGAGTTAAAACTCTATTTTTGTTGAACCCAAGTGTTGACTTGGAAAGTTGTAAGCCTATAGGGCATTTACTTTTGTTGTCAACATGTAATGCTTTTGTAATGAATACTCTAATAAATAGAATTATGCTTTATTCTCTTAAGTTTATGGATGTCTTGAATGTATGATTTATGGGTTTATTTTGAGGGCGTCACATAAAATTTCTTGAGCATTGCATCTTTTTCTCCCTTGAGCTACAAACATATCATCCATTTGGGGAACATCAATTTCGCACTTTTCACAAAAAGAAAAAATATCATCAAGTAAAGATGTCCACCCACTCTCCCTCATCTTTTGGGGCCATACTATAGATATTTGAACTAAATTCATGGTATTAACAATATCTGGATCTTTCCTTTGCAATGCTTGTGACAACTCACTTGTAATAGCCAATATCATTTTCATCAAATGAAGGTTGAATACAAACTCAAATGATTGAATTAATTCCAACAATGCATTTGCTTTTGCTCGTTGTTTTGAATTCGAACCATCCTCAGAAATCATTTCAAGCACATCAGTCACCGTTGAAAACATTCCAGCCAAGCTGACTAAAGTACCATAGTGTGAACCCCAACGTGTATCACCAGCACGTTTAAGAATAGTTTCTTGATTTAAGCCTTGCCTACTAGATAGCTCTCTTGTATTAAGTGCCTCAGCAACTTTTGCAGCTTGCTTCTTCCTAACAGTGTCTAGGCGTTTACATCATACTCCTACAATATTCACCACATTAGCAACCAAAGTGAAAACTAAAACAATTTGATCGTGATTCGTTGCTATGGCTACAAGTGCCAACTGCAATTGATGAGCAAAACAATGAACATAATATGCACGAAGATTCTCTTTCAGTAGAAGTGTTTTAAGACCAATGAACTCACCTTGCATATTACTAGCCCCATCATATCCTTGACCCTGCAATCTTGAAATACTCAATCCAAGTTTGGAGAATAAATTTTTCGCAGCTTGTTTGAGTGAGAGAGCATTCGTATTAGCAGCATGCTTAATACCCAAAAAGTACTCAATCATTTGGCCTTTTTTGTCAACATATCGTATTACAACTGCCATTTGCTCCTTCATTGATATGTCACGAGCTTCATCAATCAAAATAGCAAAAAGTGCATCACCAAGATCTCTAATAATTACATTGATAGTTTCAAATGTAGCCACATTTACAATATCTTTTTGAATATCAGAAGATGTCAACTTGAGATTTTGTGGAGCATTGCTCAATCTAACCACTTTGACATCATCATTATGATCAGCAAGAAAATTGAGAAGTTCAAGAAAATTTCCATAGTTACTTGAATTTTCAAATTCATCAAGCCCACGAAATGCAAGTCCTTGTCTTAGAAGAAATTTGACACAATCAACCGATGCATTCAAACGGGTTCGATACTCAATTTGATCTTGATCAAATTGTTTGAAAAAAGAAATCATTTGAATATGTTTCTTTTGGTTTAACAAGTCTTGACATTTACTCGTATCTTGATTATGAGCACTATTAGGACCTCCAACATGAGTCAGAAATTTTTATTTTTTCTTCCAATTTGAGAAACCCTCAACAACAAAAGAATCACCACCACCTTGATCTCCAATATCGAGTTTGAAAAGATAACAACATAAACAAAATGCTGCATCTTTTGTTCTGCTATACTCCAACCAATTAGGAAATTCACTAAACCAAGCCTAATTAAATTGCCGAAGTTTTTGTCCAAATATTTTTATGGAAAATTATGATCACGAGGTTGACAAGGACCTTTTTGTAGATATGCTCTACGAATTTGGTCTCAATCATTAGCATTATAGTCCATAATCCGAGGCCGTAGTCCTGGATCTTCAGGTAGGTCTGCTAAGGTGATTTCTATGTGACTTTGTTTTGTAGAAGAATAATTATCATCTTTTTCTCGAGGAAGAGATGATTCCAACTTTGATTTTCTTTTGAAATATTTCTCCATGACTGTTTTAAAAAATCAAAATCAAAATAAAAATTCATAATCAAAATCACAAACCCTCACAAATCAAATCTCCAATTTAAAACAAATCAAAAAGTTTAAATTTAGCACAAATCACAACAAATCAAAATTTTTTATTTTAGCAAAAATTATAACAAATCAAAATTCCTAATTTAAATATTAATCATTAGAAATTAATATTTTTAATTTTAGAACATATCAAATCCCTAATTTTAGCACAAACAACAACAAACTAAAATCCCTAATTTTAATATAAATCACCACTAATTAAAATTAATAATTTTAGCATATCAAAATCTCTTATTTTAACATAAATAATAACAAATAAAATTGCAAAAAATAATAAATAACTATAAATGGATACTCATAATTTTTATTTAAAAGTAAAAATTAATAAATAAAGTTACATGTAAACAATGAAGAGAAGATACCAATATTGTAGTGTGGTCCCAAATCTGTGTTTTGTGATCCTAATCTAGTGAATCACAAGTCAGTAAATTGCAAAACAACAAAGGGAGACAAAGAAGACAAAGAATATATGAAGACACTTAACAAGTACTATGAATAAATATATACATATATATAAAAGAATTTCACACTTTTAGGGTTTTAGGGTTTTAATCTTGTTGTAATTGGAGTTGTGTGTGCTCATCCAAAAAAAAAAAGTTGTGTGTTAGTGTTTGGTTGGAATTGGGATTCAAAAAAAACAAAAAAAAAACAAAAAACAAAAAACAAAAAAAATAAAACAAAACGTGGGTGCGTGTGTCAGTATGTTTGGATAAAATTGGGAGTGTTGTGTATAGAAGGGACAAGACTGTGTGTAAACTAAGACCCCAAAAAAAAAAAAAAAAAAAAAAAAAAAATTGAAAAGTCAAGGAGGGCAGGTCACCCCCCCTCGCCCCTATTTCCCTCCGCCCTCGTTTGTAGGGGTTAAGAATGAATAGTATAATAATATCAGTTAGTGAGACAAAACTATGTGAATGGGTCAACAATCTAGGAATGTTGGAGAGTGAGTAGCCAAGTGAGGGTGGAGCAAGTGGTCTAGAAGAAGAAAATGGTAGTGCAACAAAATGGGTAGCGTATCCCCTTATTCCCTAAAACATTCTTCTTTTAAACCTCAGGAATTAGACCCTATTTGTAGGCTTTTCCTTGGTACTGGAATATATCACGGGATATTCCATCCTGAACCACCAAGCCTTGGCAGACACGTGTCCCTTGACATGTACCATCTATTTGGCACAAAACCTTAGTAAGTACCACTGTACTATATGTTTGCCACAAGTCTCAACGTATACGTTTTTGGTACGAACCTCGACAGGTGTCCTAGTGGCCGTGGCACTTGCCTTCTCAGTTCGGTTTCCCAAGACATGTACTCTCAAGACTTATGACCTGTTATCAGCCATACTAGTTTCCACCTCAGCGACTCTTCCACTCTTAACCACATATCCACGAACTCCCTAGTTTTCCAAGGCGCAGGCCATAGCAAAGGTTGTGCCTCGTACCAAGCCTAAGGGGGATTTCTTGGTCCTACATATACAACCAAGGCAAGTCCTTGACCTGGGTATATGAAAAAGGAGTCCCTTCCTTTCGAACTACACTGCTACTATCTTCACAGGTCACCGTTGTATACTGGCATCCTTGGTGCCTGCTATCAGCTCCAACTAGTAAACATTGGAGCCTACTATAAACGCCAAGCTATACGTGCTTCAGGGCTTGCTATTAGCGCCGAGCTAGTAATACTTTGGGGCCTATTATTAGCGTCGAGCATTAGTCTCTATTTGTAGAGGGATGCCTCTCCCAAAGACTGCTATTACCTTGGGGGGCCTTGCCCCGGAAGATAACTGCAGAGGTCGAAAGTGCCACGACTCCCCTTCCCTTAGCAAGTGGCAAAGGCAACGCTGTAGTAAAATTGTGGAGTTGAGGTAGAGTCTACCTCCACAATTGAACCTCGGCAAGTAGCACCTCAACAAGTTCCCTTTGGACACTTTATGGTCTTGGCTAATTTAGTCAAAAAAAAAACAAGTCGGATCTAGTTCTGTCTTCTGGTTAACACATTTTTTTGGGTTTTGACCCATATTCATTTAATGATACTTATTCACCTAACTTTGGCGACTTCAATGATTAAGGGGTCGTTTGGAAATGACTTTTATAGTTGGCTTTTTGGCTTCTTTGACTTTTTTAGCCTAAGACTTTTTTGTTTGTTTGGTTTTCATGTTTGGCTTTTTTAGCTTTTTAGCTTTGGAATGACAAACTTTTTGTTGGCTTTTTTGGTTTCTTTACTTTTTGGCTTTTTTGACTTTTTTTTTGTCTTTTTGTGATTATTTAGCCAAAAGAGTTTGCCAAACCAAGGCTAAGTCAATGTCTTAATTTTTCTCCCTCTACAACATTTTACACCATTTCCTGTCATCAAGATATGGAAGTCAATTGCACCTCCAAGGATCAAAGCCTTTGGTTGGCTCATTTGGTGGAATCGTGTTACAAACACCTGTAGACACCCCATTTTTTACAACCCTTAAGACTTTGGCGCCTTAGGTTGATCACTCGATGATAAAAGCTACGCTGTACAAATGTTCAATTTCTTCAGCAAGAAGAGCTTCTAAATCCTAACCTCACACCCTATTTAGACCAAAACTATTTTAGACCTTAAAACCCTCTTTTTCAACATATTTTTCCAAATGCTTCTATGATGTTCCGAGACTTACATTTTGTTCAAAATATTACACTTTTCGGTAAACCGAGTAAGGACAAAGTGGAAATAAATGGAAGGGAGGTGAACTCTTTGAAAATCTATAAAAAAACATCTTATTTATAGGTTTCGAGTTGAAGGAAATAGGAGGGGAGGGAAGAAAACTAATTACGGGTAAGGTTGGCCATCAATCCGTTAAGATAGAAATGAGCAACCTTCACTAAAATAGGAATATATCTTTTCACACTTAGAATTTAGATATGAGGCTACCACTATTGGAAAGTAGACTTTCAGGGCTTCAATTTAGACTCAAGAATCACTTAAAATCGAGTCCGGATGAGGGAGATATGCCCATTTGAAGTCAGGCTTGAAAATAGATTTTTGTTTGGCCGGCCACTATTAGTGGGCGGCCGCACCCTTTTTGTGGTCTGTCGGCCACTTGTGTCCAAAAGTAGATTTTTGCAGATATTTGTGCCAGCTGTCTCCCACAAGTACATGCACTGCACCAGCTGTCTATATACAAATATTTTCAACTAAGGGACTTATGTTTCTATATATACTTAACCTTCTCTCATGTTTTTAAGGTTAGAAAAAATTCCAAAAACTCCAAGACTTGGATAGCACTCTCTCTCTCTCTCTCTCTCTCTCTCTCTCTCTCTCTCTCTATCTTGCAACCTACACACTCTCTCTCTACCCTTCCTAAACCAAAAATTTAGCTCTTCTTGCTGAGGTTCTTAAGCTCAAATATCAATCCTTGAGAGTGAGAACTTGTGGGTTTGTTAACAAAATAATTGCCTTCCTTCAAGAAGTATAACTTTGACTATCTTTACACTACATCTTCCTTCTCTTTTCTTACTGTTTTTGAACTAATTTTTAGCTGTTTTATGGGTTGAAGCTTGTGGTTTAAGGCTATTAAAGGTAGATGGGTTAACCACCCTTCTTTGAACCTTGGTTCCTAGGCCTTTACCCTTGTGTTCCCATCTGTTTCTCAACTGTTTTTTGAGTATTTTACCACTGAATTTCAGAGGTTTTCAGAGACTAAAAACATTGTTTTGAAGTCCCAAAAATGGAGGTGTTAGCCTCCCCTCCTTGTGCTTGTTTTCTAGCTTAATTTCCTCAATATTGTAGCTTACTATTTCAAGCCTTTCCATATGAATTTTAGTGTTATTTTGGACTGTTTTAGGACCATTTTAAGATATTCATTTCATTTATGCTTTGTATAGTATGCTTGTAGAGTAATGGTCCTCAAAGGTTTGGAGGTTTAGCCCTTAGCCACCAACCTATTTGAGTTGATAGCATTTATTTTATACTTTTCATATTTGTGTTCACTCTAATCACCTGTGCAACCACCCTCCTTTCTTGGCTTCTTCTTTGCTTTGAGAGTCATTTCAAACTGATTGTTTGTTTAAGCTTGGGATAGAGATCGTTGTACTTAATGGTTTAATCTCCTCAGAGATTCATTACGAACGACATGACATCTCTCTCATGCCCAAAACAACTCTTTGTTTGGCACTTTTTTCCATTAGTGGACTTAATCTTTATTATTGGACTAAAAGGCTTAAGTAATGGAAAGGTAATTAAAAGAGGTATTGAAATTGGAATAAAATGGAACAAGATAATAAAATCGAGCTTAGAGTTCAATCGGATGTTAATTGAACCCATTGAGTCTTGGAGCATTTCACACTTATTAGTGATGATGGTTCAAGGCTCAATGTCAACCACTTCCCTTGATCAAATCCATGATAGAGAGGAGATTTTGTTGGTCTTTCCTTACCATTTATTTCGATTGTATCCCTTGGTTCATAAGTCATCACGTAATGAATTTGTGCCGATTGATGGCTTGCGAATCAAGTCTACCTCCCCTTTGATCTGTTTGATGATAAAGAGCGGTAGGGTGGACAAACATCCCTTGAAAATGCTTTGTTTGTGCTCTATTTGTTATCTGTTGCAGCAAGGCAGTACTACAAATTAGTGGCTGGCCGACCACTTTTTCAGCCAGGCAGTACCTTTTTCCTGTAGAACAGAGAAGAGGCTGAGGCAAAATAGTGCAATTTTATGATTGCAAAACAGAACCCTTTTGGCAGTAAAAAATGGGGGCATTTTCAGGTAGAAACTGCCTTCATACATGAGCATACCTTGCTTTTCAGGGCTGATTAGTTAGAGTACTTAATTACTTAGCTTAATTAATTCTCTAGTGTAACTACTTAGTTAGTCCTTGTATTATTATATTGGAGTTGTAATAATTAGTTAAAGTAGCTAGTTAATTTGTGTTGTAAATAATTAGTTAAAGTAGCTAATTATATCGGCGTTGTAATAATTAGTTAAGTAGCTTAGCTAATTCATTTATTCGGACCTTCCTATGAGAGGGAAAATATGTAATAATGCATATATGTCTTCTAACCGCACGTCTTTCTCACTTTTATTTACCTGCTTATGATGGATACTTTAGAGCATCACATTTCGTTTAGCACGTCTCATGCTTAGCATCCATTAGTCTTGCATGCATGAAGTTCGGTTCATAATTCTATCATGCATTGTCGTTTAAATACTTCTTTAAAAATGTGTTTAAAACCTCATGCTATCGAATTGATTCACATGCCAGGCTAGTAGCCAGACTTCTAATTGCATATTGCATGTGTTGCATTAGGCATTTGTCATTGGTTAGGATCATGCATTTTTCTAACTAGCTTCTTTTTTGGCTCGCCTCAGGAATTGGGGTAAGCTTTTATTGTTTTAGCGTATAGTATGCGTGTGATCGTTGCTATGTCAAGCACGAATACCATGAGGCTAATTGCTTAAATGATAAACTGTTTGAATGCTTGTGGATGGAGGCTAATTGCTTAAACTGGAATAGTTTGATAAAGGTACATATGAGTTCAATTTTTTAAGTGACATATATTCAAAATAATTTTCAAACAAACATGAAATTAAAATGTTCTAATTTTTGCAAATTAGTTTATACTTTTGTGCGTCACATAACAAGGTTAGTTTAATAAATGGAACAAGAGCATATAAGGTAAATAAGAATCACATCATGATTAGTAAAGGCTGATCTTTGATCGGGCTAGTGGGATGCTCAATTCATGATCTTCCCTTCTCGTACCTAAGTTCCCAAGCCGAGACACTCTTGGTGATGAAGGATAAGTGGCCTTTGACACGGGTCTCGAGTTTCCTAAATTTTCCAAAAATATTTAGGTGGCGACTCTGTAATCTGGCAAAGCATTCTATTTTTGGCATTTTTTTTATTCAAAATCAAATTTCCAAAAGATTTGCCGGATTTGGACTCATTTGTATTTATCTATTTCACATTGCACTTGTGGAATCAGATTTAGAACCACGGGAGTCCAAACTGTGGGGGCTACTCGTATCCGAAAGGAGCACGAAAAGCAAGCTACACCACCAATTTCCTTTTCAAAGGCACATCATCCTAAAATTCAACCACTATGCCTTTTGCAGAACTAA
This sequence comes from Camellia lanceoleosa, assembly GCA_025200525.1. Classification (NCBI taxonomy): domain Eukaryota; kingdom Viridiplantae; phylum Streptophyta; class Magnoliopsida; order Ericales; family Theaceae; genus Camellia; species Camellia lanceoleosa. The sequence continues at coordinate 1,084,040 of JANUSC010000025.1, read as the reverse complement.
AGATGAGTCACCTATTCATTTGCTATTGCACTGCTCATTCTCTCGGAGGGTATGGGTTATAATTGTGAATTGGTGGGGTTGTATCTTCTGGATAACTCTAGAGTCATTTTCAGCTTTATTTGCTTGGTGGTATGGACAAAATTGAAAACATTTGGCCAAACTCATTTGGGAAGCATTGCCACTTGCAGTGTTATGTACCCTTTGGCTTGCTAAAAATGGGAAAGTCTTTAACAACATTGATCCCATCTGGTCTAAGTTAGTGGAGTCCATTAAAATCAAAGTAGCTACATGGGTGAATTTTCATCAGATCTCAAAGAAGTCTCAATAAATGATTTCATATTCAGTTTAGAAGATTTAAAAGCAATCAAGATCAAGAAGAGATAAAGTTGCTAAGTGGAAGTTCGACTGATGCACTCATGGTCTAATATGTTGTTACTCTATTTACTGTATGTGCTAAGTTATGCTGTTTGCTTTGGCTATTTGTTAACACATTGAATTGCTTCTTGTTTATCATAGCACTAGTTGGTTTCTCACCAACTTTTAGTGTTGTTCTTGCATATGATTGGCCTTGCCTTTCGGTGCCAATCATTGAGGGGTATTGCTGTGATGCAATCCTGCCTTCACCCTTATGAATGTAATCCGTGTATTATATATATATATTTTATGATAAAAAATAAAATAAAATAAAATCTTGGCTCCACCATTGACAATAGGTGAAAGAACCTTCAGGGCATGTTTGATTGGGTTGATTAGAGTATGGGATTGGGATTATTAATCCATGGGCCCAATTATCCTATGTTTTAACATTTTGGTTTAGGATTATTAATCCAATGGATAATTAATCCAACAAATTTGTAGGATTATTAGTAATGGGGTAGGGGTGGGATTATTAATCCAATGGATATTAATCCAACTGGATAGTGAATACCACACTAATTTAATTGGATTATTAATACTTCACTATTAATCTTGTGAATCAAACATGACCTCAAAGTATATAGGCCCCGTTTGTTTTGGGAGATAGAGGGGGATTGTGATTGAGATGGAGATGGGACCCACTAATATTGTGTTTGTTTTGAGAGATGGAGTGGGGATTCATAATCCCCTATGGATTAGGATGGGCCTTGGGGAGGGGATTAGGATGGAGGCTTGGGACTTGATATTAGAAAATAGTCTGCCAAACTATTTTTTTTTAATTTTTTTTTATATGTTTGCCATTTTTTTTGAACATTAATGTTTAATTTTTTGTATTTTTTGTTAAGTAAAAATCATAGTTTTATTTGTTTTATTTATTTTTTTTTATTTTTTATTTTTTATTTTTTACATGTTGGGCTTTTTTTTTTTTTTTTTTTGAACATTAATGTTTAATGTTTTTGTTTTTTTTAATTTGTTTTATTATTTTATATAAAAATAATTTAACAGTCCCACCAACAACTATCATCAAAACAAATACAGTTTTACTTATTCCCCTCACTAATAATCCCCTTACTATTAATTCACTAACTACGAATCCCCTCTATTCTACCTCTAAAAATAAATGGGCCCATAGATTAAGTTTGAATGGCTTAGAGCAATAATGCGAGACAAATTTCTAATAGTTTGCTTCAACTTTTTTAATATATTTTCCATATAGTTTTTCCATTAAACCATAGTTAGGTTCACTTAAGACCATTACATTGAAAATTAGCATCCACAATTTTGAATTTTTGGCGTCTTGTATTCATTGACAAATTGAGTGTTGGAGTGTAAATACAAAAATATCGATTTAGAGTTTATTTGGCATGACCTACTGTAATACATTTTTTTTTTTTTTTTTATCTTTTTAACTTTTTTAAGTCACACATTATAGGAAATTACACTTTTGGCGACCAAATTTGGCGACTTAAAAAAATTTTGTCGCCAAAAGTTGTGGAATTGGTGACCAAAAATCATATTAGTCGACAAAAGTATAAGGTTTTGCTACTAAATTTTTTTAGTCGGGGTATAGTCATTATTAGCGACTAAACAAAATTTACTTCCTAAAAAATCCATAATTGGCGACAAAAAAAATTTTTAGTCGCTAAATATGCCACAGTTGGCGACAAAATTTTTTTGTAGTTGTTGTGTAGTTACTTTTGGCTATTAAAATTATTTAGTCGTCAAATGAAAAATCAAAAAGATACTTTTTATCTTTGACGAACAAAAGTTTGGTAACCAAAAATTTATTTTCAATGACTAAAAAATTTTTTAGTCACTGTATAGTTACTTTTGGCTACTAAAATTATTTAGTCGCAAATGAAAAACAAAAATTTACTTTTTATATTTGGCGACCAAAATTTTGGTAGCCAAAAATTTATTTTTAATGACTAAAAACAATTTTAGTCATTGTATAGTTATTTTTGGCTACTAAAATTATTTAGTTGCCGAATGAAAAATAAAAATTTACTTTTTATCTTTGGTGACAAAAAGTTTGGTAGTAAAAAATTTAATTTCAGCGACTAAACAAATTTTAGTCGCAAAAAAATTAAAATACTTAGAGGGAGACATTTCAAATTTTTGAGGGATTAAAAAAATTAATTGGAGAACAAAATTTATTGTCGTGAATTGTGTGAATGATATATATATTGTTTCTAAAACAAATCCTAAACAAACCAGCGCCTCTCTCTCTTTATTTTCAGGGGTGATTATTCAGTACTTCTGAAGTATGGACACGTGGTGCTCCATAAAGTTTTGATTAGTGGAGAGGCGTAAGGGCCCACAATTTATGTTGGAGATGGGGAACAACATGGGGCTAAGTAATTAGTGATTGGCTTGGAGTATAACCACGTAATGCTCTAGGAGTATTGAATAATTTTCCTATTTTCAGGGTCTCTCACCCTCTCCATCTCGCTGCTCCTCTCCCCTCCCTCTCTCACCACCGGTCCTCCTTGCATTCGCCGGCAACCGGAGCACCTCTTTCTCCTCCGCCATCGCCGTCGTGACTGCTGCAACCACCACTGTTGCCATTACCACCTCCGTCGCTGCCCTCTCTCTCTCTCTCTCTCTCTCTCTCTCTCTCTCTCTCTTCTCATCTTCTCTTCACCTTCCATCGCTGCCGATCTTCATAGATCCACCGCCACCACCGCGAGATCCAGAAGCTTCATCGCTGAGAAGAACTTTTCTTTTTAATGATTGTTCATACAACAGGGGCGGAGGTAGAGGTGAATATGGAGGCGGTGGAGACAGACGCTGAGACAATTACAAAGACAGTGAAGGTTCTAGTCCAGATAGAAATTATCACGGTGGAAACCATTCTCGCCCATACTGAAGTTCAAAGAAGCAAATTTATGTACTAAAAATTGTGCTTGAAGTGATTTAATTATATTCTGTTCGCGGGATTGTTCTCATACTGGAGACAAAGATGTAGGTTGTTTACTTACTCTGAGCAATGCCCCTTTTTCTCCTTTCTTAAGCTTATACTAGATGGTGGGGGTTTTTATATTTAGTTTGGGATTGATTTAAACTGTGTGAATGTTTTTATAGAGGCTAGTGGATATTCTCCAAATTGCTGCTAAGGTAGGCTGAAATTTTCAGGTGAGTATTGCCCCATCTAACTCGTATATCTATGCTAGTTGTTGGACTCGGAGTGGCATATTTGTGGATTTGCATGTATGTCCGCGACATGCTTGTATCTTCATGTGATGTTGGTGTCAAAGAGTAAATGTACGTAGATGGTGTGTTGTTTATCACTTCCTTCTAACACCATCAATAGATAATGTAATATAATTTATAAACTTTTTGGAGCAGCAGTTTGCGACTTATAGTAATAATTCTTGTTGCAAGTCCTATTTCAATTTTGGGTCTAAGCTATTGTGCGTGATGTGGCTCATGCTTTTTGTTCTCCTAATTCCTTTACTCCTAGGAAAAGGTTAGAATCTGGTGACTATATTGGAAAGTGTGGGTTATTGGAGGAACTATATGGGGGGCAAAGTCATTGTAAAAGCTATCATGTTAAATGAAGTTTTGTACTTCTCTATTGTGTGTGTTTTGTTCAATAAAGTTAGGGAAGCTGAAGAACAGAGATATTTCTCATTTTCCCCTGTTGTTTGTTTAGGCCAAGAACGGTAACATCTTGGTCGTTGTTTATTTTTTGTGTTTGTGCCTTCTACTGATTTGTTCTGCCAACTTGTGTTCTTAACTCTCCCTAAATTTCTTGTCTTCAAGAGAAAAGTATTTGTGAGCACAAGAGGGCCATTTTAAAATATTCTTGTCATTTCCCTTCTCTCCTCAGTCTTCCACATGGTTGGAAAGGGGTGAATTTCAAACCAACTTCTTCCTAGTCTATGTTCATACAAAAAGCATCACATTCTGCTACCTGCCATTTAATCAAGCTTTTAGTGCATTTCTTTTGGGTGCATTTTGCTATAAAATTGTAATTTGATTTTACTTGTTGGGTGGCCAACATGGTAAGCATCTTGTTTTAACTGGTGGTGTTTTTTTTTTTTTTTTTTTTTTTGATGAGGAGGTAAGCATTAGATGCTTTACCCATTATAAAGAATCACAATAATTACAAAAAATAAATAAAAAAATGAGATGCTGGTATTTAGGCATGAGAGCTCTTATCCCTTCCATGTATTTTTTTAATTTTTGTTTTTGTTATTATTTTTATTCTTATTTGTTTGTTGTGTGTGACTATAAACAGTTGACAATATGTTATCTGGGTATGTTATTTGAGGTTGGGAATGGTGAAGAAGGTAAGTTTTACAGCCAATATGGTTAAGATACCTGCTGGGTGGTCAAGGTGTTGGAATAATATTTACTTCAGCTATTGTTCCAACACAAAACGATTGGAAAAGAGTTGCGGATGATGCTTGGCTTGCATGTTAAGAAATTCATAATCAATGGCACTAATACTTCTTAAATTTAAGAAATTCATGTATGCTTATGCTCATAATCTATTTAATTTTATTTTTTATTTTTATTTTAGAATATTTTGGTTCTTATTATTTATAATGTGTGTTTTGCACAAGTAATTTTCAATTTTGTCACTGCAATTGAGCTTAGTCCCATTTTCCCAAGACTTTGAATTGGATTACTGTAAATGAGATTGTAAATAGACAAGTAGTTGTGCTTTGACTGCAATATACCAATTTAAAAATTATACAATTGTTACTTTATAATAATTTGGCAAATGCTAGACCCACAATTCATCTAAAATTGTCTAATTCGAAATTGGGAGATAAAGTCCTCTTTTTATGTTTTTGGATGGTTGGAACTTAATTAATTTGTGCACGTTGTCGAATGTTTGCTAATATAATCAATATTCAAGGATTATTTTATTTATATATACAAGGTACAGGTTGCATTAATAATGGAATAAATACAGGTGGTTGAGAAATTAAATTTCAACCAAAAAAAATTATAAAGTTTTTGGCAACTAAAAATATTGGTAGCTAAAAATGCAAGCAAAGGTTTTGTTGGCTAAATATTTAGTAGTAAAAATGAACAAATGGCTTTTGGCGATCAAACAGTTAGTAGCCAAAACAAATCAAAATGAGGGAATAAACTATTGTCGACTAAATATTTTGGTCACGGAAAACACGGCATTCGTCAGTGACCAAAAAATTTGGTCGCGAAAGAATGAAATGAAAAAGATACGCCCTTTTGGCGACTAAAATGTTTAGTCGTGAAAACTAACAACGACCAATCAATTTGGTCGCGAAAGAGTGAAATGAAAACTTGCACCCTTTTGGCGACTAAAATGGTTAGTCTCCAATAACTAAATATCACTTTTGGCAACTAGCACTTGTAGTCGGCAAAATGTTTCATTTGCCGACTTATAAAAGTTTAGTAGCGCAAAGTATAGTAGTAACGACCAAGCAAAGTTTATTATCTGCGACAAAATTTCTATTGGCGACTAAAATTTTAGTCTCTAATAGTTGAATTCAGTTTTATGTGAGAACTTTCGGCGACTAATATTTTAGTTGCCAAAAGATACCTTTGTTGACTAACAAAAGTTGAATAGCCAAACATTCACTTTCGGTGACCAAAAAAAGGTTAGTCACCAATACTCTCGTCGACGGGGTATAAGCGACGACCTTGGCGACAAAAAAATTTAGTCACTAAACATTGGGCTTTTCGGGATCACTATTTTGGTCGCCAAAAGTGTCATTTCCTATAGTGACCAACAACTATCATCAAAACAAACACAATTTTACTTAATCCCCTTACTATCAATCCCTCACTATTAATCCCCTCACTACAAATTTCCTTCATTCTATCTCCGAAAACAAACGGGCTCATAAATTAAGTTTGAATGGCTTAAAGCGATAATGCGAGACAAATTTATAATAGTTTGTTGCAACTTTTTTAATATATTCCCATACAGTTTTTCCATTAAACCACAGTTAGGTTAACTTAATAAAACCATTACATTGAAAATTAGCATCCACAATTTTGAATTTTTGGTGTCTGGTATTCGTTGACAAATTGAGTGCTGGCGTGTAAATAAAAACATATCAATTTAGAGTTTGTTTGGCATATCCTACTGTAATACATTTTTTTATCCTTTTTTTTTTTTTTTGAGTCACATTATCTCTCTACTTTTTTACATATTTTTTGTAAAAAATTAAAAAGTATACTTATTTAAATCATTCGAAACAATCCCTTAATTTCCCATTTTGATGGCATTTGTTTGTTTGTTTATCTGTTTGTTTTTCTTTTTGTTTTTGTTTTTTTATATAGCAAATAGTGCTTTTGCAACTTTTTGCCCTTTTCATGCTTATAAATTAGGTCTTTTTTATCTAATAATTAATCCTATGAAATTGGAAAGCAAAATATATCTATATCTATATCTAAACTATAAATAGAAATAAATAAATGTACCAATGTGTTTAGGACAGGGTAGCTAGCTCAGGCCTATTTTTGGAAACACACATTTTTAGTTTAAAAGATACTAAAAATAAAAATTAACTATTCTTTTTATTTTTTTGTCTTTTTGTTTAAAAAAAAAAAAAGTTAAAAAGTCATTAAAAAAAAAATCAATTTCCAAAACAATCCTTAGAATGAGAAAATTAGAGATTTAGGGTTTTAGTTGATATAGCACTAACTTACTAACCCACTAATACCATAACATTTTTTTTATATATAAAATTGTTGAAAAATCCAATATAAAGAAGGTATAAAGCATTAAGTTCAACAAATATTTTTTATTAGTGAGAGGTTCATCCTTTGTAAAATAGTTTCATGAAAAGTCTTTTTATTTGTTTTGAAGGACATTTTGTTTTTGATTATCTATTTATCTGTTCAAATTATTTTTTATTTGTTCAAATTTATATCTATTTAATCAAATTTTTTGACTATATGATTTATATCTATATGTTCAAATTATTTTCTATATGTGCAAATTTATATCTATTTGTAGGAGTTTTTTGATTATCTATTCAATTTTTTTTTCTTATCTATTTAAATATCTATTCAAATTTTATTGTATGTTGAATTTTTTAACTATCTATTCATTTTTTCCCTTATCTGTTCAAATGTATTACATGTTCAATTTTTTAGCTTATCTGTTTAAATCTATCTATCCAAATGTTATTGTTTGTTAAAATACACCAAACCACTATTTGTTGCAATCTTTCTCTCTTCCGCTTTTTCTCTCTCTTGTTGTATATCCCTATTTGTTGTACCTTTACATAGATATATTTGTTCAATTTTTTATTTTTATCTATTCATTCACCACTATCTATTGCAATATGTTTCATCATTGTCAGTATCATCATCAACAACAACAACAACAACAATTAACAACTACACAAAAATAAATTAAAAAAAAGGAGCTGAATCTAATTGCTCAAAAACCTGAAGAAAAGAAAATTTGAAGGAGAAAACAGATGTGTTTCAAATTTTGAGAAAGAGAATCTAAATCTCTATATGTATAGAGATAGGAACCAAAACAAAACATACACTTCTCTCAAATCTCCACCTATTAGACTATATTGCTTTCTTATCACTATAGGAGACTCGTATCTTGCACACAAAAAAAAAAAAAAAAAAAAAAAAAAAAAAAAAGAAGAAGAAGAAATCAGGACTATCATGGACTTTGCGCTACAAGTCTTCCATCTCCTACTCTCTCTTTGAAAGAAACTTCTTTTAAATCTCCTCAATATCACCATAAAGCCTATTTGTATACATATACACATATCTGCATTTCTTTGTGCGTTCTATGCAACATTCATCTCTATTTTTCTAATTTGTTGAATCTATCATCTTATTGTTGGAACAATCTTCTGTGTATAATAAATAAATTGAAACAAATCAAACAAATAAAAATAAATTACTTACCGAATTTATATTACCGAACCAAATAAATAATTAAAAGATCAAGTCGAGTGCGTGACACTATGTCCTTAAGACAGATTCGCCCCGCTATGGTGCTTACGGTTAAAAGGCGTCTATCTCCCAAGATACAATGATCTTCACAAATTGTAGTAGCACTCCAAACAATTTGTACGGCGAACCAAACCTGTGTTCTATACTCTCTTAATTTTTTCCTAAAATTAATATGAAGAATAATGATATAAGAGAGCAAAATGTAGACAACAAAATGAATTTGTGGAATGCCAAATACTGCTAGAAATGGCTGCTAATTATAGTCAAATAGAGGCTGTCCGAACAAGTTCAATTTCAAATGAACAGATGTGTTTTCAAGCAAAACAGGTGCAAACAGATAACTGCTAGGCAGTTTCTATCTGTTGGAAATTGCTGGCAAATTTGAATCTGTCTGGTCAGCCATTTGAATCTGTCCGAGTGCAACAGATTTGAAAAAACTACTTGGACAGTTTAATCTATTTGGAAAAAATGGACAGGAGGAGGTAACATTTGGACATAAATTTAAATTCAATTTTGGCACAAAATTAGAATTTAATTTCGGCACAAAATTAGAATTTAATTTCGTTAAAAAATTCAAATAAATTTTTGTCCAAAAAATTAATATTAGAACCGACCCGACCCACACCCGTGCCCAATACGGCTCGCCCGACCGATCGGACGGACGGCGGCATGCGCGCGTGTGCGGTGGTTTGGGCTAAGGTTCACTTTGTTCATAACTCCTCTCTTCTACAAACTTGGTGTGCCTCTTGGGACCCAACCCAAGTGTTGCCACCTAGAACTTATATACACACATAAGTTCTGTTAGGTTTCCAATGTGGGACAAGCCTTACAAGGAAACCCACATTTAATTCTTTAATTATCCATTCCACAAATCTGAAAACAACTTCAACTTCCCATTCACTCATAAATGGTTTTGACGAATCGTCTTCACCGTGTGACTAACCATGCGGCAAGGAACACATCAACTCTTTAGACCCACCTCAAAAGACATGCGGACCCGACTCAATTTTGGGCTCAAAGTTGGCCCAAAATAAGCCTACAAAATATCAAATTTTCCAACAATTCCCCACATGAATGGAATTTGACAAAGAGAAAATGCAACAACATCTAATTATAGAGAGTACAGAAATTGGAAATATTCTGTAAATGATAAGTAGCTTTTGGCTTTGAAACTTCTCTTGTGAGACACTATAGGATTTACTAGCTAACCAGTGAACATGATGTCTTGAACTGTTCTGCTGTTTGTGTAAACCAAGACAATAGAACTCACACAGTACATCACCAAACATAGTTTAGTTCTCACTATTGTGTTCATTTTGGCCCTGAACAACCTGGTTTTTCATGAGTGCTCTAGGGAATTGTAGCCCTTCACAAATCTTATAGAACCGACCCAGTTCACACTCACATAGGTGATTCTTATGAAGAGTATCCTGCCATACTTCACTAGGTTTACCTAGATATAAGAATCATTAAAATTTTACTTAACCTAAAAAGCTGTAGAAATCACTATTTCATCATAGAAATGGATAGGAGTTTGACTCTCTAGTGATCCTTATAAGTCATTCACAACTCGGTTGTCCCTTTGAACCTAAATCTTGTGATCTCCAACCAACTAGGTTGGGTTGCCATTGTGGTAACTCTTATTTAATAGGCTTAAGTCCCATTCCCCTCGATGAATTCTCAACTAAATCTCTTGCTAACCCTTTGGTTAGTGGATCCACTATGTTGTCTTTAGACTTCACATATTCTATGGAAATAATTCCATTGGAGAGTAGTTGTCTCTCAGTGTTATGTCGACGATGAATGTGTCGTGACTTACCATTATACATATGACTTTGTATTCTACCTATTGCTGATTGACTATCGCAATGTATGCATATAGCATGCACCGGTTTTGGCCACATTGGAATATCTTCAAGAAAGTGGCGAAGCCATTCTGCCTCTTTCCCAACTTTATCTAAAGCTATGAATTCTGATTCCATAGTAGACCTAGCAATGCTAGTCTGTTTGGAAGATTTCAAAGATACAGCAGCCCCACCAAGAGTGAAGACATACCCACTGGTGGATTTTGAATCTCTAGTATCAGATATCCAGTTTGCATCATAGTAACCTTCAAGTACTGCTGGATATCTAGTATAATTTAGTCCAATATTACAAGTAAATCGGAGGTATCTAAGAACCCTTATAATAGCTTTCCAGTATTCTACTCCTGGATTACCCATATATCTACTTAATTTACTTACTACATAGGTTATATCTGGGCGAGTGCAATTCATCAAGTACATTAAGCTTTCAATGATTTGGGCATACTCTAATTGAGAAATATTTTCCTGTACATTCTTAGAAAGGAACAAATTAACATCCACAAGTGTTCTAGCAAGATGATCATCATCTTTGCTAAATTTGTCAAGTATTTTCTCAATGTAATGAGATTGTGACAAAGCATAACCTTCTGATGTTTTGGTAATTTTCATACCAAGAATTATATCAGCAATCCCCATGTCCTTCATGACAAAATGTTTATTCAACATTTTTTTGGTAGTTTTAATCATGTCATTATTACTACCTGTGATGAACATATCATCCACATAAAGACATACAATAACATAACATTTGTCTGTGTTTTTAATATAAACAAATTTGTCACACTCATTAATTTTAAATTCATTTGACATCATTGCCTTGTCAAATTTCTCATGCCATTACTGTGGCGCCTATTTTAAACCATATAATGATTTAACTAATTTACACACTTTCTTTTCTTTTCCTAGAATAGAAAATCCTTCTGGTTGTTCCATATAAATTTCTTCATCTAACTTACCATTTAAGAAAGCGGTTTTCACATCCATTTGATGAATTTCTAGATTGCATAAAGATGCAATGGCAATTAGCATTCTAATGGATATTATTCTAGTAACCGGTGAGTATGTGTCAAAGTAATCAGGACCTTCTTTTTGCCTAAAACCTTTGACCACAAGTCTTGCCTTGTATTTGTCAATGGATACATCCGCATTCATTTTTCTTTTTAAAATCCACTTGTACCCTAGAGATTTACAACTTGGTGGCAAATCCACCAATTCTCGAGTGTGATTTTGCAGGATGGATTCAATTTTGCTATTTACAACTTCTTTCCATAAAGGTGCCTCTGGATTGGACATAGCTTCTTTAAAAGTTAAAGGCTCATTTTCTAACAAAAATGTTAGAAAATCTAGACCAAAAGATTTTGAGGTTCTAGCATGTTTACTATGCCTAAGTTCCTCTTTCTCATTTTGATCTATCTCTTGCTCTTGTTCTTGATCATGTTCTTGATCTTGACTAATAATAGCATAATGAGATCTTTTGTTAGTACTAGTCTCTTGTCCAGTTTTATTTGGAAGCACATGTTCAAAGAAAAACGCATTCTGAGATTTAATAATAGTATTTACATACATTTCGGAATGTTTTGACTTATGAATCAAAAACCGATATGCACTACTATTCTTGGCATAACCGATGAAAATGCAACAACTGTTTTAGGACCTATCTTAGTCTTTTTAGGATTAGGAATAGTTACTTTAGCCAAGCACCCCCACACTTTTAAGCATTTGTAGGATGGTTACTCTCCCATGCCACATTTCATAAGGGGTTTGATTCACTTTCTTTCGGGTACTTTATTAAGTATATAATTAGCAGAAAGTATTGCTTCCCCCCACAAGTTCTAAAATAATCCAAAACTTATTAACATGGCATTCATCATTTCTTTTAAAGTCCTATTTTTTCTTTTAGAAATTCTATTTTGCTGAGATGAGTAAAGAGTGGTGGTTTGATGAATTATTCATGTTCTTTACAAAATTCACCAAAAGATGATTCATATTCACCACCTCTATCACTTTTAAGTTTCTTAATTTTCTTCCAAGTTGATTTTCAACTTCATTCTTATATTGAATAAAAGTTTCCAAAGCTTTATCCTTGGTTCGAATTAAATAAACATAACTATATCTAGTATAGTTATCTATAAAAATGATAAAATACTTTTTCTCACCTCTAGTTTGAATTGATTTAAAATCACAAATGTCACTATGAATTAATTCAAGTGATTTCATACTTCTTTCAATTGAATGAAAAGGAGTTTTCGATAATTTTGCCTCAACGCAAATTTCACATTTATGATTTGAATCAATGTCAAATTTAAGTAATCATTCCATGTTAATTAATCTACTCAAAGATCCATAATTAACATGTCCAAGTCTACCATGCTATAAATTTGAAGACTCAAGCAAGTAAGAAGAAGATGTATTTTTATTAATAACAGAGGGTACAACAGTCATTACATTCATTTTGAAAAGACCATCAGACATATAATATTTTCCTACATATATCCTGTTTTTGGTAAGTACAAATTTGTCACTTTCAAAAACTAGCCTAAACTTATTTTTACTCAACAAAGATCTGGAAACAAGGTTCTTGCGAATGTCCAGTACATGCAGTACATTGTTGAGAGTGAATTCCTTTCTGGATGTCATCTTCAAAATAATCTTCATTTGTTCTTCAACTTTAGAAGTTGAGGAGTTGTCCATAAAAAGTTGTTCACCGTTGTCCACTACAGAATAAAATGTGAACATCTTTTTGTTAGCACAAATATGACGAGTAGAACCAGTGTCCACCCATCACTCTTTAGGATTTCCGACAAGGTTTGCCTTGAAAACAACTGTAGAAAGATTTATGACATCAACACTATAGCGGTCCCGGGTTTACCCCTTGTTGTATAGTGGTCCGGACATGTGTCCGTGGATGTCGGTAATTGAGTATTGTCTTATTTACGTCCTTTCTTGCTTTGTTTTTGAGTTCTGAGATGTGTTAGGCGGGTTTGTCACAGTTGGTTAAGCTTTAGAACCAAGTCTAGTTGCCCGAGTTTTAAGCGTCGCTCGGCGGACATGTTTGCCTTCAGCGGATGGGTTGTTGTTGCTTATACGCCGGCGGAGGTTTTGGCGCTTCGGCGGAGAATGCACCTTCGATATTCGTGCACCGCAAAACTTCGCAAGTGTGGTTTATGCGCTCGGCGGGTCTTTGTCTTTCGGCGCCTAAGATATTTTGGTGAGAGTTACGGGAGGGAGACTGCGCTCGGCGGGTGGGATCTCCTTTCGGCGGACAAACTTTGTGTCAGTGTCTTGGAGCTCGGCGGACAATGTTGCGCTTCGGCGGAACTGTTTTATGTGTCTTTACGCTCGGCGGAGTGTCTTACGCCGAGCGGACTGTCAGATAACCGAGTGGGACTGGCATTTTAAATCACTTTTGACTTATCTTCTTTCTCTTACTTTACCAAAACACCATTTTGAGCTTCTCACTCAAAAACCATAACTTCTCTCTAAGTATTGATCTAGTTAGAGTGTGTTGTTCACCTTTTGTCTTCACAAAAGGGTGTTGATCGTCGAGGCGTCATTTTGATCCGAATAGTTTGGTGTTTGGAGCATTTTGGTTTTAGGTCTTTCTCCTGAGCTCATCTTTTGAGGTAGGGATATCCTACTCCTTTTTATAGATTTTGTCTTTGAATTTTAGCATTTTGATATGTTGGTAGTTGTTGTGAAATTTTGGGAAACTTTGGGCCATTGTGTAATTTTACAAAAGTTGGGGTTTTGTCTATAATAAACCTAGAAGCATGTTTGGTATAGAAACATGGAATTAATGTTGAAACATTAGTGAAATTGGAACCTAAGGGTTGTAATGTTAATTATGGAAATGTCCTAATTACATTGATTTATTAATTTGAATAATTAATTGTGGAAAATGAGGAATTGAGATAGAATTGGGTCATGGGTTATGACGATGGAAAGAATACATTGACCTTATGTATTGATATGAGATGTGTATAATTGTTATATATATATGCATTGTGTTGTGTTGGAGGAGATAGGGGATGTACTCCGCGGTTTAGGGGAAGATAGGGGATGGACCTCTAAACCGGATGTTCTTGGGAGGAGATAGGGATGAACTCCGTAGATAGAGCATGTATGCTTATCTAGAAAATATTGGCAGAGCATGTATGCTTGTCATGGAAAGTGTGAATATATCTGTTTTGTTTATATTTGTTGAAGTGATGAAAGAATGTAAAAGAGTTGGCCATCTATCAATTGTTAGTCTTTTAGTCATTATTTATAACTGGTTTAGTATATTTCTGCTGGGCTGTGGCTCACCCTATATGGGAACATCATTTTCAGGTACTGGTAGCATGCCACCTCCAAGGACTTAGCTTGGAAGGCTAGTGGCGGATGGACTTTTGTTTGTCTTTCCTTTTGCAGTGTTACATGTAAATTCAAGCCTAGGGCTTAATGTGTAAATGAGCTAGCACTCTATTTTCTTGTAACCAAGTGTTAACTTGGAAAGTATAAGCCCTTAGGGCATTTGCTTTTGTTGTTAACATGTAATACGTTTTGTAATAGAACCCTGTTGAATGAAAGAACGTGGATCTTTTATATATCATAGCATGTCAATATTGTTGGGTTAAATGTCATTATTTCCAGGGCGTTACAACTTGGTATCAGAGCGTACCGGGTTCGAATACTTTGGAGTGCGTGGGAAGTGATTAGGATCACAATGGGTTTGTCTCGCTTGATAGAGACTTAGGTGTACTGTTACATGTTTATGTGATAACATGCTTATGTGATTATTTGGGTATGGGATTTAGTTTCTAGGATGTTGATTGGGTCTTTGGGTTTCTGGGAGTCTTGTTGGAAAGGCACTTGATCAATGCTGTTTCTAACCGGTACTCTAGTAACGCCTTGGGACTATCATCATCCGGAAATGAAATCGTAAGTGCTATATGTGTTTATGTGCTTACGTGGAATGAATTCTGATTATCCATGCATTAGGGCGTGAGTGTTTAGTTTTGTACGTTTATAAATGTGCTAACGTTACGTGTTACCTTTATTAGGATGTCGGGCGAGCAAGAGGTGGTGGGCGTGGTAGGCCTAGGAGGCGAGAAGTGCCATTACGGATGAGATTCCGGCGATCAGAAGGGTTGGTCGAGCCAATGTGGCCGAGCCGGTGGTCCGAGCTATGGGTGCCTGGCCGAGAGATAGCGAGGGCCTTAGGTATTCTCGGAGCAGCGAAACTGCAACCGAGGCGGGACCTTCTTTCTTGAAGAGGGAGTTCTTAGGTCTAACGGGAGGAGTTTGTTGGGGATCCTAAGGAGCCATTGAAGGCGAGCAGTGGCTAGAACAAATGAGTAAAGCGTTCGATATGCTAGGCATTGAGGACGGAGCATTGAAAGTGACCTTGGCATCCTTCGGTGAAGGAGATCTTGGTCAATGGTGGAAGTATGAGAAAGTTCGTGTGGGTGGTACTTGGGTGGCGTTTGTGAATGCTTTCAGAGAGGTTTTTATCCGCGATGGCTAGAGAGAGACTAAGGGATCGGTTTACCAAGCTTAAGCGGGAGGGTTTGTGCGTGGCGAGTTTGAGGCTACATTTACTAGCTTGTCGAGGTTTGCACTGAACTTGTGGCGTGAGGAGCGCCTTGCTATGAGTTTGAGCGCGGAAGTTGAGGTGGGACCTCAAGTTGAAAGTTGGTGGACCTTACATTCGAGTCTGAGGCATTTGGTGGATCTTTGCGGCTCATATGGGTGATGATGCAGGAGGGAGAAGAGGAGAGACATGGGGGCTCCAAGAGGGGCCAAGAGGGACGGAGTGATGGCGGGGAGGCGGAGGGGTTATAACCCTCGGCCCGTCCCGAGTGGTTTGGCAGTCGACTTTCCCAAGTCACGAGTGCAGCTCGGGAGGCGATCGGGGAGTTCTGTTACAAGTGTGGCCACGGGTCACAAGGCTGTTGCCCATTGAAGGCGAGAGTGCTTCTTCGTCGGCCAGACCACGAGTCGAGTTGAGCAGGGGCGGCCGTGTCGTGTTACCAGTGTGGGCGGCCGGGCACATGAAGAGGTATTGCCACGGTTGAGTGCCACTTGAGGCGTCTGGTTCTAGACAGACTGAGGATTTCAACCAGCTCGATCTGTGCAGCCTCGAGGGCCAATCCGGGGCTTCGTCGTCGTCGGTCGATACATGATCCTATGCTCGAGAGGCGAGGTAGATCGAGGCCTCTGTATGCGTGTATCTTTATCACAGGACCTAATCTGAAACTCCATCGGTAGTGAGAGGTACCTTTACATTTTGCAATTCGGTTGCTAGTGTGTTGATTGATCTGGGTGCGTCTCATTCTTTTGTATCTCTTTGCATTCGCATCTATTTTGGAGTTGGAGTTAGCAGTTAGCATCTCCTATTTGTGTAGTGTCACCTCTTGGGGCGAAATGATTTTGAAACAAGGAGTTAGGGGTTGTGATATAGAGGTCGATGATCATAGAATCCCTTTTTCTTTTGTGGTTATGCCCATGAAGGGCTTCGATGTTATTTTGGGTATGGGTAGTTATCGTCATCTAGGGCATTTATTGATTGCTACCGTCGAGGGTCACTTGTTGTACTATTAACGGAGAACGTTTTCATTTTACGGGGGCGGGGTTGGTAGTGTTTTGCCACGGGGTATGATCGCGAGGACGGAGTGAACTTAGTGGTCTACTTGCTAGTTTTGAGAAGCGGTGAGTGTGATGAGACCCAGTTGAGTTGCCAAGAGTAGTTTGTGAGTACGGACGTCTTTCCGAGGATCTCGTTGATTTGCCACCTCACCGAGAAGCGAAATTCTCTATTGATTTAGCGTCGAGCAGCGCCCGATTTCTATGGCACCTTATCGTTTTGCCCATAGAGTTGATTGAGTTGAAAGTTCAACTCCAAGAATTGCTAGATAAGGGCTTCATCCGCCTAGTGTATCGTAGTAGAGCAAGCCCTCTTTGCTAAAAAGAAAGAGTGCCTTGAGGTTGTGTATCGATTCTGGGAAGTTGAATCAGACTCTGATTAAGAATAAGTACCCTATGCCCGTATAGATGACTTGTTTGACGGTTGAAGGGTTCATTGTTTCTCTAAGATAGACTTGAGATCGGGTTACCACCGGTTGAGGGTCGAGAGGAGGATATTCGAAAGACGGCATTAAATGCAGCGGTATGGCCATTATGAGTTCTGGTGATGCCATTTGGGCTTACCAATGCAGCGATCTTTATGGACTTGATGAACCGGATTTTCCGGAATTCTTGGATCGTTTGTGGTCGTTTTTGTGGATGATATTCTTATCTATTCACCCTCGAGCAAAGCACGAGGAACACTTGAGAGTGGTGCTTGAATTGCTTAGAGCCCATAGAATTTGTATGCCAAGTTTGGGAAGTGCGAGTTACGGCTAGAGAGGTCAAGTTCTTAGGCCACGTGGTTTAGGGAAGGGTGTCTGTTGATACATCAAGGCGGCGATGCAAGATTGGGCCTGACCTAAGAGTGTGTTTGAGATCCATGATTTTAAGGATTATTTGGGTATTACCGTCGGTTTGTGAAAGATTTCTCCAGGTTAGCTTCACCGTTGACTAGGTTAACTCGGAAGGGAGTCAAATTTGTATGGAGTGACACTTGTGAAAAGTCATTCCAAGTGGTAAACTTTACATTGACCACCGCTCCAGTCTTGATTATTAGAGAGAGGGTTGGGTTCTGTGATCTATTGTGATGCCTCACGAAAGGGTTTGGGTTGTGTGTTGATGCAGGGAGGGAAAGTAGTAGCTTATGGCTCACGTCAGTTAAAAATACATGAGAAAAACTACCCTACACACGACCTAGAGTTAGCGGCTGTGATTTTTGCCTTGAAAATCTGGAGGCACTACCTTTATGGTGAGAGATTCGAGGTGTTCTCGGATCATAAAAGTCTGAAGTATCTGTTTTCACAGAAAGACTTGAACTTGAGGAGAGGAGGTGGATGGAGTTTATAGAAGATTACGACTTGAGTTGCATTATCACCGAGGAAGGCCAATGTTGTGGCCGATGCCCTTAGTAGGAAATCCATTAGTGATGTAGCTTGTGTAGCCATCAGAGTGGGAGATGTTGGGGGCACTTGGCGAGTTTGACTTATACAGGCGAATCCGTTGAAATGCGGCCTTGTTTTTCATTGTTGCTTGACCCTACACTCGAGTGTTAGAGGCCTGAGAGGTGATCTTGAGGTAGAATCCTCGAGAGAAGATCTCTAGTGGGAAAGTTGAGAAAGGTTTGACGGCGTATCCGACTGAGTTTGAGATCCGAGACCGTCTGTGTCTTTGCCGAGTCTGTCGAGAGGAGGTACTCCGAGAGTTCCATCATTCGCGCCTTGCGGTGCATCCGGGAGGTACTAAGATGTATCGGGATTTGGGTCGTCAGTTTTGGTGGCTGGGTATGAAGAGAGATGTGGCTGTCTTCGTGTCTAGGTGCCTTACTTGTCAGCAAGTGAAGGCCGAGCATCAGAGGCCAGCCGGGTTTGTTACAACCCTTGCCTATTGCCGAGTGGAAGTGGGAGCACGTCACCATGGACTTCGTTGTAGGTCTTCGAAGACTTCGTAGGGAGTAGTGACACTATTTGGGTGATTGTAGACCGGTTAACCAAGTCGGCGCATTTCATTCCAATGCGCGTGAGAGATTCAGTAGATCATCTTGCCGACTTGTATGTTCGGGACATAGTAAGGTTGCACGGGGTCCCGATGGCGATTGTCTCGAGATAGAGATCCTCGTTTCTTTGCTAGGTTGTGGCGAGTTTGCAGAGTGCTTTAGGTACTAAGTTGACCTTTAGTGACTTATCATCCTCGGTGATGGGCGATCCGGCGTACCATTCAGATCCTTGAGGATATGCTTGAGGTTGTGTCCTTGATTTGATGGGACATGGGAGAGGCACTTACGGTGGTGGAGTTTGCCTACAATAACGGTTTTGATCTAGTATCGGTATGGCACCATTTGAGGCCTTGTATGGCCGACCTTGTAGGTCTCCGGTTTGTTGGGCGAGGTGGGCGACACACCTTTGTTGGGTCCGGAGTTGGTTAGGGAGGCAGCGGAGAAAGTTGAGCTTATCCGTAGGAGGCTTATTCTGACCAGTCGTCGAAGTCCTATCTTGACCGTGGAGGAGACCGTTGGAGTTTGAGGTGGGTGATCACGTCTTTACGAAGATATCACCTAGGCGGGGTTTGTTGAGATTTGGGAAGAGTGGGAAGTTATCCCCTCGGTTTATTGGTCCTTTGAGATCCTTGGCGGATTGGCGAGGTGGCTTATCGTTTAGCTTTGCCGCCACAGATTGGCGGAGTTCATGGCGTGTTTCATGTGAGTATGCTTGAGTATGAGCGGATCCATCACACGTGTTGGATTGGACCGACTTAGAGGTAGATGAGGATGCCTCGTATGAGGAGAGACCGGTTCGAGGTCTTGGATAGGCGGGATCAAGTCTGCGTGGTAAGACCATCCCTTTGGTTAAGGTTTTGTGGAAACATCACTTGAGTGGAGGAGGCCACTTGGGAGCGTGAGTTGAGTCCGTGAGAAGTATCCGGACTTATTTGTTGATGTGTAATCAAGTGTTGCAATTTTGTAATTGTAATGAACTTTAAGAACATTTGAAATGTCTTAAGTTGTAAAACATGGTGTATGTTTTGGTTAATGTAAATGTTGTAGAACTTGCCTTGTTATGGGAGTTGATTATAATAGTGCATATGTTGGCCATATTATAGAAATTGAATTGTATCATAATTATTGCTTATGAGATGAGCTGTAAACGATCTATGTGCGAAATGGTTGAAATGGAAGGAAAATGCATGTGGAAATGTATATATTGTTAAATGCCTCTTGATGAGAGATGGAATGTCCTGTAATGGGTCGAATTGTGTAATGTTGTGATATAACATTGTTTAAAGGAGAGGAAAACTTGCCTTTCAAAACTTGTTTTAATTTAGGGGCGAAATTCCTTAAGGGGAGGTTATAGCGGTCCGGGTTTACCTTGTTGTATAGTGGTCGGACATGTGTCCGTGGATGTCGATAATTGAGTATTGTCTTATTTACGTCCTTTCTTGCTTTGTTTTTGAGTTCTGAGGATGTGTTGGGCGGTTTGTCACAGTTGGTTAAGCTTTAGAACCAAGTCTAGTTGCCCGAGTTTTAAGCTGGTCGCTCGGCGGACATGTTTCTTCAGCGGATGGGTTGTTGTTGCTTATGCGCTCGGCGGAGGTTTTGGCGCTCGGCGGAGAATGCACCCTTCGATATTTCGTGCACCTGCAAAACTTCTGCAAGTGTGGTTTATGCGCTCGAGCGGGTCTTTGTCTTCGGCGCCTGATATATTTGGTGAGAGTTACGGGAGGGAACTGCGCTCGGCGGTTTGGGATCTACGCCGGCGGACAAACTTTGTGTCTGTGTCTTGGAGCTCGGCGGACAATGTTGCTTCGAGCGGAACTGTTTATGTGTCTTTACGCTCGGCGGAGTGTCTTACGCCGGCGGACTGTCGTATCTTGAGTGGGACTGGGCATTTTAAATCACTTTTTGACTTATCTTCTTTCTCTTACTTTACCAAAACACCATTTTCAGAGCTTCTCACTCAAAAACCATAACTTCTCTCTAAGTATTGATCTAGTTAGAGTGTGTTGTTCACCTTTGTCTTCACAAAAAGGGTGTTGATCGTCGAGGCGTCATTTTGATCCGAATAGTTTGGTGTTTGGAGCATTTTGGTTTTGGTCTTTCTCCTTGAGCTCATCTTTTGAGGTAGGGATATCCTACTCCTTTTATAGATTTTGTCTTTGAATTTTAGCATTTTGATATGTTGGTAGTTGTTGTGAAATTTTGGGAAACTTTGGGCCATTGTGTAATTTTACAAAAGTTGGGGTTTTGTCTATAATAAACCTAGAAGCATGTTTGGTATAGAAACATGGAATTAATGTTGAAACATTAGTGAAATTGGAACCTAAGGGTTGTAATGTTAATTATGGAAATGTCCTAATTACATTGATTTATTAATTTGAATAATTAATTGTGGAAAATGAGGAATTGAGATAGAATTGGGTCATGGGTTATGACGATGGAAAGAATACATTGACCTTATGTATTGATATGAGATGTGTATAATTGTTATATATATATGCATTGTGTTGTGTTGGAGGAGATAGGGGATGTACTCATGGTTTAGGGAAGATAGGGATGGACCTCTAAACCGGATGTTCTTGGGAGGAGATAGGGGATGAACTCAGTAGATAGAGCATGTATGCTTATCTAGAAAATATTGGCGAGCATGTATGCTTGTCATGGAAAGTGTGAATATATCTGTTTTGTTTATATTTGTTGAAGTGATGAAAGAATGTAAAAGAGTTGGCCATCTATCAATTGTTAGTCTTTTAGTCATTATTTATAACTGGTTTAGTATATTTCTACTGGGGTGTGGCTCACCCTATATGGGAACATCATTTTCAGGTACTGGTAGCATGCCACCTCCAAGGACTTAGCTTGGAAGGCTAGTGGCGGATGGACTTTTGTTTGTCTTTCCTTTTGCAGTG
This sequence comes from Camellia lanceoleosa, assembly GCA_025200525.1. NCBI lineage: Eukaryota > Viridiplantae > Streptophyta > Magnoliopsida > Ericales > Theaceae > Camellia > Camellia lanceoleosa. The sequence goes on along the minus strand of JANUSC010000025.1, from coordinate 1,062,321 downwards.
TTACATGTAAATTCAAGCCTAGGGCTTAATGTGTAAATGAGCTAGCACTCTATTTTCTTGTAACCAAGTGTTAACTTGGAAAGCTGTAAGCCCTTAGGGCATTTGCTTTTGTTGTTAACATGTAATACGTTTTGTAATAGAACCCTGTTGAATGAAAGAACGTGGATCTTTTATATATCATAGCATGTCAATATTGTTGGGTTAAATGTCATTATTTCCAGGGCGTTACAAACACCATTGGAAATTTTATCTACTTCGGTCATATTAGCTTGAGCAACCTTCTTGCTTGATCTTCCTTTGCTTTTGCAAAAATTAGTTCCTAAGAACTTTTCTAATTTTTTTTACCATGATTCACTGGCACAGTCCAACATAAGGATGGATTGTTGCAATTGTAGCCACTATACCAGTACTGGTTCGAACATTAGTTTGACCAGTTTCTGTAGCCATGAATTCTAAATTATAAAACAAAATTATAATTAGAATTTTTATACTACACAAAAAATTAATCCAAAACCACAGAATTAAATTCTGTAAAAATAAAAGAAACAAGAATTGTAACTTTTATTTTCAATTAATTTGAAAATAAAATAAAATTTTATTTAACCAAATTAATTCCGCATAGAAAATTAAATTTCTATAACACTTCAATATTTAAAATACTAATTAACGAACACTCAGAAATTATTTCTGAAAACCAAAATTAATTTATGACAAACTTCACAAATAAATATTCTAAATTGTTAATGACACCAGTATATTACTACTAGTTTTCAAAGAAGATAGACAGTATATTACTACTATCTGTTAAATAATATATTACTACTATTTGTTTTTCCAACTAGAATATTATTTTGTTAAACCACAGAAAATAATTTCCGTAAAAAAAAGAAAGAGAAACGTAAACAAACAAAAAATTCTGTTTTAAACAGAATAATTTGAGTCTGTCTTAAGATTTTTCGAACAATCTTCTGTGTACAATAAATAAATTGAAACAAATAAAACAAATAAAAATAAGTTACTCACCAAATTTATTTTACCGAACCAAATAAATAATTAAAAGATCAAGTCGAGTACGTGACATGTTGTCCTTAAAATAGATCCGCCTTATTACGGTGCATACGGATAAAAGGTGTCTATCTCCCAGGATACAATAATCTTCACAAATTATAATAGCACTCCAAATAATTTGTACGGCGAACCAAACATGTGTTCTATACTCTCTTAATTTTTTCCTAAAATTGATATGAAGAATAATGATGCAAGAGAGCAAAATGTAGGCAACAAAATGAATTTTTAGAATGTCAAAGACTGTTGGAAATGGCTACTAATTATAGGCAAATAAAGGCTATTCGAACAGGTTCAATTTTAAATGAACATATCTGTTTTCAAACAGAACAAGTGCAAACAGATAACTGCTGGGTAGTTTCTATCTATTGGAAATTACTAGCATATTTGAATCTATTTGGGCAGCAGTTTGAATCTGTCTGGGTGCAACGGATTTGAAAAAACTGTTTGGATAGTTTAATCTGTTTGGAAAAAAATGTACTAGAGGAAGTAACATTTGGAAAGAAATTTAAATTTAATTTTGGTACAAAATTAGAATTTAATTTCATTAAAAAATTCTAATAAATTTTTGTCCAAAAAATTAATATTAGAATCGACCCGACCTGACCCACAACCCACACCTGCGCCCGGACGGATGGCGGCGGCGGCGACGCGCGTGCGTGTGTGATGGTTTGGGCTAAGGTTCACTTTGTCCATAACTCCTCCCTTCTACAAACTTGGTGTGCCCCTTAAGGGCCCAACCCAAGTGTTGGCACCTAGAACTTAAATACACACATAAGTTCTCTTAAGTTTCCAATGTAGGACAAGCCTTACAAGAAAACCCACATTTAATTCTTTAATTGTCCATTCCACGAACCCGAAAACGACGTCAACTTTCCATTCACTTATAAATGGTTTTGACGATCCATCTTCACCGTGTGACTTACCATCCGCCAAAGAATACGTCACCTCTTTGGACCCACCTCAAAAGATGTGTGGACCTCACTCAATTTTGGGCTCAAAGTTGGCCCAAAATAAGCATATAAAAAATCAAAATTTCCAACACTTACTTCGTTTGAATCTCAGTAGATGTGGATAGGAAAAGGAATTCTTTCCTACCTTCGAACTACGTTACCCTAGTTCAACTCCAAGAGCGATGGCTTAAAGAACAGCAATAAAAGTAGAGGCCGAGAGAGAGGAGGAAGAAAAACAAAAGCAGAGAGATAAATAAGAACATGAACAAAAGCGTGAAGAACTTGAGAATTAGAAGAAGAGGCATCACGAGAATGTTGAGAGAAGTAACAAGATGAACACAGTGCCTTATCAGCATCGCTTAGATCTAAAGTTGTCCACTGCAAGAGACCAGGACAACGATGAGAGATCCTCGCCAGAGCAGCTGCCAATCCATACTAGGAGTAAGAGAGAGAGAAAGATAGAGGAGTGGGAGAAGAGAAACAAATAGACAGAGAGGCATGGGGTAGACGGCGACGATTGGTGATGATGGAGAAAAGAGAAAGAGAGAGAGAGAGAGAGAAAGAGAGAAGCGTTTTGTAAGAAAGGGATGTTACGATTTGGTTTGGGTATATATATATACAGGGGTATTTTGGCTATTTTACCTAATTTTATCCTTATAACACAAAATATTTGAGCACTTGAACCTTTACCCAAACAAAATTCAAAATTGGATTTATGTACCGAGTGCCCTTATTATTATTATTATTATTATTATTATTATTATTATTATTATTATTATTATTTTACATGGTCATAGTGCCAATAATAATTTTACATGTTCATAGTGCCAATCATGGTTTTAAAAACCGGACCTAATTCAACCGTCGACTGATCAGAGTTTCGATTCGGATATATCTTCTAAATCGTTCAAATTCGAAACCGACCTATTTAGGAATAATTGGCAAAACCGACAATTGGATAGCCGAACCAGATGACCCGGAGACGGGTCAGGCGAACCAACCAGATTAATGGAACTAAAAATTTTGGAATTTTTTTTTTTTGTTGATATTTTCTAACTTTCCTTTTGTTCTTTGTTTTCTTTATTATTATTATTATATAAACTAAAAATTTCTTTCTTTCTTTCTTAGAAACTTTCTTTCCAAGGTCTTCTTTTATGAGGTATTCCATTGAGAGCTTGAGATTGTTGTGAAAATCTCTATCTATTTATGAGAAAAAAATTCTTCCAAAAAACACACTACAAGAAAAGTGGGTATAAAACACGGAACTTTTTGCGACGGCGTGTATACCGTCCCAAAAAGTGGTTTTTTGCGACGGTATATGAAGTCGTCTCAAATAATGTTTTCTGCGACGGCAGTTTCCCCATCGCTAATAAGCACACAACAAAAAGTCACTTAAATACGGAAGAATTCACGACAACACTGTTTACCGTCGCAAAAACTTTTTTTTTGAGACGAGTGAAATTTACCATCGCAAATATTGGACATTTGTGACGGCATATCTCTGTCGCAAACAAAAAAAAAAAAAAAAAACCCTTATTAAAACGGCGTCGTTTTATAAATGGATTTGATCATTTGTGACGGTTTTTCCATGCCGTCGCAAATAGTACTAAAAAATTTCATCTCCCTCTCCTTCAGTCGAAATGGTGCTCGATCAAATTCCCTAAAATCCCCAAAATCCCTAACACCTTTCTCTCTCAAAACCCCCAAAATCCCTAACACCATTCTCCCTCAAGACCCCCAAAATCCCTAAATCCCCAAAATTCCTAAATCGAGTTCGTGTATCACAATCACAGAGACGAGTTCAATGACGATCTCTCTTTGTCACTCGACGAGTGACGACAATGACAGCTAGCGGTGTTTGAGTTCACTGATGATCACAGCGACGACGACGAGTGTTCACCGACGATCTCTCTCTCGACGAGCAACGACGGTTAGCGGTGGTGCGACGACGGCATATTACGATCTCTCTCTCTCTCTCTCTCTCTCTCTCTCTCTCTCTCTCTCAAGTAGGTGATGGATCTGTGTTTTGTTGAAGTCAATCTCTAGTTGAGATCAGAGCATCATATGAATTTTGAGCAATTTCAAAATTGCTTCTGTAGCTTTTAACTACTTTTCTGGACTTCTGCGGGTGATCTTCACAGTAAGAATTAATACTAGCATCTCATGCAATGCATTTTTTTATTTATTTCTAATTAAACTTCATTTTTTTTAAATTTTTTTAAAAATATGTAGAAACTGTTTTCAATAAATGACTTAAAATTATCAGTATCGTAGGGCAAACAAATGCGAAATATTTTTTTTTCCCCCTAAATTATGTAATGCATTGTAAAGCGAAGTTCATCTTATATTTTTGAACTTTAGAATATGTATATGTTTCGTCACCATCAGGTCTGCACATCTATTCCATTGATATTTGCTGTCTTGATTTGCCAATGAATTCAATTCGTTAGTATCTTCCATTTTTCAGTAAACATGGAAGTCAAGTAGTCAAAAATTTTGCAGGAAATTGATAACTCTTGTCTTTAACTGATTAGCACAGATTAAAATTAAAAAAAATGTAAATAAAAAATAAAGATCAATTTGGGATATTTATATTCACTTCTTTCAAATTTTCTGAACCTAACTGTTATGGTTTAATATGTAAGGCTGTAGGGGGACTCACAGTTAAGGGAATATTGGAGAACTGGTCAAAAATAAAACCTGTTATTCTAGAAGCATGGGCTGAGAATAGGGATGCTTTAATAGGACTTTTTGTAAGGGTGAGGGATGAATGGATGGACAACGACTTAACTACTTGGATTGGTGCAAATAGGTAACTTTCCTTAATTATTTGTATTGACATTGAGATGCTATCAAAATTTACAATAGTTCTAATAAATCCGTTTGAAACTTTTTTTTCTTGAATGTTAATTTCCGAAACTCTTGCAAACGAATGATTTTTGTAGATAAAATGAAAGGGATAATAGAACTAGCAAGTCTTGGACCAAAGAGTCCTAAGTACCATAGGATTTGGTGATTTATTGCTTTCCCTTCTAACATGCTAAATATGAATCATAAGAGACAAACAATTCTTCAAGGGATATTCTGTAAGGCCAAGCTTTATCTAGAAATATTCTTAACCCAGTTTCAACGAAGATTAGTGCCACATATAATGGCTAATAATCTAGATTTAAACAATTTAGCTAGAAGCTAATGCATCAATATATTCCTTAATATAGATTTTTGTACCAGAATTGAAGTAAACATGTGATTTGACTTTTAGCAGTAATTATTTCAGGCTAAAGAGACCAAAATGATAATGATAGTTTGTGAATCTGCAAAATTTTCTCATCTTTTTACTTTATGCCATATACCAAACCTGAAATATGTGTTGTCACATGGTAGTGAAGAAAGAAATGATGTGCACATTTCTTGCTTGTTGCTATGAAGTAACAAACAGTTGAATTAGCATACTTGAAAATTCATCTTTGAGTCAAGCAAGAGTGTTTAATGGAGAAGTATATTATCATGTGCTATATATATAAGAGCATATTAGCACAAAATAAGTGAGGACTTACTTCAAAGATTCTGACAGACTAATGCACCCTTAACTTATTACTGTGACCTGTCCAACATTGGTTGGTTTCAAATTGATGAACATGTTGTAAACCAACTACGAACTATCTGAGGATAGCATTTGGCCCAATAGCTCAGGCCCTTGGTTGTTTTCTCACTAATCGGGATTCGAAGCCCACCAATCCCCTATTCCCTTAGGTTAATTAATATGTGATATTATGTCTTGTGATTATATTTTCACCCTTACATCTCATTATAACCCTTACATTTGTTGTAATTATATTTTTTTCTAGGGCATATTTGTTTTGCATGTGAGATGTATATCTCCCAGTAAGTTTGCCTGAAGCAAATTAATAGTGGGAAACACATATGCATGTGGAAAATAACTGGCATTTAAATATATTTATATAAATTGTTGAGAAAATTACAAAATAAGTGAAGTGTGCATTTGAGGGAAGTACAAATGATGGATAAGAGTTGGATTGGTTTTCCAAATAGGATGTTGAGGCAATACATTAATGTGATTGATCAATTCCTTGTGTTTTCCTACACCGATAGGGTTGAAGGTTCGATGATTAGTTGTCCGTGTAGAAAATGTGAGAATTGATACCATCTTGTATGAGAGGGTGTACGGGGGCATCTAATTTTGAATGGTTTTTTAAAGAAGTACAAATATTGGATTAATCATGGGAAATCTTACGTATCTCTGCATGGTAATCGAGAGAATGAAACATTAGCTAATTTAGACATTGGGGATGATATGGTTGAAATGATACAAGGGGCTATGGGAAATCCACATGCCGGTACAAGTGTTGAGGATAATGAACCATATGGGCCTGATCCCCATGCATCTGAACCCCAGCTCGGTCCAAATGCAGAGTCTGCAAAGTATTTCAAACTTCTTCAAGATGCACAAAGTGAATTGTATCCGGGTTGTCAGAAGTTCACATCTTTGTCATTCATTGTTCGACTTCTACATTTGAAGGTGCTTAATCAGTGGACAGGCAAGTCTGTTGACATGTTGCTTGAGTTATTAAATGAGGTGTTCCCGTTGGGTGTGAAACTCTTGGACTCATATTACAAAGCTCAAAAGGTCACAACAGATTTGGGCTTCACGTATGAGACGTGGGATGCATGTCCCAACAGTTGCATGTTGTTTTGAAATGAGGACGCCAATCTTGATAAATGTGTTATATGCAACAGTTCAAGATGGAAATCAAATGGTGATGGTGGTTCAAATGGTCCTAACAACGGTGGCAAATGAATAGCTGCAAAACAAATGAGGTATTTTCCTTTAAAGCCAAGGTTGCAGAGGTTGTTTATGTCATCCAAGACGGCTAAGTTAATGAGATGGCATACAGAGGAACAAACTAATGACGGTGTCTTTAGGCATCCTGCAGACTCCCTTGCATGGAAAGATTTTGACTGTCGGAATATTGACTTTAGTAATGATTTCCGAAGTGTAAGGTTTGGCTTAGCATCTGATGGTTTTAACCCATTCAGGACGATGAACATAGTTCATAGCACATGGCCTGTTGTACTCATTCCATACAACTTGCCACCATGGATATGCATGAAGCAACCATTTCTAATTTTATCTGTGCTTATTGATGGCCCGAAAGAACCTGGTGACAAGATTGATGTATATATGCAACCGTTGATTGAGGAGTTGAAAGAACTATTGAATGACAGTGTCTCCACATTTGATGCATCAACAAATCAAATGTTTCAAATGCATGCAGCTTTACTTTGAACAATTAATGATTTTCCTGCATATGCAAACTTGCTAGGATGGAGCACTAAAGGTGAATATGTATGTCCTTGTTGCAATAGAAAAACTACATCTTGTTGGTTGAAGCATAGTAGGAAACAATCATACTTGGGTCATCGCAGATTTTTACCTAGTGGCCATAAATTCCGAAAGGATAAAGTATCTTTTGATGGTAGTCGGAAAGTCAAATTCAAACCAAAATTGTTGTCTGGAACTGAGATGCTGCTATAGCTAGAATCTGAGGGTATTTTAACCCAATACAAGAGGGATGACCTTAAGGAGAGGCATAAGAGACAAGTAGAGAAGGAGAAAGTTGGACATCGCACCCATAACTGGAAGAAAATGAGTATCTTTTATGAACTATCATATTGGGAGCACAATCTAATAAGACAGAACCTCGATGTGATGCATATAGAGAAGAATGTTTGTGACAATATGTTGTGGACAATATTAGGGGTTGCAGGAAAATTGAAGGATGGTGTTAATGCTCGGCGTGATTTACAAGAAATGAATATTAGAAAACCTCTACCTTTGCAGTTAAGAGGGTTGAATAAAGCTTATTTACCACCGACACAATTCACGATGACCAAGGATGAGAAAGATTTGTTCTTGAAAGTATTGAAGGAAGTTAGAGTTCCCGACGGGTATTCATCCAATATATCGCATTGCGTGCGGTTACATGATAGAAGTATTGGGGGTCTTAAGAGCCACGATAGTCATATTCTGATGCAACAACTAATTCCATTGGCTATTCGAAGATCGTTACCGAAGAATGTAATTGAACCTTTGATTGAATTGAGCAATTTCTTTAGACAATTGTGTTCCAAAGTGAATCGTGCTACGGATTTGCAATATATTCAAGATCGTATCACCGTAACACTTTGTCATCTAGAGAAAATATTTCCTCCTACTTTTTTGATATAATGGAGCACTTGCCTATACATCTAGCTGACGAAGCATTATTGGGTGGAGCAATTCAGTTTCGATGGATGTATCGAATTAAGAGGTATCTCCTTACTTTGAAGCAATATGTGCGTAATAGAGCTCATCTAGTAGGTTCAATTGCTAAAGGATATCTTATGGAAGAATGCATGAATTTTTGTGCACAATATCTCAATGATGTGGAAACCAAATCTAATCGACCCGTGAGGAACTATAGTGGTGATAATAATCTGGGTCGTGCTGTTGGTGAAAGCACAAGCTTTTATCTTGATAATACTTCTTGGGTACAAACTCATCGGTATGTCTTATTCAATACAAGCATGGTTCAACCATTCATAAAGTAAGTTATGTCACTCACTCAATATTTTATTACGTTTCATTGAATTTTGAACCAAATTTTTTTTTTTTTTTTTGATAAAATTTCAATCTACACAGCAAACACCTTGAAAAACTTAAGGTCAAAATGACTCATGTTGACGATCATCAGCTTCGGTGTGAATATTTTGAAACTTTTCACATTTGGTTCAAGGAACATGTATGTATTTAAATCTATAGATTCTATTTACCTAAGTCGAACTACATTTTAAATTTAACAATTTTTTTTTTTTTTAAATAGGTTCAAACTTTGCAAAGGACTAGTGATGTCATATTTTCTGAAGAGATTATTGTATTGGAAAATGGTCCTCATAACCTGGCAAGGAGGTTCAACCGGTATATAATGAATGGGTTTCGATATCGAGTAAAGGCCATGGATGATCGTTGAGCCACACAAAATTGTGGTGCAGCTTTGAAGACAGATACCATAAGATATGTTAGTCGGAAAGAGAAGAATCCTCGTGTGGGGTATGTGTACTATTATGGACAATTGACAGATATTATTGAGATTTGATATTCCAATAAGAAGAAGCATGTGTTGTTTAAGTGTGATTGGATTTACAACATTCATGGGAAGATACAAGATGTCTTCAATTTCACGTTGGTCAACTTTAATCATTTGTTGTACCGAGATGATCGAATTACCAATGAACCTTTCATCTTGGCATCCCAAGCAGAGCAAGTTTGGTATGTTGTAGACCCGTTAGAACTAGACTGGCAAGTAGTGGTGAAGATGTCTCAAAGAGGTTTATTTGATATGAATTCGACTGATCCAGAAATCAAGCCATATATGAGCCAACAATTTAAAGAAAACATAATGCTCTGTGATGAAGAAGTTGGTTGGGTGAGGGATGCTGCAAAAGGAGAAACACTTGATGTGGAAATAGACTGATATTTAATAAACATCAATGATTGAATTCAGGCCAAGGTTGTAGTTAATGTTCAGTTTCTTAATTTACTTTGTCTTTGTAATTGTATTAGTTCAATTAATGTCATATTATAGTTGATTCAAAACCATTCTCTACGTTTCTAATGTCAATTAATGTCACGGCAGTTGCAGATTATTATGGCAATGAAGAGGAAGCCTGATCATCCCCTACGCATGATGTCCGATGTTGTACATAAGAGGACATCAGCGGCACCACCATCAGAGGAGGCATCACATCAACCACCATCAAAGGGGCCATTAGTGCCACCACTATCTAACCAGCCACTGCAACGACCACTATTAGTGGCACCACCATTAGAGGAGGCATCACAGCGAGCACCATCAGAGGGGTCATTAGTGCCACCGCATCGACCACCATCAGTGGCACCACAGCAGCTATCATCTACTCAGCCTCCACGCCTACCATTGATGTGTCCACCATCAGTGGCATTGCAGCAACTATTATCCCGACTAGAGTCATCGGCTTATGAGCCATCCGCAGGTATATAAATTTGCTTTGATTTGTATGAAAATTATTTAAATATGTATTTATTTGTTCTCATTACATATAACTTGTTTATTCTCATTGTATTTTTCAGACCCTTCGACTTCTTCACAGCCCACCTCAGGTATAAGAAATTGATTTGTATTGACATTATTTAAATTTGCATTTGTTTATTATCATTGCATATTGTTTATTCTTATTGTATCTCGCAGGTCATGTTAGTTCTTCATCAACCTCGAGTAGGCGTGGTAGAGGATGTGCCAAGGGCATTAGGGAGTGGGGTACTGGCACAAAGTTGAACATACAATTTGATGAAAATTACTGTCCAATAGGGGATAACGTGTCTAGGTTAACTACTCAACTTGGCATTATTGTGCGGAATGGTAACATTGTTCCTCTTACTTTTCTTGACTAGAACATTGTGCTTGATGATATTATTGATGCTATCTGGAAGGATGTGAAGGTAAAAGCATATTTTTGTCCAAAAATTTAAATTCCAAAATTGAGTTATTATTATTTAAACTTTGAAATTGTGTTTATAGGACAATTTAAATATATATCCAGAGGAGTACAAGCCAATCTGCATGAAAAACTGTAACAGCATATGGAAAGATCACAAGAATAAGATTAAGTCTAAGTATTTCAAGCCTAGAAGTTCTTATCATAATTTGAAGAATGATGTTCCTTTGCACATTGTGCCAAGCAAGTGGGAAGAACTTGTGGAGTATTGGCGTACTTCCGGTGCTGAGGTATACAAATAAGTTATATGTATGATATGTAAACATTCAAATCATATTTATATACTTACATTTGTTGAACCTGTTATAGAAAATTGCAACTAAGAATGCTAAAAATCGGCGAGCTCACGACATAGCTCATACCACAAGGCGTACTACTTTCGCTCAAATACGACATGAGATTTATATTTTATTGCTTTATTTTTGTATATAAATAAACATTGTATATTTGCAAATTATTTGGATTCTAATTTCATATTTCTAAAAAAATGTAGATGACCAATATGGGGGAGTCTACTGATAAGATAAATATTTGGCTTATGACACGTAGAGCAGATGACCCAGAGGTTATCCAGACCTTGGTAGTTTCCAAACACCTTTGATTGTATTTAAAGTTTATTTTTTATTTTTTGTGTGTCAACCATCTTAATTTGGCATATACTTGTATGTCTTATTCAATACAGGACGAGTTTAATGGTCAACTCTCTATGCTACCTAAGGATTGTCGGACTTTGGAAACTAGGAATGCCATTTTCCATGAGTTGATAGGTCATGACGGACATGGATATAGGAGAGCAAATGAAAGCCCTCACAACACTCAATACCTGCAACTGCTCCCGCTTATGGTAGTAGATAAACAGGTGGACATGTATCTGCAGCCTCTGATACAACTACCGAGATAACTAGATACCCAGGACTTGGGAATGGCGCGCAGCAAAAGCAACCTGACTTACCCAGATAGGAGGGGCTAGAAGGGATCACCCTTATTACCACACATAAATGGAGCGATTGAGGAAAGTGTATATAGATAGTGTTGGGCCATCACAGTCAACACCTCAGCCATCGACTATTGTTCAAATCACCCAGCAGGTTCGTGTGAAGCTAAGGGATGAGTTGAGGGAGGAGCTGAGGGAGGAGCTGAGGGAGGAGATGCGAGCAAAGTTCTTTACACATTTACAACAGATGAGAGCTGAGATGATGGCCTTTGTGTCACAGGGGGCGAGTGTGGATCCCAACAGACAGGTTCGATATAAATTAAATTGTTTGATAGTTAAATTTTCACACAACATTATGTATAAAATTTGAATATGATTAACACATTATGCATTGACTATCATAGGTTCCTGATGCATCGAGTGGCCACCGAGCATTTAGGAAATCTACAGAAGACGAGAATCCATATACACCACCACTAGAAGATCAGGTATAAAATGTATCTTTACATTCTAAGCTAAAATGTATCTTTGCATTCTTTACATTCTAAGCTAAGAGACTTATGGGAGAAGACGGGACTCAAATCGGGTTCTCGGATTAGGAGTTAAAGCCGGATTTCACTTTAGGCAAACTAGTTCCTTAAGAAACTTGAATTCGAGGTGTTGATGCCCTAAAATCACCAAACGGGGTTGGATTGGCATGAAACCTGGCACACACGACTGCCTAGGCACAAGAGACTTGTGGGACAAGACGGGGCTCGAATCGGGTTCCCGGTTTGGGAGTTAGAGCTGAATATCACTCTAGGCAAACTAGTTCCTTAAGAAACTTGAATTCGAGGTATTGACGCCCCAAAATCACCAAATGGTGTCGGTTTAGCACGAAACATGGCACACACGACCGCCTAGGCATGAGAGACTTGTGGGAGAAGACGTGACTCAAATCGGGTTCCCGGATTGGGAGTTAGAGCCGTATTTTGGTCTAGGCAAATTAGTTCCTTAAGAAAGTTGTATTCGAGATGTTGACACCCTAAAATCACCAAACGAGGTCGGATTGGTACGAAACTTGGGCACACACGACTAACTAGGCACGAGAGACTTATGAGAGAAGACGGGGTTCGAATCAGGTTCCCGGTTTGGGAGATAGAGCCGGATATCACTCTAGGCAAACTAGTTCCTTAAGAAACTTGAATTCGAGGTGTTGACGCCCCAAAATCACCAAACGACGTCGGTTTAGCACAAAACTTGGCACACACAACCGCCTAGGCACGAGAGACTTGTGAGAGAGAACAGGACTCAAATCGGGTTCCTGGATTGGGAGTTAGAGCCGTATTTCGGTCTAGGCAAACTAGTTCCTTAAGAAACTTGAATTCCAGGTGTTGACGCCCCAAAATCACCAAACGGGGTCGGATTGGCACGAAACTTGGCACACATGACCGCCTAGACATGAGAGACTTGTGGGAAAAGACGGGGCTCGAATCGGGTTCCCGGTTTGGGACTTAGAGTCGGATATCACTCTAAGCAAACTAGTTCCTTAAAAAACTTGAATTCGAGGAGTTGACGCCCCAAAATCACCAAACAGGGTCGGATTGGCACAAAACTTGGCACACATGACCGCCTAGGCACGAGAGACTTGTGGGAGAAGAAGGGGCTCGAATCGGGTTCCCGGTTTGGGAGTTAGAGTCAGATATCACTCTTGGCAAACTAGTTCCTTAAGAAACTTAAATTCGAGATGTTGACGCCCCAAAATCACCAAACGAGGTCGGATTGGCACGAAACATGACACACACGACCGCCTAGGCACAAGAGACTTGTGGGACAAGATGGGACTCCAATCGGGTTCCCGGTTTGGGAGTTAGAGCCGTATTTCGGTCTAGCCAACTAGTTCCTTAAGAAACTTGAATTCGAGGTGTTGACGCCCTAAAATCACCAAACGGGGTCGGATTGCCACGAAACTTGGCACACACGACCGCCTAGGCATGAGAGACTTGTGGGAGAAGATAGGGCTCGTATCGGGATCCTGGTTTGGGAGTTAGAGCCGTATTTCGGTCTAGGCAAACTAGTTCCTTAAGATACTTAAATTCGAGGTGTTGAAGCCCCAAAATCACCAAACGGGGTTGGATTGGCACAAAACTTGGCACACAAGACTGCCTAGGCACGAGGGACTTATGGGAGAAAGGCGGGGCTCGAATCGGGTTCCTGGTTTGGGAGTTAAGGCCCTATTTCGGTCTAGGCAAACTAGTTCCTTAAAAAACTTGAATTCGAAGTGTTGACTCCCCAAAATCACCAAACGAGGTCGGATTGGCATGAAACTTGGCACACATGACCGCCTAGGCATGAGAGACTTGTGGGAGAAGACGGGACTCGAATCGGATTCCCGGTTTGGGAGTTAGAGCCGTATTTCGGTCAAGGCAAACTAGTTCCTTAAGAAACTTGAATTCAATGTGTTGACGCCACAAAATCACCAAACGGGGTCGGATTGGCACGAAACTTTGCACACACGACCACCTAGGCAAGATAGACTTGTGAGAGAAGACGGGGCTCGAGTCAGGCTCCCGGTTTGGGAGTTATAGCCTGATATCACTCTAGGCAAACTTGTTCTTTAAGAAACTTGAATTCGAGGTGTTGACCCACCAAAATCAGCAAACGGGGTCGGATTGCAACGAAACATGGCATACACGACCGCCTAGGCACGATAGACTTGTGCGAGAAGACAGGACTCGAATCGGGTTCCCGGTTTGGGAGTTAGAGTCGTATTTCGGTCTAGGCAAACTAGTTCCTTAAGAAACTTGAATTCGAGGTGTTGACGCACCAAAATCACCAAACAGGGTCAGATTGGCACGAAACTTGGCGCACACGACCGACTAGGCACAAGAGACTTGTGGGAGAAGGTGGGGGTCCAATCGGGTTCCCGGTTTGGGAGTTAGAGCCGGATATCACTCTAGGCAAACTAGTTTTTTAAGAAACTTGAATTCGAAGTGTTGACGCCCCAAAATCACCAAACGGCGTCAGGTTAGCACGAAACTTGGCATACATGACCCCCTAAGCACGAGAGACTTGTAGGAGAAGACGGGACTCCAATCGGCTTCCCGGTTTAGGAGTTAGAGCCGTATTTCGGTTTAAGCAAACTAGTTCCTTAGGAAACTTGAATTCGAAGTGTTGACGCCCCAAAATCACCAAACGGGGTCGGATTAGCACGAAACTTGGCACACACGACCGCCTAGGCACGAAAGACTTGTGGGAGAAGACGGGGCTCGAATCGGGTTCCTGGTTTGGGACTTAGAGCCGTATTTCGGTCTAGGCAAACTAGTTCTTTAAGAAACTTGAATTCGAGATGTTAACGCCCCAAAATCACCAAACGACATCGGTTTAGCATGAAAATTGGCAGACACGACCACCTAGGCACGAGAGATTTGTGGGAGAAGATGGGGCTCAAATCGGGTTCACGGTTTAAGAGTTAGGGCCGGATTTCTGTCTAGCCAAAATTATTTACTTAACTATCTTTGTAATTATATAGTAGTTAATTTTTTATGTTTTTTGTAATTAAAATATTAACACATAATTATATTGTCATTAATTTTTTTTATTTTTTATTTTCAGATATTTCCTGGATAGCATTTTGCTTCTTGTGGAATGCAGGCATGTGAAGATTGCGACTAACTTTTGTTTTTGTAACCCACGGAAGAATCATGACGAAAACTTTTATTTTTGATCTACATTATTTAGATTTGTGAACAACATTATGTATATATTATGCAACATTATGTGGTGGGATAATTTTGCTGATGCGTTGTTATGAATGGAAGAATATTTTAATTATGGATGAATTTTTATTTATATACTGGAATTTTTATATTATTATGTAATTATCGGTTTCTTTTTTAGTTATTTTTCATTTAATACAGGTAATTTTCATATTTTTAATAATTTTATTGCAGTTTTTTTTTTTTTTGAGACGGCACCACATCGTCTCAAAAAAAAATTAGAACCAGGTTTTTTGCGATGGTAGTATAGCCATCGCAAAAGATATTGGCATTAAATTAGTTGAAACAAAAGACCTTTGGCGACGGTATTCTTTACCATCGCAAATAATATTTTTAGAGACGGCATGTTTGCAGTCGCAAATAATAGTTGAAACAAGACCTTTAGCGACGCTATTCTTTACCATCGCAAATAATATTTTTAGAGACGGCATGTTTGCGGTCTCAAATAACCATTTAGCGACAGTATTTTTGTTGTCGCAAATAATCCTTTCAGCGACGGCACCACAGTACCGTCTCAAAAAATTCAGATTTCCATGCATTAATACCGACAGCATTTTGCCGTCGCAACAAGGCATTTTTGCCGTCGCAAAAAAGAGGTGACGGCGTTATACCGTCGCTAAAACCCTTTAGCAACCCTCTTTGTTGCGACCTCCTCTTGTCGTCGCTAAAAGCCAGTTGCCATCGCAAAAAAGCCTTTGAGATGGCGTTTTGGGTATTTGCCGTCGCAAAAGAGCAAATTTTTTGTAGCGACATCAAAAAAATTCATGTGAGATTCCATCGAATTTATTAGAGGGAGACTTGAAATTTTGATATCCCTCCAAATTTTTGTTTTTCTTTCAATCAAATTATTTGAACTAAAATCATATAGAGGGAACATTGAATATTTGATTTCCTCTTTCAAAATTAAAATTAATAATATTTTAAAATATATATTTATATTTTTTAGTAAAAAAATAAAAACATATTAGGAGAAATATTTAAGATAATTTAATATTTTTAGTTTTTTTTTTAATTTATAATTTTATTACTTATATTTTTATTGAATATAATTTTAATATTTATGATGTCATGGTTCGATTCTGGTTTAACTCGACGATTGAACTGGTGATCTGCCCATCCGATCCCCTTTTTTCGTTCACTCACTAGTCTAATTTTTGAAACATTGGTGGGAATATCTACCACTTCCACCCAAGGGCATATGGAATTTAAGGATGCTTTTTCCTTTTCTTTTTTATTAAGACTAATTTTCTTTCCAATGAACATATTGATTTTATTTAAAATATGGGTCAAATTATTTTGTCCACGATCTTAAAAATTTTAAAAAGAAAATTAAAATTCTTCAAAAAAAATTCAGTAACAAAATAACTTAATTTTTGTTGTTTTTTTTTTAATTAATTTATAAAATTTGACTTTTTTTTTTTAAGTAATTTTTTTGATTTTTTTTTTTATAAAAATTTTAACATTTTAGACATGATTAAAGTTCAATAGAAAAAAAAAATCTTAAAAAAAATTAACTTGTAAGCTGATATGAAAAGGAATCTAAAAACAGCTTAGTGATGTCGGAATATTTAATCAAGAATTGTGGGGAAGATCAATCAATTCAATTCAATTATTTTAGACATACATGAGAACTGCATTCATTCTGATTAAGCAAGAGCACAATGTTGTCCAGCTACCAAATTCAATTCCACTCTCTCTACAAGACAGTTATATATATTCTCATCGCATTGAAACATCATATTATTTATACCTATCTGTTTGTGTTTATTATTAATGTATCTGTCTATGTTGGTTATTGATCCATGTGTTATTTGTTTGTCCACTTATTTGTTTACATGTCATCGCCTTCTGTCCATGTGTCACCGATCTGTATACTTAATTTGTCTATTTATTCATATGATCACCACCACTGATCGCCACAGTTGGTCACCTCCGGCCACTTCTTCGATGATTGGCCAATGGCGGTTTGGTGACAAGAGTGTAAAAATATGAAGAAAAAAAATCATTTTAAATCAATAATTTGTTATTCTCACCGCGCAATTATATTAATCATGTCCATATATATTAAAAAATAAAAAATAAAAAAAATATTAATCTTTAAACCTAATGTCATATCCCATAGAATAAGACTCACCAATAAAAGAAACTCCAACCATGCTAATTTTATTTTTATTTTTTTTAGCTAAACGAGATAAAAGTACGATATTTATTTTAGCTAATCTCTTTACCTTATATTTATTATAGCTCTCTATCTAACTCTCTATCCAAATTAATTTATGATTGATGGTATTTTGTAGTATTGGTGGTGTTACATGCACCAATTAATATAAACACTAGTGTACTAACTAGTATTATGCCATAATTATTGACACCACCTATTATACAAATTACAAATATTCAAAACTTCTAAAATTATGTTATATCATCTATTAATATATTACTTAGTATATTAATTAATACATATAACATTATTATTTATAGCATACTACATCAGCATTATAAATGAAGGGAAAGAAAATAGAGGGCTCCTTGGAGTTAGAACAGCCTTCAATGACTCCCTAAATGTAGAGCGCAAAAAAAGGAGTTAGGGTGCCTACTGTGCAATCTCATGGGCTTATTTCGGGTCTGTTTTGATAATCTGAATTGTTCACATTTTAGAGTACATCGAGTAGAACATACCTACCAAAAATCAAATTGATCGGATATCGTTAACCCTTTCATCCATACACCTTTTAATATTTTAAATCACAATGTTATTTATTTTTCAAGATACAAATGTGAGTGAATGAAAGGGTTAACGATATCCGATCAGCTTGATTTTTGGCATGTATGTTCTACTCGATGTACTCTAAAATATGAATTGTTCAAATTATCAAAACCGACTCCGAAATAAACCCATAAGACTACACAGTAGTGCCTGTTGTGTTGGGTGCACAGCAGCACCCCAAGAGAGCTATAATTTTGCATTTAGAAAACCCATTGGAATAGTACAAATTTTATCTAACAAGTTTCATTTGAAAATTCCAATTCCTCTGAACCCTTGTTTGATACCTGCCGCTGATCAGCACATTGGATTTGCTCACTTTTTTTTTTTTTAAATAAACAAAAAAGGGTTTTCCATAATTAACCCAATATAAATTTATTTAATATATATATGTTTTTAAATCACGAAAGGTGATAATTGCTCTACAAACTAAATGTGATCAACGCCACCACGACCATCATCCTCAAGGATTCGATCTTGACTCTCTTGTAATCAACTCATTTTGTTTGGTTTGAAATTTTTTAAAATAATTTTATGAGTTTTCAACTCCACCACAACCGTCATTGGTAGGGATTCAATCTTGACTCTCTTAAGTAATCAAATCACTCTGTTTGATTTGAAATTTTCAAAAATAATTTTGTGAGTTTTTAATTCGTATTTTTATATTTTTAATGATTTTTTTTTTAACTTTTTAGATCCACTTAATCTTGATATCCCTCCAAATTTTTTGTTTTTCTTTCAATCAAACTATTTGAATTAAAATCATATAGAGGAAACAATAAATATTTCATTTCCTCTTTCAAAATTAAAATTAATAATATTTTAAAATATATATTTATATTTTTTAGTGAAAATATAAAAACATATTAGGAGAAATATTTAAGATAATTTAATATTTTTAGTTTTTTTTTTAATTTATAATTTTATTACTTATATTTTTATTGAATATAATTTTAATATTTATGATGTCATGGTTCAGTTCTGATTTAACTCGACGATTGAACCGATGATCTGCCCATCCGATCCCCTTTTTTCGTTCACTCAGTAGTCTAATTTTTAAAACATTGGTGGGAATATCTACCACTTCCACCCAAGGGCATATGGATTAATGATGCTTTTTCCTTTTCTTTTTTTTTAAGACTAATTTTCTTTCCAATGAACATATTGATTTTATTTATAATATGGGTCAAATTATTTTGCCCACGATCTTAAAAATTTTAAAAAGAAAATTAAAATTCTTCGAAAAATTCAGTAACAAAATAAGTTAATTTTTGTTGTTTTTTTTTAATTAATTTATAAAATTTGACTTATTTTTGTTTTAAGTAAATTTTTTGATTTTTTTTTAAATAAAAATTTTAACATTTTAGACATCACTAAAGTTCAATAGAAAAAAAAATTTCTTAAAAAAAAATAACTTATAAGCCGATGTGAAAAGGAATCTAAAAACAGCTTAGTGATGTGGGAATATTTAATCAAGAATTTTGGGGAAGATCAATCAATTCAATTCAATTATTTTAGACATACATGAGAACTGCATTCATTGTGATTAAGCAAGAGCACAATGTTGTCCAGCTTCCAATTTCAATTCCACTCTCTCTAGAAGACAGTTATATATATTCTCGTCGCATTGAAACAACATATTATTTATACCTATCTGTTTATTTGTTTATTATTAATTTATCTGTCTATGTTGGTTATTGATCCATGTGTTATTTGTTTGTCCACTTATTTGTTTACATGTCATCGCCTTCTGTCCATGTGTCACCGATCTGTAGACTTAATTTGTCTATTTATCCATATCGTCGCCACCACTGATCGCCACAGTTGGTTACCTCCGGCCACTTCTTCGATGATTGGCCAATGGCGGTTTGGTGACAAGAGTGTAAAAATATGACGAAAAAAAATCATTTTAAATTAATAATTTGTTATTCTCACCGCGCAATTACATTAATCATGTCCATATATATTAAAAAATAAAAAATAAAAAATATTAATCTTTAAACCTAATGTCATATCCCATAGAATAAGACTCACCAATAAAAGAAACTCCAACCGTGCTAATTTTATTTTTATTTTTTTTAGCTAAACGAGATAAAAGTACGATATTTATTTTAGCTAATCTCTTTACCTTATATTTATTATAGCTCTCTATCTAACTCTCTATCCAAATTAATTTATGATTGATAGTATTTTGTAGTATTGGTGGTGTTACATGCACCAATTAATATAAATACTAGTGTACTAACTAGTATTATGCCATAATTATTGACACCGCCTATTATACAAATTACAAATATTCAAAACTTTTAAAATTATGTTATATCATCTATTAATATATTACTTAGTATATTAATTAATACATATAACATTATTATTTATAGCATACTACATCAGCATTATAAATGAAAGGAAAGAAAATAGAGGGTTCCTTGGAGTTAGAACAACCATCAATGACTCTCTAAATGTAGAGCGCAAAAAAAAGGAGTTGGGGTTCCTACTGTGCACCCAGCAGAGCAGGTGTTGCTGTGCAATCTCATGGGTTTCTTTCGGGGTCCGTTTTGATAATCCGAATTGTTCACATTTTAGAGTACATCGAGTAGAACATACCTACCAAAAATCAAATTGATCGGATATTGTTAACCCTTTCATCCATACACCTTTTAATATTTTAAATCACAATGTTATTTATTTTTCAAGATACAAATGTGAGTGAATGAAAGGGTTAACGATATCCGATCAGCTTGATTTTTGGCATGTATGTTCTACTCGATGTACTCTAAAATATGAATTGTTCAAATTATCAAAACCGACTCCGAAATAAACCCATAAGACTACACAGTAGTGCCTGTTGTGTTGGGTGCACAACACCACCCCAAGAGAGCTATAATTTTGCATTTAGAAAACCCATTGGAATAGTACAAATTTTATCTAACAAGTTTCATTTGAAAATTCCAATTCCTCTGAACCCTTGTTTGATACCTGCCGCTGATCAGCAAATTGGATTTGCTCACTTTTTTTAAAAAAAAATAAACAAAAAAGGGTTTTCCATTCAACAAAATGGTTCTTTAATGACAAAATCACTTCGTCTCCAATAGTGAAATTTTTGTCACCAAATTGATCCGTGACGAAATAATTTCGTCACCACGTTCGTCATCAACTCATCGTCACTAGAAGTACCTGGTGACGAAAATTTATTTTGTCACCTATAACATCTATATCGTCACTAGAATTAAATAAACTTTTATTATATTTTTTTGGATGACGAAATATTTCGTCATTAAAAATAGTCATAAAATTTTTAGTGACGAAAATATCGTCACCAAAAGATGTCAAAAAAAAAAAAAAGAACCTTTAGTGACGAAAATTTTTGTCAACAAATATTTCAAATTAGTGATGAAATACTAAACATCTGTGACAAAATTATTTTTTGGGATTAAAAGTTTTAATGACAATTGTTTTTTCATCACCAATAATAAATCAATTTTAAAAATTGGGAGAAGGGTAGAGATATATTTGCAATTTATATATATATATATCAATAAACAATCCCTATGTATTTTAATAATCTATTCAATAAAATATCTAGTACAAATCAATATAAAATTAAACTGTTCATTTCATAAAACAACACAAACAAAATACATGTCTTATAGTATCAAGAAATTAATATATAACATCCAAATTATAACATCTATTCTAGTAAAATAAAAAACTACAATACAGTCAAAATAACTTGTGCATTTTAATAACCTGCTGAATATAATATCCATTACAAATCATATAATATCCATTACAAATCATTACAAAAGCTTGTTCATCTAGTAATATCAACAAAAACCTGCTCATTTTAATCGATTCAATAAAATATCAACAAAAAGATAAGATCCATCACAATATAAACATAACCCACAACAAACATAGTCAAAATACATGTGTGGTAATATCAACAAAAAGTACAACTACACTATGATGGATATGTATCTGGTAATATCAACAAAAAACTCTTGCTTTGCTGGTTACCAAATTCGTTCATCTCCAATCTGCCATTTAAAAAAAAAAAACAACAACAACAACAACAACAGCAGCAGCAATAGGTTAAAGTAATCATTCACTAAATATGTTAACATGCAACCTAGAGAGAAAAAATACAAATTTCGAAGTGAATTTCAAACCAAATTTT
The DNA here is from genome assembly GCA_025200525.1 of Camellia lanceoleosa. NCBI lineage: Eukaryota > Viridiplantae > Streptophyta > Magnoliopsida > Ericales > Theaceae > Camellia > Camellia lanceoleosa. The sequence continues at coordinate 1,040,072 of JANUSC010000025.1, read as the reverse complement.
ACCATGCTTATTCCGTAAATTTTTACAACTTACAGTAGTTCCTCCCAAGGTGTTCATGATGTTTCCCGGCCTTTTAACGACTATTTCAATATTTTACTCCCTAATGGTCTATTTTCAAGCCTAAATGTTTTCCAACCGAGAGTCCTATGATTGTTTTATAAGTTTTCACAACTTATGTTGATCCCTCCCAAGGTGTCCATGATAATTTCTAAACTTTTTCGTGCCTATTTAACGATTTTGCTCCTCGATGGCTTATTTTCATGCGTAAGTGTTGGAACTTTACAAATTTCAAAGTAGTTTTTAAATTTGGAGTCTCGTGCTTGTTCCATAAGTTTTCACAATTTACATTGGTTCCTGTCGAGGTGTTCATGATGTTTCCCGGGCCTTCTTGTTCAGATTTCATTATTTTGTCCCTTAATGGCCTATTTTCAACATTAAGTGATGGAAAAAGACATAATTCAAAGTAGTTTTCAAACTAGGAGTCACATGCTTGTTCCAATAGGAAGCCAAGTGCTTGTTCCGTAAGTTTACACATCTTATGGTGCTCCGTCTCAAGGTGTTTGTGATGTTTTTTGGGCCTCTACATGCATATTTCATTATTTTCCCGGGACCTTGTGCCTAAATGTCAAAAGTAGTTTTTTATTCTACTCTAGTTGAAGAAGAAATTTTCTACTAAATTGACATATAAACATAATATACTAACCAAGAAGCTTGTCCATAAGAATCTGAACTTTCCCCACTCTCAAAATTTCCCATGATACCTTTCTGCCTCAAACACTCTATGATACCTTGTATCTTCTTGCTTTGTTGCTTCTCTAACTTTTGAAACCTTGCAATTTGTTCATTTTGCTGTGCTATTTGCATTTCAAGGCGTTGAACATAGTCACTATTTTCAGTAGGTGCAACAATAGTCTTCATAGAAGAAGAAGGCCTCATGCCGAGTCCTTTCACATAACCTGACCTTGGCTTAAGCACCTTGACTGACAACTCCTCTGAGCTCAAGAGGATCGCACCAGTCTACGAGAGATGTTCTGCTTGTGTCTGTATCATGTTGTCCTGTTAATTTAAAATAAATCGAACAATTATTAGTTATTCTACTCTACAAAGCAAAATAAATAATTTTATCAAAATTAATATGCATAGCCTTGTACATACATAATTAGCTTGGCTCTCCGACGAAATCCATTCATGCGTGTTCGAATTGTAGTGGATGGCCTTATAAAATTCTGCCAATTCGGGCACTTTTCCACTTGTAATTATCTGATTCATTTGTTTTTGAAAGTTATTTCAAATATTTAAATAACAAAGCCTACTAATCCAATAAAATAAAATAGTAGAACGCACCGAGCTATGCACCCTGACCGGGATTGATTTTGATCCACATCTATGTTTTGTTTTCATTTGCATCCTATTATTCACATTAGTAGTGATTGTTCCTACACGATTGAAACACCAATAAAAACAATAAAACTTAACATTAGTAAGAAGAAACTTAATTTTTGACAATTAATATAAAACATTTTACCATGAATTCTTTACTATTCCATTTCTTGTCAATTAGAGATGTCCACTAATTAAGAGCAACACTTGCAGGTGGGTGGCTTCTCGCGTACTCCTCCCTTTTTGCATCCTTAAGTTGCTTGTATTGTTTGTGCAACCCATAGGTGAAGGTACTTAATTGCCGACCAAACTGTGTGTTTAAAGTCCTTGCTACATCACTCGGATTGCCTTGTAGATCAAACTGATCCTGCAAAATCAAATCATTTTTTTTATAAGTTAAATAACCTAAATTTTCTAACATATTTCTGTTTTTGTTTTTCCATTCAGGACAAAGATAAGCTAATAAGCAACCTAAAAACGATTCAGGACTATCTTTGCTCTTTCAAGTCACAGGTATGCTAAGATGTTGAGACCTGGTTTTCTCATTGGCTTTCCATGTTCTTGAGGATTCAGTAAATCATATGTAAATAAAGGGATATAGTAGTAGTTATGCACATCATGATGAGTATGCTGAGGGCATTTTGGAATCAATAGTCTACTCAATTTTGTTCAAAGTATTCTGTATAACTGATAAGGTGTTCCAATTTCCCTACATTTAGGCTGTCAACCAAAGTAATTAAGAGAATCTCAGAATTCTGTCAAAAATATCAATGAACATAAGTGTGGTGCTTTTATTTCTTGCTAGCTTATCAAATTTTGTAAAAGTTAAATCGGACGGTAAAGTTTAAGGAATATTGCTGTAAGCAAATCATTTGATGAATGATCGTTAGATTTGAGGGGGGAAATATGTTGGGGGAAAACAAAAGTGAAAAACTCTAAAAAATATTGCTTCAGTGAAACCCAAGATTCCTGGTTTTCAGCTAAACTCTTGTAATTTATGGATGATGATGAAAAATAATGTTAACTTTATCCTTAATCTTTTTAATTTATTTATTTTGTGATTTTTTTGTTACCCTCGTGAACAGGGTTTAACAGTTGTCAATATATCAGCAACAACATTTCCACAAACACTAGATTGGCTACATAGTCATCTTCTTTAGGTATGTTTGCCTTCTAACCCTTTATTTGCCTGAACTGTTCAGAGCAGGTATATGCTTCTCTGATTGTAATAAAATTTTGCCATAAAATGGAACTGCATTAAGTTCAGAGGTGAAGACAATTCGATCTATGGGTGGGCCATCCTGCCTCAAAGTAGGGCCAATTAGGTTATTCAAGTTCTACTCATGATTGATTTGTTAGAAATTTATTTGAGAGTAACTTGTTATGTAAATAAATTAAATTTGAATATATTTTTCAAGTATATTAAGTTCTTAAGTCAAATTTAAATATGATGCAACTTGATTTTATAAGTTGTTACACACTATAAAAAATTTACTATTTGAACTCAATTTGTTATCAATTTCGTTTGAAATGGAATCAAAATATAAAACAAACAAGACTTGAATTGAACACATTTTTTTCTCTGAATCTTTTTTCAATGTGAATTAGAAGAGGCTAATGCACTAAAAACCATGGCAATAAGTCCATGAACTCACAACTTTAGTGAGTCACAACAAGTGAGGTTGACAGTGAATGATGGCTGGCTGGTCAAGTATAGAAACCAAGACCCCACCAAACGAACATTTTAACCCACTCCCAGAGCCCATAGAGAGAGAGAGAGATGTCAGCCCATTGTTTTGCAAAGGGGAAGGGGGCCAATAAAGAAGAACATCAAATAAGCCATTATTGCTTTCTAGACTTTAGCATTCACTTTTTTTTTTTCCGAAACATTATCCTACTTGGTTTGTTTCTATGTTTTGGACTTTATCATGTTTTTTTCTTCCTTTTTTTTTCACCATCTGCTATGGTAGACCAGACCAGACCAGACACTACAAGAAAATGGAGTATAAAACACAGAACCTTTTGCGACGACGCGTTCCCCGTCGCAAAAAATGATCTTTTGCCACAGCAGATTAACCTGTCGCAAATAAAGAGCTTTAGCGACGGCAGTTGTACCATCGGTAATAAAACTACACCGGGAGTGTGATAATACGGAAGTATTAGCGACGGCATTTTTCACCATCGCAAAAAATAATTTTTTTGAGACGGCAGAAGATTGCTGTCGCAAATAGTGGACAATTTGCGACGACAAATGTCCGTCGCAAAAAAACCATTATCAAAACGGTGCCGGTTTAGCAATATTTATTTATCATTTGCAACGATGTAAAATTTACCATCGTAAAAAAGTAATAACAAAATTTTGCCCCACTCTTCCTAATTTTTGGCACTCGATCATTTCGATCGAAATCCCTAAATCTTTGAAATCCCTCAATCTTTGAATCATTTGGATCGAAATCCTTAAATCTTCGAAATCGCTCAAAACCCATTCGCCTATCAGCCACCGCCAGCCATCTTCAACCCAACTTTCACAGCTTCTTCTCCGGCGAAGTTCTTCGGCTCCGGTGATCCCTCCAATCGAACCTCTCTCTACATGCTCAAAACCCATTCTTGGAAGCTTCGAAACAATGCCAATTGCAGCAATGGTGCTTCTGCTAACTCTTCTCTGAGGACTCAACTTCAACTTCAACTTCGTTCAGGTATATATCTGTTCACATTCTCAAAACCCCATTTCATTTCGTTCTTTCTTTCTTAAGAATTTTCAATCTATTTCTATGAATCAATGTGATTCAGGTTTATTTTATTGGTTTGTATTTGAATAAGACACATTTGAGCTGAGAATTTAAATTTCTCAGGTGGTTGGAATAGATTCAGAACAAATTAAGGGACTTATACTATTTCACTGGAATTTACCTTGAAAAATGCAATTTTTTTTTTTTTTTTTTTTTACAATAATGATTAAAACCTCAAAAAAACACAACTTTCACCATAAGTTGAAATGGTGGGATCTCTAAAAATAGAGGTTTAACTCATTTTTTTTTTTTAATTTTCATGGGAGGTGAAGCTGAAATGACAAATGTGGTAGGGTTTAAGGTTTGAGAATTATAAGTTGAAAAGATTATTTTATTCTCAATTTTTGTATAATTAAATTCTAGTCATATAAAAAATTATTTTAAAACAACTCTAGGAGAAATCTCGACTCTTAATTATTATCTTTCATGTGTTTTTCAATCTATAAGAGAAAAAAGAGCAAAATTAGTGTGTGTAATATATTTTTTTGTTAATTTGAATGGAAAAACTAGCGGCAACGCTTTAATCCAAAATCATGTAGGGACTTTTTGGCTATATTTGAATGATAAGTAGGTAAAATATTCTGACTCAAAATCACAAGGGGTAAAATAAATTTAATTTAAAAAAAAAAAACTTTAGGCAGTAGTCTAACTAACTTAATAGTTAAGCCATCTCAGCTCTCATAGACCACATTTTTTCATTACAAACCAAGAACTTTCCAGCTATTTTTTAGCTGGAAAGTATAACTTAATACCCACCACTCCTTCCTCACTATATACTTCTGAGTTGAGAATATGATGTTCTCATAGGGTTCAACTCAAAATTGAATTAGACAGAAATGTTTTGGTGTTTGAAGTCAGTTGGTGCATTAAAAGGGTTGACAAGAGACTAATAGAGTGATACAAATAGTTGGTTAAATTTTGGAAAATAAGAATGGGGAACAAAGAGATATCAAGAGTTTAGCAGTGTGGAAATATTGGAAAACATAACCCTAAGGTAGTGTTTAGTTCACTGGAGTGATCATTCCATCAAAATATATACATTCCCTTCCCCTGTTTGGTTGGCTAAAAAAAGTAATGAAAAATAAATTGTGAATAAAATCATCATTTACCAATTGTAAGCAAATGATCATTCCATAGGAGAGCTTATGGAATTGAACATAATTCTAAATGATCTTTTAATTCTATATTGCAAGTTATATTGTTAAATTGTGATTTTGTGTATTTGTGATTTGTTTATTTTAGAAAATAGAGAAAAACATTAAAAATATATAAATAAAAAAATTAGAATTTTAGTTTTTTTTTTTTTATAACAATTATTGATATATAATATGACAAAGTGATCAAATTATTGAAGAATAGGATGGAGTACATCATTTTGCATGACTTTTGTTGTTTTTATGGCAAATGTGTAACCATGTTTAGTAGGCATGTGGAGGGTCAAAAGGCAAAAGAAAACCTCACAAATGTTCTTTTCTTTTTCTTTGCTTTGTTGTTTGATTTCTCAGCAGAGGCCTTCACTTTAGTTCTATTCCAGCTTACTCCAATTTTGTTGCATGTTACTTACTAGATGTTGCGATGAGTTTCTCTTTACTTTGATTCCAAGGAATGTCTTTCTTTTGTTCTTTCTTCCTATGGATTGAGAATTAATATCATTGTGTTTCTCTTATGGTACGTTTAGTGTCTGGCTGCCTACAATATTGGGAAAATGTCTATTAATTGATCTTCTACTATCAAGGTAGTGCTCAAAACATATCTTAAAGTCAAGGTAGTGCTCTTTTTGGTCATATATGTATTCTCCTCATGAAGACAACAAGGACCAAAGTTTAATAATTAAAAATAGTAGCAATTTCAATTACAAATAGTGTTAAAATTAGAGAACCAAGTGCTTGCCTACAAGGCTCTAGTATGATAGACTAACATGGTGCTTGCACTATGTTTTGAACTAAGTGTCGCCTTTTTTAGAACTAAAGTGTCTTATTCATGTCAAAACTTGTCGTATGTTTTAGAACTTAGTGTCTTACTCAAAAGTTTTTTAAACTTAAGGAGTCTAAATGAATATGATCTTCATATTCTGTCTCAAATAAATTCATTTTAGATCCTTAAAATTTAATGGATAGCTATATTCATTGCTATGAAATGGAAGTGTACTACTTGTTTTGAGAGATGAGGGTGTAATACGTAGGTATTATATTTAGAGTTACTTTGATGAGATATTTTTGTGGATGTGTACAGATGATGGACAAGAGTTGGATTGATTTGCTAAATAGGATGTTGAGCGAATACATTAATGGGATTGATGAATTCCTTGTGTTTGCCAACACCAATAGGGTTGAAGGTTCAATGATCAATTGTCCATGTAAGAAGTGTGAGAATTGATACCATCTTGTACGAGAGGGTGTACGAGAGCATCTGATTTTGAATGGTTTTAAAAAAAAATACAAACATTGGATTAATCATAGGGAATCTTACGTATCTCTGCATGGTAATCGAGAGAATGAAACATTAGCTAATTTAGACATTGGGGATGATATGATTGGAATGATACAAGGGGCTATGGGAAATCCACATGCTGGTACAAGTGTTGAGGGTAATGAACCACAGGGGCTTGATCCCCATGCATCTGAACCCCAGCTCGGTCCAAATGTAGAGACTGCAAAGTATTTCAAACTTCTTCAAGATGCACAAAGTGAATTGTATCCGGGTTGTCAGAAGTTCACATCTTTGTCATTCATTGTTCGACTTCTACATTTGAAGGTGCTTAATCAGTGGATAAACAAGTCTATTGACATGTTGCTTGAGTTATTGAATGAGGCGTTCCCATTGGGTGTGAAACTCCCGGACTCATATTATAAAGCTCAAAAGGTCACAACAGATTTGGGCTTCACGTATGAGACGTGGGATGCATGTCCCAACAGTTACATGTTGTTTCAAAACGAGGACGCCAATCTTGATAAATGTGTCATATGCAACAGTTCTAGATGGAAATCAAATGGTGATGGTGGTTCAAAAGTCCTAACAAAGGTGGCAAACAAATAGCTACAAACCAAATGAGTTATTTTCCTTTAAAGCCAAGGTTATAGAGGTTGTTTATGTCATCCAAGACGGCTAAGTTAATGAGATGGCATGCAGAGGAACGAACTGATGATGGTGTCTTTAGGCATCCTGCTAACTCCCTTGCATGGAAAGATTTTGACCATCGGAATATTGACTTTAGTAATGATTGCAGAAGTGTAAGGTTTGGCTTAGCATCTGATGGTTTTAACCCATTCAGGACGATGAACATAGTTCATAGCACTTGGCCTATTGTGCTCATTCCATACAACTTGCCGCCATAGATGTGCATGAAGCAACCATTTCTAATTTTATCTGTGCTTATTGACGGCCCAAAAGGACCTGGTGACAAGATTGATGTGTATATGCAATCGTTGATTGAGGAGTTGAAAGAACTATGGAATGAGGGTGTGTCAACATTTGATGCATCAACAAATCAAATGTTTCAAATGCATGCAGCTTTACTGTGGACAATTAGTGATTTTCATGCATACGCAAACTTGTCAAGATGGAGCACTAAAGGCGAATATGCATGTCCTTGTTGCAATAAGAAAACTAAATCGTGTTGGTTGAAGCATAGTAGGAAACAATCATATTTAGGTCATCGCAGATTTTTACCTACTGGCCATAAATTCCGGAAGGATAAAGTATCATTTGATGGTAGTCGGGAAGTCAAACTCAAACCAAAATTGTTGTCTGGAACTGAGATGTTGCTACAATTAGAATATGAGAATATTTTAACCCAATACAAGAGGGATGACCTTAAGGAGAGGCATAGGAGATAGATAGAGAAGGAAAAAGCTGGACATCGCACCCATAGCTGGAAGAAAAAGAGTATCTTTTATGAACTGCCATATTGGGAGCACAATCTAATACGACACAACCTCGATGTGATGAATATAGAGAATAATGTTTGTGTCAATGTGTTGTGGACAATATTAGAGGTTTTAGGAAAATCGAAGGATGGTGTTAATGCACGGCGTGATTTACAAGATATGAATATTAGAAAACCCTTACATTTGCAGTTAAAAGGGTCGAATAAAGCCTATTTACCACCAGCACAATTCACGATGACCAAGGATGAGAAAGATTTGTTCTTGAAAGTGTTGATGGAAGTAAGAGTTTCCGACGGGTATTCATCCAATATATCACGTCATGTGCGCTCACATGATAGAAGTATTGGGGGTCTTAAGAGCCACGATAGTCATATTCTAATGCAACAACTTATTCCATTGGCTATTCGAACATTGTTACCGAAGAATGTAATTGAACCCTTGATTGAATTGAGCAATTTCTTTAGATAATTGTGTTCCAAAGTGAATCGTGCGATGGATTTGCAATATATTCAAGTTCGTATTGCTGTAACACTTTGTCATCTAGAAAAAATATTTCCTCCGAGTTTTTTTGATATAATGGAGCACTTGCCTATGCATCTAGCTGATGAATGTATCCAATTGAGCGATTCAGTTTTGATGAATGTATCCAATTGAGAGGTATCTTCTTACTTTGAAGCAATACGCGCGTAATAAAGCTCATCCTGAATGATCAATTGCTAAAGGATATCTCATGGAAGAATGCATGAATTTTTGTGCACAATATCTCAATGATGTGAAAACCAAATCTACTCGGAACTATAGTGGTGTTGATAATCTGGGTCATGCTATTGGTGAAAACACAAGCTTTTATCTTGATAATACTTCTTGGGTACAAGCTCATCGGTACATCTTATTCAATACAAGCGCAGTTCAACCATTCATAAAGTAGGTTAAGTCACTCACTCAATATTTTATTATGTTTTATTGAATTTTCAACCAAATTTTTTGTATTGATAAATTTTCAATCTACACAGCAAACACCTTGAAGTACTTTAGCTCAAAATGCCTCAAGTCGACGATCATCAGCTTCGGCATGAACATTTTGAAACTTTTCACATTTAGTTCAAGGAACATGTATGTATTTAAGTCTATAGATTCTTGTTACTTAAGTCGAACTACATTTTAAATTTTACATTTTCGTTTTAAATAGGTCCAAACTTTGTGAAGGACTACTGATGTCATATTTTCTGAAGAGATTATTCTATTGGCAAATGGTCCTCATAACCTGGCAAGGAGGTTCAATGGGTACATACTGAATGGGTTTCGGTATCGAGTAAAGGCCATGGATGATCGTCGCGCCACACAAAATTGTGGTGTAGCTTTGAAGGCAGATACCATAAGTTATGCTAGTCGGAAAGACAAGAATCCTCGTGTGGGGTCTGTGTACTATTATGGACAATTGACAGCTATTGTTGAGATTCAATATTCCAATGAGAAGAAACATGTATTGTTTAAGTGTGATTGGATTAACAACATTCATGAAAAGAAAGAAGATGTCTTCAATTTCACGTTGGTGAACTTCAATCATTTGTTGTACCGAGATGATCGAATTACCAATGAACCTTTCATCTTGGCGTCCCAACTAGAGCAAGTTTGGTATGTTGCAAACCCGTTACAACCAGACTAGCAAGTGGTGGTGAAGATGTCTCAAAGAGGTTTATTTGATATGAGTTCGACTGATCCACAAATCGAGCCATATATGAGCCAACAATTGGAAGAAAATATAATGCTTCGTGCTGAAGAAGTTGGTTGGCTGAGGGAAGCCGTAGAAGGGGAAACAGTTGATGTTCAAATAGGCTGATATTTAATCAACATCAGTAATTCAATTAAGGCCAATGTTGTAGTTAATCATCAGTTTCTTAATTTACTTTGTCTTTGTAATTGTATTAGTTCAATTAATGTCATATTATAGTTGATGACAAACCACTGTCTATGTTTCTAATGTCAATTAATGTTATATTGCTTACAGATTATTATGGAAAGGAAGAGGAAGCATGATCATCCCCGATGCATGATGTCTGATGTGCTACATAATAGGACATCAGTAGCACCACCATCAGAGGAGACATCACATCGACCACCATCGGAGGGGCCATTAGTGCCACCACCATCTGACCAGCCATCACAGCGACCACTATTACTGGCACCACCATTAGAGGAGGCATCCCAGTGACCACCATCAGAGGAGCCATTAGTACCACCGCATCGACCACCATCAGTGGCACCACAGTAGCTACCATGTACTCAACTTCCACGCCTACCATCGATGCGTCCACCATCAGTGGCACCACAGCAGCTATCATCCCGGCTAGAGTCATCAACTTATGAGCCATCCACAGGTATATAAATTTGCTTTGATTTGTATGAAAATTATTTAAACATACATTTATTTATTCTCATTATATATAACTTGTTTATTCTCATTGTATTTTGCAGACCCTTCGACTTCTTCACAGCCTACCTCAGGTATAAGAATTTGATTTGTATTCACATTATTTAAATTTGCATTTGTTTATTATCATTCCATATTGTTTATTGTTATTGTATCTCACAGGTCATGTTAGTTCTTCATCAACCTTGACTAGGCATGGTAGAGGATATGCCAAAGGCATTAAGGAGTAGGACACTGGTACAAAGCTAGACATACAATTTGATGAAAATTATTGCCCAATAGGGGATAACGTGTCAAAGTTAACTACTCAACTTGGCATTATTATGCGGAATGGTAACATTGTTCCTCTTATTTTTTTTGACTGGAACAATGTGCCTGATAATATTGTTGATGCTATCTGAAAGGATGTGAAGGTAAAAGTATATTTTTATCCAAAAATTCAAATTCCAAAATTGTGTTATTATTATTTAAACTTTGAAATTGTGTTTTATAGGATAATTTGAATATATGTCCAGAGGAGTACAAGCCAATCCGCATGAAAAGCAGCAACAGCATATGGAAGGATCACAAGAACCAGATTAAGGCTAAGTATTTCAAACCTAGAAGTTCTGATCCTAATCTGAAGGATGATGTTCCTTTGCACATTGTGCCAAGCTAATGGGAAGAACTTGTGGAGTATTGGTGTACTTCCGATGCTGAGGTATACAAATACGTTATATGTATGATATGTAAACATACAAATCATATTTATATACTTACATTTGTTGAACCTGTTATAGAAAATTGCAACTAGGAACGCTAAAAATCGGCGATCTCATGGCATAGCTCATACCACAGGGCATACTACTTTCGCTCAGACACGGCATGAGGTTTATATTTTATTATTTTTATTTTTGTATATAAATAAACATTGTATATTTGCAAATTATTTGGATTCTAATTTTCATATTTTTAAAAAAATGTAGATGACCAATAAGTGGGAGTCTACTGATAAGATGAATGTTTGGCTTATGACACGTAGAGCAGATGACCCAGAAGTTATCCAGACCTTGGTAGTTTCCAAACACCTTTGATTGTATTTAAAATTTATTTTTTATTTTTTGTGTATCAACCATCTTAATTTGGCATATACTTGTATGTCTTATTCAATACAGGATGAGTTTAATCGTCAACTCTCTATGCTACCTGAGGATTGTCGGACTTTGGAGGCTAGGAATGCCATTTTCCATGAGTTGGTAGGTCATGACGGACATGGATATTGTCGCACATACAGGAGAACTATGCCTCAGAGAGTGGTGTATAAAGATGGTGCTGGGCCATCACAATCAACACTCCAGCCATCGACTATTGTTCAAATCACCCAGCAAGTTCGTGCGGAGCTAAGGGATGAGTTAAGGGAGGAGCTGTGAGCAGAGTTCTCTACACATTTACAATAGATGAGAGTTGAGACTATGGCCTTTATGTCACAGGGGACGAGTGTGGATCCCAACAGAAAGATTCGATATAAATTAAATTGTTTGCTAGTTCAATTTTCACACAACATTATGTATAAAATTCAAATATGATTAACACATTATGCGTTAACTATCATAGGTTCCTGATGCATCGAGTGGCCACCGAGCATTTAGGGAATCTGCAGAAGACAAGAATCCATATACACCACCACCAGAAGATCAGGTACAAAATGTATCTTTGCATTCTAAGCTAAAATGTATCTTTGCATTCTTTACATTATAAGTTAAGAGACTTGTGAGAGAAAACGGGATTCAAATCGGGTTGCCGGATTGGGAGTTAGAGCCAGATTTAGCACGAAACTTGGCATATATGACCGCCTAGGCACGAGAGACTTGTGGGAGAAGACAGGACTCGAATCGGGTTCCCGGATTGAGAGTTAGAGTCGGATTTCACTTTAGGCAAACTAGTTCCTTAAGAAACTTAAATTCGAGGTGTCAACGCCCCAAAATCACCAAAGGGCATCAGTTTAGCACGAAACTTGGCACACATGATTGCCTAGGCATGAGAGACTTGTAGGAGAAGACGGGACTCCAATCGGGTTCCCGGTTGGGGAGTTAGAGCCGGATTTCGGTCTAGGCAAACTAGTTCCTTAAGAAACTTGAATTCGAGGTGTTAACGCCCCAAAATCACCAAACGGCGTCGGTTTAGCACGAAACTTGGCACACAAGACCGCCTAGGCACGAGAGACTTGTGGAAGAAGACGGGACTCCAATCGGGTTCCCGGTTAGGGAGTTAGAGCCGGATTTCAGTCTAGACAAACTAATTCCTTAAGAAACATGAATTCGAGATGTTGACCCCCCAAAATCACCAAACGGTGTCGGTTTATCACGAAACTTGGCACACACGACCACCTAAGCACGAGAGACTTATGGGAGAAGACGAGACTCGGATCGAGTTCCCGAATTGGGAGTTAGAGCCGGATTTTACTTTAGGCAAACTAGTTCCTTAAGAAACTTGAATTCAAGGTGTTAACACCCCAAAATCACCAAAGGGCATCGGTTTAGCACAAAACTTGGCACACACGACCGCCTAAGCACGAGAGACTTGTGGGAGAAGACAAGGCTCAAATCGAGTTCCCAATTTGGGAGTTAAAGTCAGATTTCGATCTAGGAAAATTTTTTTTGGGTAAGTAAGTCATAAAATAAAAACAAAAAACCAACACAAGAATACAAGAGGCATGCCCCAGGCCCTACCCAGAACTATACAAAGGAAAAAAAGAAAAAAAAAATGGACAGCAACCATGTATATCCAAACAAGAAAAGGAAACAAACCTGTAAGCAAAAACCAAAAACAAATGTCCAACATGAACCGGACAACAAACAACAGCCCAACAACTAAACAGGCAAAAAGACTAATAACCAGCAAGAAAATGTTCATGGACCCCATTGAAAATGTGGGCCATAAACATTCATCATAGCAAAACTGGTAAAGCAAGACATAATCTTTGCACACCCCGCAAAAGTAGGTATAAAAACAAGAATAATTACACAATTGTATAAACAAAATACACATAAATAAAAAAATTCTTCACTCCATCGGCGCTACAAGCAACCCTCCATACTTGCATCAAAATCTCAAAGAACTTCGGATGTTCCAGCAGGATATTCCAACATGTAGTGCAAGCATTAGCAAACCCTGTCCAAAAATAAAAGAAAGATGAGCATAGCCTGAACATTATGTGGCTAACCATAGTAACATCCAACACATTGCTACAACACACATTATATGAGCTCACAACACTCAACCCACTTTTTAGAACCTCACAACACTCGAAAACACTAAACTGTTATTGCTCCAGGTACCTGCATATAAAAGAGATAACAATATACAAATATATGTTAGAACTCCTAAATATGGCTGGTAAAGTATAGGTGTGGTAATATATTGCCCTCACAAGACTCTCAACCCACAGGTATAGGATCTTCACATTGAACATTGCATAATCTCTTTCCATGAATCTGCAAAATGAGCAAACAAATGAGAGAAAACACTCAATATATGCTCCCATCACTCAACCCACATTTACAGAACTCCCAACTCTCATTCCAGGGGCTGCAGTTGTCATGATAGTATGGGGAAGCCTCCACGAGCTCAAGAACCAGCTGTCACTAGAATGCTTTGTCAGATTAGTAATAGACATCATTCAAAATCTAACCATATCCACGATGCATTTTATAACAACCTCTTCCGAAGTCAACTCCTTACTAAATATTCTATTGTTTCTAGCAAGCCACAAATGGTACATAGTGCAAGTAAAAGCAAGCCTAGATTAGTTGCTCTAAGAGTTTTACCACCAGTAGATCTTAACACATGATCTATAATCTCAGGCCAAGGATTATTAGGCCAATCCACATTGAGCCTATCTTTAATACACTCCCAAACTCTACAAGAGAAAGGGCACTCAAAAAACAAATGAGGATGGTTCTCAATAGGATCATGACAAAAAACACAGTCAGTGGGATGGTCTGTACCAAACTTCTGTAGTCTGTTCCCAGTGTTCAATCTACCTAAGATTGCCATCCAAGTCACAAAGCTAGCCTTCAGAATGTTATGAGGCCCCCATAATAACCTAGCCCAACCAATTTTAGGGAAGGATTTTCTCAAAAAATTCCAAGTTGAATTAATAGAGAATTTGCCATCAGGGAAAGGAGCCCATATAATTTGGTCATTACCCGAGGTAGGGATGACATCTGATGGAGTATGATCAATCAGTTCCTTCACCTCCCAAGATGAGACACAAGGCCAATTCCAAGAATTATTATGGATAATGTTACTGACCTTAGCATCCATGCCAAGTGCAGTGTCATAAACAATTCTATTACCAAATTTAATCCACAAAGACCCAAGAGGATGCCAATTATCAAACCAAAGAAAAGCACTCATGCCATTCCCTATTTTGAATTTAATCAAAGGGAAGATAATGGGTCTAAGAGATAGTAGTTTCCTCCAGACCCAAGAGGGGTCACTAGGCATCTTGATCCTCCAAAAACTTTTACCTTTCAATAAATAAGATTTGACCCATTGGCACCACATTGACTGCTCGCCACCCGAGAAGAGGAACCAGACATGCTTAGCAATAGCAGCCTTATTCCAAACTTCGAGAGACTTAAACCCCAACCCTCCCTCAGATTTAGGAGAGCAGACCTTCTCCCAAGAGACTTTAGCACCATGCTTCCTAAGGTCACAACCAGACCAAAAGAAGAATCTAAACAGGCTCTCAATAGCAGTGATAACCTTCTTAGGCAAGATAAACAAAGAAGACCAATACACTTACATGGAGAAAAGAATCGATGTAATCAATTGAGCTCTACCAGCATAAGAGAGGTATCTATTAGTCCAGCTTTTAATTCTCTTAGTAATCCTCTCCACCAGCTGGTCACAATCCTTAGATTTGAGCTTAGTTGAAATAAGAGGGACGCCCAAGTATCTAACAGAAAGGAATCCCTCATTAAATTTGACAACGTTCATAAGCTCATCACGCAACTTTTTCTCACACCCCGAGAAGAAGATATGACTTTTATTGGGGCTAGGGGATAAACCAGAAAGACTTTGGAATTCATCTAGCCCATCCTTAATAGCCTTAACAGTAAATACATCCCCTTTACAAAAAATCATCAAATCATCCACAAAACAAAGATTGACAATCCTAGTCTTACCACACCTTCAATGGAAGCGGAAATCAGGGTGAGTAGACTTTTCAGCCAGAATTTTAGCCAGAATCTCCATAACCAGGACAAACAGATAAGGGGTCATCGGATCACCTTGTCTCAAGCCCCTGGCCCCCTTAAAGTACCCATGCAGACCCTCATTTATACAAACAAAAAAAGATGGGCTCGTCATACAAGCCTTAACCTAGCAGATAATATTAGATGGGAAACCCATAGCTTTCAAAACATCAATAACAAAGTCCCATCTAACATTATCATAAGCCTTCATTATGTCCACTTTCATTGTGCATCTAGGAGATGGAGACTTTTTGTGGTAGCCTCTCATAAGTTCTTGAGACAAGAAAATATTATCAGAAATTCTCCTACCTTGGACAAAGGCAGATTGCACAGGATCGACAAGGTCAGGTAAGACAGACTTAATCCTATCAGCAATGATTTTAGATATACATTTATACAATGTATTGCAGCAAGATATAGGTCTAAAATCACCGACTTTTTCAGCATTTGGAACTTTAGGAATAAGGGCTATAGTTGTACTGTTGAGCTCTTGAAGGAGCTTACTAGAACGAAAAAAAGGATTTAACAGCTTCCACAACCTCTTTCCCAACCACCTCCCAAGATTTTTTGAAAAAGCCGGTAGAGTAACCATCCGGGCCAGGAGCTTTGTTAGCCTTCAAAGACTTAAAAGCTTCAATAATCTCCTTATCAGAGACATCCCTAGAGAGCATATCAAATTGGTCAACAGATACCCTTTTAGTGACAAGATTTGAGATTCTATCAAAGCCATTATAGTTATCACAAAAAGTTTTCCCAAAAAGGTCAGTGAAGGAATCTACAAAAGTTGCATAGATGCCCTCACTCTTAGTAATCCTATCCCCATTATTCAACATGACACTGCTAATCCTGCTTTTGTTCACATTGCCTTTGATGGCTCTAAAGAAGAAGCTAGAATTTCTATCCCTAAGCCCAAGCCATTGAACTCTAGACTTTTGATGAACCAGTTTTTCCTCAACACTACAGAGATCCACATATTTAGCACAAGCCACCCTCTGCTCATTTTGAAGGACACTATTCAGAGGGTCTTTGTCAAGCCTAATCTGAGAGGAGAGAAGAAGCTCTTTAGCATGAACTACTCTAGTAGAAATCTCACTGTACTCCTTTTTGTTAAGACTCTTGAAAATGGGTTAAAGAGTTTTAAGTTTTTGACAAACCCTGAACATAGGAGAACCCTTGACATATTTTCTCCAGACCTCATTAACAATGGGTATGAAGTCAGCATGATCAGCCCAAAAATCAAAGAATTTAAAGGGTTTCCTAAGATTGGGACCTTTAGGATCAATAGTAACAAGAGCTGGAGAGTGGTCAGAAATCCCAGCAGGCAAGAACATAGCAGAAGAGTTGGGATAACAATTAAGCCAAATCTAGGCAAACTAATTCCTTAAGAAACTTGAATTCGAGGTGTTGATGCCCCGAAATAACAAAACGACGTCAGTTTAGCACGAAACTTGGCACACACGACTACCTAGGCACGAGAGACTTGTGGGAGAAGACAGAGCTCAAATCGGGTTCCCGGTTTGGGAGTTAAAGTCAGATTTCGGTCTATACAAACTAGTTCTTTAAGAAACTTGAATTCGAGGTGTTGATGCCCCAAAATACCAAACGGCGTGGGTTTAGCGCGAAACTTGGCACACACAACCAGCTAGGCACGAGAGACTTGTGGGAGAAGACGGGACTCCAATCGGGTTCCCGGTTTGGGAGTTAGAGCCGAATTTCACTTTAGGCAAACTAGTTCCTTAAAAACGGCATCGGTTTAGCACGAAACTTGGCACACATAACCGCCTAGGCAGGAGAGACTTGTGGGAGAAGACGGGGCTCAAATCGGGTTCCCAGTTTGGGAGTTAGAGTCGGATTTCGGTCTAGGCAAACTAGTTCCTTAAGAAACTTGAATTCTAGGTGTTTGACACCCCAAAATCACCAAACGGCGTCAGTTTAGCACAAAACTTGGCACACACGACCAGCTAGGCACGAGAGACTTGTGGGAGAAGACGGGGCTCAAATCGGGTTCCCAGATTGGGAGTTAGAGCCGGATTTCACTTTGGGCAAACTAGTTCCTTAAGAAACTTGAATTCGAGGTGTTAACGCCCCAAAATCACCAAACGGCATCGGTTTAGCACAAAACTTGGCACACACAACCGCCTAAGCACGAGAGACTTGTGAGAGAAGACGGGGCTCGAATCGGGTTCCCGGTTTGGGAGTTAGAGTCGGATTTTGGTCTAGGCAAACTAGTTCCTTAAGAAACTTAAATTCGAGGTGTTGACCCCCCAAAATCACCAAATGACGTCGGTTTAGCAAGAAACTTGGCACACACGACCGCCTAGGCATGAGAGACTTGTGGGAGAAGATGGGACTCCAATCGGGTTTCCAGTTTGGGAGTTAGGGCCAGATTTCTGTCTAGCCAAAATTATTTACTAAACTATCTTTGTAATTATATAGTAGTTAATTTTTTTATGTTTTTCTGTAATTAAAATATTAACACCATTATATTGTCATTAATTATTTTTATTTTGTTATTTTCAGATATTTCCTGAGTAGCAGTTTGCTTCTTGTGGAATGCGGGCTTGTAAAGATTATGACCAACTTTTGTTTTTGTAACCCACGGAAGAATCATGACGAAAGCTTTTGGTTTTGATTTACGTTATTTAGATTTGTGAACAACATTATGTATGTATTATGCGACATTATGTAGTAGGATAATTTTTATTGTTATGAATTTTTATTTATGATTGCTATGAATGGAACAACATTATGAATTTTCATTATGTGCCAACTTTTGTTTATGTATGTATTTATATTATTATGTAATTATCGATTTTTTTTAGTTATTTTTCATTTAATACAGGTTATTTTCATATTTTTAATAATTTTAATAAAGTTTTTTTTTTTTTTTTTGAGACGGCAGTACACACACCGTCTCAAAAAGAAAATTGAACCAAGGTTTTTTGCGACAGCACCTTTACTTCGCAAAAGATAGGGGAATTGGTTGAAAAGTAAGGCCTTTAGCGACGATGTTATTGCCGTCGCCAATAGTCCTTTAGCAACGGCATCAAGTACTGTCTCAAATAAACTTTTAGCGACAGTATTTTTGCCGTTGCAAAAAACCCTTTTAGCGACAGTAACACAGTGCCGTCTTAAAAAAACTCAGATTTTCACGCGTTATTTGCGATAGAATTTTTCCATCGCAAAAAGGCATTTTGCCGTCGCAAAAAAAAGGTGACGGCGTTATGCCGTCGCTAAAACCCTTTTGCAACCCCCTTTGTTGCAACCCCCCACTTGCCGTCGTAAAAAGCCACTTACCGTCGCAAAAAACCTTTTGAGACGGCGTTTGGGATATTTGCGACGGCATTTTGCCGTCACAAAAAAGCAATTTTTTTGTAGTGAGACCAGTCCTCCTTTGCTTCTCACTGTATGAAGCATGTGGTGTCGTATCTGTGACTAATAGATTCAAAATCCATGCATTCATTCATGCCCAAGTACAAGGGGGGGGAAAATATCTCAAAATTTTAAAAAAAAACTCTCAAATACTGTTGACCAAAATCAGGTTCAATTCATCTAACAACATTTCACCAAAGTGAGATTCAAATGCATGTATTTATTTTGGTAAATATGGAAAATGCATAGATTTATAAGAGTCATACAAAATGCATTTATTCATGTCATAGAATCAATCTCAAAATACCCAAAATACATTTATTCACTAACTCAAGAAATTCAGGATGACTCGGGAGAGATATGCTTATCGTATAAAATTAAATCATAGAATAAAAAATGAGATCCAATCCTCATCCTTTGTGTTTTATTTTATAAGTTAATTATATGTAATTAAACTTTCTTGTTGTGAATTGGTAAAAAATGTCCTACAAAAAGAATCAAAGATGTGAATATGCAAACCGCCACAAACAACCCGCCAAAATAGAATTAAAGTGGCAACAAACAAAATTAAAAAATCTGACCATAATCGTGATTAAGAAAATAAAATAAAAAAACAAAGCAAAACAAATTGATGACAATAACTTTCATCTTGTTGTAATAGAAAACATATTCAAGCACTAAAACCAACTCATTAGTAAACGACATTTTCATAATAAGACAATGCAAACAAAGAAAGCAAAATATATATATATATAAAATAATCCAACAAACTAAAGTGAATTGACAGATGCAAACTAATAAAGCCCATATTCTAAGCAAAGGCCCAAAAAGTCAATTTAAACAGGTATAAGCAAACTAAAGTGGTATGTTTGTCTTCTAACCCTTCTAACCCTCTATTTCTCTTTGAAGTTATATAATTTTCCTGGGAATACTTTTCACTACGCAAGGACGCGACCTGGGGGATACATAGTTACAGTTGCATTCTTACTAATCGTTAACTTCTTTCCAAAACTAGAAGTCTTTGATATGCTACCATGAAATATCTTGTTTAGCAGCACCATTCTTCTCTAATACCATGTAATA
Organism: Camellia lanceoleosa; assembly: GCA_025200525.1. Classification (NCBI taxonomy): domain Eukaryota; kingdom Viridiplantae; phylum Streptophyta; class Magnoliopsida; order Ericales; family Theaceae; genus Camellia; species Camellia lanceoleosa. Next base: position 1,019,890 of record JANUSC010000025.1, on the reverse strand, counting down.
TCCCATATGCTACACCATTCTTCTCTAATCCTTTCCATCAATCACCTCAATTTCTATTTCAAAAAATATAGAAGGCAATAGTGAAGGGTTTCAATTTTCATGTGTAATGCCTCTTTTACTTGACAATAATTACCTCCAAGCGTTGGATCATCGTCTTCTTATCAACATCATTAACCTTCTTCCACCTACAAACGCTCAGGTCTGGTAACTGTGTTCGAACCTCTATACCAATCTTGGAGGTCAGCTTAGAGGCTTGATCTCCTACTGGTGCACGAAACTGTTCAGGTACAGGAACCACCATCTTTCCATCTTTCTCAACAATGTGTTGGGCTTGTATGTCGCGTGTCGGGCCACGACCTCCTTTGTCATGTGGTGTTGTAAGGACATAATATTAATTGAGTTAGTAAGTAAACAAATGCAAGTTAGACCTTAAATTGAATATAAACAACTTTGCAAACTTACCAACGCTGCTAGATGCAGTCACCTCATGCTCAGGTTGCACATTATGAGGTGGTAAGGGTTGGGTACCAGCTTCTTGACCTGGGGGATCCATCCCTTCCTCTGGGGTGGGAGTTAATAGCCCCAAATGAAACTGTAAACGAAACCCCGGTGGCATCTCTTGTTCCTGATGAAATAACATAATAAAATAGCAAAGAAGATATTTAACATAGTTAAAATATATTTTTAAAAAAATATGATGTTTAAGATATGTGAAGAAGATATTTAAACAGTAAAAGACATGTTGACACACAAATATAAAATAATGTATAAAATACCTTGCAATAAAAAGAACCCAATGACTCATCATCACTGTCGTCTCACTCTCTGACGGTTTATACTCATCATCATCATCTACCTCAACCCTAATTCCCTTTTCCTTTGCATTTGCACATTTGGGCTGAATGACAGTCATCAAAGAATTTGTAATATTCTTCACTCCAAGATTGTTCATTACCTCACAGTTCTTCTTGATTCGCTTATTTCTTTGTTTCTCATATTCTATTAGCTTCTTAGTTCTCAAATCACCGCGTTTCAGCCATTGTTTTTTCCTTTGACCATTTTCTGCAACTAAATAACACCATTCAACTTTAATTGGAAAATATAGACAATATAATTATGCACCATTAAATAAAAGAAGAAAAACATAATCCCAAAATATCCAAAACACCTTAATTGAAAGGTACTTTACGTAACCTTCTCATATCAAATAGATTAAATGTTTCTAGCGAACTTGTCGCCAAACCATAATCCAAAAGGTACAAAATTTAAACTTGGCACATAACAAAAACTCAAAAACATTACTCATCATGATAAGGCAAACCAGCAGCAGCAGCAGCTCAGGCAGAGCAGCAGCAGCTCCATAATTCTAAAACTATCAAGTTGCTCTATAATTCTAAACAATGGGATCTTTTGATAAGGCAGAGTAACAGTGTAGCCACAGGCAGAGCAACAGCAGCCACAACAGTCTGCTGCAGCCAAGGCCAAAGTCCACAGACAGAGCAACAACAGCAGCCAGCTGCATCCAAGATCACTGTCCACAGACAGAGCAGCTAATACTACAGTAGCTGCAGCTGCAGCTCTCTCTATGGTTTAGTTAGACAGTTATAGTCAGGTTTAGTTAAACAGAGCAGATAAAAGTTAATTTGGTTGGGGAAGCAAGCTAATTGAGCTGATTGTATTGTTGGTGGAGGTGTTAGGAGATTTAATATATAGGCAACAAATTGTTGATGGCTTTGGTGAATCAATGGTTGAGCCATGGTTGGTTGCTCATGGTGATCCTTCTAGGTAACATGCTTTTGGTGTTCTTACTCATTTGTTCATAATTTCAATTTTTATACCTTTGATTAATTTTGGGTTTTGCTTTAAATTGGAATTAATAGTGATATGTAAGTCAAGTCTCACTAGTTTGAACTATGGAGTTTCTGAAATTTGCATATTTTCATTCTACATAACAACGACATAATTCCAATTCCATGGAAATCCATGAAAAATCGCGTCTTGAATTAGCAGAACCTAAATACAACATTGAATAGGGACCGACAAGAACAAAGAAACTACAACCAAAGTCCATATAACTCTATTGGCATGAAAGCTATGAACCAACATCTCTATTATAAAGCAAGAACTAACAAGATAGACAACTGTTTAATGATGTCCAGCTTGGGGTTTGCTTTTCATTTGAATCTTATAAGTGGAATTCAATGCTCATTTACATTCTACGTGTGAAATAAATTGATAATATTGTCCATTGGTCATATCAATAGTACAGTGGTTTCTTATTTTGCCTCATGTACATAATCCTAAAAATATTAATAGATGCATAATCAACTTTATAGTGGTTTGATGGAAAAATATTACTTCTAAAAATACATATAGGTAAACAAATTAAAAGATGGGGGCATGTTCATGCAAGAGAGAGAGAGAGAGTCTGAAGAAATGGTAACTGACATAAGTTTTGTAATCAAGTTTTTCTACAATGGAAACATCAGTTATGGTATTCACATTGGCTTCACATTGGTTCATCCAGTGGTTCTCCAAAACACTAGATCACTACACCATTCCATCTCACCCTCTCACCATTCTCCAAAACACTATTTCACCTGTTTTCTACAATCTAAAAAAACATTACAAACAAACTTTACAAACAAACTTCACAAACACACACACACACACATATATATATAAGATCAAATAATTCAAGATTAACCCTCATTCCATAAGAATCCACATGCTAGACATTCAAATGGACAGGTTTGGATGGGTTTGGGTGGGTTATAAATGGGTTGGGTTAGGATGGAAGTGCTGGCAGATGCGGTGGCTATAGGGGTGGTGGGAATGGCAGTGGTAGAGAAGTGGTTGTGGTAAGGTAAGTGATGGTGGTTGTGTAGTTGGGCTGACTCAAAGAACAAAAAATAAATAAGTTGGGTTGGGTTATCTAATGGATAATTATTAGGTAGTTTAGTACTTACCCACCATGTAAGATTCAAAATTTTTTTTTTAAAGATTCATTTTAAATAGGTATAAGTAGGTCATGACTCATTTAAATTTCTAATGAAATTAGTCTGCACTTACCCTTCTCTTTCTCTAGGAGGAGTCTAGCATGCACAGTTTACCAAATGAAAAAAAAATCAAATTTGTACTTTCTACTACAAGTATAATTTATAACTTCAAAGTCTCATGGAATCTACAAGGCCCAATCAAGGGAAAAATAACATACAATCTAACTTTATTCACTAATATATCAAATTCAGGTACTGTTTCTTTCAAAGTGGAAATGGTCTGAATGGTTCTGAACCCCTAATGACTGAAAACTTTACATCTTATAAGAACAAACTCATGAAACCTAGAGATTCATATCTTTCTAGAAACAAATTTATATTGATTTCCTTGTTGAGAAACCAAATTGTGAATATTTTTATTTTTTCAAAAAAGGCATGCCCATTAGAAATATAATGAATCAATTATGTCTCACATGAATGGACAGTAATTGTCCCAAGTTATATGAATCATATTGAGACCCAATGATGTTTTTAACTAAAGATGAAATATAGCATTTTAAGTTAGTGACATATTGGCTAAGCTCCAAACATTGTATACAACATACATACATATATATACCCCTAAGTGAAGGGGGAGGAGGATGCAACTCATGAGACTCAAATCACCAAGCTAAGCCTTGCAATTGAGAAGCCATTTTGATAATGGTAATTTTTTTAAATTTAATAAAATAATAGTAGTCCAAAAGCATAAAGTAGGCAACAAATTAATCAGCATTTTAGTGGGTCATGCAAGAGTTCTTAACTAAGTTAAGAAATTAAGTACCAAAATTCAAAAAAAATGGTTCAATGGAAAATAACTTCAAGCTTCTTTACAGAAAATAAGCAAACAATGGTTCAATGGAAGCTGCGTAAATGGCCAAATTCCACAACCCCAATACACAATCTTCTTCTCTCGACACAAATTCAGTCCTTAGGCCTATTTTCAAGAGGTAAGATCAGATCAACACGAACAAAGAAGCAAACCCACTAAAAAGCAAGGCAAACCCAGAATTGGTAATATAGCACCAATCGAATATTTGGCTTTCACAAGCTCCTAATAGCACAAATCAACCCAACAAGAAGAAAATCAAGACATGTGAATCCAAAAGAACAGTTATAAAACCCTAATAAAAAATAGCAAACACAGATATGACAGAGCCAAACAAATATTCTGAGATAATGAAATTCGAGTATCAAATCAGAAATTGAGAAAGGGCTTGTAAAGCAAGAGGCGTGTTTGGAAATTTCGAAGAGGAAATTTCAAAAATGGAGTGATTGTGAGAGAGAGAGAGAGAGAGAGAGAGAGAGAGAGGAATCCGAACATACCTCAAGAATGGAACCGTCAATCGTCGCCGCCGCCGAATGGAGAGCACTGTTTGAAGTCGAAGTTTTGCGCCGCACGAACCAGTCTTCCCTTCGAACCCTCTCTCTTCTCCCTCTCATCTACTACGTTTTGCAGCTTTCAAATTCTATGTTCAGAAGCCAAACGAAAAAATTTAGTAGCCTACTTTGGGTTTTCTTTTGCCGCTCAATTTTCCCTCCGAAATTGGTGACAAAATTATTTGCTCACGAAAAGGTAAAATTAGGAAAATGAGTGAGAGCACTAATTAGTGCTACTATTAATGATGTGTTAGTGGATCTCACCATGAATGATTTGATGTTTTGGTCTTAGTGTTGTATTTTTTTTTTTTTATTATGTGCCATGTCAATAGTGGCCTTTTTAGAGCTTCAAAATTAGTGGTCTCTATCATTTTTGGTAAAATTATTGACAATGGAATTAGTTTTCTCAGTAAATGATATAAAAATATTAAAATTTATTGGTGACAAAAATATATCCGTCATTAATAATTTTATAATTGGTGATCAATTTTTTCTTCACCAAAAATCTCAAAATTTTGGCGCAATCAAAAAAAATAGCAGAAAAACCTTTAGTGACAAAAAAAATAAAAATAATGATGAAAAATAATTTTGTCAGCTAATTTTTTTATTATATATGTAGATTGGTGACGATTTTTTTTTCTCTCTAAAAATGGTACATTTGGAGACGAAATATTATTTCTTCACTAAAAGGTACGTCTTTCGTGACAAAATTTATTTTCGTCATTAGTTTTCGTCTCCAAAGACTTTTTTTGTTGTAGTGTTAACCCAATATAAATTTATTTAATATATGTATTTTTTAAATCACGAAAGGTGATAATTGCTCTACAAAAATGTTATCAACATCACCATGACCATCATCCTCAAGGATTCGATCTTGACTCTCTTATAATCAACTCATTTTGTTTGGTTTGAAATTTTTTAAAATAATTTTATGAGTTTTCAACTCCACCACAACCATTCAATCTTGACTCTCTTAAGTAATCAAATCACTGTTTGATTTGAAATTTTCAAAAATAATTTTGTAAGTTTTCAATTCGTATTTTTATATTTTTAATGATTTTTTAAAAATATTTTAATGATTTTTTTTTTAACTTTTTAAATTCACTTAATCTTGATATACTTAAAAATCATTGAAAATTTTAATGAATACAATCAAATACAAAATATACTAAATTTTCATTATTTTTTTATAATTTTTGTATTTTTGTGAATTTTGTATAAACCAAATTTCACAAATACTATACTTTGTAAATGTATCTAGATTAGGTGCATTTCAAAAAATAAAAGAAAAATGATTGAGAGCTCTAGAAAAAGAGCTTTAGAGGAGCTTTAAATGGGTAGGACCCACCAGTGATATGATGTGCTTGTGTTTGTTTGCTTCTTTTTTTTTTTTTTTTTTTTCTTGCCACATGTGTAGAACTCTCTTTAGAGCTCAAATATTAAAACTCTCTATCATTGAAAAACAAAAAAAAAAAGTGTAAGATGACTAAAACAAAAAATACTGAAAAAGATCACTAAAACAAAAATTTTAAATTTCAAAAAAACTGTGTAAACCAAAAAAAAAAAAAGTACTCGGTCCATAAATCTAATTTTGAATTTTGTTTGACCAAAAGTCTAAGCACTCAAATACTATGGCCCTGTTTGTTAGAGATTATTTTCAGCTTTCAGCTTAATTTAAGCTGTTTTGATATGTTTGGTTTAGCTTATGCTTATAGCTTATAACTTTGTGGAAGTCAGAAATCAGCTTATTCTTTGAGTGGGGCAGGAGATGCTTTGAGAATAAGCTGGAAATCAGCTTAAGCTGAAAGTTATAAGCTATAAGCTGTTTGGGCATAAGCTATAAGCAGTTTCCCACAGCTCTACCAAACAAGGCCTATATCCATAAGGACAAGTTTAGATAAGATGACCAAAATAACCCCATGTATATATATGCTCTATACCCAAACCAAACCCTAACATCCTCCGTCACAAACTCTCTCTCTCTCCCTCCCTCCCTCCCTCTCCTGGTATGGATCGGCGGTGGTTTTGGCAACTATCTCTCGTCGTCGTCGTAGTCTCTCGCAATGAACAATTTCATATCTGAGCAACACCGACGAGGCATAGTATTCTTCTTGTTGCTTCTCTCAACTTTCTCGTGATGCCTCTTCATCTGATTCTCGAGTTCTTCACACTTTTGTTCATGTTCTTCTTTCTCTCTCTACTTTTACTTTTCTTCATCCTCTCTCTCGACCTGCTTTCATTGCTATTCTTTGAGCGATTACCCTTGGAGTTGAACTAGGGCAATGTAGTTCGAAGGCAGCGAAGAATTCCTTTTCCCATCTACATCCATTCATATTCAAATGAAGTAAGATGCTAGATTCAACAAATTAGAACAATAGAGACAAATGTTGCATAGAACACATGAAGAAATGCATATATGTATATATAGTAGTGGGTAACACAAGCAATGAGTGTGCAATTTAGATAAGTTAGTATAAAAATAAATAATAAAGAAATTAATAGTATAATATGTAAGAGTGTTCTTAATGAAACTCAAGGCCCTGAATTCAATTTTTCCTTACACTTTTGAATAATATTTTTTTTATTTTAGAATAGAAAAATTTGTCACATGGCAGAAGGAGAAACTACCACACTATTAGATATCAAGTCATATGCTCACATATAATATATATATATATATATAGGCTTTTTGGTGATATTGAGGAGATTAAAAAGAAGTTTCTTTCAAAGAGGAAGAAATGGAAGACTTGTAGTTCAGAGTCCATGATAATTCTGCTTTCCTTTTCTTCCAGGATAAGAGTCTTCTATAATGATGAGAGAGCAATAAAGTCTAATAGGTGGAGATTTGAGAAAAGTGTATGTGTGTTTGTTTGTTTTGACTCCTATCTCTATACATATAGAGTTATAGATATCTTTAGTTTTTTTTTTTTTAATTTTGCAGACACCAGCTTAGGGATTATCTGAGTTGTATTTTTCACGTATTTTATGTTTGGAATTCATTGAGGTAATGAGATTTTCGTAAAGAACATTAATTACATGTGTAACAACGCCCGCGAGGGACCTCGCTACAGTTCGGACTCGATTTTGTTGCGGTTCCAAATCTTGAACCAAAGAGTCCGAATCCGGCAAATCGTTTTGAAGAAAAACAGATTTTTTGAAAGAAGTGCCAAACATGGACTGCTTTGCCAGATAACAGAGTCGCCACCTAAATATTTTTAAAATGGGAAATTTAGGAAACCCTAACTCGGTGCCAAAGGCCACGTGTCCGTCATCACCAAAGTTGGCTCGGGAACTTGGGTACGATTAGGGAAGGTCACATCGTGAGCACCCCCTCTCGCCCGGTCAAAGACCGGCCTCTACTGACCATGATATCTGTTTTTGAAAACTTTGTGAGTCCTTATTCCGGTTTTTAGCCTAGGTTACTATGTGATGCTCGCAGCAAACAAGTATAGACTGGGCCGTCTAAATTGGAACAAAACATCTCATGTTTGTTTGTTTGAAAATGGTGTGATGGTGCTACCCGCAGGTAGGCTAAAATGCGGATTTGCCACCCTCAGGTGGGCTTAGAAAACATGATTTTGCCACTATCCAGTGGGCTTAAAACAAACAGTCGATGAATTGTCCCAATTTAGATAACTCAACCTCCACCCACAGGCATTCAAGGCAGTTATATCACATAAGCATTTAGCCTCATGGTAAGCATGCTATCATGGCAACACTCACACGCATGCAAGGATGCTAAAGCATAAAACTCACCGAGTACTCCAAGCCAAAACAGAAAATTGATTAGAAATCATGCATGATCCTAAGTATACAGAATGCCTAATGCAACACATGCAAAATGCAACTATAGCAGGCTCGGCTATTCTAAATATGGCATATGATGATGCTACAGCTAACATGTATTCAATTTGGAATTGGAATGCGGATGCAGTTTGTATGATGCGCCGAGCCCGGTGCGTGCAAAACAGATGAATGATGCAAACATGCTGTCATACTGTTATGCTAATTGAAATATGCCCTATATCTAACCATCCAAAGCGGGTAAATAAAAGGGAGAAAGAAATGGGGGTTGGAAGACATACATCACACTCACACACCCTTATTACAACATTGCCCTCGCGCAGAGGGTCCGAATAAATGTACAATCCGAATAAAATAATATACAGTCCGAATAAATATACAAATTCTAATTAATTGACAAATTAAACTAAGAAAGCAATAAAACTGGCATGCAAGCCAGGGACTGCCTCGCTTTTGCTGAATGATGTATGCTGGAGCTGTTTGGCGCAGAAATCCACGACGATGCCCCAATCAGCCTCTGTTTCACAATGTTTCTTGAAATGCGCCAAGCTCGAAAATTTGTTGATTCTGATTTTCTTGACAGAGAGCAGGAAAAGGGCACAGCAATGTATTTCACAAATATATGCATGCCTCGATCCTCGTGCCACCAATCACGCATACCGATGCATGATGGCCGAGGAACCGGATTGCACAACTCAATATAGGGATGAATACAGATGAATGCGATAATGAAGCCTAACTCCATCAGGGGTAATCCGGAGTGTCGGTGACTGGGGAATTGAGGCACACTCCGTCACTCGGAGTACAGAATGTACCTCGTTTCCCATGCAATATGCATGAAATGCAACTAAGATACAACCTAGTATGCGCAATGCTATGAAAATGAGATGAAAATGATATGCCTCGAGAAACGCGGCACGCCGCACGCAAAACCGAGGCGATGGTAAAGAATGAAAATCGGATAAACCGGAAGTGCCAAACGCTGCGTGCACAGCGCAAAACCGAGGCGATGATAAAGAATGAAAATCGGATAAACCGGCAGCCAAACGCGTGCCTACAGCGCCGCAAATCGAGGCGATGATAAAAGAATGAAAATCGGATAAACCCGAAGTGCCTCGAAACGCGTGCCCACAGGCGCGCAAATCGAGGCGATGATGAAAGATGAAAATCGGATAAACCGGCGTGCCTCAAACGCGCGTGCCCACAGCGCGCAAACCGAGGCGATGATAAAGAATGAAAATCGGATAAACCGGTGCCTCAAACGCAGCGTCCACAGGCGCGCAAATCGAGGCGATGATGAAAGATGAAAATCGGATAAAATTGAAGTGCCTCGAAACGCGTGCCCACAGGCGCGCAAATCGAGGCGATGATAAAAGAATGAAAATCGGATAAAACCGAAGTGCCTCGAAACGCGTGCCCACAGGCGCGCAAACCGAGGCGATGATAAAATGCAATGAAATGACACACGGAAAGCCGCGATGGACTTACACCAACATGGGAGAGCCTCAGCTCACTCACATAAGAGGCCGTCGGATAAAAACAAAGCTGCCTCGAAACGCGTGCCCGCAGACACGCAAATCGAGGAATGCGTAAAAAGGCATACGAAATGCCGATTGGGCTTATGCCAACACGAGAGGACCTCGGCCGCACTCACATAGACCGCCAATGATAAATGAAGTGCCTCGAAAAATGCGCACAGGCACGCAAACCGAGGCAATGCAAAAATGATACAAATAGCATAAGAAATGACATGCAAACATGCAAACCATATTTCAGCACCTAAATGAAGGGGGAAACAGCCCCGAAACAATTCGAAACGACACCCGAAGCATGCAATCATCCCGAAAATGTGAAATTAAGCCCCGAAATGGCCTATAGCCATGCTATACATGCAAAATATGATCATGGCAGCAATAACAGTAGCAAGGCAGTCCCAAATATGGCATTTTTTCAGTAATAAACATGGCCAAAATGCAAGCATAGATATGGCAACAATAGCTCGCAAGAATACGGTAAAAGAGAGGATTCTCAAAGCAAGTGGTATATAGAAAATTCAAATAGAAAAAATTTCTTCTACAACACTGAAGAGGGCCCAAAAATAAGCATATGTTCAGTTTATGGAAACCCCAAAATCAGAATAAAATCATGCTAACAATTCCATGCAAAATGGAGCTCAAAAAAAAGCTATAACAAGAGACATGCAAAGCACACACCAAATGACAAAATTTTCTTAATGAGACATGTAAAGGGGGTCAAAATAAGACCAAAGTCAGTAGGGGTCGAAGTCCCAAAAACAAATAGAAATAGGTCAAAAATTGCATACAAAATGTGGCACATTTGATGAAATTTGAAGGAGGTGGTATATACAATGGCCAAATGGGGTTGAACCCTTCTACAATGTTGTAGAGGGGCTCAAAATGAGCACAAAACCAGTAGGGGTCGGACCCCTAAAAACAAACACAAATAGGTCAATTTTAGCATGCAAAAATATGACAAATTTGATGAATATTGAAGGAACTAGTATGTATAAGCACCAAATGAAGTTGAGCCCTTCTACAATGTCGTAGAGGGGCTCAATATGAGCACAAAACTAGTATGGGTCGGAGCCCCAATTCTCAACCAATTGGAGTAGAGAAATGAATCAAGAAAAAGCCCTAAAAGTTGGTTTTGAAGACTTACCCTTGAAGACTTGTCTTCCTTTGCTTCTTGGCTTGGATTTGTAGCCTCTTAACCTCTGAAGAACACTCCCTTGCTGCTGGAATCGAAGTTGGAATGGTGAGGCTAGGTGTTGGTGAAGAAATCAAGCAAGACTTGAAGCTTTTTGAAGGTTTTGGCTATGGAGATTAGGGTTTTGCTTAAGTGTTCTTGAAGACAATTTTTGTAACCTTGAGGAAGGAGCCGATGGTCCCTTTAAATAGGCAAAACAAGGTAAAAAGAGGGGCAAAGCATCCAAGCTTTCCTCCCAAAATATCCCTGATGGGGTGATATTTCAAAGAAAATATCGGACAAATCTTGGTGGAAAGGGGAAGCATGAGCCGGTGGTTTCTGCAAGGTGGCCGGGCCACCCCACCCGGTCGGCCACCACTCACCATGGCCACGGCCACCACCAAAAATGAACAAAAGATTTTCCGCCGACCAAGTATAGAAAGGTGTCCTCCCAAGTGTGTAGAATAAGGCCCCATGGTCGAAATCGCAACTCAAGCAGAGCCACAACATAGAGCTTGAAGGAGAGGCCCAAAATGAACTTCACAATTTCGGCCGACCACCAACATTTTGTGTCCTCCGGATGTGTAGAACAAGGATCCAAGGTTGAAATTTGGCAACACCAAGCAGGAGCCACAACATAGAGCTTGAAGGAGAGGCCCAAAAATGAAACCCACGCTTCCCACCGACCAAGAGCTTTTAGGGTCCTCCCATGTTCCTCATCACAAATATGTAACTTTGGTTGGAAGAAAATACCCCCAAGGTGTTCAACATTGGCCGAAGTGAAAACGGGCTCGAGGAGCAAACCGGTTATCTCGATAATTGCTGGCCTCTCACCCCCAAAGGATCTTCCTAGTGTTGAAACAGAGGTACCGCCAAGTTTGAACAAAAACTAATGAGAAATGAACGTCGGGGCCAAAACCGAGCAATTCAGATCCGAAAATGGGTCAAGGTGCGGAAGTGGTGTTCGGCAAATAAGTGGGTATCTGACCCAGTGTCCTCGGAATGACAAAACAGAGGTTCTGCCAAAAATCGAGAAAACCGACAAAATGAAAGCTCGGGTCCAAACCGCGATTCGGGGTCTCAAACCCACAGCAATCGAAGTGGCATCTGACCACGAAGTGGGCATCAGGGGCCCCAGTGTTCCTCGGAATGCTAAAACAAGGGTCTCTACCAAAAACCGGAGGAAACGGATGCGAAGTGAAAGCTCGGGACCAAAACCGCGCAGTTTGGGGTCCCGAAAATGGGCTGCCGGGCACCGGAAGTGGTGTTCGGCTGCGAAGTGGGCATCAGAGGCCCGAGTGTTCCTCGGAACTATAAAACAGTGGTGCAAGCCAAAAACCGGAGAACTCGGAGATGGTTGGGCGGTCCCGAGCCGAGGCACACGGCCTAACGGTCCCGAAAACCGGGAACCGGGCTCCGAAATGGGCAAAATGGCCTACGGCCACGAAAAGTAGCTCACGGCCACCGGGAGATAGTCTACAGGACCACTCCCTTCCCTCAGGAAAGAAAATAGAGAAAACCGAGTCTGGTTCGCAAACCGAGACAAGGTAGAGAAGAGGGTTCGGAAGTCCGGAGGCAGGGCGCGCGGCCACGACTCTGAGACTTCGGAACGAGCACAGTATGCAACATCACCGAGCGCTCAATCGGTGACGTCTGAGTCTTAAGGTCGGTCAAAAATGGGGTGTCTACAGTTGCCCCTCTTTGACAGAACTCGGAAGTCAAGAAGTGACGAGAGTGAATGTCAAAGCCCAGAGACGACCCATTTTTGACAAGGCCGAAGACTTAGACAATCATACAAGATAAACAGAGATGCGTGCCCGCAGGCAGGGGGGGCAAGAATGCAAATGATATGCAAGAAGCCAGATGATCATGCAAGTGCAGCAAGCTGTAATGAAGCAAGTATTGACAAATAGATGCAACAGTTTTAAGCAAGAATGCAAAGCAGCAAAGTAACGACTACATTTCATGCAGTTAGGAATGCGGAGAATCATTCAATTCTCGTCGCGTCTCACACGGAGAAGATACGATACCTGCGCGATTCGAGTCGCACTTGACCTCAAATGAACCGTACATACAATATCGTGCCTGCAAAAGAGAGAAATCTAACAAGAACAATATGCTAGCAATCATACATTCAATGTGATTCCTATGCTTCCAAAAGTTCGACACACACAGTGTCGGTGAACGAATGCAACATAACGCGAGAAAAGATAATACGCGACAACGCATGTTTAAGCATAGAAGTATGGCACATCAAGAAAGCACGCATGACAATGCAAAACATTGATGAGAACGCAGATTATGAGCCAAATAAAGACAAACAAGCACAGATCGGGACGCCGGTTTGTTGCACAATAACGAGCTGGAATGGCGCATTCCGGCGACGGCAACTCGATCGCGGCCTCTGATTCACCTCCCGGAGAGGTCACAACATGTTTAAAAAGGATACACTCTGATTTTGATGAATAACGATGAGACACATGTCAATAATTGCAATTAAAGTTTCAGCGGAGCAATTCGCGCCAGAAAGTGTACTTTTCTTCAACTTTTTCGGGTCCCGGGAGCTCCGATTTTCCTCAAAATTTGCAGAGAGGTAGGGGAGGGGGTGGGGGACATGGTCGGCCAGCCCATTGCCCTAGGAGAGGCCATCGGCCAGGGCCAAAAAGTAGAGGGGCCGGCCAGCCAGGTTAGGTGGCCGGCCGGCCACCTGCTCAAAGTAGGGGCATTTTGGTCATTTTGGCATTTTCTATATATATGCTTGCCCATTGCCTCCGAAATCACACCCCCAAGTGTGGAATTCTCTCCTCTTGCTCTCTAAGCCATTTTCTCTTCCAGATCTGCATTTTATACGCGTCCCTCGGCCTCCCACGCAAGTTGTTTTTGCGAAATCTTTCAGATTTAAGCACTTTGAAGCGACTAAATTTCGACTTTGGGACTTCTCTTCTCATTTTCACCACTTGAGGTAATTTTGTCTCATTATTTGGAAAATTTTCCTGGGGGTTGACTTTTGGTTGACTTTTCATTTCCCGAGAGTTGACTTTTGTTGACTTTTTCCAATTTTGGCCCATTTTGCTCATTTTTGCTCCTCTTTGCAGATTTCTCGATATGGCGGGTCATTTTCCATTCGGTGGAGGTCCTCCAGGTGCCGGGGATGATTTTGATCTCATGACACTACCCCCGAGGGTCCGCCCTTTCATTCCCGATCGTTATGCTCCAGCGGTGCACAGGCTTCCGCGAGCCACTTTTCGTCATTTCACCGATTTTAACGATCGAGCACCCGGGGATCTTCTTCTACGAGAGCCAGAGCAGCACCTCTCCTATGATGCAGAGGTATTTTACTTTATTCTCTGTATCTCTTGTGCATTTCATTCCCCTGCCATGCTTAGACATACAGTTTAACTTACGACATAGTACTTGTATCTTGAGCATGTGACTTAGCCATTTGAATTTCATGAACACCTGGCTCACTGAACACTTGTGAACGCACAGTGCACATTAGTTAGAAATTGAACACACAGCCCAAACATTGATTTACCGGAGACACAACCCGAAGTTGAAAATGAGCACACAGCACATACTGACACACAGTCCCAAAACCCAGATTTTCTGAACACGCGGCCCAGCTTTGAAGCGAACACACAGTCCACTGATTAAAAGTAGAACACACAGCCCCAAACTTTGATGCACTGAACACACAGCCCAGATTCGAAGCGAACACACAGCCCACTGATTAAAAGTAGAACACACAGCCCTAAACTTTGATGCAATCGAACACACCCAGATTAAAGCGAACACACCATCTAATCGATTAAAAGTAGAACACGATCCCCAAACTTGAAGCGAACACACACCCATCGATTGAATAGAACACACACCCCAAAACTTGAAGCGAACACACACATTTAATCGATTGAGTAGAACACACCCCCAAAACTTGAAGCGAACACACACAATCGATTGAGTAGAACACACAGCCCTAAAACTTGAAGCGGACACACAGCCCACTGATTGAGTAGAACACACAGTCCCCAAAACTTCAAGGGAACACACCTTAATCGATTGAGTAGAACACACAGTCCCAAAACTTGAAGCGAACACACAGCCCACTGATTGAGTAGAACACACAGTCCCAAAACTTGAAGCGAACACACAGCCCACTGATTTTCTGAAACTTTGAACACGCAGTCCAAATACCAAATCCACTGAACACGCAGCCCATTTTCACTCCATTTGCACACAGCTCATTTTCACTTCATTTGCACACAGCTCATTTTCACTTCATTTGCACACAGCTCATCTTCACTTCATTTGCACACGGCTCATCTTCACTTCATTTGCTGATCTATGCATTCATTCTAAATGCAGGTTCACTCTCGCACAGTGCGAGGATATGGTTCCGTCGCCGCGAGGGAGTGGTATTTTGAGCTTCCGGAAGCTGTCCGGGGATTGGTTGACCTTGCAGGATTTGGGCCATTCTGCAGAGGGTTATCTCGTTGCCTCATCAGTAGGACTTTATTTGCGGCTCTAGCAGAGAGGTGGTGGGACACTACCAATTCCTTCCATTTTTCTGCGACTGGGGATATGACCATGACCCCATTGGACTTTGCTATGCTCACCGGCCTAGACATAGGCGGTAGGCCCATTCCCTATGACGAGGATATGGGTCAGTGGGAGGCTGCCTGGATGCACTTATTGGGGGTACACCCGCCTGTAGACAGAGGTTCGGGGAGAGTCCGATACTCCTGGTTTGCTTCCCACTTCCGGCAGCCACAGATGGAGCCTGAGACTCCTGAGGAGGCGGAGCAGTATGCCCGTGGTTTCCTCATGTACCTCCTCGGCACCACCTTGTTCGCTGATAGGGGGAACATGGTAGGATTGTACCTACTGAGCGCTCTGGTGGACCTATCACAGGTTGGTCAAGAGGATGGTGGCTACTGCCCTGCTACTCAGATCTGTTACATGAGTGCAGTCTCTCGCACACGAGGGACTTACTCGTGACTCTGGAGAGCACAGGAGGTACATTCTGTCCTCTTGCTTTACATTTTGCTCCTCATTACTTGTTCACTGCACACACACGGCGCACTTTGCATTCTGTATTCTGCCTTTAGCACTTTGTACTCATATTCTGCATTGCTCTTCCCAGCTGTGGGTGTATGTGTACTTTCCCACATTGGCTCCGGAGATGGAGGTGGCAGGGCCTCCGACGACTCCGTATTCATTGATGTTTGATGGTGAGCGTCTACCGAGGCCTCGAGAGACTCTCTTCCTCGCGACGGTACTTTTGATAATCGCTCGAGCGACAGAGGTATTTCGTAACTCTCGCTTTTTTCATTTTCATCTTTGATCAGCATTTCTAATTGATTTATGCACCGGTTGTCCGCAGATCACTTGGCAGCCTTGGGCAGTCTTTGGCGACGACCTCGAGCATCAATACCCCGGAGGGTCGACCAGTTCCCAATACAGATTCTTGCTCGAGGGACCAGTCGGCAGGGCTTGGTTCTTGGGGGGACGCTTTTTGTCGATATGGGGGGGCAATTCTCAAGACCCTCCTGCTGTGCCTCCAGACACCATGCGGACCGCTGATAGATTATCTCCTGAGGAGGTTAGTAGTGCTATGCAGGGCAGTGATGCTTTAATACATCTCCTTGAGGGGAGCTACGCCACCTACCGCCGCATATATCTGATGCCCCGACGGAGAGTGCGGCTCCAAGACGAGGTCATGGCGCACCATCTTCGAAGTCGCGCCCATGCTACAGATATCCTTCTTCTAGCGGTGGCACATCTAGGGTAGAGGCGTTCGATTCCTCCAATCCTCCGACTCTTGATCACCACCGGATGGCCGAGATGATGCCGTGAGTTGGCGTGTTGGCGGGGCGGGCTACCTCCCGATTCCGATCCCTATGGAGCCTCCGACGCTGGTCACGATACGTCGCTGATCCCGACTCACCACCGTATGTTCTACCATTTTTCATTTGTCACACGTACATTTTGGCGCTTGCTTGTTTATTGATGAGTTGAGCTTGTGCTGCAGCCACCGGGAGCACGAGACCGGATGCTCGGGGTGGTGGCCTCACTCGAGGGATGGTCCTCGAGAGAGGCACAGATGTCCATCATGGGCTTCGTGTACCCTTCATCTTTCTTGCATTTTATCATATTTCTAATGCTCGTTTTAAACATTCCATTACCGATAGGTCAGGTAGAACACATCCGCACACACCCCACTCCCATCTTGACTTGCACCGCTTTTGTGTTGGAACTAATGTATTGCACTTTGCATTTTCAGATGCCTCCTGCCTATGCTCGACACAAGGTGGGCCTCCTGCCTTTTCAGAGAGGTAGAGTCTTGGGCCTCGAGGAGCTGGGCCATCTCGGCCTTACCGAGGAGCTCGAGGAGGAGGGCCGTCTCGCAGACGCAGGGCACCCATTGTTGAGGACGAGGAGGAGGAGGTCGCAGATCATGTATCAGATACATCTCCTGGAGAGGGAGGCTCCGGTCTCGGTTCCGGGAGTGGAGACGAGCCTGAGGGGGATCCGGAGGATGACAGCTCCGATCCAGATGGTGATGACGATGTAGAGATTATCCCGCAGAGGATGAGAGGGCCTCCCATTCCCGCTCCGAGGGCACCGATGTTATCTCTGCTTTATTCTACTTTTAGCTAGTAGTTTGTAGCACTTTGCACATTGTTAGGCGCTTTTATTTTCAGAAACTTGTACCTTTTATTTTGTCAGAAATATGATGAAATGAAACAGCTGTTGAAAAGATATTGTGTATTTGAAATTCTTAGCATCGCATCGCATTACTTCGCACAAGATAGAATTGAATGAAATGTGCTTCATGTATTTATCGGGTCAGGTAGTGAACCGACGCAACAAATCAAAACAAAACGACTTACTAAGAAATAAAACAGAATCTTAGCAAGTTTACAACTCGATAAACAAAGTACAACAATGTTAACGACTCAGTCGACAAGACTTAACAAAATTGTGTAATGAAAAAGTAACAACTCAAAACACAAAATGCGACAGCTCGACAAAACTTACAACTCGATAAGCAAAACAACAACTCGATAAGCAAAACAAAACATACTTTAGACGGACAGTCTGGATGACGGAATATATCCAAAACTGAGAGAAATTGAGGCCTTCAACATTCCCGATGTGTGACAGTGCTTCAAACTCTCTTCCGGCGGGCAAAATAGGACCAATGCGAGGCCGAAAACATTTCACAGTTGAAAAGTAGTAGGTGGCCGGCCTACTAGGATAGGTGGCCGGCCGGCCACCCCCCCCACATCCGCCAGAAACGTGACACGTGTCCTTTGAATAGTGTTTTGCCCCTCTATAAAAGCTCCACTCTTGGAACTCATTCATTTCATCACCTTTCCTCACAAAAATGGAAGCATTTCTCACAGAAAATCTCACTTCTTGGATTTCTTCTCTAGATGGCTCGGAGAAGTTGAATTTCCGGGGTTTCGGCTTAAATGCATTATTTACGTTGAGGCGAACTCCACTGCATCTTCCTTTCCTCCATGCCGCAAGGTTTTGGAATCCGGACGCATGTCTTCACCGGAGGGCAAGAGGTATGTCCTACTTTTGAAGATTTTCAAGCTTTGATGGAGTCCGAACGCCAGAAGAGATCTTGCCTCGCCTCGCCACGCCCAAGCTTTAGGGCGAATGTGCGGTCTCAACGCCAAGATGACGCCGATCTTTGATCGAATGGGATGTTGGATATCCCGAGCCCGATGCATCGATTCTTCGATGCCGGTGATCGCAATGACCACTATTGGCAAGGTTTCCGACAAAGATGCCCTCGCTTGTGCATGCTATCCCATTTTCTGTTTGTCTCGGGCTCCGGAGGAGCTAGCATCCGCTTGATTGAAGTCGCTCAAGGCTTGAGGGAAGGAAAGAGTTGTATTGCCATGACTTTGGCCGAGACGCTGATGGGTCTAGATGCCTTCTACCGCCAAGAGACAACCAGGTTTGCAGGGAGTCCACCACTGCTTCACGTATTGTTTCCCACCCAAGCTCACTTGTATTTGCTTACATCACTGACCCTCGGGCTCGATTTTTCTCGCAAAACCCTTATCTTACTTTTCTCATCGCACATCTCTATTCTTTATTCTCTCATTTTTCATCCCTCCCCGATATGGTTGATGGATAAGTTGCAAGTTGGACTCTTGCCTGTCTATTCAAATGGCTACCTCTTTCGGCAATGCCTAGTTAATGCTCCTGATGAGAGCTGGTGGTTTGAGTGGGTGTGCAACTTATCGGCAGATCGAATTGCGTGGCGCCGTCCTTGGCCCAATCTTCCAAATGATGAGCTACAAAGATGTTCCAGCCACGGATCCGTCGATCGGCTTGACTCACTCAGGTATTCTACTTCCCATTCCGTATTCTGCGCCAGTTTGGTCATGATCAGACTTGCCCTCCGGAGGGACTAGAATATCCAGCTACATTCCCAGTCCGAGGTGCACATCTTGCCCGGCATATTACAGCTTGGAGGACTAGAGAGCTCTTGTCCCCTGCCCCTGTCTTCAGTTGCACTTTGTCTGATGAGTGCTGGGATTGGCTCAATGAAGAAGCACAAGTTGGGCCTAAGCTGGCATCAGAGGCTTCGACTAGCTCTGGGAGGGGGCGCAGGGACATCTGACTTGACCATGCCCCAGATTTATTGCCTTATTAGTGCTTTCAAGTTTTCGTTTATGAATGTAATAAAAAGAAACTTCAATTGTATGCAAGAGCAACAGAACTCTGTTTTGAAATCAATGAAATTGAAAGTTGTGGTACTGAAAATTCTCCACTTTTGGTCCAAAAATGGTCTTAGTTGTGAAAAGATTAATTTGAACAAAGTCAACTTTTATTAAAACTTTTCAAAACTATTTTCGATATGGATCAGAACTGGACACGCCTGAGATCTGTCACTGAGATGCACAACTCCGAATCCTAGCAACTGGAAAGTTGCCCCTAGTCTGAAGAAGGTGCCTGGGCAATGTGTGGCAACGGAAAGTTGCCCCTAGTTTGGAAGATGCCGCAACACTTCATGGCAACGGAAAGTTGCCCCTAGTTTGAATAGCACTATACCGGAGATCACAATAAATGCTGATGAATAGAGATGACTGAGATGATCAGAATGGACAAAGTTGATCGGGGAAAAGATTATGACTGAACTTCAGGATGAAGCTGCCTACGTATCCCAAAGACGGGAATCAAGTCTTACGTAGTTCAGGATTAGGTTCGCTCGAGTATTTTTGCTCTCCTTTTGCGCTCTAACTTTTGCCAAGGCCGCCCTTTGCGGGTTTTCAACCTTGCGAGCTCAGTTTTTATAATTTTCAAATTTTCTATGCTCTGAATTTTGCCTAGGTCGCCCTTTCGGGTTTTCGGCCTAGCGAGCCTCTCAGGGATAATATTTCTTCAACTTGTCCATGTTGATCGGTTGGGAAAACTCCAAGCCATCTAGATCCATCAGAACCACAGCTCCACCTGACCAGATTGACTTGATGATGTAAGGACCAGTCCAATTGGGTCTGAACTTGCCCCTTGGGTCGTGGATGGGAGCTCGGTTGTCTTTGAGTACCAAATCTCCTTCTTTCAAATTTCTGGACTTCACTTTCTTGTTAAAAGCCCGAGCAATTCTACGTTGATAACCTTGGATGTGGTACAGTGCTTTCAACCTTCTTTCATCGAAAAGCATGAGTTCCTCAAATCTATTCTCACGCTAACTGCTTGGCTATCCGCACTTTCGGCCAATACTGTAATGACGGGACCTCAATCTCAATAGGCGTAACGGCCTCCATCCCATAGACCAATGAGTATGGAGTCGCCCAAGAGAAGTTCGATCGAAGTCCCAGAGCCCCACAAGCAAAGCGGCTTTGTCCGCGATCCGATAGGTTTCTACCATCTTCTGTAATATGCGCTTGATATTCTTGTTGGCGGCCTCAACTGCTCCGTTGGTTTGCGGCCGGTAAGTAGATGACTTATGAAAAGCCACATTGTATTTCTCCAACAAGTCAATCACCTCCTACTTGAAGTGGGAACCATTGTCTGGAACTATTTCATTTGGGACTCGTGGACAGATAATGTTGTTTCTGATGAATTTTGCAACGTGTGAAGCTTTCAACACTGCATAAGATTGGGCCTCAACCCACTTTGTAAAATAATCTATCGCTACAAGGATGAACTCATGCCCATTCGACCCTTTCGGCGTGACGGCTCCGATCACATCAATTCCCCAAACTGAAAATGGCCATGGCGAAGTCATGTTGTACACCTTCGACGGCGGGATGTTCATGCGATTTGCATGGATCTGACATTTGTGGCATCGCCGAACAAAACCGATACAATCCTCCTCCATGGTGGACCAGTAATAACCCTAAGGATCTTCCGTGCCAACATCACCCCATTCATATGTGCACCACATTCACCCCCATGGATGGCTTCCATCAGATGCTTGGACTCTTTAGCATCAACACACAGTTTATGCATTCCCAGATGACCCCTTCTATACAGTTTACCCCCGCAGATGATGAACTGAACGGCCAACCTTCTTATTGCCCTCTTGTCTTTGGCATTTACCCCTGGCGGGTATGTTTCTGTTTCCAAGAAATTCCAGATGTCATGATACCAGGGGTGCTCGTCCTGAACTTCATCTATGGCTGCAACCGACTCATAGGCAGGTGTAAATTTCTGGTCAATAATGACTGGACGCATTCGGACTCCACACGGGATGTCTATCATGGATGATAGAGTTGCTAAAGCGTCTGCGAACTTGTTGTTCTCCCTTAGTAGATGAGCGAAATTCAGCTTCTTAAACCGAGGAATCAGTAAATCCAAGGTTTGGTGATACATCATCATATTTTCCTCTTTTACTTTCCAGTCTCCTTTAGCTTGAGACACAACAAGGTTCGAATCCCCAATGACGTCCAAAGTCTTGCCCTAATTCGGTCGCTTCCAAACCAAAGAATGCACGCTTCATATTACGCTTCATTATTTGAGACTTTGAACCGGAGTTTGAAGGCTAAAGGGATACGGGAATTGTCGGGTGCTATCAGCAACACTCTATCCCATACCCATGTTGATTTGGCTCGTCAAAGTACATTGTCCAAGTTTCCTCGTCGATATCTTGAAATTGCTTCATCCGGGAATAGATACTCAAGCTTCATCCCTTCAACGGATGGTCGGCAAGGAACTCGCTCTTGCTCGCCCTTCTTGACTTGCGCGTCACATATGTGAGATCAAATTCGGAGAAACATGACAACCAACGAGCTAGCCTACCGTGGTACCGGTTTCTCGAAAAGATATTTGATGGGATCAAGTCGTGAAACCAACATTACAGAGTGAGCTAACAGGTAGTGCCGCAGCTTCCTGGTAGCCCATACCAGAGCTAGGCAAGCCTTTTCCAGTGGCGTATACCGGGTCTCGTATTCTAGCATCTTCTTGCTCAAATAATAGATGGCTCTTTCCACCTTATCTTCTGATTCCTGTGCAAGCATGCAACCCATCGTGGTTTCAGTTACTGACAGATACAAAATCAACGGTTTCCCTGGTTCTGCTGGTGACAAAACGGGTGGGTTCTGTAGATATTCTTTAATCTGTTCAAACGCAGCTTGACATCGGCCGTCCCATTGAAACTTCTTGCCTTTCTTCAGAAGACCAAAAAGTGGTTCACAAGTCAAGGTTAGCTTTGAAATAAACCGTCTTATGAATTGCACTTTACCCAGAAAGCCTCGCACCTCTTTTTCAGTCCTCGGTGGTGGCATTTCTAAAATGGCCTTGATTTTGGAAGGGTCGACCTCGATGCCTTTATTGTGTCGAAACCCCAGCATTTTCCCCGCTGTAACACCAAACGTACATTTCTGAGGGTTTAGCCGCAACCTGAATTCCCTGATGCTTTGGAAAAACTTGTGCAAGGCGGTGTAGTGGCCCTCTCTTTCTTTGGACTTGACAATCATGTCGTCCACGTACACCTCAACCTCTTTGTGGATCATATCATGTAGTATTGTGGTCGCGGCTCGGTGATAAGTAGCCCGGCATTCTTCAACCCAGCGGCATGACCGTAAGATATGTTCCCACGGGTGGTGAATCTGATCTTTTCTCTGTCTTCCGGCGCCATCACTATCTGATTGTACCCCGAGAAGCCATCCATGAATGAGAGCAATGCATGCCCTGCTGTGAAGTCCACTAGCTCATCAATGTGTGGCAAGGGAAAGTCGTCCTTCGGACTAGCTCTGTTCAAATCCCTGAAGTCTACACACACCCGGATCCTGCCATCTTTCTTCGGCACCGGAACAATGTTGGCCAACCAAGTCGGATATTCTGATACTAGCAGGAAGCCTGCGTCGATTTGCTTGGTGACCTCTTCCTTGATCTTGAGAGCCCAATCCGGGCGGATCCTTCTGAGCTTCTGTTTGACAGGTCGGGCCTCGGGGTCAAGGGGGATCCGATGCTGTACAATCTCAGGATCGATTCCAGGCATGTCTTCGTAGGACCACGCGAAAACATCTTTGAAATCTTTTAATAAAGCGACTAAGCGCTCGCGTTCCTCCGAAGACAACGTGGACCCGATCTGGACCAGCCGCGGGTCCTCCTCAGTACCAATGTTCACAAAAATGATTTCATCCATTAATGGCTTAACAAATCTCTCTTGCTCTTGCTCAATTA
The DNA here is from genome assembly GCA_025200525.1 of Camellia lanceoleosa. Lineage (NCBI taxonomy): Eukaryota > Viridiplantae > Streptophyta > Magnoliopsida > Ericales > Theaceae > Camellia > Camellia lanceoleosa. The sequence continues at coordinate 996,308 of JANUSC010000025.1, read as the reverse complement.
GTCGTTGTAAAACCGGAGGAACTTCGTCCTCGTCGTTTTGATCAAAATTTTGAAAGTCCTGATTTAAACAATAAATTAGGGGCACAGAAAAGTACTCGGAAACCACATTCACCTCATTCTCATTAAGTTCATCCAAATCGTCCGATTCTTCTGTTACAACAGACTCAAAAGAAAAGGAAAAAGACGACCTGGACAGGACTTTGGCATCCGGGTTGACACCCCAGGAGTACCAGACTCAGACTTCGATCAGTGGAATCGATTCGACTCGAAGACTTCGGTGGAATCGGACTCGCTCACTACTGACCGGGCTTTGGATAAGAATCCCTCCTCGTACTGCCAAATGAGAGAGGGTGCGATGGATGCATCCAAGATAGCTGCTGGTTGGCTCGCAGCCGTTTCATCCCCAATCATGGAGACCATGAAGTTATTCCCCAAGCAATCTTGGTCGATCGGAGGATCAGAGAGGAGACATGCCAGTGCTACCCCCATTTCCAATTCCGTGCCCTCAGCATCCTCTGCCTTATTCTGCTCAGTCTCAGTTGTTGGGTCTGTCTGCTCTGCAGCAACGTCATCCCCAGATAATTGCAGGTCGAAGAAGATTTCGAAACCTGGTACGCGCTTCCTCTCCGCGTTAAACCATGGCTCTGGGAAGCCGCAGAATGGAAAATCTTCCCCCTCCCGGACGAAGCGTCCGTTCAGGGTACCCCAGATGGGCCTATGCATTAGATCAAAAGGCTTCCCAGCCTGCTTCGCTCTGGCCCTGCTGGCCATTTCCTTCCCTTTCCTCGCCCAGTCTTCTTTGGTAGGCAGATAACCTAATCCAAAGGTATGTGGATTATGTGGCACTTCGGCCAACGTTGCGACTCCTTTCCTGCCGCTTCTTCCCAATCCCATCCCCGGGATATGCTGTAGCTTGTTCATGAGGTAGACGGCTTGAGCGCTGACATACACACCCTCATTCACAGCCATAATGTTTTGTACCACCCGGGCCTCAGCCAAAGTAAATCCCGATATAAACATATCCTCCATGCCGTGTTCAATCTCCAGGACTGGCGTAGATACCTCTGGAGGAGGATGGATTGACGAATTCCCAAAAACAATGGCTACTCCCTTTCCATAGGGGTATTTCACCATTTGATGTAGAGTAGATGAGACGGCCTTCACCTGATGCAACCAGGGTTGCCCCAAAAGCATGTTAAAAGATGCAAGGACCTCCAAGACGTGAAAATCTACCTCTTGTTGTCCAGGCCCAATCTTGGTTTGAATTTTTACTGTCCCCAGGACATCCCTACTCGTATTGTCATAGGCTTTGATTACTTGAGAAGTTGGGGTGAAGTCCGCAGGCTTTAACCCAATTGCATAGGCCGTCCTGGCCGGGCAGACATTAATAGCGGATCCGGTATCAACCAGTACCACCGGAATCCATTTGTCCCTGCATTCTACAGAGATGTAAAGAGGTCTGTTATGATCCACGCCCTCAGGCGGCAATTCCTTGTCTGTGAAGGTCAATGCCGGGGAACCTCCTCCCGGGAAGACCAACCCAACTAGTTGTTCCGGCGTAGTTTCGATGGAGAGTTTAGCTCTGTCCATGGCAGATAAGATAACTGCGGTGCACCCTCGGCCATAAGCGATCCCAGATGGAGATATCTGCTTGTATTTTCTTTTCGCTTGATCTGACCTCTTCTTCCACTTGCTTCTCTTTCTGTTTTTCTGCCTCCTTATCTTTCCCTGATACCTCGGGTTGATCAAGGTGTGGGGGCTTGAAATACCGCCCACTTCTAGTCATATGGTCTACCTCCTCGAGGTACCAGGTGCTGTCCGGTTGACCACCTGCCCAGTCTTCGTCTGTGTGGGCAAGATACAAGTCGTCATCTTCCCACCACATTCCATTAGCATCTAGCGTGCACTGTCGGTCCGGCTTGTTTGTGCTCTCAGCATTTTCCTCCCGCATGCTCACAGCATGTTCAATTTTCGTGCCCACAGCACTCTCAACTTCCTCATGGTTCTTCGCTTTTCGGGCTCTCTCAGAAACCCATCTCTTTTCTTGTTCCTCCAGCGTCAGTTGTTCAGTTTTCAAAATGTCTTGGTCCCGAGCGGAATTCTTCGCACCGGCGCTCTCCGGCGATTTAATCTGATCCTCGGCCCTTCCGGCCACAAATGGTACAACATCAGGCTGATCATCCAACCACCCGACGACTTCTGCTGACTCCTCGTATTCAAACCAGTTGATGGATGCATCCCCTGATTCTTGATCGTTGAAAAATTGGAGATTGGCGAAGCCCTCTTCAACCGTAGTCAGATCATCCCCCGCTGATTCAAGCTTATCCCCCCGGATCATACACAACTCAGCCTCTTTCGGCAACCCCATACTCAGCTTAGACTGGCTCGTTGACAAGATATATCCACTCGGATCATAAGCTCTGCCAGCTAAATTCTCAGATTGCTCCACCCCAGACTCAACAACTCTGCTCTCCTCGGAAGCCTGCCCAATTCCCTTGTCGGTGGTCACCACCTTTGGCTCAGGTTGGGGTGTGGAGGTGTCCATCATGCACAAGTCCGTGCTATCAGGGAGGAACACCTTCGGCTTGGGTAGGTGGGAGGGAGTGATATAGATACTGGGATCATATGAAGCGACCCCCGTATGGATGAGGTTGACTCTTTTTGGTGGATCTTGGTTGTGTTTGGGGAGTGGGTTGTTTGTGACATTGGGTCCTTGAGGAGGTAGAATGATGTTCTTGTCAATGAGATCTTGAATCTCATGACGCAGCCTATAGCATTGGTCGGTGTCATGACCATGCTGTTGGTGATATTTGCAATATTTGGCTGGATTGTGGGAAGGTGGGAGTGGATTTGGAGGGGGCCTCGGTTCCAAGGGTTTAAGATGCCCTTTTCTGACTAGAACCCCGAGTACTTTAGACAAAGGCATGTGTAGTGGGGAGAAGGTTCGTTGACCTCTGGGTTGGTACCTTGAAGCAGTCTTTGCTCCCGTGAGGCATCGAGAAAAAGGTGTGGCATCGGACCTTGGTTGGGGAGGGGGATTGGTGGTGACCATTCCGACCTCTGAAGTTCTTGTATTGGAAGAGCCACTCAGGCCTGCATTATTACCACGGTTGAATGTTCTCCGGGGTTGATCCCGATCTTGGTCAAACAGACCCTGCTTCATCGCATCCTCTATTTGCATACCCATATCATGCAGATCTGCGAAGGTGGGGAAGGGAACTACAATCATCTTCTTCATTAATGCCGACTGGAGATTGCGCACAATCATCCGGATCTGATCTCTGTCAGTTGGCCTTAAGGTCATCATCGATGCCTTCGCCCTCCACCGGGTTACAAAGTCAGAAAAAGATTCTTTGGGCTCCTGCCTTGTTGTCTCGAGATCACGAGTGGTAATCTCGATCTGTGTGTTATATGAATATTGTGCAACAAAGGCCTCGGCCATCTCATCCCAGTTTGTCTTCACATCATCCTCCAGCTTTGAATACCAAGTGGATGCCACACCCGATAAAGTTCGACCGAACAAGGAAAGCTTTTGCGGTCGGGTTAGGCCCATTGGTCTTAAGACGTCTGAAAATAGCCGGAGGTGAACCATAGGGTCTCCGGATCCATCAAAGCGATCGATCTGGGGCATCTTAAATCTGTCCGGCAATGTCACGGCCACATCAGTATAGCCGTCTTCAATATCTGGGATGGCCTTCACCCCCTGTGATTTCTTGAAGAGTTTTTCCAACTTGCTCAATTTCAAAGCTGTCTGGTCTACCTCGAACTCAAATGGAGCGTCCGGGTAGTTAGCTGTAATGTTTTTGGACAGTTGTGGTAGAAGCGGGGGCGGAGCCAGCCCCGTTGGAAGACCCGTGTCCTCTTGGGTGTTTTGTGGGTTTGGCGGAGCATTTTGTGGATTTGGGAGGGTAGCTTGGGTATTCCGTAGATTTGGAGGGGCATTCTGGCCAGTAGATGTCGGCTCAGGTAATGGAGCCCCAGGTGGTGGAGGAACCTGCTGTGTCCCTAGTGGAGGAGGGACCTGGTGTGAAGCAGTCTGGCGTTCTGTTGTAATCTGGTGATCAACTCAGACTGTTGGGCCATGACAGCGGCCTGCTGTTTGGAAAATTCCGCCTGGCGGATAGCATCATCTTGCATTTGTTTCATGCTTTCACTCATCTGGCGCATCATCGCCTCCATTGCTGTGTTCTGTTGTTCCATCTGAATAACTGGCAAGTGGAGCTCTATAGCGTAAACAGGAATCTCAACCCGATCGCTCTATTGCTAAAGTAGACCGCTTTGTACCAATAATCTCTTTCGATGGATCTGCGTTTCCTCGGTCTCCTTCTAATAACCGGGGGTAGTGAATGGAACACTGGATGTCCGTCAACTAGATCCTCGGATCGAGTAAGTCGGCGACCTCATGTCCAGATTGCTTGGGAATTATCGACTGGCTCGGAAGCAATCGTGCTACAAACTGCCCTAGCAAAAAGATAATAAAGCGAAAAGGAAATAAATGACCAAAAAAACGGGCAGCATAACAGCTTAAATTTAAATACACACAACACGATCGGGCATACAACACTCGGTTGGATAAGCTGGAAATACTGCATCCTCAACCAGCGATCACTTTGTTTCAGTATCCTTTCCCTAAACTGAATCGATATCCATGGACAACCGATTCTCAAATAAGCGATGCCCACAGCGTGCCAACTCAAAACTCGATGCCCGCAAGCTTCGATGCCCAAACCCATCTTGATACATGCATTCCTGTGAGAGACACTCTAGCAAGCACATAGCGAGATAAATGAGAGCCAAAACACCCCTATGTTGGGGTAGGGTTTCCTGTCCTATTTTGTCGGGAACTAGGGGTTCACTACACGCAGCGGCTTCAAACAACCTATAAACGGGTAAGCAACTTTGTCCTAGTTTGGAATGGTCACTATGGATCGAATATGCACTAGGTCGAATGGTCAAAGGGTGCCCCAGAAACCGGGTTTGTGTTCCCACATCGGCAGAGCTCAGAATCGCAAGCCTTATGGACATGCCTTGACAAGACAAGCCTCGGGCAAAACCGCTCAGGAATAGCAGATGGAAAACACGGTGTCCTAGGCGCACCAATGCAAATGCAATGCAAAGAAACACACAAGCGTAGTCAAAACCAGATATCACGAGTTCGAGTCAAGTTCTCTAACTCCCCAGCGGAGTCGCCAAAAACTGTAACAACGCCCGCGAGGGACCTCGCTACAGTTCGGACTCGATTTTGTTGCGGTTCCAAATCTTGAACCAAAGAGTCCGAATCCGGCAAATCGTTTTGAAGAAAAACAGATTTTTTGAAAGAAGTGCCAAACATGGACTGCTTTGCCAGATAACAGAGTCGCCACCTAAATATTTTAAAATGGGAAATTTAGGAAACCCTAACTCAGTGCCAAAGGCCACGCGGTCCGCCATCACCAAAGTTGGCTCGGGAACTTGGGTACGATTAGGGAAGGTCACATCGTGAGCACCCTCTCGCCGGTCAAAGACCGCCTCTCTGACCATGATATCTGCTTTTGAAAACTTTGTGAGTCCTTATTCCGGTTTTTAGCCTAGGTTACTATGTGATGCTCGCAGCAAACAAGTATAGACTGGGCCGTCTAAATTGGAACAAAACATCTCATGTTTGTTTGTTTGAAAATGGTGTGATGGTGCTACCCGCAGGTAGGCTAAAATGCGGATTTGCCACCCTCAGGTGGGCTTAGAAAACATGATTTTGCCACTATCCAGTGGGCTTAAAACAAACAGTCGATGAATTGTCCCAATTCAAATAACTCAACCTCCACCCACAGGCATTCAAGGCAGTTATATCACATAAGCAGTTAGCCTCATGGCAAGCATGCTATCATGGCAACACTCACACGCATGCAAGGATGCTAAAGCATAAAAACTCACCGAGTACTCCAAGCCAAAACAGAAGCTGATTAGAAATCATGCATGATCCTAAGTATACTGAAATGCCTAATGTAACACATGCAAAATGCAACTATGGCAGGCTCGGCTATTCTAAGTATGGCATATGAGATGCAACAGCTATCAAGTATTCAACTTGGAATTGAAATACAGATGCAGTTTGTATGATGCACCGAGCCCGGTGCGTGCAATACAGATGAATGAATGCAATCATCTTTGTCATATCATATGCTAATTGAAATATGCCCTAATCTAACCATCATAAGCAGGTAAATAAAAGGGAGAAAGAAATGGGGGTTGGAAGACATACATCACACTCACACACCCTTATTACAACATTGCCCTCGCGCAGAGGGTCCGAATAAATGTACAATCCGAATAAAATAATATACAGTCCGAATAAATATACAAATTCTAATTAATTGACAAATTAAACTAAGAAAGCAATAAAACTGGCATGCAAGCCAGGGACTGCCTCGCTTTTGCTGAATGATGTATGCTGGAGCTGTTTGGCGCAGAAATCCACGACGATGCCCCAATCAGCCTCTGTTTCACAATGTTTCTTGAAATGCGCCAAGCTCAAAAGTCTGTTGATTCTCGATTTTGCGTGATGAGAGCGTGAAAAGGGCACAAAGAATGTATTTCACAAATATATGCATGCCTCGATCCTCGTGCCACCAATCACGCATACCGATGCATGATGGCCGAGGAACCGGATTGCACAACTCAATATAGGGATGAATACAGATGAATGCGATAATGAAGCCTAACTCCATCAGGGGTAATCCGGAGTGTCGGTGACTGGGGAATTGAGGCACACTCCGTCACTCGGAGTACAGAATGTACCTCGTTTCCCATGCAATATGCATGAAATGCAACTAAGATACAACCTAGTATGCGCAATGCTATGAAAATGAGATGAAAATGATATGCCTCGAGAAACGTGCACGCGGGCACGCAAACCGAGGCGATGGTAAAAGAATGAAAATCGGATAAAACCGAAGTGCCTCGAAACGCGTGCCCACAGGCGCGCAAACCGAGGCAATGATAAAAGAATGAAAATCGGATAAAACCGGCATCAAACGCTGCGCACAAAGCGCGCAAATCGAGGCGATGATAAAAGAATGAAAATCGATAAACCGGTGCCAAACGCGTGCCTCACGCGCAAACCGAGGCGATGATGAAAGATGAAAATCGGATAAAACCGGCAGTGCAAACGCTGCGGCGTGCGCCGCAAACCGAGGCGATGATAAAGAATGAAAATCGGATAAACCGGCAGCCAAACGCTGCGCCACAGGCGCGCAAACCGAGGCGATGATAAAATGCAATGAAATGACACACGGAAAGCCGCGATGGACTTACACCAACATGGGAGAGCCTTAGCTCACTCACATAAGAGGCCGTCGGATAAAAACAAAGCTGCCTCGAAACGCGTGCCCGCGGACACGCAAATCGAGGAATGCGGAAAAAGGGATACGGAATGCCGATTGGGCTTATGCCAACACGAGAGGACCTCGCCGCACTCACATAGACGCCAAATGATAATGAAGTGCCTCGAAATGATGCGACACCGCACGCAAACCGAGGCAATGCAAAAATGATACAAATAGCATAAGAAATGACATGCAAACATGCAAACCATATTTCAGCACCTAAATGAAGGGGGAAACAGCCCCGAAACAATTCGAAACAACACCCGAAGCATGCAATCATCCCGAAAATGTGAAATTAAGCCCCGAAATGGCCTATAGCCATGCTATACATGCAAAATATGATCATGGAAGCAATAACAGTAGCAAGGCAGTCCCAAATATGGCATTTTTTCAGTAATAAACATGGCCAAAATGCAAGCATAGATATGGCAACAATAGCTCGCAAGAATACGGTAAAAGAGAGGATTCTCAAAGCAAGTGGTATATAGAAAATTCAAATAGAAAAAATTTCTTCTACAACACTGAAGAGGGCCCAAAAATAAGCATATGTTCAGTTTATGGCAACCCCAAAATCAGAATAAAATCATGCTAACAATTCCATGCAAAATGGAGCTCAAAAAAAAGCTATAACAAGAGACATGCAAAGCACACACCAAATGACAAAATTTTATTAATGAGACATGTAAAGGGGGTCAAAATAAGACCAAAGTCAATAGGGGTCGAAGTCCCAAAAACAAATAGAAATAGGTCAAAAATTGCATACAAAATGTGGCACATTTGATGAAATTTGAAGGAGGTGGTATATACAATGGCCAAATGGGGTTGAACCCTTCTACAATGTTGTAGAGGGGCTCAAAATGAGCACAAAACCAGTAGGGGTCGGACCCCTAAAAACAAACACAAATAGGTCAATTTTAGCATGCAAAAATATGACAAATTTGATGAATATTGAAGGAACTAGTATGTATAAGCACCAAATGAAGTTGAGCCCTTCTACAATGTCGTAGAGGGGCTCAATATGAGCACAAAACCAGTAGGGGTCGGAGCCCCAATTCTCAACCAATTGGAGTAGAGAAATGAATCAAGAAAAAGCCCTAAAAGTTGGTTTTGAAGACTTACCCTTGAAGACTTGTCTTCCTTTGCTTCTTGGCTTGGATTTGTAGCCTCTTAACCTCTGAAGAACACTCCCTTGCTGCTGGAATCGAAGTTGGAATGGTGAGGCTAGGTGTTGGTGAAGAAATCAAGCAAGACTTGAAGCTTTTTTGAAGGTTTTGGCTATGGAGATTAGGGTTTTTGCTTAAGTGTTCTTGAAGACAATTTTTGTAACCTTGAGGAAGGAGCTGATGGTCCCTTTAAATAGGCAAAACAAGGTGTAAAAGAGGAGGGCAAAGCATCCAAGCTTTCCCTCCCAAAATATCCCCCGGATGGGGTGATATTTCAAAGAAAAATATCGGACAACAGATCGAAATGGAAAGGGAAGCAGCCGGCGGTGGTTTTACGCAAGGTGGCGGCCGGCCACCCCACCGTCGGCCACCACTCACCATGGCCGGCCACCACCACCAAAAATGAACAAAAGATTTTCCGCCGACCAAGATAGAAAGGTGTCCTCCCAAGTGTGTAGAATAAGGCCCCATGGTCGAAATCGCAACTCTGAGCAGGAGCCACAACATAGAGCTTGAAGGAGGCCCAAAATGAACTTCACAATTTCGGCCGACCACCAACATTTTGTGTCCTCCGGATGTGTAGAACAAGGATCCAAGGTTGAAATTTGGCAACACCGGCAGAGCCACAACATAGAGCTTGAAGGAGAGGCCCAAAAATGAAACCCACAGGTTTCGGCCGACCAAGAGCTTTTAGGGTCCTCCCATGTTCCCTCATCACAAATATGTAACTTTGGTTGGAAGAAAATACCCCAAGGTGTTCAACATTGGCGGAAGTGAGAAAGCAGGCTCGGAGGAGCAAAGCGGTTATCTGGGATAATTGCTGGCCTCTCACCCCCCAGTGATCTTCCTAGTGTTGAAACAGAGGTACCTGCCAAGTTTGAACAAAAACTAATGAGAAATGAACGTTCGGGGCCAAAACCGAGCAATTCGGGATCCCGAAAATGGGCTGCGGGTGCCGGAAGTGGTGTTCGGCAGCGAAGTGGGTATCTACGACCCCAGTGTCCCTCGGAATGACAAAACAGAGGTTCCTGCCAAAAATCAGAGAAAACCGATACAAAATGAAAGCTTGGGGCCCAAACCGCGCGATTCGGGGTCTCGAAAACCAGCATCTGCAATCCGAAAGTGGCATACGGCCACGAAGTGGGCATCAGGGGCCCCAGTGTTCCTCGGAATGCTAAAACAAGGGTCTCTACCAAAAACCGGAGGAAACGGATGCGAAGTGAAAGCTCGGGACCAAAACCGCGCAGTTTGGGGTCCCGAAAATGAACGACCTAGAAGTGGTGTTCGTCTGCGAAGTGGGCATCAGAGGCCCGAGTGTTCCTCGGAACTATAAAACAGCATGGTGCAAGCCAAAACCGGAGAACTTCGGAGATGGTTGGGCGGTCCCGAGGCACACGCCCTACGGTCCCGCAAGGAACCGACTCGAAATGGGTAAAATGGCCTCTGACCACGAAAAGTAGCTCACGCCACGGAGATAGTCTCTGAGACCACTCCCTTCCCTCAGGAAAGAAAGCAGAGAAAACCGAGTCTGGTTCGCAAACCGAGACAAGGTAGAGAAGAGGGTTCGGAAGTCCGGAGGCAGGGCGCGCGGCCACGACTCTGAGACTTCGGAACGAGCACAGTATGCAACATCACCGAGCGCTCAATCGGTGACGTCTGAGTCTTAAGGTCGGTCAAAAATGGGGTGTCTACAACATGGGACTTCAAAAGAATAGTACTTGTGATTTTAGTGCACGGCATGGCATTACATCCTTATATATATATATATATATATGACTACTTAAAACATATATACTTTGTTAAGATCTTTTTACTAGATTTTCTGCTCACCCCTAGTGAATTTTGTATAGAAAATGATGTGATGATCCTACCTAGCTAAAGGCGTGGGAAGTGTTTTGAAAACACGAGCTCTTTTTCTTTTGTTTTTATTTTTAACAAGCCCAGAGTTTTAAATTTATGGGTTTTGATAGCCACCTTTTGCGTAACTGTGTCTAAGCCTTGGAACTTGTAGCCCGCGAGGCATTCTTTTATGTCATTCCTTTCATATAATTCATCTCACATGCCATGGAATCATACTTTGACGAGGTTGAATATGTATTGTATGTGGACATCATTTGTATATCTCTCGTATATCAACGAAATACAATTACAAGGATTTTAAATTGCTTTATTTCAATTAATTGGGAGTGTGTAGCTTGCTTTTTGCGCTCCTTTTGGATACGATTAGCCCTATAGTTCAGACTCTCATGGTTTTAAATCTGATTTCACAAGTGCAATGCAAAATAGATAAACACAGATGAGTCTAAATCTAACAAATCTTTTGGAAAATCAATTTTTAATCAAAAATGCCAAAAATTGACCGCTTTGCCAAATTTCAGAGTCGCCACCTAAATATTTTTGAGAAATTTAGAAAACCCAAGACTCGTGCCAAAAGCCACTTATCCGTCATCACCAGAGTGTCTCAACTCAAGAACTTAGGCATGAGAGAGAAAGGTCATGATTTGAGCACCCCTCTCACCCGATCAAAGATCAGCCTCTACTAATCATGATGTAATTTTTTATTTACATTATATGCTCTTATTCTGATTATTATACTATCTTTACTAGGTGATGCACACAAGTGTAGACCACTTCACAAAATTTGGAATGCATTGATTTTATAACTGTTTTGAAAAAGTGTTTTGAATACATGTCACTTGAAAAAACGAGCTCATATTTACATTAATCAATTTATTCCAATTTTAAGTAAAAAGCCTTCATCCACCGGCATTTAAATAGGTATATTAACTAAGCATTTAGCCTCACGGTAGTTATGCTCGACATGGCAACACTAACATGCGTGCACTATGCTAAAGCAATAAATGCTCACCTAGTACTCCAAGGCAAGCCAAATAAAACAAAATAATTAGAAGAAATGCATGCTCCTAAACAATGTAATATGACTAATGCGACACACACATTACGTAAATGATAAGTTCAGCTGTTAGCATGGCATGTGAATCAATTCAAGGCATGCAAAAGAACACGCATTTTGATTTAACGAGTTGGAAATTGACATCGGTTAGTACGATGAGCCGAACCCTAATGCATGCAAAACAAGTGGAAGCAAGTTATGGAAAATGCTAAGTAAATATGATTCTACATGCTATCCATCATAAGTGAGTAAAAAAAAAGGGAGAAAGAAATAGGGATTGGAAGACATACACTATATTATTACATATTTGCCCTCACACAAGAGGGTCTGAATAAATGTCCTAGCCAATTAAAAAATTAACTAACTATTACAATACCAAAATAAATGAATCAACTACACTAGTTAATTATTTACAAATTAGAACTAATTAATTAATTACAACACAAAATTAATTAACCATTCTAACTAATTAATACAAAAACTAACTAATTGATTACAATACAGAATTAATGAGCTAATTAATTATTACAATCCTACTAAACATAATTTAACGGGTCTCGAGAAGTGAGGAATGGCTCATGCATGAATGCAGATTTTCCACCCAAAAATGCCCTCTGTTTAGCTGCCAAAATAATCCTATTTTACAGTCAGAAGATTGAACTATTTTTTTTTTTTTTTTCAGCCTCTGCTCTGTTCTGCAGGAAAAAGGACACTGCCCGACTGAAAAAGGAGGCCGGCCAGCCAGAAGAAGTGGTTAGTCGTATAGTGAGGTGGCCGGCCGGCCACTAGTTTTTGTTATTGCCCTGCTACAACAAACAAGAAACAGAGCACAAACAGAATATTTTCAGGGGATGTTTGTACACCCTACCTCTCCTTATCATCAAACAGATCAAAGAATGGGTAGGCTTGATTCGCAAACCATCAATCGACACCAATTCATTGTGTGATGATTTATAGATCAAAGGGCAAAAACTCAATAAATGCAACCTCCTCTCTATTATGGAATTGATCAGGGGAAGTTGTAGACCTTGAATCTTGATTCATTATCATCATTAACAAGTATGAAATGACTCAAGACTCAATGGGGTTCAATTAACGTCCGATTGAACCCAAGTTGATTTTATTATCTTGTTCCATTTTAGTCTAATTTTATTGTCTCTTTTAATTACATTTCCATTCCTTAGTCATTGTAGTCCAAAAATGAATGGTTAAGTCCACTAAATGGAGAGAAGTGTTAAACAAGAAGTTATTTTGGGCATGAAAAAGATGTAATTCCTTGGTAATGAACCTCCAAAGAAATTAAACCATTAAGCATGAAATGGTCTCTTTCTCAAGCTTAAACAACACTCGGTTGAAACAACACTCAAAGAAATAAAAGCCAACAAAAAAGGGAGAGTGTAGAAATGATTAGAGGTGAACACCAATATGAAAAGCATAAAATAAATGCTATCAACTCAAATAGGTTGGTGTCTAATGCCTAAAACACCAAACCTATAAGGACCATTACACTACAAGCATGCAAAACAAAGCACAAACCAAGTGAACAACCTAAAACATTCCTAAAATAGCTAAAAACCATATTGAAATTAAGGTAAAAATAGCTAAAAGAGTAAACTAAAATAATGAAGAAGTTAAGCTAGTAAACAAGCCAAAGTAAAGGTGGCTAACCCCTCCATTTTTGGGACTTCAAAACAACATTTTTAGCTTTTGAAAACCTCTGAAAATCAGTGGTAAAAAGCTGGGAAAAAAAAGTTGAATAATAGATGGGAAACACAAGGGCAAAAGCTTAAGAGACAAGGTTCAAAGAGGGATGGGTCACCCCCTACCTTTGATAGCTTTAAGCCACAAATTTCAGCCCATAAAAACAATGGAAAAAAAGTCCAAAAACAGCAAGTAAAGATAGAGAAGAAGTAGTGCAAAGAGGCTAGGAGTTATACCTCTTGAAAAGGAGTAACAATTTGATTCACAAACCAACAATTCCTCACCCTCAAGTGTTGAAAATCAAGCACAATAACCTCAACAAGAAGCCCTAAAAATTAGGTTTAGGGAGTGTAGAAAGAGGGTGTATAGGTTGCCAAATAGAGATAGAGAAAGAGAGAGATTTTTTCAAGAATTTTGCTTCACCAAAATTTTCTAACTTCATTTCAAGAGCGATGGTCAAGTATATATAGAAAAATATGTTACTATCTTGGAAATATCAGTATAGACACAGCTCGAGCAGTGCATGCACCTGTGGAGACAACTGCCAGCAAAATATCTATTTTACAGGAACAAGTGGCTGGCCAGCCACTAGGGGGATGGCCTTACACTCACTTCTGGCCAACCGGCCACTAGTGGGCCTACAGGCCTTTGAGTGGCCAGGCTTGAAAAAATGCTGTTTTGGTCCAAAATTGGTGCAAGGTTTATAGCCTGCTGAGGAAATCGAGCGTTCGACAAGCATATAAATCATCATTGGGTGATCAATTGGAGGCGCCCAAGTCCTAAGAGCGGTCAAAAATGGGGTGTCTACAGTTGGCCCTCTTTGATAGAGCTCGTAGAGATGAAATGACGTGAGGGAATGTCAAAGCCAAGAGCCGACCCATTTTGACAAGGCCATAAGACTGGGGCAAACAATCAAGACATAAAGGTAAATTGGTCGAACCCAAGCGTTGCCTACGTATCCCTTTGCATGGAATCAAACCAACATAGTTCAGGGATAGAATAAGAAATGATACAAATATGATGCAATGAAACAACTGAGAATACAAATGAGCACACCGCCTGGAAGTTATGAAGATGAGACTCAATGCAATACAACAATTGAAATCAATAAATGAGAAAACTACACTTCCACGTATCAAAAACAATCCAAACCACACTTCCGCGCGGAAAGGTTAACAAGAGACAAGCCAAACTACAATTCCACGTAGAGATGCTAATAAGAACAAACCAAGCCACACTTCTGCGTAGTAAGGTGATCCTAGCTACACTACCGCGTAGAGAGGATAACAAAACAAACCAAGCCACACTACCGCGTAGAGAGGATAACAAAACAAACCAAGCCCTACTACCACGCAGCGAGGTGATCCTAACTACACTACCGTGTGGAGAGGATAACAAAACAAACCAAGCCACACTACCACGCAGCAAGCTAATCTTAACTATACTACCGCATAGAGAGGATCGAGAACGACCAAGCTACACTTCTGCATAGTGTGGTACAAGAACAAACCAAGCCACACTTCCGCTCAACAAGGTGATCCTAACTACACTACCGCGTAGAAAGGATAACAAAACAAACCAAGCCACACTACTGCGCAGCGAGGTACAAAAAAAAATCAAGCCACACTACTGCACAGCAAAGTGATCCTAACTACACTACCGCGTAGAGAGGATAACAAAACAAACCAAGCTACACTACCGCGCAGCGAGTTGATCCTAACTATACTACCGCGTAGAGAGGATCGAGAACGACCAAGCTACACTTCCTCATAGTGCGGAACAAGAACAAACCAAGCCACACTTCCGCGCAGCAAGGTGATCCTAACTACACTATTGCGTAGAAAAGACCAAGAACAACCAAGTACACTTCTGCATAACATGATACAAGAACAAACCAAGCCATACTTTCACGTAGCGAGGTTAAGGGGAGAAAACACAAATCACACTTAAGTGACAAGGGTGGATACAAGAATGAAAAGCACGACGAACACGAATGCGACGCAATGCGATATAATGGATGTGAGTACAATGACGATGCATGCTCCATGCAGCATAATAGATAACAAACATAAGATGTAATGCATGTTCTATGCAAGATAATAGACACGTGAATCGAAATGATAGACAAAAAGCAGTGTTTGAAGACACCTCACAACAATCTTTGATTCACCACTTGGAGGCTCTTCAAGATGCTCAAAAAGGATAAAACTCGCTCTAACTTGAGATCGGGAAACATTCGTGTACCGAAGACACAGCGGGAATTGGAACGGTGCAACTGGAGCACAATTTCGAGACCCTCAGAATCCGCACCAACCTCAAATACCTCAATTCTTCTTCCCCAGATGAAAACAGGACCTCTTATACACTGTTGGAACAAGAGAGCAACAAAAACCAACTCGAGACCACAAAATGGGCCAGCCAGCCACAATTGGGGGACGGCTGGCCAGAAAAGGGACAGCTGGCCACCCGTGGCTTTTTTAGGGGTAATATGCTACTTCAGCTCAAGTCTTTATAAAACAACACCTAAGCTCTATTTTGGACACACACACACACAACTGAAAATCCTTTCCCTCTCTCTCTAGGTGTTTTTCTCTCTCTAGATTCACGTTTTATACGCGTTTTCAAAAACCCCACGCAAACTTTTTCTATAAAACACTTTTGGTCCTCTACATTTTGAACCAATCAAAATTTGTTTTCGTTGATTTTTTCAGGTTTTCATTACTTTGGGCTTATTTCTCTCGAGTTTTTCTTGGGTTTCGCGAGTTTTCCTAGGTTTTGACTTTTTCTAGTTTTTCCATCTTTTTCCCCATTGTCTCCATTTTCTCCATTTTTCACCACCTTTTCACCCACTTTCTGATGGTGGATGATATCCCACATAACAGTGCCCCTCCTGAGGTACCCGTGCTTCCACCTATCACCGAAGTAAAGGAGCTAGCAGTTGATGAGGCCGACGGAGCGGTAGAGGACATCGCTGTATAGACCCTGAGGCAGAGGAGGTCTTTCCTCTAAGGCCTAAGCCCAAGCTACTGCTGCTAAGATTGTAGCCATTCGACCCAGCCACTTATCACCCGTGCATGCACCTGATGGCCCTCAGATGCATGCTGCGCTTCGATGATTTTGTTGGTGGCTTGCGTGAGGATGTTTTGTTGAGGGAGCGGACCTCCCACATTTCTTATGGCTCTACTGAGGTACAAACCTTGCTTCCATGCATTTTACCTGTT
Organism: Camellia lanceoleosa; assembly: GCA_025200525.1. Lineage (NCBI taxonomy): Eukaryota > Viridiplantae > Streptophyta > Magnoliopsida > Ericales > Theaceae > Camellia > Camellia lanceoleosa. The sequence continues at coordinate 979,948 of JANUSC010000025.1, read as the reverse complement.
TTTCCATTTCATCACTGCCTTTCATCTGACTCGTTCTTCCTTGTCATAGGATGACTCTCATTCCTTGAGAGGATACGGGGCGATGACAGCTAGAGAGTGGTACCATGAGCTTCTCGCTCGGGTCCGCGAGTTGGTCGACAAGGTGGGCTTTGGCTTGTTCTGCATTGGACTCTTACGACACTTGGCCAACAGGGCCTTACTCGGAGCTTTGGTTGAGAGGTGGTAGGACACCACTAACTCCTACTTTTCTTCCACTGGAGAGATGACGATGACCCCCTACGATTTTTAGATGATCACCGATTTGGGTGTAAGGGGTGATTCGATCCCCTTTGATATGGATATGGATCGATGGGAGGCAACATGATGTATTTGCTCAGAGCACGCTCTACTTTGGACAGACCGGTGATGGTGTGATATAACTGGTTTTACGAGCGCTTCTACGAGAGCCAGCCAGAGACACAGAAAGAGGTGGAGCAGTACACGTGGGCTTTCTGATCTATCTTCTTGGTACCACCTTGTTCGCAAACAGGTGGAATACCGTGGGGCTGTATTTGCTGAGTGCCCTCGTGACATTGCCTCAGGTCTAATTCTACGCCTAGAGGGGCACTGGCCTTGCCACTCTCTATGGATACATGAGCTCTGATTCCCACATGAAGGGGAACAAGGTTGGAGGCTATTGGAGAGCCTGGGAGGTGCACTCTGCACTTTCCATCTCAGTTTATGTTTTATGTTCATACTTTCTTCTTTTTATTTTATGCCTTTATTTCTATCTACACCTGTGCTTTCTGCTTTACACTTTCTATCTTTTGTTTACACATGTTGGCTCATACAACTGATCTCTTCTTGTAGCTATGGGTCTATGCCTATTTCCCGGTCCTCGCCCCAGTGATAGTGGATGAGATAACACCGGTCGTGCCCTACTTGTGGTAATATGATGGTAGGTGTCACCTCAAGCGCCATGACAACATGACCTTCGCCTTAGGTAATTCAAAACTCAATCATTCCTACTTTATTTCCATTACTACTGCTCTCATCCATATTCTGACAACTGACAATAAGTAACAACTTGTAAATTCTCTATTTGCAGATCACATTGCAGCCATGGATGATGATGTCGACTAGAGTACAGGACCAGTACGCTAGATCTTGGGCTACCTCCTGGTACTGAATCTTGATGGAGGGCCCATTCTGCCAGACCTGGTTTCTGGGCGAGAGATTCACGCCAGACTTTGGGTCTACCTACTTCATTCATTCTAGCCCCACCCCCAACATCCATGAGAATAGTCGATAGCCTTCGATTAAGGCTCAAGGCTATGGTGAAATTTGGGCCGACGCATTCTTGAGAGGGCGGTTACATGACTTTCATTTAGACACATCTTATGCCACCCCTGACCGGAGTTCGTGCAGGTGGCATTGCAAGTGCCCCTTGGCTAGAGGGGCTGCCTAGAAGGTTGAGACTGATATTGGTGGGGCCCCTCCTACTGTGCATGCAGCCAGTTGGCCAGCGATTCCTACCATGATACCTTGTTGGCGACCGAGCGAGACGGCCTATTAGATCTTGGAGCACGGGTATGTCAGAGCTTTGAGCGCACTGCAAGTACGGACTACGCTTTACAGCTTGCATCTTGCATTTCTCTTTTTTGGATAGTGATTACTCAAATTCACTTGCAAGCACCTCTTTGGTTCACATGGTACAGAGGAGAGAGACAATGCTCGCTCTTCACGGTATCCAGGTATTCTCCTTTCTTCTCATGCATTTTATAGCTTACTCGTACTGTTCTGCACCACACTGCACTAGCAGGCCATTCTCAAGTGATACTCATACTGATATGCTAACATACATTCTGATATTGCCTCACACTGCACTGACACACTGCACTTATGTTGAATCTACCTTCTGCATCATACTCATATTGCATACTACACTCCGCAACATACTCTCACTGTACCTGATACTCTGATGCTTGTTTTTCAGATCCTACCTACACCGATGGCACCAGCGGCACTGGCAGCACCGATGACACATCCCCTAATGGCGAGGAGGAGAGGCAAATAGGCCCCAGCTCGCAGCTGAGATGAGTGTCAAGGTCGGAGCAGAGATAGAGGTGCTCGGGGTCAAAGTAGTGGGTCCCAAACAGAGGAGATCTCTTCATTCTCGAAGCCTATATTAAGCAAAGAGATCGTCGAGACCGGCAACACTGAAGAGGCTATGAGCTGATGCTCTAAGTCTAAGAGCGAGGATGATGATACTGACTCAGGGTCAGGGAATGAGGAGGATGTTGATATTGGTTCTAAGTCCAGGGGCAGAGATAGCAACGCCAGCTCCAGCTCAGAGTCCCATTCTTCTGATGATGATAGTGGTGCCGATGGCGATAGTGCCCCTGAGTGCCCTCCGATGAAGAGGACGAAGAGGGCCTCTCCAGCTTGATGCGACCGATGCAAATTTTTGTACTCTTTTAGCATCGTAATCGGCCAGTAATCCTTATATTACCAAAGGCCTCTTAATAGAATTTCATGTAATTAGGGGCTGCAAAAGAAAATATATAAATATACATAGTCCATTGAGCTGTGAAGATATACATGGGACAGATCATTTTAAACTTTTATCAACTTACAAGTGACGTCAAAAGGTATAGTAATTACACGTCATTTCATACACTATACATACAAGTAGGACTTGTCCATAGTCAAAACAAAATAACCAATTTTGAAACACAAACGAAGTATGGCCACGAGACTTGACTTGATCCGGGACCTCCTCGAGAGACGCAAATGGGTGGCTAACAAAATGAAATTCCAGGCCATCAACTTTGAGCCTGGACACACGCCTGATCACCTACATACATAATATAAATAGTGAACGGGAGCCTAGTGAATAATAACAAAGTAAATGGTTTTAACGAATGATGTCCATCATAGAGTTAAAAATTAGAGTCTTATGCAAATTTAGATTTCAAATCAGAAACAGATTCATATAATTGTTCGTATTCATTTTCAAAGTTCATACATTTCACATCATAGTATGTGGCACATCCATTAGCGTAAGCAAATCTGATGACCCATAAAGGGACAACCATGAAGGCATTCTGATGACCTATAAAGGGACGGCCATAAAGGCATTCTGATGACTCATGTGCACAGCGACATTTTCGATGACCCATAAAGAGACGGCCGTATAGGCATTCCAATGACCCATAAAGGGACGCAAAGTATCACATGATACTATGGATGCCACGAGTACATGTCAGGAACTTGGACGATCATTCATTTACACAAAACATAGCATATTCAGAAAACTGATCAGTTCATATCATATAAAAAAAAAAAAAAAACATAATCAAAGTCTAACATAACTTTACAGAGTTATGACTCACGAATAACAGATGGCTCCAAATAGATGAATAGAGTAAGCAATTTAAATATCTTGGGGCACATGACCTACACAGGTACAAAACAAATACATACAGAATTGCACACCCGGAAACATTAACTTAATTCTTCTTAGTCTTGGTGTGTCTCTACTTCTTTATCCTTATTATGGTGTCTTAAACATGACCTAGGAATGCTTAGGATGCAATGAGGATGCCAAAATGCGTGGGAAAACACTTGGTGAGATTTCTGAAAATAAAGTCCCCGCTTGAGCGTAGCTTTCTGCTTTCGAGCGGACTAGCAAACATGTGAGGAGGCCGCTCGAGCTCAACCTTCCACGCTGGAGCGGTCTACAAACTTAGAAAAGTACTAGTTATGTGATTTTCATGCTTGACGAATGCTCGACAGTCGCTCGAGCGTGAGACTCAACTCCCCGCTCGAGCGTAACTTTTGCGCTCGAGCGGTCTATGAAACATGAAACTTCTAGAAGCATGCATCTCACACTCAAGTGGACTTCTGGTCATTCAAGCGAAGATACGAAAATAAAGGTGGCTGCTCAAGCGCGAGGTCTTCCGCTCGAGGGGAAGTACAAAATCTAAAATTTCCAAATTGCACTCCCAAGCTCCAAACTCGAATCCAATGATGAAATTCATGTTCTTTTGGGTGGAAAACTTAAGACAACTTATGTAAACTTGGAGAACTTAGTGAATTTAGGATTGTTTCGCAAAATCAAGGTTCAAGAGCATATGAATTATGCAAAATTCAAACTCAAAGCTTTGAAACATAACATGCATTAGTTGTTATAAACTTCAACACCCCCAAAACAAGATCAAAGGAGGTCCAATGGTGAGAAATGCTATGGATTCTTCAAACCATGCTAGAATTACAACATGTATGAGGGAAAATCTTTGAAAACAACTTTAAAATGCTATAAAATATGCATGCATGCATGATTTGAGTTACAATTCTTCAAGTTTAACTCAATTCTTGTATCAACCTTCCTAATTCCTTAGAGTTCAAGTCCTACACATCATATTTAGACAATATAAAGGTTGAATCCTTACCTAGACTTCCCAAGATTAAGTGCTGGAGACTTAATTCTTGAATCTCTGGATTCAATTATATCTCTTCTTAGCAAGTCTCTTGGGTCAGCTCAATCTCCTCCTTGTTCTTCCTCTCTCATGTTTGTGTGTGTAGGCTCAAGAATGTGTTGAATGAAGGAAAAAGGGATGAGTGCAGGCAAAAATGTGCATTAACTAGGCTTACCTAATGATAATTAGTTAAGGCTAATTAAATGGGCATTATTTTAATCTAATTTAATTGTTCCAAATCGAATTTCAATTAAACCTACCATAAAATTCTAAAAATTCTAATTAACACATAAATCAAGTCAATTTTTGAATCAGATGCCGATAAGGCCTTCATTTCGTAATCCGAAACGGAAACATGAACAGATCTTTCTATATTAAACAGATATAAACACATATAATGCAATGTATGATGCAAAATTTCACTTTAATTTCTTTTTCTTTCCTTTTTTTAGGTATAATTAAACATGGATTAACGTTAACTATGGGTCAGAGTTGTTACACTTTTGATTATTTTCTTTTGTTTTGGTAGCTTAGTACTTGTATAGCTTCAGATAAGTTTTTACTTTTGGTTTTGAAAAACTTGTATTCTTTCTTGTAAAAACTATGATCGGGTAGAACCCTGCAGTTTTTTATAAAAAGAACTTTGTTTTTGCATCATGAGCACCACACTTGCATAAAATGTGTAGACACCCCATTTTTGGCCATCCTCAAGACTTGGATGTCATCACTTGTGCATTTGATGATTATGTTTGTTTGTGTTTGTTTTGAGCGTTCGAAGTCCTTGGCAGAACGCCCTATCTTTGAGCCTTTAGACCTTGTTCTTTCTATGCCTTGTTTTGGATTAAAACTTGGTGCCTGGAACCTTGTGGTGACCTGTCGACCACCACCAAAGGTTGTCGGCCATGGTTTGTCCTTGTCGGCCACTGGTGTGGCCGGTCGGCTACCAGTGGTGGCCGATGGCCACCAGTCTCTTTTTCCAGATATTTCTTGACATTTGTTGACAGTTGTGCCAGCTTTTAGCCCCATTAGCTGCATCTCCCTACAGGTGTATGGTTGGATGTTTCTAAGCTCAAGGCATGTTTTTCTATATATAGGGGGGTTTCTCCCCCATTTTTTAGGGTTCGAAAATTCAAAGCAAAAATCTCTCTCTCTCTCTCTCTCTCTCTCTCTCTCTCTCTCTCTCTTTCTAGATTTCTCTCTCTCTTTTACAATTTTGTGCCTGAGTGTTTGTTTTCTCTACACTTTTGCATACACATCCTAAATCAAATACTCTTACCTTTGAGCTGAGGTTACTTGGGGTCTTCTTGGAGATCTTGAAGGTGGTTTTAGCTTGGTTTTGTGCTTAGAAGTGCCCTTTGATTCAAGAGGTAGTTTACTTGTCTTGTTCACCTTGCTTTCCAAGCTTGTTTTACCATCTTTTCTTACTACATTGGGGCTGGTTTGGGCCTTTTTTTAGTTAAGGAGTGGTTCACCCTCCTTGCTTATTAGTTTGTAAAGCTTTTGTGCCTTTATTCATCACTTTCAAATCAATTTTTTTGGGCCTTTTAACCACTGAATTTCAGAGATTTTTTAGTGGTGAAAAACTCATTTTGAAGTCCAAAATTGGAGGGGTTAGCCTCCCCTTCTTGTGTCTTGTTTGCATGCCTAGTTAGCTTCACATGTTAGCATGTTTTTCTAGCTTAACTTAGCTCAAGTCCATCATGTCTTAGCCTCTGAAATAATGTGTTTTAGCTCTGTTTTAGGCTGGTTAGTTTATTTGAGTCTTGTTTTGCATAGTTGTAGTGTAACCCCATGTATTAGCCTAATGTTTTGGCTGTTCATGACTTGAGTCCAGCATGTTTTAGACCATATTTAAAGTTGTTTTGCCTCTATTTTTGGTATTTTTTTTTTTTTGAGTCTTGTTTTGCATGGTTGTAGTGTTAATTCCTTCACTAGCTTAGTGCTTTAAGGCTTTAACTATCATTGGCTTGAGTTGGTTGCATGTTTTAGTGCTTTTATCACTCATTTTCAGCACTTATAATCTCTACAACCTCCCTCAATTTTTGACTTTTGATTTGCTTTTAAAGTAGTTTCAAACCACTTGTTTGCTAAGTATGAAATGGAGGTGCTACACCTATGGTTTAATCCCTTAGGGGATTCATTACCAATAGTGTAATGCCTCTTTCATGCCTAATGCAACTTGTGGTTTGAGCCCTCTTTCCATTAGAGGACACTCACCAATGAAGTTAATGGATTAAAGGATGATTTGGTAATTAAAATGAGTAAACAAAAATCGACAAGTAAATGAGGCAAGATAAACATTCTTTGTGTTACATTGCATATGTTCAAATCAGACGTTAATTTGAACACAAGGAAAATGGAACATTTCATACTCAAAAGTGATGAAATGTGTCAATTTCCTTGGTCTCCATCGCCCTTGATCATGCATGATAGGGTGATGGACATTTTGGTCTTGTCTTGCATTTATTAAACTTGCACAATTGGTTTAACAAGCCATCATGCAATGAATTTTCTTGATTAATGGTTTGTGAACCAAATGCTAATTAAGCTAACTAATTATTACAAAACTTGAAACTAATTAACTATTCTAGTTAACTAATTATTACAAAACGAAATCAAATAACTAATTAAACTAACTAATTATTTTTAACACTTAATTAGCTACAACTAATTAATTACAACACATTTTGAATTAATGCTAATTAAACTAATTAGCTAATCCCGGGAAGTGAGTGAGGTATGCATGCTCGATTCTTCACCCGAAAAGCCACTGCCTTGCTGCCAAATGCCTCTGTTTGCACATTTGAACCCCAACAGAGTTGTCTACCTCTAGAACACCTCTAATCCACCTTAGCCACACACTATGCAAATTTCACTGATCGCCGACAGGGGGCCCGTCGGCTACCATTGGTGGCCAGTCGGCTACCACTGGTGATGGCTGTCGGCTACTGCTGGTTTGAACTCCTTTGCTACAACAGAGGGCAAAACAGAGTAGAATAGTGTATTTCTCAAGGGTTGTTTGCACACTTGGCCTCTCATTTTCATGGAGAAATTAAAGTAGTTAGTTAGCTTTTATTCATTCGGACCCTTTTTCACGAGGGCGTAATGTTGTAATAAGTGTGCATGCATGTGTGTATGTCTTTCAACCCCACGCCTTTCTCCCTTTTATTTAATCGCTTTTGATGGTTAGATTAGAGACATATTTCAATTAGCATACCTTATGCTTGCATTCATTCATCTTGTCTTGCATGCACCGAGGCTCGGCGCATCATTCAAAATGCATCGCCATTTCAATATATTCTTTGAATACGTGTTTAATCACATGTTATCAAATCGATTCATATGCTATATTAGTAGCCGAGCCTATTAATTGCATATTGCATATGTTGCATTAGGCATTTTGTATAGTTAGGAATCATGCATATTTCACTAACTCATATTTTCCAAGCTTGGAGTACTAGGTGAGTTTTTACGCTTTAGCATACTTGCATAAGTGTGAATGTTGCCATGATTAGCTTGCTTGCCGTGAGACTATGTGCTTAAATGCTTAACTGCATGAATGCCTGTGGATGAAGGCTTGTTTTGAATTGGAACAATTCAACAAATGTGTGTTTTAAGCCCACTTTGTTGAGTGGCAAATCATGTTTTAAGCCCACAATGTTTGGTGGCAAATTCGCAAACTTTAAGCCCACTTGAGGTGGCAAATTCAAACCATTTTCGCAAACAAACATGAGTTGAATTGTTCTAAATTGAGCAAGCTAGTCTATAATTGCTTGTGCGCATCACATAGTAAAACTAGTTGAATAACTGGAATAAGAGCACATAATGTTTATAAAAAATCATATCATGATTAGTAAAGGCCGATTTTTGATCGGGCGAGCGGGGGTGCTCACTTCATGACCTTCCCCTCTCGTACCTAAGTTCCCGAGCCGAAGCAACTTTGGTGATGACGGACACGTCGCCTTCAGCACAAGTCAGGGTTTCCTAAATTTTTTCAAAAATAAAATATTTAGGTAGTGACTCTGTATCTGGCAAAACGGTCCAATTTTGGTATTATTTGATTTAAAATCTATTTTTCAAAAAGATTTGATGGATTTGGACTCTTTAGTGTTTATCAGTTTCACATTGCACTTATGAGATTAGATTCAGAACCACGAGAGTCTGAACTGTGAGACCTTTCTTTTCAAACCTTCCGAAAGGGGCGTAAAAAAGGCAAGTCCACAAAATGAAAATGGAATTGAATTTGAAACCAAAAGCTTATATTGAAATGATGCTCGTAACCGGATAATGAGCCGACTAACATCCAAAATACAAAATACAACTCGATAAACAGAAAACAAAGTGAAAACAACCTAAACACAACTATTTACACTTGCTAAAAATGAAAGACTCAAAACAAGACCTCAAAACACAACACCCAGAACAGAACCACACTGCCCAACTGCCAAGCAAACTAAAATGGACGATCAGCCACTAAAGGGGATAGTCGGCTAGCAGGTGGCCGGCCAACCAAGTGTGATGGTTCATCAGCTAGCTGACAGCTGGCATCCACTCACACAACCTTGTAACATGCCCGGGGGGAACCCGTGCGCATTAAACAGTTCGGACCCTCGATTTCTTTGATCTAGTCTCACGAGTGCATTGTGAAAGATAGACGAGAGTCCAGATTTGGCAACTTTTAGAAAATTCATTTTATTGCAAAAAATATTTTGCCAGAAATGGACTGCGTCATCAGATCTCAAAGTCGCCACCTAATATTTTGGGAAATTAGGAAACCGATGACTCGTGCCAAGGCCACTGTTCGTCATAACCAAAGTTGTCTCGGTTCGAAACCTTAGGTATAAGAGGGAAAGGTCATTAATTGAGCACCCCTGCTCACCCGATCAAAAGATCGGCATTTATTAACCATGATATGGATTTTATTTTCTTTATATGCTCATGTTTTGATTATTTAATAAATCCTAAAATTTACTATGTGAAACATACAAGTATAGACTATGTCACCCACTTTGGAACAACTTGATTTCATGTAGTTTTGAAAGAGTTTTGAAGATGTACAACCCAAATAAATTGAGCTTACAAACATGAAAATCAATATCATTCCAAATTAAGCGACACAACCTCCATCCACTGGCATTCATAGAGTTATATCACATAAGCAAATAGCCTCATGGTAGAATTCTAAACATAGTGAGAAAAAACACACACAAATGGGATGCTAAAGCATAAAAACTTACATGTTTGACGACCCGCGAACAAGCTACAAAACAAAGTTAATAAAATATGCATGATCATATATACAAAATCCTAATGCAATTCACTCATGAGATGAAACTAAAGATTTGGCTTCTAAGATATGACATGTGAATTATGTCAAGAACATGAGGTAGCGCACATAATCATATAGGAATTGATTAAATCCACAAATTCAAAATTAGCCAAATTAAGATGCATAAAACATGGATGCAAAGCATGGATATAATGAAAGACGAAATATGATGCATATTCACAGATAAAGAAAGCAAGTAAAAGAATAGGATTGAAAGAAGCGGGGCGGGAAATTATTACAATACTTTGAATAAATTATTACAAACCAAATAAGAGAGAGAGAGAGGGGAATATTACAACAAAATAAAAATCTCACAAACTCTCAAAATAAAAATTAAAAAAATAAAAATAAAGAAACTTCATGTGCTTTGGGGATTGCCGGAAAATATTTTGCTTGACATGGGAAGACTGCTCCGTTCCGCTTGGGGAAACTTATTTTGTGAGAGCACTATTCATCCTAGGGCACTATTCATTGCCGACAGTACTATTCACCACGATAATTACTATTCATCATTTTTTATCGTTATTTATCTTACTGGGAATTTTTCGTACACAGTTACTATTCATCGCCGAGGTACTATTCATCGACGGTGTTACTATTCACCGCTAGAGGTTACTATTCACCCGATGGGGGTAAATTATTTAAAGTAATAAATTACAATAGTTTATATACAAATTTAAATTACAGCAGATATGTGGGTGGTGCAACATTCCCGTTAAAGCAGTAAAACAGTTATAATAAAAAAAAATTATAACAGATATGTGGGCGGTGCACCCTTCCCATTATAACGGTAAAACAATTATAAAAAAGAAAAGAAAAGAGAGTAATTTACGACAAATATGTAGGTGGTGCGGCCTTCTCATTAATGGTAAAACAATTATATAAAAAGTAATTTACAATAGATATGTGGGTAGTGCAGCCTTCCCATTAAAGCAATAAAAAAAAAAAGTTATGAAAAACAGTAAATGAAGTATTTAAACAAATTATATCACATTTTTAAATTAAATGAAAGTTTGCAAAAACACACCTTTCGGGAAAATGATGAATTTTCTGATTCACAAACTTTCTTTTGATTACCCTCAAGTCTGTGGAATATGTTCTCAATTCTCAGTCCAAAATTTAGAATTAGAGCTTTAGTGGTTGGTTTTTAAATGGTATATTGATGAAATGGAAATAAAAGTTTAGTTTAGAAAAATAAAATATCTAAGAAAATATTTTATTTTCCCTCTCTCTAAAAAAAAAAACTAATTTTCCTTCTTTCTGATTCTTTTTCTCTCAAACCCTCTCGCACCACTTCTTTTTTTCTCTCTAATTCTCTTTTTCAATTCTCTCAGCCCCCTTTGATCTCTCACTCACTTGCCTCTTTTATAGGCAATAAAAGCACACAAACAAACAAAACTTCAAATGATGGAGGAGAGAATTTTCAAAATGTGCATAGTAACTTTATAATATTATAATATATAAAATGTATAATTAGCATAAATATATGTACAAATACCTAAAAAATATATAAAAACACACAAAAACATTTAAATTATAAAATAACAAAATAAGTTGACTGATAAAATAAATTTTAGCAGGCCAAATATGTAACATAATTTGAACAAAGCGGGTCTAAAACAAAAAACAAAAAAAGCACACGATAGGAGTGTAATAAATTTTTCAAAGATGGAATAGTACCCTTATACAATATAATAATATATAAAATATTTAATATATATATACAAAAGTATGGTGCGTAGGTGAAACCACGGCATCGAATAAATTTAATAAAATATTATACAATAATATAACATAATATATATATATATATATAATACATAATAAAGGAAAAGAAAATGGAGAATGGGTCTAAAATAATTTGACAAAAACAGGTGTAAGTTTAGGATTAAAGTTTACATTCCATCTCTTCACTGAGAATTTTGTGAGATAGCATATTCTTATTTTCATCACTAGGTAATCAAAAGAAAGTGCCCAAGTCTTAGGACCGGTCAATATGGGGTGTCTACAGTTGCTCCTTTTTGACCGAGCTCAAAGTCATTTCATGACGTAAGTGAATGTCAAAGCCCGAAGACGACCCTTTTGACAAGGCCATAAGACTTGGGCAAACAAACAAGATGTAGATGCAATTAGTTAAACCCGAAGGTTGTCTACGTATCCCTTTGCAAGGAATCAAACCAGCGTAGTTCAAGGGCAGAATGCAAATGATATGCAATTGAAAATTGAACTCTCCCTTTTTCTTTTTTTTTTTTGGGGTCCTTTTTGAAAAAGTGCATGACTAATGCAATACAACAAGTAATATGAAGCATAACAAGGGATACAACCTGAATACACCCACGTAAAAGAACGAAATGTAACCGATGGTCCCAAAACGAGGAAGGTATTAACCAAGGGACAGTTTTAACCAACAACCCAAGAAAATTGAGGTATTAACCAATAATGGTTTCGATTGCCAACCCGAGAAAGGGATAGTTTCATCATCCCAAAAAAGAGCCAGTACAAAGGAGTGGTTTTTACAATCCAAAAAGTGGCAACCAGCATTAACTATGTCAAATGGTGATGTGAATAGATTGTAACCAAGTGATGCAACATGTAACTATGCAAACGATATGCTAATGCAAGTGAAAGTCGATTTTTTTCTTTTTCTTCTTTTATTTTGAAAACACATGATGTGTACAATGCAAGATGTAATGTATAGTGAGGCAAGCCTCATGCAAATGATATGAAATAAAAGAGGGTGCATCGCATACAAATGTGCATACCACACAAATAAAAGAGGGGGGTACATCACATAAAAATGTGCATACTGTACAAATGAAAAAGGGGTGCATCGCATACAAATGTACATACCGCACAGATGAAAGAGGGGTGCATTGCATACAAATGTGACGCAACACAACTGATGAACTTGAAATCCAAACACGTCTCACACGAGAGGTGGAAAAATGGTGTGAACATCAGGCGCACTTGATGTTTTTAACCAAGTAAATCAACAACCTAACGCGTTTCATGCGAAATGAGGAAAGATGGTATGAACACCAGGTGCACCTAATGTTTTTAACCGAGTAAATCAACAACCTAACACGTCTCACGTGAAAGGAGAAAAGATGGTATGAACACCAGGCGCACCTGATGTTTTTAATCGAGTAAATCAACAACCTAACGCATCTTACACGAAAAGAGAAAAGATGGTGTGAACATTAGGTGCACCTAATGTTTTTAATCGAGTAAAGCAACAATCCAACGCGTCTCACACAAAAAGAAAAGAAAAGGAAAGATGGTGTGAACATCAGGCGCACCTAATGTTTTTAACCGAGCAAATTATCAACCTAGCTAACACGTCTCATGCGAAAGGAGGAAGGATGGTGTAAACATCAGGCACACCTGATGTTTTTAACCCAGTAAATCAACAACCTAACGCGTCTCACGCGAAAGAAGGAAAATGTGAACAAATCCAAACGCGTCTCACGCGAGAAGAGAAATAGTGAACGAATCCAAATGCGTCTCACGCGAGAGGAGAAATAGTGAACAAATCCAAACGCGTCTCACGCGAGAGGAGAAATAGTGAACGAATCCGAACACGTCTCACGCAAGAGGAGAAATAGTGAACGAATCCAAACGCATCTTACGCGAGAGGATAAAATGTGGTATTACCAACAGACGTACCTAACCGTATCTCATACGATGAGGGAGAATGTAAACATCAAATCCTAACACGTTTCACATGAAAGAAGAAAATGTGGTGTAACCAACAGGCGTACCTAACCATATTTCATACGGAGAGGGGGAAGGTTTTAATTGGGAAAACATCTAATCCTAACACGTTTCACGTTAAGGGAGCAATGGTGGTGTAACCAACAAGCGTACCTAACCATATTTCATACAAAGAGGGGGAAGGTTTTAACCTGGTAAACATCAAATCGTAACACGTTTCAAGTGAAAGAAGCAAAGGTGGTGTAACCAACAAGCTTACCTAACCGTATTTCATATGGAGAGGGGGAAGGTTTTAATCGGGAAAACATTTAATCCTAACACATTTCACGTGAAAAGAGCAATGGTGGTGTAACCAACATGCGTACCTAACCGTATTTCATACAGAGAGGGGGGAGGTTTTAACTGGGTAAACTTCAAATCCTAACGCGTTTCACTCGAAATGAGAAAATGTAAATTCGAAGTCTAAACGCATCTCACGCAAGTAAAAAAAGGTACAGTAGAATGATTTTTTTTTTTTTTGTATAAATACCAAATACCATATATATAATACAAATACGTATACAGGCATACACGGGCAAATTATATACATATACGGAGACACGCAAATATATATTTTTGGACAATATACACATTCAAGGAATATTCCGTTACTATCGAGGATTTTCCATTTTCTGATGGCAGCGATGCGTTACGCTAGTATCACCACACAAAAATACGACTCTGCTACTATGAGGGTTCGAAGCCCTAACCTCAGGCTCATTCAACCAATCCCTAACCGCTGAGCCAAACCAATTCTTTTGACAAAATATATATACAAATAATATATATACAAGATATATGCATACAGACACAGTACATATACATATCTATATCTTTCCCGCCTCCCTTTGTTTTTGTCTCACTCTCTCTTCCTTCACCTTCTTCGAGCGTCGCGTCTGGCGCACGATTTCAACAATCGCAGCGCCTGACCAACAGGCTATCCAATCCTGCCCCAATTCTCAATGATCGTCTCAGCCTTCCTCCTTCTTTGTCTTCTTCTTTGGCTTCATCTTCGCTCTCTTCTTAAATTGAGGCTTGCAAAAAAAGCAGAGCAAAAGCCTGCAAACTTCCTCTGCCATCACTCTATAACCTCTTTCTTTTGCATTACTTTCCTCTGCCATGGCCTCTTTACACGGTTCTCTCACTCTTTTTCTAGACCTGAACGAGTCCACGATAGAGATGACCGATTCCGACTCTGCTGAACCTCAACCACGGGCTCCTCCTCCTCCCCTTGTTTTCAGCTTTCTAGCAATGTTAGTTGAGCAAATAATGGCGGCACAGTCTGACATCGAAGCAAACTCATATATGCTGAGGTCATGGGTGGAGACCGTCACTGCGGTCTCCAACTTGTCTCGACGATTGCAAAGCAGAATGTTTAATCTACATCAATTAACTGCACAACTCTCCCTGCTCCAACATATGTACAAGGATTCTCGAGTAGAAATTAGTGCACTGAAAAAAGCAGAACAAAGAACTGAAATGACAAGCCACCTCTGCGGCCCGATTCGAAGTTCCTTCGCATAACCAATTTGATGGCCGGTGAGGAATAATCTCCTTCAGAAGCTCTGCCAAGGCTGAGGCAGAGTCTTCAAGAGCTTCAAAGAAGTAAAGATAAAACGAGGCAGCTGATGGTAAAGTTGGGCAACAAAGCTTTGTGCAAATGAAGCCGGTTGTAATCTTTGCTGCCGAGCTGCTTCCAGAAAACTGAGAAAATGCTACTCTCTCTCTCTCTCTCTCTCTCTTTTTATTATTATTAATATATTATTATTATTATTATTTTATTTTTGGTTTGGAGTGGGCACCTATAGCTTCAACTCCTTTTTGTACAACTTTGATCAAGGTTAATCCTTGGCATTTAATAAAACGAGTTTGTTCTGCAAATCTGGATAACATGAATGGCACAACATTGAATATAAAAATCATTTTGTTTTGAATTTTGAACTTGAAAATGGATGCATTTTAGTAAATTCTGAACTAAATATTGAGCCTATCACTGACCAAAACACAAAACACAATTTAGTGAAATGAAAATGAAACAAAAACCATCCCAAAACATACCCCTTTGCGCTTGTCGAAGCAAAATGAACGCAAAACAGAGCAACACCGGTAGACCACCGGACAGAAAAGCATCACGAACAACAACTACTGTGTATTTTTTGGCGATTGCATTATTTAGGTGACAAGAACTCGATCGTGTGGGTAAAAGACGGAAAACCTGACTCAACTGTGCCCCTAGTTCATCACTTTGCCCTAGTTCACTTTAGCATTTTAGTAAATTTTGATCAACATGAGAGGTAAATTAGCACACTTGTTCCATTTACTATCTTGAAATCACATGAGCCAAATTATGAGCACTGAAAATTTTTCCTTTTGTGGTCCAAAGAATGGTCTGAGTTTTGGAAAAATTGAATAATTTTTGAGAAAATCAGTCAACTTCATTAAAAGTCCTTAAAATCTATTTTCGCAAATGACCACTACTCGATCAATGTCAAACCAACCCTTGAGATGTACAACTGAATTTGTCTTGCGACTGAGCCCGTCATGAAGGAGAAATAGGGCAACTGAATCAAATGGGGACGAGCCAATCAAATATGGATAGTCGAGTCGAATAAAGATGCACCAATCAAACATGGACGAAATGAGTGAGTTGAAAAATGATTAAAGCCGAACTTCAAGATGCAGCTGCCTACGTATCCCAAAGATAGGAATCAGGCCATACGTAGTTCCGATTAAGGTTCACTCGGGTATTAACACTCCTCTTTTGTGCTCTAACTTTTGTCAAAGTTGCCATTTCGGGTTTTCAACCTTGCAAGCTTTCCATTTTTTTCATTTCATTTTTTTTATTATTATTATTTTCTATTTTGCTCTAACTTTTGCCTGGGTCGCCCTTTCGAATTTTCGGCCCAGCGAGCCTCTCAAGGATAGTATTTCTTCAACTTGTCCAAGTTGATTGGTTGTGAGAACTCCAAACCATCCAAATCCATGAGAATGACTACTCCTCATGACCAGATTGATTTAATGATGTAGGGACTCGTCTAATTGGGTCTAAACTTGTCCCTATGGTCATGAATAGGAGCTCGGTTATCTTTTAACACTAAATCCCCTTCCCTCAAATTCCTGGATCTAACATTTTTGTTGAATGCTTTGGCAATCCTACATTGATACCCCTGAATGTGGTATAGCACCTCCAATCTTCACTCATCAAATAGCATCAGTTCCTCAAATCAGTTCTGTTACCAATCAACTTCTGTTATCTAACATTCAGACATAATCCTTAATGAAGGCACTTCCAACTCAATCGACAAAACATCCTCCATTCCATATACCAAAGAGTAAGGGGTTGCCCTGTAGACGTTCAGATTGATGTCTTGTATCCCCAAAGTGCAAAAGGCAACTTATCTGGCCAATCTCTGTATGTTTCTACCATCTTACACAGAATAGTCTTGATGTTCTTATTTGCAGCTTTAATGGCTCCATTGGTTTGTGGCCTGTAAGTTGATGACTTGTGAAAAGCCACGTTATACTTCTCAAGTAGAACTGCCACTTCTCCTTTGAAATGTGAGCCATTGTTTGCAATTAATTCGTTTGGCACCCCGTATCTGCAGATAATGTTGTTTCTGATAAATTTGGCCACATGTGATGCTTTCAACACTGAATATGACTGTGCTTCAACCCACTTGGTAAAATAGTCAATGGCAACCAAGATGAACTGATGCCCATTTGAACCTTTCAGTGTGACTACCTCAATGATATCTATGCCCCAAACTGAGAAAGGCCAAGGCGAAGTTAGGTTATAGAGTTTTGATGGCGGGATGTTCATGCGATTGGCATGGATTTGACATTTGTGGCATTGCCTAAAAAAGTTGATACAATCACTCTTCATGGTTAACCAGTAGTATCCTTGTCTAAGGATTTTTCTGGCTAGCATTGTACCATTCATATGGGCTCCACACTCTCCTCCATCGATGGCTTCCATGGTACGTTTTTCCTCTTCTTCCTCTACACACAGCTTGTACATTCCCAGATGCCCTCTCTTGTATAACTTATCTCTACAAATGACGAACTAAGTGGCCAGACACCATATCCCCCTTTTGTCTTTGGTGTTTGCCCCTTGTGGGTATGTACCACTTTCCAGAAAATTCCAAATATCAAAGTACCAAGGGTTTTCATCTTGAACTTCTTCCGTTGCGGCTATCATTTCATACGCGGGGGTGTACCTTTGTTCTATAAGGATCGGGCGCATCTTGACCACGACCAATATAACTATCATTGATGCCAAGGTTGCCAACGCATCAGCAAATCAGTTGTTCTCTCTTACTAGGTGCGTAAAAGTCAGTTTTTCAAACCTCAGGATCAACATGTCCAAGGTCTGATGGTAGACTTTCATTTTTTCCTCTTTAACTTTCCAATCTCCGTTAGCTTGAGAGACGACCAAGTTTGAGTTCCTGATCACATCCAACCTTATTGCCCCTAGTTCTAGGGCTGCTTCCAATCCAGCAATGCACACCTTATACTGTACTTGATTGTTAGATACCCTGAATTGGAGTTTGAAAGCTAAGGGGATATGGTAATCATCCGGCGCTATGAGCAACATGCCTATCCCATAGCCAAATTGATTGGACACTCCATCAAAGTACAACTTCCAAGTGTCTTCTTCCATCTGCATGACCTCTTTATCTGGGAATGAGTACTCCACATCTTCTTCTCCTTCAATTGGGTGATCAGCCAAAAATTCTGCTACGACCCTTCCTTTAACAGATTTGCGAGTGCAATACTTAAGGTCAAATTCAGAAAGCCAAAGCAACCAACGAGCTAGCCTACCAGTAAGTACTGGTTTCTCAAAGAGATATTTGATTAGATCTAATGTTGAAACCAGAATTACCGAGTGAGCTAATAGGTAGTGTCTCAACTTCATGGTGGCCCATACCAAAGCTAAGCACGCTTTTTCCAAAGGAGTATAGCGGGTCTTATATTCAAGCATTTTCTTACTTAAATAGTAGATGGCTTTCTCCACTTTCTCATCCGACTCTTGTGCAAGCCTGCATCCCATGATTGATTCAGTCACTAATAAATATAAAATCAGCGATTTTCCTGGCTCAGGTGGCGATAACACAGGTGGATTTTGCAAATACTGCTTAACTTGCTCGAAGGCGAACTGACATCGATCATCCCATTAAAATGTTTCCCTTTCTTTAGGAGACCAAACAATGGTTCACAAGTCAAGGTTAGCTTTGAAATAAACCTTTTTATGAATTGCACCTTTCCCAGAAAGCCCCGCACCTCCTTTTCAATCATTGGTGGCAGCATTTCTAAGATGGCCTTAATTTAAGATGGATCAACTTCGATTCCCTGCTGTGTGATCAGAAATCCCAATATCTTGCCCGCAGTTACCCCAAAGGTGCATTTCGGTGGATTCAGCCTTAGCCTGTATTCCCTAATTCTCTCAAAGAATTTCTTCAATGCAGTGTAATGGCTTTCTCGATCTTTGGACTTAACAATCATGTCATCTACATACACCTCAACTTCCTTGTGGATCATATCATGCAAAAGAGTGGCAGCAACTCTCTGATAAGTGGCCTTGGCATTCTTCAAACCAAATGGCATAACCCTGTAGCAATATGTCCCCCATGGTGTGGTAAATACTGTCTTTTCTCTATCCTTATTCAAATCCCGGAAGTCAACACAAACTCGGATTCTGCCATCTTTCTTCGGAACTGGCACAATATTCTAATACGAGCAAAAACCCAGCATTGATTTACTTGGTAACCTCTTTTTTAATTTTCAAGGCCCAATTTGAGCGAATTCTGCAAAGCTTTTGTTTGACAAGTCAGGCCTCAAGGTTAAGAGGGATCCTATGTTGTACAATCTCAAGGTCAATTCCTGGCATGTCTTCATAAGACCATGCAAAAACATCTTTGAATTCTTTTAATAAAGCAACTAATTGTTCACATTCCTCTAAAGACAATGTAGAACCAATTTGGATCAATCGAGGATCTTCTTCAGTACGCACATTTATAGAAACAATTTCATCCACTAATGGCTTAGCACGCCTTTCTTCCTCCCAGTCGATTAAATTTTTCAAAGCCCGAGGAATTTCTTCCTCTTCGTTTTTATCAAGATCTTGAAAATTTTGGTCAATGCTAGGAACTATGGGCACAGAAAAGTAAGCGGAAATCACATCTTCATTCCAAGCCTCGGGCTCACAAATTGCAACAAACACAAAAGAGAAATAAAAGGAAGACTCAGACATCTTAAACAAACTTAAATCTGACTCCAACCCCACAGACCCACCGGACTTAGACTCAACAGCCAATTCAGAACTCCTAATACAACTCTTTTCAAAATGCCAATTTATTTGTGAGCCATTCACTGCATCCGTGATAAAGCTTGAGCAGTTAGCAGGTACCTCTTCCCCAATCACAACAATGGTCATATCCCCCAAATTCATCGGTTCAAGGCTAGTATGCAATTCTGTCAGTAAATCAACCAGTGTTAGACCCAGGACTTCCTCTGTGCTACTTTTCGAGCTGACTTCTCTATCTTATCCAATGTCGATATGAGGATCTACCGACTCCTCGTCACTGTCAAAGAACTGATGATCGAAGAAGATCTCAAACCCAGTGTATCTCTTCCTCTCCACTTGATCAATCCAGGGCTTAGGAAAACCACAAAAAGGGAAATCTTCTCCTTGGCAGACAAAGCGTCCATTAAAGGTCCCACGAATTAGCTTATAAACCAACTCAAATTGCCGCCCAGTTCTCTTGGCTTTGATCCTCTCCCTGATCTCTTCAGTTTTCCTTTTCTAGTCATCAGTTGTGGGTGCATACCCTAGTCCGAATGCATATGGGTTATGAGGTACTTCACTGGCTGTAATAATACCTTTCCTGCCACTTTGTCCCAATCCCATCCCTGGGATGTGACCTAGTTTACTCATGAAATAGATTGATTGGGCACTGACGTATACACCTTCATCTTCTGCCATGTGCGTTTGAATTAGCTGGGTCTCTGCCAATGTAAAACCTGATAGGAACACATCCTCTTTCCCGTGTTGTATTTCTAGCAGTGGTGTTGTGACTTCTGAGGGAGGATGAATGGATGAATTTCCAAAGACAGTGGCAATTTCACCGTCATATGGGTACTTTACTAATTAATGTAGCGTAATGTAGCGTCGATGATACAGTTTTCATCTGATAAAGCCAAGGCCTTCCCAATAGCAAGTTGAATGTTGCGAGAACATCCATGACATGAAATTCAGTTTCGTACTCAGATGGACCCACCGTTATTTGTACTTTGATTGTCCCTATCACTTCTTGACTAGTATTATCATAGGCCCAGATCAATTGAGTAGTGGGCGTGAAATCTGTCAGCTTTAGCCCAATTGCATAAACAGTGCGTGTAAGGCAGACATTGACGGTTGATCTGGTGTAAATCAGAACAATCGGGATCCATTTCTTTCTACATTCTAGTGATACGTACAGAGGCTTATTATGTTCTGATCCTTCTGATGGCAGCTCTTTGTCAGCAAAAGTTATTGCTGGGATGGTTTCTCTCAGGGTGATTAATGACACTAATTGCTCGAGAGTGGTGTCAATTGACAGCTTAGCCTTGCTTAATATTGATAACATTGCCTGTTGATGTTCTCGGGAAGCCATGAGAAGACCCCAAATGGAAATGTTTGCTTGGATCTTTTTCAGTTGTTTTAGAACCAGGTCTTCTTCTACCATTTTCTCTTTCTCTTTCTCTACCTCTTTATCTTTGCCAGAGGTCTCTCATTGGTCTAGATGTGGAGGCTTGAAGTAGCGTTCACTCCTGGTCAAATGATCAATTTCATCTGCATACCAAGTCTCATCTGGCACATTGCTTACTCATTCATCATCAATGTAGGTGAGCTGTAGGTCATTATTATCCCACCATTCACCTTCGTTGACCGAAAGGAAATTATCTAACGCTACTTGAATCATTCCCACAGTATGCCCTGAATGGCTTTCTGGTTCTTCTTCTTTTCCTCTGGAACTCTTTCCTTTACTACATTCAATAGGTTTTCCGAAATCAAGTTGTAATTCATCCCCTTTTCTTTCAGTTTCCTTATCAGTACTTGACCAGCCGTGATTGTAATTCTTCGGTTCCCACCATCCCATCTGTACATTCCCAAGGTCTAATTCTTCAAAGAAATGGAGATTAGCCAAGTCCTCCTCTAGGTCAACCAAGTCATCCAACCCTTGTTCAAGTACATCCTCTCTGACAACATTGATAGAAAATGAGTCAGGTGAATCAACCTCAAGCTTTAGTTGACCACTAGAAACAATATACCAACTAGGATCATACTTTTTCTCTGATAGTTTGTCCGCTACCACCATAGGGAATTTGGGTTTTGGCTAGGTTGGAGGTGCATCCATTATACACAACTCAGTGCCTTCAGGAATATGTACCTTAGGTTTTGGTAAATGGGTGGGTGTGATATAGATACTAGGGTTAAAAGTGGATGAAAGTGTATAGATGAGGTTAAGATGAGGAGGTGGTGGAACTCTATTATGGGGCGGCAACGGGTTGGTAGTGACGTTGGGTTTTAGTGGTTGTGGGGAAGCTATGACTTTATTGCCTATGAGATCTTGGATCTCATGACGGAGACAAAAGCAACGGTCTGTTCATGTCCAGGTTGTTAGTGGAAAGCACAATATTTGGTGGGGTCATGTTTGGCTGGGAGAGGTTCGAGAAGAGGTCGGGGGTCCAAAGGATTTAAATACCCTCTTTTTGTCAAAATTTTCATTGCGTTGGAGAGTGACATATGGAGATGGGTGAATGTTCTTCTTAGGGCTCAGGTTGTGTTTTGTAGGCTAGCATAAGCAAAAGGGTCGGCTATTTTCGTGGTGGTGGCAACCAAGTTGATTTCAGAGGGCTTCACAGCTGTGCTACCACTGGTGGTAGCATTGGAACTGCGACCAAAAGGCTTCCGAACAGGTTCCTTATCCTCCACAATGATTCCCTGTTTGATGGCATCCTCTATCTGGGCCCCTATCTCATTTAAGTCATTAAAAGTGAAGAGCGGGAGGCTTATCATTTTTTGTAACATCTTTCTATGCAGATTTCTGACTATCATATGGATTTGGTCTTTTTCAAGTGGTCTGTTGGTCATCATTGCTGCTTTTTCCCTCCATCTAGTAATAAAGGCCACGAAACTTTCATTGGGCTCTTGACGGGTGGCCTCTAATTCCTGAGTAGTCACTTTAATCTGGGTGTTATAAGCATATTGGGTGATAAAGGCCTCGGCCAACTCTTTCCAACTTTGTTTTACCGAGTTCTCTAACTTGGCATATTAGATGGCAACCACTCCTGACAAAGTTTGTCCACATAAAGAGAGCTTTTGCGGACGAGTCAAACCCATAGGCTTTAAGACATTAGAGAACATGCAAATGTACACCATTGGGTTGCCAGAGCCATCAAACCTATCAATGTGTGGCATTTTGAACTGTTCTGGCAACTTCATAGCTGTCTCAGTGTACCCGTCTTCTATGTCTGGGATTGAATTAACTCTTTGTGCCTTTTTGAAAAGTTTTTCCAACTTGGCTAGCTTCGACATAATTGAGTCAGACTCAGGTGCTTCAGAGGGAAAGAGCCCTCCCGCTGGTTATGGAAGAAGAAATGATCCTCCTGAAGTTTGTGCAGGAACCCTCAGATCTTCTGGTGAGTTAAGTTCAGGAAACTCGTCAGCTGGTGGAGGTGGAGGTGGAATTGGATGAGTCACCAGAGGTGGCTAAGTAATGGACGCCCTAGATAAGCGTTGTAGTTCAGCAAGAGTATTGCCTTGAGTGGCAAGAGTAGTGCCTTGGGCAGCAGCCGTAGTGGCAACAGTATGCATGCTCCGTTGAAGGGCCAATAGTATGTCTGCTATATTCTCTGGAATCTAAGCCATCACTAATTCTGGTGAGTTGAGTGATGATGATCTAGCATGTGAAGAAATGGTATTCTGGATAGTTGATGAAGCTTCTGCTTTTCTTCATGTAACCGGTAGCAAAGAAACTAACACTGGCTGGCCCTGAACCAAATCTACACTTTTGCAAAGTCTACCAACGTAAGTCCACAGAACTTGGGGGATATCAGACCTTTCGGAAGCTATAGTGCTCAACTACCTTGCTGAAACAAAACGGGACCCCCAATCAGAATTTCATTAGCATCCTAGCTCAACTGATTACTGCAAACTTATGTTGAAAAAATAAACTCAACCCCACAAACTAAAATAACTGAACCACTCATCTGAATCTGAGAATTCTCATACATTGCACATAACACATAGCAGGAAAGAGAACAAACACTCCTATAGGGGCTAGGGTTACCCTATCCTAACTTTGAAATGATCTAGGGTTTCACTATTTAAACAAGTGGCATCATATATCCTAGAAATGGGAGAGCATCCTGTCCTAAATTTGGAAGGTACTATAGCTCATTCTATGCACAAGGTTAGCTCTACTCTAAGGGTCGAAGTCAAGGTGATGTTACTAAAGAGTCCTTTGGGTCATAACCAATGAAGATCTTAGGAAATCAGAACAGTCAAAATAGCCTCTCTTCAAAGTATGAGAACCTCCAGATCTCAAAAGATTATAACACAAGGCCTCCAAAGTAATGTAAAGATAGGTGCAGTGTCACAAAAAGTGTGTCTGTGCTCCCACCAATATCTGGGCAACACAAGAACTTTAAGTGCACCAATGCATGCAATGCAATAAACATATAATTGAAAATAAAAGTCATATCATGGAATTTGAGTCAAGTTTTCATAAAATCCTTAGCAAAGTTACCAGAAACTGTAACATGCCCGGGGGGACCCGTGCGCGTTAAACAGTTCAGATCCTCGATCTCTTTGATCTAGTCTTACGAGTGCAATGTGAAACATAAACGAGAGTCCAAATTTGGCAACTTTTAGAAAATTCATTTTATTACAAAATATATTTTGTCAGAAATGGACTGCGTCATCAGATCTCAGAGTCGCCACCTAATATTTTGGAAAATTAGAAAACCCATGACTCGTGGCAAGGCCACTATTCATCATAACCAAAGTCGTCTCGGTTCGGAACCTTAGGTATGAGAGGGGAAGGTCATTAATTAAGCACCCCCGCTCACCCGATCAAAAGATCGGCATTTACTAACCATTATATGAATTTTATTTTCTTTATACGTTCATATTCTGATTATTTAATAAATCCTAAAATTTACTATGTGAAATATACAAGTATAGACTATGTCACTCACTTTAGAACAACTTGATTTCATGTAGTCTTGAAAGAGTTTTGAAGAAGTACAATCCAAATAAATTGAGCTTACAAACATGAAAATCAACATCATTTCAAATTAAGCGACACAACATCCATCCACTGGCATTCATAGAGTTATATCACATAAGCAAATAGCCTCATGGTAGAATGCTAAACATAGTAAGAAAAAGCACACACAAACAGGATGGTAAAGCATAAAAACTTACATATTTGACGACCTGCAAATAAGCTACAAAACAAAGTTAGTAAAATATACATGATCCTATATACAAAATCCTAATGCAATTCACTCATGAGATGCAACTAAAGATTCGACTTCTAAGATATGACATGTGAATCATCTCAAAAACATGAGGTAGCGCACATAATCACATTGGAATATATTAAATCCACAAATACAAAATTAACCGAATCAAGATGCATGAAACATGGATGCAAAGCATTGATATAATGAAAGATGAAATATGATGCATATTCACAGATAAAGAAAGCAAGTAAAAAAAAACGGCATAGAAAGAAGCCAGGTAGGGAATTATTACAATACTTTGAATAAATTATTACAAACCAAATAAAAGAGAGAGAGAGACAAAGACAGAGACAGAAAAGGGAATATTACAACAAAATAAAAACCTCACAAACTCTCAAAATAATAAATAAATTAATTAATTAAAAATAATAAAAATAAAGAAACTTCATGTGCTTTGGGGATTGCCGGAAAATATTCTGCTTGACGCGTAAGGATTGCTCCGTTCCACCTGGGGAAACTTATTCATCCCAGGGCACTATTCATTGTCGACAGTACTATTCACCACGATAATTACTTTTCACCATTTTTTATCATTATTCATCTTACCGGGCATTTTTGTTCGCAGTTACTATTCATCGTCGGAGGTACTATTTATCGACAGGGTTACTATTCACCACCGGAGGTACTATTCACCGCCGGAGGTCACTATTCATCTGGTGGGGGTAAATTATTTAAAGTAATAAATTACAACAGTTTATATACAATATTTAAATTATAGTAGCTATGTACCTTCCCATTTTTGGTAAAACAATTATATAAAAAGTAATTTACAACAGATATGTGGGTTGTGCAGCCTTCCCATTAAAACAATAAAAAAAAAGTTATGAAAAGCAATAAATAAAGTATTTAAACAAATTATATCGCATTTTTAAATAAAATGAAAGTTTGCAAAAGCTCACTTTTCGAGGAAATGATGAATTTTCTGATTCACAAACTTTCTTTTGATTACCCTCAGGTCTGTGGAATATGTTCTCAATTCTCAGTCCAAAATTTGGAATTACAGCTTTAGTGGTTGGTTTTTGAATGGTGTATTGATGAAATAGAAATAAAAGTTTGGTTCAGAAAAATAAAATATCTAAGAAAATATTTTATTTTCCCTCTCTCTCTAAAAAAAAAAAAAACTAATTTTCCTTTTTTCTGATTCTTTTTCTCTCAAACTCTCTCGCACCACTTCTTTTTTTCTCTCTAATTCTCTTTTTCAATTCTCTCAGCCCCCTTTGATCTCTCAATCACCTGCCTCTTTTATAGGCAATAAAAGCACAAAAACAAACAAAACTTCAAATGGTGGATGAGAGAATTTTCAAAATGTGCATAGTAACTTTATAATATTATAATATATAAAATGTATAATTAGCATAAATATATGTACAAATACCTTAAAAAAATCTAAAACCACACAAAAACATTTAAATTATAAAATAACAAAATAAATGGATTGATAAAATAAATTTTAGCAGACCAAATATGAAACATAATTTGACCAAAGCGGGTAAAAAAAAAAAAAAAAAGATGAGAATGTAATGAATTTTTCAAAGAGGGAATAGTACCCTCATATAATATAATAATGTATAAAATATTTAATATATATATATACAAAAGTATGGTGCGTGGGTGAAACCACGACACCAATAAATTTAATAAAATATTATATAATAATATAACATAATATATATATAATACATAATAAAGGAAAAGAAAATAGAGAATGGATCTAAAATAATTTGGCAAAAACAGGTGTAAGGTTGGGATTAAAGTTTACATTTCATCTTTTCACTGAGAATTTTGTGAGATAGCATATTTTTATTTTCATCATCGGGTAACCAAAAGAAAGTGCCTAAGCCTTAGGGCTAGTCAAAATGGAGTGTCTACAAACCTTATCCTCTACAAAAGGTCTTCATTCACTGTTTCTTCGACAGAACCTCATTTTTGCTACAGTTTTCTTTGAAAATGGAGATACTCTTTGCCAAGAAGCTCGAAGATTGGATAGTCACTTTGGACGGCACGGAAAAGGTAAATTTCTGAGGTTTCAGCATAAACGCGCTTTTTTCGTTGAGCTGTACTTCACTTTGTTTTCCGTTTCTCTATATCGCGGTTCGATGTTAGAACCCAGTTACATACGTATTTCGTTTCAGAACACAAGAAATGTGTTCGACTCTTGAAGAATTTCAAGCTTTGATGGAATCCCGATGTGACGAGCAGAACATGCCTCAACCCCATTTTGGCCATGCTCAAGCTTTGGGATGGATGTATGGGCTCACTTTGCATGAAGCCCGATCTTTAGCTCATGACGGAGAGCTAGATATACCCAGCTTGATTCATCGGTTTTCTAACATCAGCAATAGAGGTGACCTTCTCTGGCGAGGTTACCGACAACATGACCTCTGTTTATGTATGCTCGTGCACTTTCTTCTTGCCCTTAGTTGCGGCAGAGCCAGCATTAGGTTAATTGAAGTGACTCAATGTTTGAAAGTGGGTAAGAGTTGCATTGGCTTGGCACTGGCCGAGACCTTGATGGGTTTAGATGCTATTCATTGGCGAGAGACCACTTGGTTTGTGGGAAGCCCACTGCTTCTTCAGGTATGGTTCCCCACCTTTCTTATTTATACTCGCATCACTCGGCACTCATTCTCTATTTTCATCTCAGCAACCCGTTCTTTACATTTCTCTCAAAGCACATCCTCTATTCTTTTATCTGTCTTATTTTTCATCGCTTCCCAGGTGTGGTTAATGGACAAACTGAAAGTGGGGACCCTTGTCCAACATATTCAGCCAAAGCCTACTTCTTTTGCCAGCAACTAGTGGAATTCCCTTTAAAGGGGTTGTGGTGTGATTGGATATGCAACAGATCTGCGGCTGATATCGCTTGGCGTTGTCCCGGGCTCTGTTTGACATAAATGAGTTACAGCATGTCCTGACAATCAGGTGTAGAGTTAATTGGCCTCACACACTGCGTGTTCTATTTCCCCCTCCAATTTAGACATTAGTTTGGATATGATTAGACTCGCCTAAATAAAGGGGTGGAATACATAGTTTCATTTCCAGTTCATGCCTCGCACTTGCCCCGGTGTCTCGCTGCTTCGAGAACGAGGAAGCTTTTGACCCCTATTATTGACTTCAATGACACTCTTTCTGGCAAGTGCTTTGCTTGGCTTGTGGAGTAGATAGAGGTTGGGCCATCTTTGGTTGTAGAGATGTCCGCAAGCACGAGTAGGGGACGCAGGAACACCTGACTCATCTATGCCCTTAGTTTATTGCTTTAACTTTCTTTTCAAGTTTTTATGATGTAAAAAGCAACTTTGATTTAAATTAGAGAGTTGGAGAAGCTGAAATTAATGGAATTAA
Source organism: Camellia lanceoleosa (assembly GCA_025200525.1). Classification (NCBI taxonomy): domain Eukaryota; kingdom Viridiplantae; phylum Streptophyta; class Magnoliopsida; order Ericales; family Theaceae; genus Camellia; species Camellia lanceoleosa. The sequence goes on along the minus strand of JANUSC010000025.1, from coordinate 951,493 downwards.
AGTTGTGAGCACTAAAGAAATTTTCCATTTGGTCACAAAAATGGTCTAAGTTGTAAAAGGTAAAATTTTGAGCAAATCCACTCATTAAAACTTTTCAAAACAATTTTCAGAAACAGTCACTACCTGACACGCGCAAAATCAGTCCTCAAGATGCACGGCCCCAAATCAAAAAATCATAGTTGCCCACAAATGTATTCACCATTACTGCTCTTCATTCCAACTGGCCCTTTTGTTGAATCAAGGTAACACAACCAAGCTAGAAGATAATGAACAAAGATGGCCTAATCAAACAAGATGGATAGGACAGTTGAGTCGGAGATGGTTATGCTGAACTTTAGGATGAAGTTGCCTATGTATCCCAAAGATGGGAATCAGGCCTTACGTAGTTCGGTTCTGGTTCTGTCACACCCCAAACCCGGCCCTAAAAGTTTGGGCATGACTCATTCGAAAATGGACACCAAACCTATTATACATATCATACGGGGCCTGAACGGAAGCATTAAATAATATAAAATACATAGAAAAACATCCATCGAGCTATTACTAACATGCGAGGACCACAACATTACACTAAATAAATAATATACAGAAAATGTGCACACATACATCTTGACTTAGCTTCACAATTAGGCGTATAATGAAAATATTAATAAAAGACAACCACAGCATAAACCAATAACCCCCCCAACACATATAAAATGCACGGGCTTCAGTTAGTGCCTGGACACACCAAAGTTGACAAAAGAGAGACGAGCCTTAAGTGTTAGGACTAGACTCCCGGTTGATTACCTACAGAAACAGACAAAATACAGAATGAGCAAAACTCAGTAAATAATAATACATAAATAATGTAATGTCTAACCTAAATAATCAAACATATAACCGCAGATGCATATGATTAACTATATTCCATATTATTTCCAAAACGGCCATGGGTCCAATTTCCGTAACAGAATGGCTTTAAGCCCAGTATATACCGAACAACCATAGGCCTACAGATACAGAACGACCATGGGTCCAGAAATATCAGAAAGGCCATCGGCCCAGAAATAACAGAACGGCTTATCAATCTAGAAATAACAGAACGCATAAGTGTGGGGTAACAGAACGCATAAGCGTGGGGTAACAGAACGCATAAGCGTAAGGTAACAGAACGCATAAGCGTGGGGTAACAGAAATAACAGAAATAATAGAAATAACAAATGTATGGGCTCAAGAGGTGGCTCCCACCAAGGTGTAGCACTTAGTTCCGTACAGCACTTTGTTCCATACCAGAATCAATAAGTTTTAAAACAACAGTGTATACCATGTCATATCATAAGCGGAACAATTACAGAACATGACACGTAAACAGAATGAATATCCAGAATAGAATAGCCCAAGTTCATATAAATAATGTCACACAATAGGATACATAAGTCATCTCATGATTCCTTTCAAATGGCCATAATCGTCTCATGTAAATCAGAATATTACTAATAGAAACGGAATAACTTACCCCACATCAGTCCTGAGTTATCATTGACAAAGCATAAGGGTTCGGAATGCACAAGCATCATTGTTCTTCTCATTCACTATGATCCAATAAGGGTAATTTACAGATAACAGCACGTTAATAGTGTTCATTAACAGTAACAAAACATACAACTATAGCACTATCCATAGTTCTAACCAGCTGCCCAATCATGTCAATCCATTTTAAACAAATATCTATGTCGTAAGTCATGCACTGAAGTTCTCAAGAGGACATTCGGAATATCATGTTCCCATTCAAAATATTATGCCCCGATAAACGGAGTTTACATTCATGATGTCCTTCTATTACCAATTCCATAGCATCAATAGTTTACATATCGTTTCTGTGCAGAATCATGGGTACTTTACAGGTTGTAACACATTACCGATACATTATCGTTAACCATTGAACACACCCGAAATGTAAAGTAGTTTTAGAGCCAAACTGAGGTATGTTAAATCCTTCACTGCTTACATAAGCCTCAATCCCTACATACGTTAGCATAATTGCCCACAAGAACAGAATATTAATAACAATGATTATTAATGATAAATAATGTACAATTATAGTACTATTACTCACAGTGTTCAGGTGCGTGGTCCGCCCTTGTAGCTAACCCTACACAAGTCACGTAATTCAAACATAATCCATCATAGTACAACATCATTTAGTTCATTAACACCATTTACAAGTCAACATAACTCAAAATAAACCCTTGAATCTCATTTTAACATTCAAAAATCGAGTTCATGTCATCCATATCCTTAATAGATTATTTCCCTAATTTTTCCTTTACATGATAGGATGAATTCCAACATTTATAACAAGGTTCATTCGCAAATTTTAAACATAATTTCCAAACATTTCCAAATTCCAATTAAACTTGAACACATCTAATTCAATATCTTAATTTCATTACTCTACTTTCAATTTGGGCCAATTCATTGGTTATCATCATTAATTAACCTAGGGTTTCAAGGAAAATGAGGATTTTTAACAAAACAATCAAACTTCTTAAATCATCACTTTTAATTCCAATTTTCCCAATGATTCTACATTTAGGATTCCCAATCCATCATTTAAACCCACCAATTTAACTCCCAACATCACAAACCCCAAAACCCCCAATTCTCATACTAGACACTACATGCTCAAAAATGGAAACTTGTACATTTATACAATGAAAATACCCCAAATCTATCTATTGATGTAGGTAGTGAAGACAACTAGAACCCCTACCTCAAGCAGGGAGCAAAGCTTTGAGAAGAATCCTCCAAAATCTCAAAATTCCAATCGGTTGAAAATGTTCACCTTCTTGCCTTCTTCACTTCTTGGTGGAAGATCTTACTCAAACCCAAGGGAAATGGACGTATTGGAGATCAAGGACCCAGGGTTTTTCGGCCCTAAGACAAAGGAAAGAAGAGGGAAAAAGAAAATTTGAGAAATGATCTAAAAATCCCGATTTTAAGCTGCTGTACCCGCTATTCCCGCTCGAGCGTCCCTATTCTCGCTCGAGCGGACCTGCACCCAGCACAGATTTCGAAACTTTGAACAGGTGTAACTCTCCCATCCGGACTCCGTTTTAGGTCATTCTTGTGTCCAAATTGAAGCCCCGGAAATAAGATTTACAATGGTTCTAACCTCACATCCAAATTCAAAGTGTGGAAAAAGAAAAGGGAAAAAGAGTGGCGACTGATCGTAGACGAATCATTCAAATTAAAGCTTTTGGTTCCATCCTACTTTACCTTCATTTTACCACCTCAACCCATACTCCAAAATAACATAAGAAGGTTCTAAGTACACTAATAAAATGTCCAAAACGAACCCACGTGCCTCAGAAATACAACTCAACCTAGAGACCCGCTCGAGCGCCCAACCTTGAGCTCGAGCGCGAAGACCAAAAAGGATGTCCGCTCGAGCGTCAACTCCACCGCTTGAGCGGGAAATTACAACTCCCAGAATCTCAGGCCGTCTGCAAAATTTGCTGGGAACCCCGAAAGTACGCTCGAGCGCCAACTACTCCGCTCGAGTGAAGGGAAAAATTTTCAGATTGTTTGGTAAAGGTCACCAACTCCAGTTTCAAAGACATAACTCGACAGATAGTTCTTCAATTCCAATGGCAAACACATTAACCTCTAATTAAATAAGGATAACCTTCTATACGCACTTTGGGGTCATTACATTCTCCCCACCTTAAGAAGTTTGGTCCTCCAAACTTGGTTCATCTGATTATAAGTTTAGTTCCGTCCTGGACATATAACATTTCTCAATCATTTCATAAGCTATCAAACATAATTCAAACTTGGTAAATTCGCACGTAACTCTTATTATCACAATTCCTCAAAGGTATATGCTTCTTATAACAATTAGACCCATAATAGCAATTAAATGCTAAATCAACGACTTTGGGGCTCTTTACTCATTATCTGAATTAGACTTATCAGTTCAAATCAAATCTCTAACAGGCTCAAATTTAAACTCAATACTGGCTTATTTCAAAGTCAACATCTTGACATCAAACACATAATACATTTACCCAAAAGTTATTATATTCTTGTTCCATAGTTAGTAAAATGTTCCTAGCATGAACAAAAACATTTTCCAAGAATATGTAATACATAAGTTCTTTAAACCCTTCATAAGTACATATAATATGTTGTTCAGAGATATTACTCAGAAACTCATCAGACCTTTCAAAAATATCAGATGATGAAATAATTCCCAATAGTATTAAACTAATGTAAACTTTGACAGAATAATCTCTAAGCCAACTTACAACAGATAAGACAGAATAGCTTGAAGCTCAACATAGAGCCTTCATCAATTATCAATTGAAGGACTTATTCATACATAGCAAAATATTTTTTTATTTTTATTTATTTATTTATTTATTTATTTTTAAAAAACTTGTCATATCTTGAACATTCGGAATTTCGTAGCATATCTAGTCATCTTGGGAAAATTATCCAAAGAACTTATCATATCATAAACTTGTCGGAAGTTCGTAACATTTTTGTCACTTTAGAAAATACTTGTCATATCGAACATTTCGTAACCCGAAATATGGATTTCCTTAAACATTGAATAGCATGGTTATAGTTAAAATCATTTATGCCAAATCAATTCATCAGTTACAGCAATATCAAAACTAGCATTATATACTTTGATTGAAGCATAAAGTACAAAACTGTAGAAGCATATGATTGATTACATTCTGTAATTATTTCCATTACAGTCATGGATCCAGTTTTCCTTAGCAGAGTGACTTTAAGCCCAACATGTATCGAGCAGCCATAAATCCACAGATACAAAACGGCCATAAGCCTAGAAATATATATACATATGTAACTGCAAAACTCAAAAAGTTAGTCCAATACTATTGTATTTTCAGAACGGCTTTAGGCCCGAAAATAACAGAACGGCCCTTGGCCCAGAAATACCGAATGGCTCTCGGCCCAGAATATTACAAAATAAGTTACTAGATGCATATAGACTTATATCATCACGGAAAAGATTTCTCAATCTCAAATTCTTAATACACCGAGGCAGGATTCTAATTCTTGCAGTAACTTATTAGAGTACCACTCATTCTGGTTTGATGTCAAATTAGTCAATAATTATCTATTGTTTTTCAAGTGTCATATGGACAGACACGTATTATAGGCAGGATTCCTCATGTTATTCGACTATTACTTAGAAAAAGTCCCAGTTACAGATTGCAGATTATCCATAAACAGAACAGATTACAGATTACGAATTTCAGACTTCAAATCACAGATTATAGAGGTCAGAATACAAAGTACAGTACAGATTACAGATTTCCACAATCAAATCCCAATTACACATAAACCATACTCATTAGGTGCCATCAATAATTTCCTATAAGAAGTTGTTGGTAATTAAAATAGCTTATATATCATTCACTTGATGTTGAAATTAAACAAATGCTAAAAGCCCAACCATATTATCATTATTTCCACAGATAACCATGAACCAACAATACAAATTTCATTTAATTCTTACCGATCAGCTCACATCCTTACCACGCTTCCGCAGTGCCCTATTCACATTGCATGTCTTGCATTCTTCACCAGCCTATATAAGATAAACAGAGGCAATAAAGGACATACAACAGATATAGATTGTGGTCATCAAAGTTAGCAGATAAAACATTTAACGTTGCCACCAAGTTCTTTCATATGCACTAAGGATGTCATGCATGATGCCTAAGTCTTTTCTAGACATCCTAAAGCTCAATGGATTCGTGTGTGGGGTAGCAACTCGTGCTCTGATACCACCTGTCACACCCCAAACCCGTCCCTAAAAGTTTGAGCATGACTCATTCGAAAATGGACACCAAACCTGTTATACATATCATACGGGGCCTGAACGGAAACATTCAATAATATAAAATACATAGAAAAACATCCATTGAGCTATTACTAACATGCCAGGATCACAACATTACACTAAATAAATAATATACAGAAAATGTGCACACATACATCTTGACTTAGCTTCACAATTAGGCGTATAATGAAAATATTAATAAAAGACAACCACAGCATAAACCAATAACCCCCCCAACACATATAAAATGCACGGGCTTCAGTTAGTGCTTGGACACACCAAAGTTGACAAAAGAGAGACGAGCCTTAAGTGTTAGGACTAGACTCCCGGTTGATTACCTACAGAAACAGACAAAATACAGAATGAGCGAAACTCAGTGAATAATAGTACATAAATAATGTAATGTCTAACCTGAATAATCAAACATATAACCGCAGATGCATATGATTAACTACATTCCATAATTATTTTCAAAACGGCCACGGGTCCAATTTCCGTAACAAAATGGCTTTAAGCCCAGTATATACCGAACAGCCATAGGCCTACAGATACAGAACGACCATGGGTCTAGAAATATCAGAACAGCCATCGGCCCAGAAATAACAGAACGGCTTATCAGTCTAGAAATAACAGAACGCATAAGTGTGGGGTAACATAACGCATAAGCGTAAGGTAACAGAACGCATAAGCGTGGGGTAACAGAAATAACAGAAATAATAGAAATAACAAATGTATGGCCTCAAGAGGTAGCTCGTACGGATTCTAGAGATGGCTCCCACCAAGGTGTAGCACTTAGTTCCGTACAGCACTTTGTTGCATACCAGAATCAATAAGTTTTAAAACAAAAGTGTATACCATGTCATATCATAAGCGGAACAATTACAGAACATGATACGTAAACAGAATGAATATCCAGAATAGAATAACCCCAAGTTCATATAAATAACGTCACACAATAGGATACATAAGCCATCCCATGATTCCTTTCAAATGGCCATAATCGTCTCATGTAAATCAGAATATTACTAATAGAAACGGAATAACTTACCCCACATCAGTCCTGAGTTATCATTGACAAAGCATAAGGGTTCGGAATGCACAAGCATCATTGTTCTTCTCATTCACTATGATCCAATAAGGGTAATTTACAGATAACAGCACGTTAATAGTGTTCATTAACAGTAACAAAACATACAACTATAGCACTATCCATAGTTCTAACCAGCTGCCCAATCATGTCAATCCATTTTAAACAAATATCTATGTCGTAAGTCATGCACTGAAGTTCTCAAGAGGATATTCGGAATATCATGTTTCCATTCAAAATATTATGCCCCGATAAACGGAGTTTACATTCATGATGTCCTTTTATTACCAATTCCATAGCATCAATAGTTTACATATCGTTTCTGTGCAGAATCATGGGTACTTTACAGGTTGTAACACATTACCGATACATTATCGTTAACCATTGAACACACCCGAAATGTAAAGTAGTTTCAGAGCCAAACTGAGGTATGTTAAATCCTTCACTGCTTACATAAGCCTCAATCCCCACATACGTTAGCATAATTGCCCACAAGAACAGAATATTAATAACAATGATTATTAACGATAAATAATGTACAATTATAGTACTATTACTCACAGTGTTCAGGTGCGTGGTCCGCCCTTGTAGCTAACCCTACACAAGTCACGTAATTCAAACATAATCCATCATAGTACAACATCATTTAGTTCATTAACACCATTTACAAGTCAACATAATTCAAAATAAACCCTTGAATCTCATTTTAACATTCAAAAATCGAGTTCATGTCATCCATATCCTTAATAGATTATTTCCCTAATTTTTCCTTTACATGATAGCATGAATTCCAACATTTATAACAAGGTTCATTCGCAAATTTTAAACATAATTTCCAAACATTTCCAAATTCCAATTAAACTTGAACACATCTAATTCAATTTCTCAATTTCATTACTCTACTTTCAATTTGGGCCAATTCATTGGTTATCATCATTAATTAACCTAGGGTTTCAAGGAAAATGAGGATTTTTAACAAAACAATCAAACTTCTTAAATCATCACTTTTAATTCCAATTTTCCCAATGATTCTACATTTAGGATTCCCAATCCATCATTTAAACCCACCAATTTAACTCCCAACATCACAAACCCCAAAATCCCCAATTCTCATACTAGACACTACATGCTCAAAAATGGAAACTTGTACATTTATACAATGAAAATACCCCAAATCTATCTATTGATGTAGGTAGTGAAGACAACTAGAACCCCTACCTCAAGAATCAAGCAGGGAGTAAAGCTTTGAGAAGAATCCTCCAAAATCTCAAAATTCCAATCGGTTGAAAATGTTCACCTTCTTGCCTTCTTCACTTCTTGGTGGAAGATCTTACTCAAACCCAAGGGAAATGGACGTATTGGAGATCAAGGACCCAGGGTTTTTCGGCCCTAAGACAAAGGAAAGAAGAGGGAAAAAGAAAATGTGAGAAATGATCTAAAAATCCCGATTTTAAGTTTCTTTGTACCTATTCCTTTCGGCGTCCCTATTCTCGCTCGAGCGGACTGCAGACCCAAAGAGATTTTGAAACTTTGAACAGGTGTAACTCTCTCATCCGGACTCCGTTTTAGGTCGTTCTTGTGTCCAAATTGAAGCCCCGGAAATAAGATTTCCAATGGTTCTAACCTCACATCCAAATTCAAAGTGTGGAAAAAGAAAAGGGCAAAAGAGTGGCGACTGATCGTAGACGAATCATTCAAATTAAAGCTTTTGGTTCCATCCTACTTTACCTTCATTTTACCACCTCAACCCATACTCCAAAATAACATAAGAAGGTTCTAAGTACACTAATAAAATGTCCAAAACGAACCCACGTGCCTCAGAAATACAACTCAACCTAGAGACCCGCTCGAGCGCCCAACCTTGCGCTCGAGCGCGAAGACCAACAAGGATGTCCACTTGAGCGTCAACTCCATTGCTCGAGCGGGAAATCACAACTCCCAGAATCTCAGGTCGTCTACAAAATTTGCTGGGAACCCCGAAAGTACGCTCGAGCGCCAACTACTCTGCTCGAACGGAGGGAAAGATTTTTTGATTGTTTGGTAAAGGTCACCAACTCCAGTTTCAAAGACATAACTCGACAGATAGTTCTTCAATTCCAATTGCAAACACATTAACCTCTAATTAAATAAGGATAACCTTCTATATGCACTTTGGGGTCATTACAGGTTCACTCGAGTATTAACTTTCTCATTTTGTGCTTTAACTTTTGCCAAAGTCGCCCTTCCGAGTTTTCGACCTTGCGAGCTCTATTTTTCTTTATTTCCAATTTTTCATACTCTAACTTTTGCCTAGGTCGCCCTTTCGAGTTTTCAGCCTGGCGAGCCTCTCAGGGGTAATATTTCTTAAACTTATCCATGTTGATCGGCTGTGAGAACTCCAGGTCATCTAGGTCCGTAAGGATGATTGCCCCTCCTGACTAAATAGACTTGATAATGTAAGGACCAGTCCAATTAGGTCGGAACTTGCCCCTAGGGTCATGGATAAGAGCTCGGTTTTCTTTCAGCACCATATCTCCTTTCTTGAGGTTTTTAGACTTGACCTTCTTATTAAAAGCCTTAGCAATCCTGCGTTGGTAGCCCTGGGCATGATATAATGCCTTCAACCTTCTTTCATCAAACAACATCAATTCCTTAAATCTGCTCTACTTCCAGTCCACCTCCGCTATCTGACACTAGGCTATAACTCGCAGCGACGACACTTCGATCTCAATTGGTAGAATGACTTCCATCCCATACACTAGGGAATAAGGGGTCGCCCCTATAGATGTTCGAATTGATGTTCTGTAGCCCCAAAGTGCAAATGGCAACTTGTCCGGCCAGTCTTTGTAAGTTTTCACCATCTTCCACAAGATGTTCTTGACATTCTTATTGGCGGCCTCAGCAGCTCCATTGGTCTGCAGTCTATATGTTGATGACTTAGGAAAAGCCACATTATATTTCTCAAGTAGGTCCACCATCTCTTTCTTGAAGTGTGAGCTATTATTGGATATAATCTCGTTCGGAACCCCATACCTGCAGATGATGTTGTTTCTGATAAACTTGGCCACATGTGACACTTTCAACACAGCATAAGACTAAGCTTCTACCCACTTAGTAAAGTAGTCGATTCCCACCAAGATGAACTTTTGTCTATTCGAGCCCTTTGGCATGACGCCGTCGATAACATCAATCCCCCAGACTGAGAATCGCCATGGTGAACTCATGTTGTAGAGCTTTGACGGCAGAATATTCATGCGATTGGCATAGATTTGACATTTGTGGCATCGCCATACAAACCCAATACAATCCTCCTCTATGGTTGACCAATAATAGCCTTGTTTGAGGATTTTTCGAGCCAGCATCACACTATTCATGTGTGCTACACACTTCCCTCCGTGGATGGCCTCCATGAGACGCTTTAATTCCTCTTCTTCAATACACAACTTGTGCATTCCAAGATGACCTCTTTTGTAGAGCTTGTTTCCGTAGATGATAAATTGGATGGCCAGACACATATGCCCCGTTTGTCCTTGGCACTTGCCCCTGGTGGATATGTATCCTTTTCGAGGAAATTCCAAATGTCGTAATACTAGGGGTTCTTTTCTTGAACCTCATATATTGCAGGCAATAGTCTCATAGGCAGGCGTGTACTTCTGTTCAATGATGATCGGACACATCTTCACTCCTAACGAGATGTCTATCATAGAAGATAGAGTTGCCACTACATCAGGGAACCAGTTGTTCTCTCTCAGTAGAAATGTAAATGTCGGCTTTTCAAACGTCAGAATCATAATATCTACAGTCTGATGATAAACCTTCATTTTCTCTTCTTTGACTTTCTAGTCTCTGTTTGCTTGAGAAACAACCAAGTTCGAGTCTCCGATGACGTCCAACCTTATTGCCCCTAGTTCTAGGGCAGTTTCCAAACCAGCAATACACGTCTCGTATTCTGCTTCGTTGTTAGACACTTTGAATTGGAGTTTGAAGGCTAGGGTTATATGGGAATCATCGGGTGCTATCAGCAACACCCCTATCCCATAACCATACTGATTAGACGCTCTGTCAAAATACATTGTCCATGTTTCCTCTTCTACTTACAGAATATCTTCATCTGGAAATAGGTATTTCACTACTTCATCGCTTTTCACCAGGTGGTTTGCTAGGAATTCCACTACAACTCTCCCTTTAACTGATTTGCGCATGACATATTTGAGATCAAATTCAGAGAGAAGAAGAAACCAATGAGCTAGCCTGCCCGTAAGTGCTGGTTTCTCAAAGAGATAGTTGATAGGATCTAATCTTGAAATCAGGATTACAGAGTGAGCTAACAAGTAGTACCTTAACTTCCTGGTAGCCCATACCAAGGCTAAGCAAGCTTTCTCTAAGGGAGTGTAGTGGGTCTCATAGTCCAGCATCTTCTTGCTCAAGTAGTACATGGCCTTCTCCACCCTATCTTCATATTCCTAAGCTAGCATGCACCCCATGGTTGAATCCGTTACCAACAAATACAAAATTAGAGGCTTCCTCGGCTCTGATGGCGACAATACAGGGGATTCTGGAGGTACTACTTGACTTGTTCAAAAGCAAACTAACATCGATCATCCCATCGGAACTTCTTTCATTTCTTCAGGAGACCAAATAGTGGTTCACAAGTTAAGGTTAATTTTGAAATAAACTATCTTATGAATCACACCTTGCCTAGAAAGCTGTGCACCTCTTTTTCAGTCCTTGGTGGTGGCATTTCTAAGATGGCCTTGATTTTGGAAAGATCTACTTCAATTCCCCTCTGTGTGATTAGAAATCACATCACTTTCCCTGCCGTTACATCAAAGGTGCATTTCTGTGGGTTTAACCTCAATCTGTACTCTCTAATTCATTAAAAGAATTTTTCCAGCGCGGCGTAGTGGCCTTCTCACTTTTTGGACTTGACAATCGTGTCATCCACATACACCTCAACCTCTTAGTGGATCATGTTGTGCAAAATGGTGGTCGCAGCCCTCTAATATGTAGCCCTAGATTTCTTCAACCCAAAAGGCATGACTCGGTGCGGTGTAGGGAAAGCAGTCTTTTCTCTATTTTCAGGTGCCATCAGAATCTGGTTATACCCGAAAAACTCATCCATGAACGATAGCAATACATGGCCTGCGGTGAAGTCTACCAACTCATCAATGTATGGCAGCGAAAAATCGTCCTTTGGGCTAGCTCTGTTCAAGTCTCGGAAGTCGACACAAACCCTAATTCTACCATCCTTCTTCAGAACTGGGACGATATTGGTCAACCAAGTTAGACACTCGGATACTAACAAGAATCTTGCATCAATATGCTTGGTGACATCTTCCTTGATTTTCAATGCCCAATCCGAACGAATTCTGCACAGTTTCTGTTTGACGGGTCGGGCCTCAGGGTCAAGAGGGATCTAATGTTGTATAATTTCAGGGTCGATTCCAGGCATGTCTTCGTAAAACCACACGAAAACATCTTTGAAATCTTTTAATATAGCAATTAAATGCTCGCGTTCCTCCGAAGACAACATGGCCTCGATTTGGACCAAGCGTGGATCCTTCTCAATACCCAAATTAATGGCAATGATTTCATCAATACAGGGCTTAGCACGCCTCTCCTCCTCTCGATCAATCAAGTTTTTCAAAGCGAGAGGAATTTCTTCCTCTTCATTTTCATTAAAATTCTAAAAATCTTGGTCAATGCAATAAATCAGCGGTATATAAAAGTACACAGAATTTGCAGTGTTTTCATTCATAAGTTCCGGCTCTTCGGTTACAACAAACTCAAAATAGAAAGGAAAAAAGGACCTCGACAGGACCTTGGCATCTGGGTTACCACTCCCGAGAATGCCAAACTCAGACTCCCCGGACTGACTAGAATCTGATTCCGACTCTACAAACTCGGTGGAATCTGGTTCCAGCTCATCACCCGATTCAGAACTAGAAAGAAAACCTTTCTCCAGCTGCCAAGGAAGACATGGTTCCCTTGACGCACCCAGAATTCCACCGGTTAAGTCCATACTTGGTTCTTCCTCAATCATGGAGACAGTAAAGTTATCCCCCAAGTTCTCCATGTCGGTCACGGGATCTGTCAAGAGATTAGCTAGTGCCGCCCCTACTTCAGCCTCGCTGTTGTCTGAATCATCTTCTTTGTTCCGACTAGCATTGATATTTGGTTCTGCCCTTTCTTCATCATTGTCTTATAACTGATGATCAAAGAAGATCTCGAACCCGGGAACATGTTCATTTGAGAAATTAACCCAAGGCTCGACAAAGCCACAAAAGGGAAAATCTTCTCCCTCTCTAACAAAACGCCCATTCAGAGTCTTCGAAATTGGCCTGTAGACGAGTTCATAATGCTTCCCAGCTCTCTTGGCCTTGGCTCTACCCCTCATTTCTTCTCAATTTCTTATCCAATCCTCTTTAGTGGGCACATAGCCCATTCCAAAGCCATGTAGGTTGTATGGCACCTCGGCTAGTGCTGTAACACCTTTTTGCCCGCTCCTTCCGAGCCCCATTTCCAGAATATGCCGCAGCTTGTTCATAAAGTAGATGAACTGTGCATTGACAAACATGCCCTTGTCTATGACCAATATTGTCTGCACTATCCGGGCTTCCGCCAGAGTGAATCCCGAGAGGAATACATCCTTAACTCCATGATTGATCTCTAGCAATGGTATAGTCACCTCCGGCGGTGGATGTATGGATGAGTTCCCAAAAACTGTTACTATTCCTCCCTCATGAGGATGCTTCAGCATTTGATGGAGAGTGGAGGACACAGCCTTCACGTGATGTAACCAAGGCCTTCTTAAAAGCAGGTTAAAGGTAGTTGGCACATCTAGTACGTGGAACTCCATCTCTTGCTCAAATAGGCCTACCTAGACTCGCACTTTCATTGTCCCCGTGACTTCTCTGCTTGTGTTGTCATATGCTCATATCACCTGGGCCGTGGGAACGAAGTTCGTTGGTTTGAGGCCTATCGCATAGGCAGTATGGGAAGGACTGACATTAATGGCAGAACTGATGTCTACCAACACCACCGGTACCCACTTCTCTCTCCACTCCACAGATATGTATAATGGTTTATTGTGAGCCAAGCCTTCCGGCAGCCGCTCTTTGTTAGAGAAAGTGAGCATTGGCTTAGCACCACTTGGAAAGACCAGATCCACAAGTTACTCAGGTGTAGTATCAATGGACAATTTAGCCTTGTCCATTGCTGACAATACGGCCTGTCGGCGCACCTATGAAGCCATAAAGAGTCCCTAGATAGAGATATCAGCTTGGATCTTCTTGAGCTACTTCAAAACTAACTCTTCTTCCAACCACTTCTCCTTTTCATTCTCAACTTCCCGGTCCTTTCCTGATGGCTCTGCTTGGTCTAGGTGTGGAGGCTTAAAATACCGTCTACTTCTAATGAGATGATATATCTCCTCAAAATACCATGTATCATCCGACATGCAATCTCCCCAATCTTCATTAGTATGGACCAAATGTAGATCATTATCGTTCCACCACTCGCCATCAACTGTCGATAAGCAATCGTCCGACTCAACTCGGATCATCTTCATAGTACAAGTGTCCCCCTCAAGGCAACACATTGTTGCAGTTCTCAGGCTGCCTTCAATTCTTTCTATCTCGAACGGCTTCCTGTTCAGTATCTGTGGCTTTCACAAAACCCGTTTCTCAGGTTGGGTTACCCGCATCTATGTCCTCCGGCAGTTTTCCTTTCTCATCAGCCTTCCTGGCTACTGCAGTTACCTCTACTTTCTTTCCGTCTAGTTTCATCCCAGTTTTTTCTTCCTTGTCTGGCTCATCACTCAACCATCCGGCATTATCAGTCGACCCATTCAAATCAAACTACCCGACATGTACATTCCCTTGATCCTGTTTGTCGAAGAACTACAAGTTGTCCAGGTCTTTTTCGAGATTCGCCAAGTCGTCTAACCCTTAGCTCAGGCCATCCTCCCTATCCACATTGATGCCTACAGAGATTGGTAGCACTACTTCAAGCCTGGTTTGAATGGTTGGCACAATATAGCAACTCAGGTTATATGCCCTTTCAAATAGGTCACCGGGACACTCCGACGACAGGCCAGTACCTCCCTTCGAAGTCAAACCTCCTTCACCGCAGGTGTTTTCACCACATTGTGAGGCTCTGGTTGTAGACCAAATGTATCCATCATGTAAAAATATATGCCTTCCGGAATGAACGACATCGGTTTTGGTAGGTGGGAGGGAGTAATATTGATGCTGGGGTCATAGGAAGTGGATAATGTATGGATGAGGTAAAGGTTTCGGGGTGGGGGGACTTGATTATGGGCTGGGAGCGGGTTTGTGGTGACATTTGGTTTCTGGGGTAGAGCGATGACCTTGTTGTCAATGAGATCCTAAATCTCATGATGCAAGCGGAAGCATCGGTCGGTTTCATGATCATGCTGCTGGTGGAAAGCACAATATTGTGTGGGGTTATGTTTGGGTGGAAGAATGTAAGGAAGTGGGCAAGGTTCTAAGGGTTTTAGGCGCCCTTTCTTGATCAGTACCTACTTGGCTTTGGATAGGGTCATGTACAATTGATTAAAAGTTCTACTCGGAGATCGGGTGGGGTTGGACAATGTTTGTGGTCCTACGTTGGCAAAGGGGTCGGTAGTCTTGGTTGTAGTGACAACACTTACGTCTGATGGCCTCACAATTGTGCTACTACTGGCAGTATTAGAACTACAAACAAATGGCCTCTTAGCCAACTCCTTATCATCAGTAATAAGCTCCTGTTTCATGGCATCCTCAATTTGAACCCCCATTTCATGAAGCTCTATGAATGTAAATAAGGGAAGAAAAATCATTTTCTATAACAGCTTGTCATGCAGGTTCCGGACAACCATTTTGATCTGGTTTTTCTCTGAAGGTCGAGTGGTCATCATTGAGGCTTTGGTCCTCCATCTTGTCACAAACTCGGAGAAACCTTCCTTTGGCTCTTGACGTGTCGTCTTGAGATCATGGGTTGTGACCTCGATTTGCGTATTGTAAGAGTACTGAGCCATGAAGGACTCGGCTAATTCCTCCCAATTCTGCTTTACATAATCTTCCAACTTAGCGTACCAGATGGCCACTATCCCTGATATATTTTGACCGAAAAAGGAAAGCTTCTACAGTCTAGTTAAACCCATCGGACGCAAGATGTCTTAAAACAGCCGTAAGTGAACCATTAGATCCTCGGATCCATCAAAGCGGTCAATTGTGGCATCTTGAACCATTCTAGCAGTGTAATCACAGACTCAATGTATCTATCCTCTATGTTTGGAATGGAATTGACCCCTTGCATTTTTTTGAATAGTTTCTACAATTTGTTGACTTTGACGCAGTTTGATTAACTTCGAACGCGAACGGTGCCTCGGCTTGATAAACTGAGGCTCTGGAAGCTTGTACTGGGATAGGTTTTATTTGGATTGGGAAAATCGGGACACCCTGAGCTTGAGGATCTTGAGCAGTAGCAGTATTAGCAGTGGCACCGGGCACAAGGATAGCTGTGGTGAGTACATGGGATGCAAAGGCCATGGCTGGCTGGCTGGGGTTGCTGTTGCTATAGCCTAGTTATGACCTTAGCCTGACAAGCCACATTATGCTGTAGTGTCTCAACTGTTTACTGCAGATGGAGTATTAATTCCTCCATATCTGCCAATGGATACTGCACCATTGGAATAGGTGAATGTTCTTGAGCTGAACTAGAAGTAGATGACTATTCTTGAACTAGATTGAATACAGGTGAGCTGAAGGGTGTTTGCTAGATGAACTGGACTGGTGAATTCTATCTAACCCTCATTCTCCTAGTAACTGGTGATAGCAAAGCAAACACGGGTTGTTCCCGAACAAGATCTCCGACTTTGCAAAGTCTTCTAAGACAGATCCAAAGTACTTGGGGGATATCAAAACCTTTTGAAGCTATGGTTTTAAACTACCTAGCAAAAGAAATAAAGCAAAAGAATAGTAATCAGAAACCGTGTAGCATCTCAGCTAAGATATTATCAACACAGACATGATCAAAGTTGTAAGACTGTACTCCACACTAAATTCTGTCCTAAAACATATACCAATTCTGCCACTGATATGAACATTCCTACACAGTTTCACACTAAAGCACATACCAGTTAAAAGAGAGCCAAAACACCCCTATGAGGGGTTAGGGTTACCCTGTCCTAGTTTTGTCATAAACTAGGGATTCACTACTTCAAGCAAGCAGTTTCACACAATCCTGCATACGGGTAAGCATCTTGTCTTAGTTTAGAACAGTCTCTATGGCTTTACTATATGCAGCTCGGCCGAATGGTCAAAAGTGGTACCTCAGCAAGACTACCTAATATACCTCTCACACCTAACTCCGATAAGTGAAAGGAGGATTAAACGGTACAGTGGTAGTCCAGATCCAAGGATTGTGTTTCCAACATGGCAAAGCCCATGACCGATCAGCCTTTTGGCAAGCTTTTGGGCAAGCCTCCGGAAAACCATCCAAGAATAGCAGATGGAAGACACAGTGACTTAAAGAACCAATGCAAATGCAATGCAATGCAAAGAACATATATATAGGTAGATAAAATTTCACATCATGAATTTTAAGTCAAGTTCTCTAATTTCCGCAACAGAGTTGCCAGAAACTGTGGCTTGCTTTTTGTACTCCTTTCGGATACAATTAGCCCTACAGTTCGAACTCCGATGGTTCTGAATCTGATTTCACAAGTGCAATGCGAAATAGATAAACACAAATGAGTCTAAATCTGACAAATCTTTTGAAAAATTGATTTTTAATCAAAAATGCCAAAAATGAACCGCTTTGCCAAATTTCAGAGTCGTCACCTAAATATTTTTAAGAAATTTAGGAAACCTGTGACTCGTGCCAAAGGCCACTTATTTGTCATCACCAAAGTGTCTCGGCTCGGGAACTTAGGTGTGAGAGGGGAAGGTCATGATTTAAGCACCCCTCTCACCCGATCAAAAATCAACCTCTACTAATCTTGATGTGATTTTTTATTTATATTATATGCTCTTGTTCTGATTATTATACTATCTTTTCTAGGTAATGCACACAAGTATAGATCACTTCACAAAATTTGGAGCACATTGATTTTATGTGTGTTTTGAAAAAGTTTTTTGAATACTTGTCACTTGAAAAAACGAGCTCATATTTACATTAATCAATTTATTCCAATTTTAAGTAAAAGGCCTTCATCCACCGGCATTCAAACAGGTATATCAACTAAGCACTTAGCCTCATGGTAGTTATGCTCAACATGGCAATACTAACATACATGCACTATGCTAAGTAATAAATGCTCACATAGTACTCCAAAGCAAGCCAAATAAAACAAAATAATTAGAAGAAATGCATGCTCCTAAACAATGCAATATGACTAATGCGACACACACATTATGTAAATGATAAGTTCGGCTATTAGAATGGCATGTAAGTCAATTCAAGGCATGCAAAAGAACACTCATTTTGATTTAACGAGTTAGAAATTGACATCGGTTAGTATGATGAGCCGAACCCTAATACATGCAAAATGAGTGAATGCAAGTCATGGAAAATGCCAAGTAAATATGATGCTAAATGCTATCCATCATAAGCGAGTAAAAAAAAGAGAGAAAGAAATGGAGGTTAGAAGACATACACTATATTATTACATATTTGCCGTCACACAAGAGGATCCGAATGAGGGTCCGAATAAATATCCTAGCTAATTACCAAATTAACTAACTATTACAATACCAACATAAATGGATCAACTACACTAGCTAATTATTTACAATTAGAACTAACTAATCAATTACAACACAAAATTAATTAACCATTCTAACTAATTAATACAAAAACTAACTAATTAATTACAATACATAATTAATGAGCTAATTAATTATTACGAGCCTACTAACCATAATTTAACGGGTCTCAAGAAGTGAGGAATGGCTCATGCATGAATGCAGATTTTCCACTCGAAAATGCCCTCTGTTTGGCTACCAAAATACTCCAATTTTGCAGTCAGAAGAATGAACTTTCTTTTTCTTTTTTCTTTTTTTGTCAACCTCTGCTCTGTTTTGCAAAAAAAAAGACACTGCCTAACTGAAAAAGAGGGCTAACCAGCCAGAAGAAGTGGTCGGCCATACAATGAGGTGGCCGACCGGCCACTAGTTTTTGTTACTGCCCTGCTGTAACAAACAAGAAACAGAGTACAAACAGAGTATTTTCAGGAGATGTTTGTCCACCCAACCTTTTCTTATCATAAAACAGATCAAAGGATGTATAGGCTTGATTCACAAACCATCAATCTACACAAATTCATTGTGTGATGATTTATGGATCAAAGGACAAAAGTTCAATTAATGAAGCTAAAAGACTAACAAAACCTCCTCCCTATCATGGAATTGATCAAGGGAAGTTGTAGACCTTGAATCTTGAATCATTATCATCACTAACAAGTATGAAATGACTCAAGACTCAATGGGATTCAATTAACGTCTAATTGAACCCAAGTTGATTTTATTATCTTGTTCCATTTTGGTCCAATTTTATTGCATCTTTTAATTACCTTTCCATTCCTTAGTTATTTTAGTCCAAAAATGAAAGTTTAAGTCCACTAAATGAAGAGAAGTGTCAAAGAAGAAGTTGGTTTGGGCATGAGAGAGATATAACGCCTTGGTAATGAACCTCCGAAGATATTAAATCATTAAGCATGAAAGGGTCTTTTTCTTAAGCTTAAACAACGCTCGGTTGAAACAATGCTCAAGGAAATAAAAAGCCAAGAAAAGAGGGAGAGCGCAGAGATGATTAGAGGTGAACACCAATATGAAAAGCATAAAATAAATATTATCAACTCAAATAGTTGGTGTCTAATGCTTAAAACACCAAACCTATAAGGACCATTACACTACAAACATGCTATACAAAGCATAAAGCAAGTGAACACCTAAAACAATCCTAAAATAGCTAAAAATTGTGCTAAAATTAAGGTAAAAACAACTAAAAGAGTAAGCTAAAATAATTGAGAAGTTAAGCTAGTAAACAAGCCAACGGTTTTTTGGGACTTCAAAACAACATTTTTAGCCTTTGAAAAATCTCTGAAAATTAGTGGTAAGAAGATGGAAAAAAGTTGAATAATAGATAGGAAACACAAGGGCAAAAGTTTAAGAGACAAGGTTCAAAGAGAGATGGGTTACCCCTTACCTTTGATAGCTTTAAATCATAAGTTTCAGCCCATAAAAACAGTGGAAAAACAGTCCAAAAACAGCAAGTAAAGATAGAGAAGAAGTAGTGCAAAGAGGCTAGGAGTTATACCTCTTGAAGAGAAGTAACAATTTGATTCACAAACCAACAATTCCTCACCCTCAAGTGCTGAAAATCAAGCACAATAACCTCAGCAAGAAGCCCTGTGGAGACAGCTGGCATAGCTGGGAGCAAAATATCTATTTTACCGAAACAAGTAGCCGGTTGGCTACTAGGAGGACGGCCGTACACTCACTTCTAGCCAGCTGGCCACTAGTGGGCCTGCAGATCTTTGAGTGGTTAAACTTGGAAAAATGCTATTTTGGTCCAAAAGTAGTGCAAGGTTTGTAGGTTGCTGAGGAAATCGAGCATTCGCCAAACATATAAATCATCATTGGATGAACAATCGGAGGCGTCCAAGTCTAAAGGGTGGTCAAAACTGAGGTGCCTACAGGGTGTTACATTTTTTGTTTGATTTTGGTGATGGCAATGGTCCAAAACTGATGTAGACCAACTATTTGAAACAAATTCTAACCATGTTTGGTATCGTTTGTGTTTGTGGTGCTGATGTTGGTCCTTGTCCAAACATCGTGTAAAGTATAGAGAGAGTTCTACAATAGCTGTTATGATGCCTAGTTAACAAAATCGGTGTAGAGAAGGAGATTGGTAGGAGTGGCTGAGAGATGTCTTACTTTTCTTCCATTTATTGAAGCATTTTGAAACGGAGTATTTGATCTGTTATAATAATACAGTTTTGATCTACAATTTTTACAAAGTTTATTATACTCATATATGAATCTTATGTAAAAATTTCATAAGCTTTTGAATTCTGAAACTATTTTTAAAAATTCATAAAATAAAGGTCTCTATTTTAAGAGATACAAATTTCAACTCAAACTGGTGTATCAAACTAAAAGCTTTATTTCAATCGCCGTAAATAATTTTACAAACGATCCTTTAATATTATAACAATCACTAGACACATAGTCCATTAAACAATTCAATTAATTTATGTAATGATTTACCAAAAAAAAAATATCCACGTCATTAAAATACCCCTGCCCAGACTTTTTTATCTTTAGTTACATTTCAGTAACCTATACATATGTAAATAACACATATTATTATATCAACTGACCCTAACAAGATGTATGGTAAATATACATGTCCAAAATTTTCAGTATTTATTTATATTTTCATTCCTATAGACATATGTAAACACATATATTATTATATTTACTATTCGGTCTTTATTCATTTTAGTACCTATATATATATATATATTATTAAATTTATCATTCCTAATAGGATGTATGGTAAATTCAATGAACCTTTTTTTAAATAAAAACCTTTTAGGAGATTCCAGCTGTTTCAGTATTTATTTATATTTCCATTCCTATAGACATATGTAAATAGACATATTATTATATTTACTATTTGGTCTTTATTTACATTTTAGTACCTATATATATATATATTATTAAATTTATCATTCCTAGTAGGATGTATAGTAAATTCAATGAACATTTTTTCAAACAAAAACCTTTTAGGAGATTCTAACTATTTCAAACTAGGCTAAATTTATTTGAAAAGTAATTTGCTAGGCAGTTTAATTCGAAGGTTTAAAACTGTGAAATTTTGATGAGTAAGCCGCCGTTGTCCAAAACAAAACTTGTGGACAATGCAACTTTTTAAAACATGGAAACGGGTCATCAATGGCCTAATAGGAACCAACACTATTGAACAGTGTTTGTATAATAAATAATCAACGTACACTGAAGTTAAGGGCAACGAGGATAGCATATGTGACTGTTGGTGAAATTTCCCAATCCATCTTGTGCAACACTATCAATTGGAATGAATTGAACTTGTGAACTCCAGCAGGAAGTGATCAATATGGTGAGGGTTAACATTTTCTTTTCTTTTGTAAATGGATTGTATGTATTTGTTTCAAAAAAAATTATTAAGAGTTGTCCTTTAGTCTGAATGGTTTGCTATTATAAACTAGAAACCAAGAGTATTTATAAGCAGAACTTTAGAAAAGTTTGTAGTTGTTAAATTGTTGTTGTTGATGATAATGATGATGAAATAGATTGCAACAGATAGTGGTAAATGAATAAATAAAAATAAAAAATTGAATATATATATATATGTATGTGTGTGTGTGTGTGTGTAATGGATTAATCTCAACAGATAGGGGTAAAGAACAAGAGAGGAAAAGAGAAAGATTGCAACAAATAGTGGTTTGGTGTATTTTAACAAATAATAAAATTAAACAGATAATAAAATTTGGACAGATAGATTTAAACAAATAAGCTAAAAAAATTGGACAGATAATACATTTCATCAAATATTTGAACAGATAAGGGAAAAAATGAACATATGATTAAAAAATTAAACAGATAATAAAATTTGAACCGATAATAAAAAAAAATTTAAAAAAATAGTCAAAATATTCGAACATATAGGCATAAATTTGAATAGATATATATAAATTTAAACAGATAGTCAAAAAAAAAAACTGAACATATATTCAAAAAAAATTAAACAAATAAAAACAAAGTCAACAGATAAATTAAGGAATAAAATTAGAAATAAAATGCCCTTCAAAACAAATAAAATAACTTTTCACCAAACTATTTCACAAAGGGTGAGCCTTTCACTAATAAAAAATATTTGTTTGACCTAATATCTTACACTCTCCTCATATTGGAAATTTTAACAATTTTCTCTAATAATAACAATAATAATTAAAAAAATTATTTAGAAATTCAAATTTAGGGTGTAGATTTGATTTTTTTTTTTTTTTTTCTATTGTGAGACCGAACTATAAATGAATCTTAGCCCTAAATTATAAATTCTGAGTAATTTTTTTTTTATCCATGAGATATTTCTAAAGCTCAGAGCTTGTCCTTGTACTTAAAAAATATAAGTTTATGGGTTTTCAGTTCGGCTTAGCCCACATACTATTAATTTGAGCCCTTTTTTTTTTTTTTGTTAAATTTAAAATAAATTAAAAATTATTAAAAAAAATATAATACAAAATTTTGAAGTGCATTAAAATAATTATAATTGAATATTGATTCATGAAAAATAAAAACTTAACTTTGTTTATTGCAATGCATAATTACATTCATTATGACTATATTATTAAATGGTATACATCTTTAATTTAGGGGTTGTTTGGGATGACCTAAATAACTGTACTTTTTATCTTTTTACAAAAAGATATGCAGAAAAGTAGAGAGGTAATGTGATGAAAAAAAGATAAAAAAATAAAAAGATGAATTATTTTGTGTATGCCAAACTTAGCCTTAATGTTGTTTTGAAAAGTTAGTAAAAAGCTGACTTTGTGGCTTGTTGATTCTTTTGATGACTTTTTTGGCAAAAAAAACTAAGTTATTTTAGGTAAAAAAAACTGACTTCTTTGGCTAAAAAAACTAAAAGTCAAAAAACTGACTTTTTAACATTGTTCCCAAAATGGCAAAATATAGTTAAGAGTTAAAATTTATATGCACAAAAAAAGGAAGAAAGAAAAAATAATGAGCCTCTAGCGTGAGCTTTTTTGGTTGGGCCTTGAAAAGTCCATCAGGCCAGCCAACAAGCTTTACCCCCTCTGCCTATACCCAATCCATATATTTTTTTTGCGGGGTTTAGGCCGGCCCATGTACTTATATATATATAGGTTACTCTCACTTGCCCCCTAAAATAATTTTTATTGATTTATAATTATTTTTCTCATTATCTATTGATCTGATACTTCCCTTTAAATTGATTAGTTATTCTTTAACTTTATTAAGTTCAATTTATTTAAAATATTCCAACTATGTTATTTTGAACTATTACCTAATTGTGGAATTAGGTTAATCAATTTGGGACATGAAATTTTAATATGTTAAGACTTGGTATGATGCAAACCTAGTGGCATTGAAATATTTGGAGCATCTCGATGGAAGAATGACAAAAATAGTAAAAAAAAGTGGTCTTATATTGTTGAATTTGTTTTGAAAGTCATATATTTGATTAGAAATGGATCAATTGTAATAAAAAAAAACACACCATTTTGTATTTGATATTTATCAATATATTTGTAATTATTAGATTTCATTATAATATCAAAGAAGAAAAAATTGCTAAATTCCATTTTTACGTCAGCACACGGCTTTCCTCAAACTTGCTTCTGTAAAGCCATGATCAAAAAAAACATTTAGAAAAATCAATTTTATCCCCAACAGTTCTCAAAACTCAGAAAAATAGAACCACAAAATTGCTCAAATTTACAATCAAAGGCCAAGGTTCATGCAAGATGTGGCCTCATAATGATGGAGCTGGGTTGCCCCCATTGTAAGGCTTATTTTGATAATTCTATCCATTCATTTTTTTTTTTTTTTTAAAAAAAATTGAGATATAACACACCTGAAAAATTAAGTTAATTTGACATCTGTTCCATTTATGGATTATAGATTTGAATTTCTGGATCAATTTTCTAGTTTATTTTCTGAGTTTATAGATTTTCTATAAGAATAAAGCGTACAAGTCAAACACTAAATAGGGGATAATCTTGATATAGACATTGATTCATCCATTCTAATACTAAGTTTACTTAGAAATGGATAGAGAATAGATTTGAAAGATTAATATTAGTTGTCCAATTGAAGAACGATAATTCCGATGGAAATTATTTATTCCAAATATATAATATTACATACGTTGTTCGACAAAAATATTGGACAACTTGAAATTACTCTCATATTCCCACTCCATCATCGTACTCCTTTAAACAAACAATTAAGGAAAATAAAAATTCACTTTGTCGTTCAAATTATTCACCTTATAACTTGAATCATCAATTTAAACAGTTACTCCTTTAAACTATAGAACTGGAAACCATTAACAGAGTAAATATTATTGACGAAATATCACTAGCGTCCACGTACCCAAAAAAAAAAAATAATAAATAATTGTGCACGTGATTTGTTTAATTTGGCCAACAATATTGCTCAATGACCTCCATTCCAAAGGTACTTTAGTAAATGTACTAAACATCAATAAGGTATAAAAGGCTGGCAATCAATCTCATCCCAAAACATCAAATGCAAACGATTGCTGCTCAAAAATAGTATAAATATCTCTCTCTTTCTCTGCCTCTCTCTGTCTCTCTCTCTCTCTCTCACAAAAACCACAGAGGAATCAGAGGGAAGAGAACCATGTTTCAAATCAAACCCATTGTTGTTTTCCTTCTCTTCTTCTTTTCAACCTTGTTTTGCTTCTCTCATGGAGCTTTTGACAATCTCCAACAGTCAATACCAGGTATTATGTTTGTGTGTGTACATATATTATGCACCTTATATATGAATGTTGAACTATGAAAATAATTGTCTCTGGTTCTATTTAATTTATGGGTTTTCTTCTTTTTCCTTTTGTGAATTTTTGTCTACAGAGTTGATAAATGAGAGAGATTATAATGAGGTGGTTGAATTGGATGCACAAAAGTTTTTAAATGAAACTTCAAAGAATTCGACAATTCTGATTTTGGCAGCCAATCGGACGCATAGAAGAGACCCTCTCGATGGGTTTAAGTACTATACAGGCGGGTGGAATATCATAAGTAGAAATTACTTGTATGTAAGTCCCTTCAAACTTATCAATTTGTGTAATGATGTTCAATTCTTTGATATATAACACAATGTATGATCACCTTTTTTTTTTTCTTTTTTTTTCTTTTTTTTTTGATAAGCAAAAAAAGAAGTTTCATTGATGCATGATCACCTAGGTCTAGGTGTTTCTTGTTACCAAACATGGCCCAATTCTCCCATTTAATATGATACATGTTTATACAATCTAATCTTGGTTTTGTTTGTTTTTAGATGTGTCGAAAATATTCTCAATCAATTCTCATCTATTGTGTAATATGGTGCTTTTGGTGGATTGTGATTTTCTTCATCTATAATAGCCCTTTTTGTACCTAGTACCTCATCTGAATCATTTACTTATGTGCAACTTTTTTTTCTTTTTTTTTTTTTGGGTGTGCTGAAAATAATCTCCATAAAGTATTGTCTATTGTATAACATGGTGCTTTTGGTGGATTGTGATATTCTATATCTATAGTAGCCTTTTTTTTCGTATGTAATACATCATCTAGGGATTGGGGATTTCGTGTCTTTTAGAGGTTGTAATGTTACTTCATCAATTATCTATTGTTTATGTAATATATGCATCATTTATGATCAGTAGTAGTCTAAATCACTGTGGATTTAAATTTCTTTGCTGATGGATTTTAAGCTTCTACAATTCTAAACTAGTTGCTCTAGTATAACCTGTGATCAAGTTTGTGAAATGTGAAAATTTGAATAAGGAATTAATATGTTTCGTGAAATTTGCTTATACCAAATGGGTTTTTTGGTTCTTAATCCTATTTCATTGTCCTCACAGTTTGTGTTAATCAATTGTAACTTATGCCTAGTCGCCAACTTTCCTTTTTCTTCCTAAAAAGAAGTTTCACACTTACAAGTAATTATTACTTTTTTCTTTTGCAGTCTGTGGCTTTTTCTGCGGCTCCCTTAGTCATCATTGCTATAATTTGGTTCGTCTTGTTTGGGCTATGCTTGTTATGCATATGTCTGCGTCGTTGCTGTTGCAGACGAAACCATTATAATTATTCTCAAATTGCCTATGTTCTCTCCGTTATTTTCCTCATACTTCTCACTATTACTGCAATGTAATTCTCTTTCTCTCTCACACACACACAAAATACATAATATGTTTGTTAAACAATTCATTATGAATTTAATATTTTTGTTTTGGAAGTGCAGAGCCGGAAGTGTCTTTCTCTACATTGGTCAAGCGAAGTTTAAGACTAGCATAGTAAACGTATTGACCTTTATTTTGATCCAGGCAAATACAACGGTTCAAAAGCTAAAAGATGTCTTTAATTATCTTTTGGCAGCTAAGAATATTGGTGTAGGGAAGATGTCATTACCTGCCGATTTACAAGCTAACATAGATGAAATACAAAGACAAATCAATGTAATTGCGGACAATCTACAGAATGTAACTGCCAATAGTTCAAAAGACTTACGAAATTTCCTTGATCCTATGTAATTACTTGGTTTTACATATTGTCCTTATGACAGTAACATTATTGAATTTTGAACTCATTAATGTTTTGTTTTGACCCATGCAATGTAGGATACAAATCTTATTCTATGTCGCTGTTGCTATGCTCGTTTTGGCATTTCTTGGATTTTGTAAGTCTACATTTATATATATATATATATATATATATGTCGAAACTGTTTAGTTTTTCATTTTTTAAACTTCTTGTTGATTGCTAATTGCAGTATTTTCCATTATCGGATTGGAGTGTCTTGTATATGTGTAAGTAGCATATGATTCTCAAAAAAATTTATTTTTGGGTTGCTAATCTTCAATTTTGATCTATGATCAACAAATGTTTGTCATTGATAATTGTAGTTTGATGATCGTCGGGTGGATAGCTGTTGTGGGAACATTCATTTTGAGTGGCATGTTTCTTCTTGTTCACAAGTAAGTTTGGTAATTTCTTTTCTTTTCATTTCTTCCATACAACTATCTTATTTTTTTGTTTTTAATTTTAAGCAACCAAATGCCTTCGCAAAACATAAAGGTTTTGTTGGTGTATTTACCATAAAAAAAGTAAACAAAGAGAAAAAATAAATATTTAGAGCCAGAAACCATCATCATGAGAAAACACCAAATTTAATATGGTTCTGCTAACTTAGCCTACATCCAAGGATATTTCCTAATGTTTTACCAAGAGCTTCACTCTCATGCCGCTCCCATGGCAAAAGTTATTGTTGGATATGACTTCAAATGTTTTGACATAATAGGCAAAGTAGAAATCTTGTATGAATGGATGATAGATTGGATGAAAAGGAATGCATTTAATTGCAAGCATATTTGTTGAGTACAAATAGCCAAATTTCAATTACAACTGTATGTTGGTTCGTTGGACCGCAAAAAAGTTTCACCACTATTTTTGTCACAGCCCAAACCCGTCCCTAGAGGTTAGGATCATAACCGGCCAATAATCATGAGATTACCTAATGCTTCCAGACAGAAATCAAATCATATTTAATTATATGGGGTCAAAAGTGGAAGCAGAAATATAAAATTGTCCAATGAGCTTGTGCATAATTAGCATGAACAAAAACATTATATATATATATAATAACTCACACCCATACATACATAAGAAATCTCACCCATCCATAAATACATATAATATAGTCAGACAAAAACCGTAACTTATATACAAACATGGTCAAACATGACCAATAAAAAAAAAAATAAAAAATAAAAAAACAGAAAATCAAAAAGACAAAAGCCTCATATGTGAGGCATCCTTAGCTGACTCCACAAAAACTCAGTGTTCCTCCACAGGTTCACTAGAGCTAGACATTCCGCTGTTCACCTACATACATATATCTAATGGAGTGATCCAAAGCCAAATGAATAACATCAAAGTAAAGAGGTTATATGAATGAGTTTTAATATTCAAATAAAATCATTCCCGTAATAGTTTCGCATCAAAACAGAATGACCTCTGGTCCAATATATGACAAAAAGACCTCGGATCCAACATATACAGAGATACAAAGCAGAATAGATCATATTTTTCGGAACAATCTCAGGTATAACAAACTCAGGTCTATTCAATTACATCCATAAAATGACCATTAGGTCAATACATAACAGATATTCAGACTTATCAGATGTATAGAAAATCAAATAATTGAAACAGCCTTAGGTTCATTTCATTAGATATATAGAATGACCTCTGGTCGATTTTGTTTGTATATAATGACCTTAGGTCCATCATATACTTTCATTCTTGTTAATCACATTTATAAATCTTTTACAAATCAAATAGATTGAAGTCTCATTCGTAAAACAAAATCATAAGTTCAGAAAACTTACCACATTAGTATCATTTAGAAAATAAGATAAGATATTACTCATAATGATTTGGTTGCTGATACAGCTTTGCGAATGAACCTACACAACTCATAACACATACACATATTGAATCATATTTCTTAAGTGAGCCGTTCTCTAACTTATTCAATTCTCTTAGGCTTTATTCCAACTCATTAATTCATTTAGGAAGCACAATTTATGCTTAAGAATGCTCAGAAAGAAATGAGAACAGAATTGTGAACAGAATATGACTTCAAAATACGCTGAAACAGGACACTTCGCTCAAGTACAACATTGGTCGCTCGAGCAAACCACATGGTCTACAAAAGTACTAAATGGCCTGAATCTAGGCTCGATGGTCGCTCGAGCAAAGATGCAAACTAAAATGTTGTCACTCGAGCGTTAACTTGGTCGCTCAAGCCAACTGCAAATGCCTACAAACATATTAAGTGCATGATATGTGTGCTCGAGTGACAACTTGTTTGCTCGAGCGCTGTGGTCAAATTTTGGGTTTTCCAAAACTGATTTTGAACTTCAACACATGTATTCAAAGTGTGAAAGCTTGCATGATATGCTCTTATCTTCAAATATACAACCATAAGCATGGATACAAAACCAATTTGTAAATTCAAAGTCCAAAACTTCATGATTTCACCATACATGACCCAATTAGCTTCAAATTCTTTCCCAAAACTCTCAAGACATGAAATTTAACTTCAAAACCTTATGAACCATGGATGCATGGATGAAATAACTTCAATTCAAGCTTAAATGACATGAATCATGCTTAAAATGATGAAGCTAACCAAAATTATGCATGCATGTATGAATTAGCACCAAATTCTTCATTCTTAGCTCATTTCTTGTATTTAATCATATGATCTTCTTGGATTCATGTCTTCGATGACTTAATCTCAAAAATTAAGGTTCAAAAGCTTACCTAAGGTCTTCAATGACACTTGTATTAGCCAATTCTTGAGTCCCTCTACTCAATTTTCTAACCTTTAAGCCAAAACTTCATAATCGAACCATCTCTCTCTCTCTAAATGAACTCTACCTCTCTCTCTCTTTAGAATGCTTCTCCTTAGATTTTTTAGTGTAAAAATATGAGTTAAACTCTCAACTTAACATATATATATGCTTAATTAACTTAATACACTAATCAAGGGTTAAGTTAATTAATCAAACAAAACTTAATCGAATTAAGTTAATCTAATTAATTTTAAACTGAATCAAATTTTAATCAAACTTTCTATTAGGCTCTAAAAATTATGCCAATCACAGTAAACTACTCAATTTCGGTTTCTGACGCCATTAAGGCCTTCAATTTCAAATTATGACAGAAATCGCAACAGATATCTCTACAGTTAACAGATATGAATTCAAAAATCAAATTAAACACATAATTAGCATCCAAATTCACACTAATCACATAATCACATTCAAAATAAAAGAATTAAAAGCATAATACGTGATGAGATTGTCACAATCTTCCCTCCTTTAAAAAGTTTGATCCTCCAAACTTACGTTACCTTGTGTCGGAAATAATTTGAGATACCTTTGCCTTATTTCATCTTCTTTCTCCCAAGTTGCTTCTGTGCCATAGTGTTCCTTCCATTCTATTGAAACACATTATGCATTTTTTCCATTCCTGGTGGTAAAGTAATTTGGTATACAACTGGACCAAGCCTTTCCAAAATCTAGAACGATTTGATATATCGGGGTAATAACTTGCCCTTCTTGCCAAATCTCGGTTGGCCCTTCATTGGAATCACACGAATGAATATATGATCACCGGCTTTATAATCAAGAACCCTTCTTTTATGATCCACATAACTCTTTTGTCGGCTTTGTGTAGTTTTAAGCCTTTGTTGAATGACTTTAATCTTTTCGGTGGTCGTTTGCACAATCCCAGGATTAAGCAAAACTCTATCCCTAACTTCTGTCCAATAGATTGGAGATCTATATTTCCTTTCATACAAGGCTTTGTACGGTGCCATACCGATACTAGAATGGAAATTGTTGTTGTAAGCAAACTCTGCCAACGATAAGTAGATTTCCCAACTCCTCTAAAAATCTAAAGCACACATTCGGAGCATATCTTTTAAGGTCTATATAGTCCTTTATGATTGTCCGTCGATTTGTGGATAAAAAGTGGTACTACACCTCAATTTTGTTCCCATTGCCCTTTGAAGACTCTTCCAGAATCTAAATACAAATTTCGAATCCCTATCTGAAACAATAGATACTGAAACTCTATAAAAACGAACAATCTCATCGATATAAATAATGGCAAATCTATAAGGATCATAAATAGTTCTCACAGGTAGAAAATGTACAGATTTAGTCAACTTATCCACAATAACCCAAATAAAGTTCATACCTCTAGGTGTTTGAGGTAGACCAACGATAAAACCCATGGTTATGTGTTCCCATTTCCATTCTAGAATATGGAGAGGCTAAAATAATCCTGTCGGCTTTTTGGTGTTCAGCTTTGACTTGCTGACATTGAATGCACTTAGACACATATTCTGTAATTACCTTCTTCATGCTAGGTCACTAATAATTTTGTTTCAAATTCTGATACATTTTGTTGTTGTCCGGATGTTGTCACGCCCCAAAATTTAGACAATTAAATATTAAATTAGTACTAAACATCAATCAATGTTCCATCATCCAAATCCTTGAGGTAAAACAAAATCTAACTATTCTCGTCTCCATAAGGTTTAAATAAATTTCAATGCTCAAAAAAAAAAAATACAAGAGATAAAAAAAATAATAAACGCCAACCAAACTATCCATCATAGATTCATAACTATCTAATTCCTCCATTATTAAAGTAGCAACAACTAATCAAAACAACTTAAATAATGTAAAGTTAAAAAATAACCCACAATGCCAAATTGTCAAAATACTAAGGTCATAAAAAAGAAAAAAAATAATAATAAATAAACTAATATCAACCCTAAACTCCAAAAAACAAAAAAAGTCCAAAAGACATGTCCAGCAACTATAGTTATTTCTCGTCACCACCATAGTCCTAACTAATCCTGCAAAGGAAACTCGGTTGCGCTCAAACAGAACGCACTCAAGATGCCAAAAGACAAAACGGGACAGTATACAAGTATATTGGTTTGAGTACAAGATTTGACACCCACGTGTCCACCAGAAAAACAAAAGTATATTTAATTTTTGTTACAGGACAAGACGAGTAGTTCCACCAGCACCGAGACGAATAGATAGTTTCCCGAGATATGGTGGCATTTAGTTTCTTACCCCGTACACAGCTAAATATAAATTGAGTATAAAATAAAAATATGATGGGTCAACCCTGCATAAAAAGTTAGTAAGGCCTATCATTCTGTAAAAAAATAAAGTTAGTATAATTTAATCATAAGTAATATGCTAAAGAAACACAAAAATGA
This sequence comes from Camellia lanceoleosa, assembly GCA_025200525.1. Lineage (NCBI taxonomy): Eukaryota > Viridiplantae > Streptophyta > Magnoliopsida > Ericales > Theaceae > Camellia > Camellia lanceoleosa. The sequence continues at coordinate 918,927 of JANUSC010000025.1, read as the reverse complement.
ACCGTTTCATGCTTAAATAATTTGAATTAACCAAAACTTAAAAAATAAAAGTTGTACAGAATCAAATTTCCTAAAAGGCATCATAAACAAATTTAGTAAAAACTAAACAGGTTAAGAAAAAAACTTAATAGAAGAACCTAAATGAAATTCGATCGAAAAATCTGGAACTGAAAACGAAAAGAAACTGCCCTAAGATGATTTGTTTTGGACAAGTTCAAAACAAAAAAAGTGTTTAGAATAATGTTTTACTTGAGTTTGCGCAAAATCAATAAAAATGAGCTCGTTTCGAGTGTTAAAATAGCATCTAAAGTCTGTATTGCTAGAGTGAATAAAAACTATTAGAACTAAGATCATCCGATTATAAGTTCTAATCGATATTTTTAGTAAAAAGTTAAAATACAAAAGTTGTCTAAAATTACTTATACATGCCTCTGTGCAAATTTCATAATTTATCAAAGTTGTTTACTATTTTTCAAGATATACAAATCAATACAATTTACACTATACCAAAAAGCTCATATTTAATTCTTTGTTCCTTAACTTCACCACTTCGGCCCTTCACTTCCGACCTACACATCTATCCCATGTGCCTCTCGTATACCTAACGCCGCTCCGAAGCCAAACTTGCATAGAGATATCATCCAGAGTTTGACCCTCACTGTCCGGATGATTAGCATATGCGTACACGCATAAATCAAAGCACTCGTCTACTCCTGAGAATGAGGCAACAATATATACGCACAATCTCTAATCTATTCATAAGAACAAATATAACAATGCTGAGCCTAAGGCATTCAAATAAATCTCATAATCCTCATTTTTTTTTTCTTATACACTCTTTCTTACCATCACTCAAATAAAACAACAATACATGGAATCATGGTAGAGTATTCGAAATTATCTATGGATTCCTAATTTATTTTAATTTCATATACCCATGAGTGTGATTACAATCATAAATAAATACATATAAAAACTCTAAACCTTACATACACAACTAATCAAAATAATTAAAAGCAATCCATCATCTTCATGCAAATACAATATCAAATAAATAAATAAATATTAACAACAAAATAAACATAAATCAAAAGAAGTGGGTTTTGCATTTATAATTATTTTTTGAAGATCAAAGAAATATTTAGAGAATTAATGAAGCCACCAAAATAAATCCTAATCCTTTTATTATTATTTTTCTCTCTCTGCTTCACCACTCTCTCTCCAAGTCGTCTCTCTCTTTTCTCTTTCTCTCTCTCTCTCTCTCGGCGTGCACTCTGTCTCTGGTTTTGATTAATCTCTCTCTCTCTCTCTCTCTCTCTCTCTCTCTCTCAATTGTCGTATACCACAAAGCCTTCTCTTTTCTATTTTTTTTCCCTTTTCCTAATGGCAGCCCCCTTATGATTAACCTAATTTATGATTATATTATATTTTATTAAATAACTACAACATATATAAATATGCTTTATAAAATCAATACATGTAACACTCCATTTTTTTATATATAACTATATATAAATATAAATATTCAGATTAATTATATATAATTAAATATCACCTTAAATTAATTAAATACCACATTAAGTTCAAAAATAAAATAAGGTAATAATAATAATAAATAATGACTTAAGAAAAATTAGAGTCGCTACAGATGCATTGCAAACCTTGACTTGTGAGCTTCTTCCAAAATTATTTTTTTTCAAATCAGAAATGTTCGGGATACACAATCTTCTTTTAAATTTCAATACTTCATTTTCAATACCGAACCCCAATTTTGGATTCGATTCAAATTCATCAAACACTTTTTCAAGGAACTCATCCTCCCTTTGCTTTTGCTTAATCTCATTAATGATTGCCAGTTGGGTTAAAATAGCAACTATCAACCCACCATATTCGTGTAACACCACTTCAATCTCAAATCTTTCTAAGTCCTTCAATATCTCTTTCTATTCAGTCATCAAACATGCTAAGTTCTCCATTGATTTTCTACTGAAAGCATCAACTACGGTGTTGGCTTTACCCGGATGATATTGAATTTGGAGATCATAATCTTTAATTAGCTCGAGCCATCTTTTCTAGCGCATATTCAATTCCTTTTGAGTGAAAAGGTACTTCAAACTCTTGTGGTTGATATAAACTTCACACCTTGCCCCATAGAGATAGTAGCGCCAAATCTTCAAAGCAAAAACAAATGCGGCCAATTCTAAGTCGTGAGTCGGATAGTTCTTTTCATAATGTTTCCATTGTCGAGATGCATATGCTATCACTTTACCATTCTGTATCAAAACACAATCCAGACCCTTGTAAAAAGTATCACTATGAATCACAAAATTTTTCGTACCTAACAGTAAGATCAAAATCGATGTTGTGATTAGTCTTATTTTTAGTTCTTGAAATGTGAATTCCCTTTCATCAGTCTATTCAAACGGTTATCCCTTTCGAATAAGTTGGGTAAGTGATATAGCTATCTTTGAAAAGTCTTTCACAAATCTTCTATAATACCCAGCTAATCCCATGAAGCTCGGGACTTTCGTTACATTCGTTGGTGTAGGCCAATTCACAATCGCCTCAATCTTTTGAGGGTCTACTAAAATTCTATCCCTGTTAATAACATGTCATAGAAATACAACTTCGTCCAATTAGAATTCACACTTTTTCAGTTTTTCATATAGTTTCTTCTCCCTAAGTGTTTGCAAAACAATCCTCAAATGTTGTTCATGTTCTTCTTTACTTCTTGAATAAATCAATATGTCATCAATAATACCACAACAAATCCATCAGGATAAGATTTAAAAATTCAGTTCCTAAGGTCTATAAAAGGTACGGGTGCATTTGTCACTCCAATCGGCATAACTAAAAATTTGTAGTAACCATATCTTGTTGGCAATGCAGTTTTTTCAACATTTTCAGTTTTTACTTTTAGGTGGCGGTACCTGGATCTCAAATCAATCTTCGAAAATACTTGTGAACCCTGCAATTGGTCAAACAAGTCATCAATACAGGGTAAAGAATATTTGGTCTTGATTGTTACCTTGTTCAACTCTTGGTAATCAATACACAAACATAAGGTTTCATTTTTCTTCCTTACAAATAAAATTGGCGCACCTCAAGGCGAAATACTCGATTGGATAAAACCCTTGTCAAGCAAATATTGTAACTTTGTTTCAGTTCTTTCATCTCAGCAGTTGACATTCTGTATGGAGTCTTTGAAATAGGTTGAGTATCCGGCATGACTTCAATAGTAAACTCAATTTCCCTGTCAACTATTTCCCCTGCCAATTCCTCTGGAAACATATCTGTAAATTCTCTAACAATAAGAATATCATGTAACATAGTATTCATGGATTGATCAGTCATAATTCTATACAGATAACCCCGACATCCCTTCTTAAGTAGTTTGCATGTTTTCGTTGCCAAAATCAAATAAGACTGAAGTACTACACCATCACCCAAATATACAAATTCATCATGTCCTGGTGGTCTAAACAAAACTCATTTTTTTTAAACAATTAATAGTAGCACATTATTCAAAAAACTAGACCATTTCTAAAATCACATCAAAATGTCTAATATCAAGAGGCAACAAATTTACAAATAACATAGCATGCCCAATACTCATTTCACAGAATAGATTCCCCAGATGGAACAGATATACACAACAGATAAAGCAATGATTCCATAGGTCTATTCAGTCTAGATGCAAATATAGTAGATATGAAATAATGTGTCGAACCCGAATCAATTAACACATAAATATCTTGGTTGCAAATATAATGGATACCTAAGACAACGACCTTGGTATTTTATGTATTACCTGGGACGAGTGCCCAAACTCTCCATTGTTGTAGTATGTCTCTTGTAGCAATAGGTCATGTAGTGTTTCCTGCCATTGGGATAGATTCAGTTGAACTAGCAGTTGATCTTCCACTTCTTTGTTCAATTTGGAGATAACCTCTTACCATGTGTACGGTCTTGCTGAATTTAAATCATACGCCAGAAGTACGGTAACAAACTCCCTGATGTTTCCTACCACATTCATTACATGTCGGTATGGAGTCTCTTAAGGAATTGGAGGTGCTAGATGTTTCCAAATTCTAGAGCTCGATCAAGAACATCCACGTATTTCGGTAGCTTCAAAACATTCCCTTTTTTCAGGATTGCATTTCGGAGTCCACCCTCAAACTTCATTGCCTTCTTGTAGTCAATGTCTACCATATGCGATGCAAACCTGGACAACTCAGTGAACCATGCCTCATATTCCGCTACGGTCTAGTTTCCTTTCTTTAACTCTTCAAATCCAGTTACTTTTCAATCTTGGATGCATTGAGGGAAGTACTTCTCGTAGAAGGTCTCTAAAAATCACGCCCAACTAACTCCCGCATTTTCATCCCTAACCAACATCCACCATCTTCGGGCATCACTCTCCAACTGAACTTTTTGTGCTTCAGTGCATGGAAATACTTCAAACAATTTCTTTATGCCAAGAGCCCATGTTTCTGCTTTTAGAGAACCAACTCCTCGCCAGAATTAGAGTGGTTTCATCTTCTTGAAATCTTTGGTCAGAGCAATTGTGCGGTCACTTGTCTGGCACTCTTGTACTGGTGATGGTACAAGCATTAATAGAAGTGGGGGGCGGTTGTTGCTGTTGTTGCCTTAATGCTTCAGCCATATCATGGATCATTCGTTCCATTCTGTCCAGTCAAGTAGCAGTAAACTATTCTATGTCATCAACACTTGTTCTCATAATTATCTGTATGAACTTACATTATAATAAACACAAAAATTTGCACACATATACACATAGGCACAATAGTTCATATATTATATATTCACATATTCTTAATACACACAAGCATGTTCTTATTAGATGGATGCACCTTGAGTCTTTTCTAGACACCTTATTACTCATTTGGACAAGTGCGTGAGTTATTAACTCGTACTCTGATACCACTCTGTCATGACTCAAACTCGCCCTTAGAGGATAAAATCATAACCAGCTAGTAATCCTGAGATTACCTACGACCTTCAAACATAAATCAAATCATATTTAATTATATCGGACTAGAAGCGGAAGCAAAAATATAAAATTGTCCAATGAGCTTATGCATAATTAGCATGAATAAAAACATCTTATATATATAATAATAACTCACACCCATACATACATAAGAAATCTCAGATATCCAAGATCATACATATAATATAGTCATACAAAAACCATAACTTATATACAAACATGGTCAAGCATGACCAACAAAAGAAAACAGAAAATCAAAAGACAAAGCCTCGCGCGTGAGGCATCCTTGGCTGACTCCACAAAAACTCGGTGTTCCTCTACAGGTTTACTAAGGCTAGACATCTCGCTACTCACCTATATATATATATATATAATGGAGTAAGCAAAAACCTAGTGAATAACATCAAAGTAAAGAGGTTATATGAATGAGTTCTAATATTCAAATAAAATCGTTCTTGTAATAGTTTCGTATCATAACGGACCAACCTCAGGTCCAGTATATGATAGAATAACCTCGGGTCTAACATATACAAAGATACAAAGCAGAACAGATCATATTTGTCGGAACAACCTCGAGTATAACAACCTCTGGTCTATCCAATTACAATTGCAAAATGACCATTGGATCAATAAATAACAGATATTTAGACTTATCAAATATACAATGAATCAGATAATCAGAACGACCTTAGGTCCATTTCATCAGATATACAGAACGACCTCTGGTCCATTTCATTTGTACAGAACGACCTCTGGTCTATCATATGCTTTCATGATTGTTAATTATATTTACAGATCTTTTATGAATCAGATAGATAGAAGACTCATTCATAACACAAAATCATAAATTCAGAAAACTTACCACATTAGTTTCATTTAGAAAATAAGATACATAAAAATATCTTTACTATGATATTACTCACAATGATTTGGTTACTGATACAGCTTCGCGAATGAACCTACACAATTCATAATACATACACATATTGACTCATATTGCTTAAGCTAGTCATTCTCTAACTTATTCAATTATCTTAGGCTTTATTCCAACTCATTAATTCATTTAGAATGCTCAATTTATTCCTAAGCATGCTCAAAAAGGAATGAGAATGGAATTATGAACATAACATGACTTTTCAAAATATGCTAAAACAGGACATATCGCTCAATCGCAATATTGGTCGCTCAAACGGATCACATGGTCTGCAAAAATACTAAATGGTCTGAATCTAAACTCGATGATCGCTAAGCCAAGATGAAAAATAAAAGGCGGTCGCTCGAGCCAACTACAAATGTCTGCAAACATACTAAATGCATAATATGTGTGCCCAAGCGACAACTTGCTCGCTCAAGTAATGCGGTTGAATTCTAAGTTTTCCAAAATTGATTTTGAACTTCAACACATGTATTCAAAGTGTGAAAGCTTGCATGATATGCTCTTATCTTCAAATGTACAACCATAAGCATGGATACAAAATCAATTTACAGATTCAAAACTCAAAACTTCATGAATTTAACATGCATGACCCAATTAGCTTCAAATTCTTTCCCAAAACTCTCAAGGCATAGAATTTAACTTCAAAACCTTATCAATCATGGATGCATGGATGATATAACTTCAATTCGAGCTTAAATGACATGAATCATGCTTAAAATGATGAAGCTAACCAAAATTATGCATGCATATATGAATTAGCACCAAATTCTTCATTTTTAGCTCATTTCTTGTATTTAATCATATGATCTTCTTGGATTCACATCTTTGATGACTTAATCTCACAAATTAAGATTCAAAAGCTTACTTAAGGCCTTTGATAACACTTCTATTAGCCAATTCTTGAGTTCCTCTACTCAATTCTCCAATCTTCAAGCCAAAACTTCAAAATCAAACCCTCTCTCTCTCTTTCTCTCTCTCTCTAAATGAACTCTCCCTTTCTCTCTCTCTTTCTCTCTCTAGAATGCATCTCCTTAGATTTTTGTGTGTAAAAATAGGAGTTAAACTCTCAACTTAACATATATATAGGCTTAATTAACTTATTACACTAATCAAAGGTTAAGCTAATTAATTAGAGCTTAAGGCTAATCAAACAAACTTAATTAAATTGAGTTAATCTAATTAATTTAAACTGAATCAAATTTTAATCAAACTCTTCATTAGACTCTAAAAATTATGCCAATTACAGTAAACTACTTAATTTTGATTTCTGACATCATTAAGGCCTTTAATTTCATGTTATGATAGAAATCACAACAGATATCTCTATGGTTAACAGATATGAATTCAAAAATCACATTAAACACATAATTAGCATCCAAATTCACACTAATCACATAAGCACATTCAAAATAAAAGGATTAAAAGTATAATACGTGATGGGTTTGTCACAATTTTTCTCTCTTATTTTTTAAGATATGTTGCCTGATAAAAATGTGTTTGAACTTGCTATATCTGTTGGATATTTTATGCAATATGTCAATGCTTGTAAAATTATACATCTCGGCTAATTTTATCTTTAAAAATAAAAGAAATTAAAAAACTTCTTATTAATGTTTCATCTCCTTTATATATCAGTGTGGTTGCAGACACATGTGTTGCAATGGATGAGTGGCTTCAGAACCCAACTGCCAATTCAGCTCTTGAAAACATAATCCCAAGAGCAAATGATCAGTTTGCCCAAGCAATATTGACAGGGACTAAGAGCGTCTCCTTCGCACTTGTCAATATATCTAATACCGCTATCACCAATGTCTACAATGCCCAATGGCCTCCCGATGCTACGCCTCTATACTTCAATCAATCTGGTCCATTGATGCCTCTTCTTTGCAACCCATTCAATTTAAACCTTACTGATCGACAATGTCAAGTTGGTGAAGTCAACTTTACGAACGCAACAAAGGTAATATACTAATGTAATATCTAATAAAGCTTACTGTGTTTATATAGAAAATTTCCATTATTTTCTTCCAACAGGGAAAAGAGAGAGAGGGACTATTGATTTTTTTGCTAAATTTTAGCCACCAAAGAAACCTACCTTGAAAATAACTCATGTGCTAGGTTTTGAATTTAGATAACTGTGTTTAGGTTGACATCTTTATTATAAAATAAATAAATATATAAACGCGACCTAATGCACGAGGCTTTAGTTACCGTTGGTACCAGAGACAACAAGATGTATGTAGGCACATTGCCATTTTTATAGAAGTTATTTCATCGATTGATCCAATCAAGGGCTTACAATTCACCTTATGACTCTTCCTTAATCAGATCAAAATAGTTACAAACTGAACATTCTTAATTTAACTCCATGATGAATGTATGCAAGTGTAATTTCAATGTTACGAAAATAACATTCTCCTCCCATACTTCCCATTTCATTTAGAAAGAAGCATCTAGTCCAAGGGAGATTATGAAAGAAAGATGAGAATTCCTTAATTGGGTTTAACTATGTGCTAAGAACCTTGAACATAGATACTTGATATGACAAATATACAATATTAACAAAATAACACAATAGTTTTAAAAAAATATTGGACACACATGAAGAATACGCACAAAATATATAATCATGATGTATATATGAATTGTTATTCAAAGATACTAAAATACAACATAATACTAATTTCTTTAAATAAAGAGATTAATAAATATAAATCTACATTTCTTTTCTTTTATCTTTGTATTTTAAATTTAGTGAGCATACGTCCCCCAAGGGTTAAAAGTGTGTTCTGACTCTAAAATTTTAAAAAATATTAGGATATATTTAACAACGTCTAATACGTGTCAGAAAGTTTTTGACACAAGCACTCCACATTTTTTAAAGTGTTCATGCTTTTACACTAAGTTTTACAAGGAAAATATCATAGGGGAAATTTATAAAAAAAAGAACAATACAAGATTTGAGTCTTGTAACAAAATAAATCATAAGTTTTTAATGTTGTCAATTTAAATCTTAATATTTTAATTTATTTTCAATCTGAACAATCTATATATTTTGAGTTATTAAACTCATTACAGTTGTACAAAAAATGTCTAAAATACCTTTTTCTATTGAGTTTAATGATCAAATTACACTTTTTTGACAATTTTGTTCAACAAAAATATGCACACGGCCTAGATTGAAAACAAATAAAAAAATTTAAATTTAAATTGATAAAATTGAAAGCTCGGAATTTATTTTGTTAATGAGCTCAAATTATGGGATTTCTTTTGTGATTTCTCAAAAATATATTACAAGCTCATTGAAGTAGTCTTAGACACACAGGAGAATGAGCAACTCTAGTAATGACACTAAGGTCATGCTCGTTTGGACGGACTGAATTAGGTTGGATTAGTATTTCCCGTGACTAATAGTCTTAGGATTACGAATCCTTTGGATTATGTATCCTATCTTATGTTTGGATTGAGTTAGGATTATAAGGAGGACTAATAGTCCAGACTTTGGTTTAGTCTTTCAATTTATATCCCACCCCTTTCTGTGGGATTGAATAATCCATCATATGTGGGATATCATATCCAGATGAATTATTAGCCCGTACTTCAATTGTTTAACCAAATATCGAATTAATAATTTTATTGGACTATTAGTTCAATCCCAAACTCATGTCCACCCAAACAAACATTGCCTAAATTTCTTCTTCATGCAGGTGTGGAAGAACTATACCTGTCAGGTTTCGACATCTGGGATTTGTACGACGCTGGGCCGGCTTACTCCTATGGGCTACAATGACCTGACCGCCTCATTAAACGTCAGCTACGGTTTGTATCATTACAGTCCATTCCTGGTTGATTTAGTAGACTCCACATATGTGAAGACGACATTTGATGATATTAGTCGAAATTATTGTCCCGGTATGAGGCAATCGACTAGATGGATATACGTCGGGTTCACAGTAGTCTCCGCTGCTGTGATGTTGTCACTGGTATTATGGATAGTCTATGGACGAGAGCGAAGGCAGCGAAAATACTACAGAAGGAAATGACTTCAGTCCCCATGGAAGAAGTCATTTTGATGGTTGTGAAGTGAACTTGAGATAGATTTCTCATAACTTGGTGTGTTGTGTGTGTGTGCATATATATATATATATATATGAATGTAAGTGGAATTGATATGTGTTTTGTATATCAAGCCTACAACTCTATGGGCTTGATTGTTTTGCCATACACTTAAATTCTCTCTTTACAAGAAGGTTGAGGTTTGGAAGCATTGGCAGAAGAGTACTTATTAATTTTGAATTTTGAAGTTTTTATTTATAAGATAATAACATTTTTTTAAAAGTTAATATTAAGCACAAAATCTTAAATATTTATGACAAAAGTTTTTAATATATATTTTATAATTGATCTCGAGAAATATCATAATCAAAAATATGATCATTATTTGTAACTAGTATATTATAGATAATATAAATAAATAAATAAAATATTTTATATAAGTCTTATATTATAGATTATATAATAATATAAAAATGAAATTTTTATACAAAATTTTTTTAAAAAATTCAGTATTACAATGCTATTGCATCCTTATCGACATATGATATCATTAATGAGTAGTAAAACAATACATCGAGAAATTTACTTGTCAAATGTATTTAACAATCCAACAACTTTCACATTTACATAATAGATAAAATTAAGTATATTTGCATATGAATGTTGATGCAATATCATCATTGTATTAAACTTTTTTTTCACAAAATTTTCATACATAATCACCTGACTTGTAATCTTTTTATGTTAAATTAAAACAATTAACATTATTTTCATAATTTTAAAAATATCATTAAAAAATCATTCTAAGTGTTCTTTCTATATAATTTTTTTTATTTTTAAATCATTTTGCACATTCCTATGTAAAAAAAAATTTCCAAAATAAAGGAGGCACGTGAGCCCTGTTCCCAACATAGATCCATCCCTGTTTGGAAGGTTCTTCTATAATGAATTCCTATGGCATATTTACTGCAAAATTTACTTTATAATGATATGCATATTTTTATTTCGTTTTGCTTCTCTCATGATACGAATTCAATTTGATAGAGTATTTAAGTTTAATAGGTCTGTTATGACTGCAAGTTCTGTGATTTAATTCATTCAATTTGTAATATTTATTGAGAAAAATATTGATGTAAAAAATCGAAATGACTACACTTCAGTATCTATATGTTTGAATCACATTTAAATAGATGACAAATATAATTTCAAGAATAACCGTCTATTTTTTTTAAAAAAATATGATTTAAATATATAATTATAGAAATCTAATCATCTTATTTTTTATATGAATATTCTTCTCAATGAATTTTAAAAATTGAACGATTTGGATCACTAAAATCGGGTCACAATGGACCTACTAAGTCTAAATACTCTCTCAAGTTGAATCCCTAATATAAGAGAAGCCAAACCCTTCTATTTTTGCCCCCACACACACAAATAAAAATAAATAAAAATAAAAAATAAAAAAGCTTTGAGGGGTGACCAACGTGTAATTTTAACTGGACGCCATCAGAACCCCGCAAATATTTGGTTTGCTGAAGTGGTGAAATTAGAATTTTAACTGGAGGGAAAACAAATTAAAGCACAATATTATATGTCAGCCCGTTTAGAAAGTCAATTATCAATGTTTTAAAACCATTATAATATCTTACATATTATAAAAACTAACATATCACTTACGTTATGCATTGGGTAAAATAATATATTATTTATTAAAAATATGATAATTATATTTAATTTTTTTTATATTTTTTTTTTCTCGTAAATAAAATTTTATATATAAGTTTAAAGGTTTTGTTTCAAATGTTTCTTTATTTATAGATATATTAAAATTATTGTATTAATAATTAATAATTAAAAATTAAAATTATGCTTTGTTATAAAAAAAAAAATGACATAGTTCTAATACTTCAATATTTTAGAATAAAAATATATGAATTTCAAAAATTGTCATATTGGTTTTTCAAAGGAAAATAATTAAAGGAATTTTTAAAAATTTAATGAGTAAAAAAGAATCATTATAACATATAAATTAGCTAAAATTATGGTTAAACCAGCAAATCATTCAAGCTAAAAATGGTTTAGCTTAATCAGTTAGGTCAAAAAACCAACCAGCTTACACAAAATTAATTAATTAAAACTTTCAAATTTTATTTTATTAAATTTTAAACTATCACATGGAATCAATCTATTAATTTAAATTTAAAATTGACACAATATAAATTTAAAATTACAATAATCTATCCCATGATTTATAAGTTTTAAATACAAATTTAAAATTATCATAATTATCTCATAATTTTTGTATTAAGAAGCAATAAGAGTGACGTCGAGATTATCAATATATCTATATATTTTACAAAAGAATACTTTTAAGGAGAGATATTATGAGAGTTTTAAAATCTCATACAAAATTATTTTTAAAATCAAAACCTCTATTTAGGATTGTAAAATAAAAGTTAAATGAAAGTTAACCAATCGGGATTTTCTTAATTGTTTAAAATTAAGAAAATCAAAAAAATTAGTATGAGATATTGATCATAAGCCTTCTCACTGTAGACGTCCCCGAACGTCCCGAGAGGATTAAGTCCCGTTCCGTTCATATTGGGGTCACTACAGTTCAATGACTCAAATGTCACGATTCTTAATCTTGAACCAAAGAGTCCAAATCCGGCAAATCGATTTTGAAAACAGATTTTTTTGAAAAGAAGTGCCAAACATGGACTGCTTTGCTAGATACAAAGTCGCCACCTAAATGTTTTTTAATAGAAAATTTAGGAAACCCTGACTCGGTGCCAAAGGCCACGTGTCCGTCATCACCAAAGTTGCCTCGGCTCGGGAACTTGGGTACGATCAGGGAAGGTCACCTCGTGAGCACTCCCGCTCGCCTGGTCAAAGACCGGCCTCTACTAACCATGATATCTGATTTTGAAAACATTGTGCGTTCTTATTCCGATTATTAGCCTAGGTTACTATGTGATGCTTGACAAGATACAAGTATAGACCGGTCGCTGAATTGGGACAAAACATTTCATGTTCATTTTTGAAAGATGGTTTGCTACTCGCAGGTAGGCTTAAAATGCAGATTTTGCCACCCTCGGGTGGGCTTAAAACACTTGATGAATTGTTCCAATCCAAATAACCCAACCTCCACCCACAGGCATTCAAGGCAGTTATATCACATAAGCAGTTAGCCTCACGGTAAGCATGCTATTCATGGCAGTCACTCACACGCATGCAAGGATGCTAAAGCATAAAAACTCACCGAGTACTCCAAGCCAAAACAGAAACTATATTAGAAATCATGCATGATCCTAAGTATACAGAAATGCCTAATACAACACATGCAAAAATGCAAACTATAGCAGGCTCGGCTATTATAAACATGGCATATGGAATGCTACAGCTAACATATATTCAACTTGGAATTGAAATACAAATGCAGTTAGTATGATGCGCCGAGCCCGGTGCATGCAAAACAGATGAATGAAAGCAAACATGCTATCATACTGTATGCTAATTGAAACATGTCCTAATCTAACCATCATAAACAGATAAATAAAAGGGAAGAAAGACGTGGGGTTGGAAGACATATATCACACTCACGCACATTTATTACAATTATGCTCGCTACAGAGGGTCGAATAAATATACAAATTAATAAAAGAATATTACAGTCCAAATAATACAGTCCAAAATGTGTACAAATTCCTAATTAATTTACAAATTAACTAAGAAAATAATAAACTGGCATGCAAGCCAGGGACTGCCTTGATTCTGATGAATGATATATGTTTAGGCTGCCTTGCGCGGAAATCCACTGGGATGCCCCAATTAGCCTCTGTTTTGCAATTGTTCTTGGAAAGCGCGCCAAGCCTCGGAAGACTGCTGATTCTTGATTTTGCTGCAACAGAGAGCAGGAAAGGGGCATGGCAATGTATTTTCACAAATGTATACATGTCTCGATCCTCGTGTCACCAATCACGCATATCGATGCATGATGGCCGAGGAGTCGAATTGCACAACTCAATATGAAATGAATGCACATGAAAACACAACAAGACCTAACTCCATTATGGATGATCCGGAGTGTCGGTGACTGGGGAATTGAGACACGTTCCGTCACTCGGAGTACTGAACATACCTCGTTTCCCGTGCCCGGGCTAACTCCTATCCCGAACACGATGCAATATGCATGATATGCATGAAATGCAACTAAGATACAACCTAACATGCGAAAGGCTATGAAATGGCATACACAATGCACGAGGAAACATGGCATACACAATGCGCTAACATACAACCTAGCATACACAATGCTATGGAATGAAATGGCATACACAATGCAATATGGGCTTATACCAACACAAGTGGACCTTGGCCACACTCACATAGGAGGTCATAATGATGAAAATGAGACAACTTGAGATGCGTACATGCGTGCACGCAAACCGAGAACCGAACCTACGACATGGAATGCCACTCTAACAAGACATGGCAAAACACAAAAAAATGGCATACTATCATGCAAAAATCAGAGGTAAAATGAGATGCAAAACAGCCCCGAAACCCGGTAAAATGAAACCCGATGCATGAAACGAGTCCCGAAACACGGGTTTTGGCGCATGAAATGGCCTGTAACTATACAACGCATACATAATTTAAATATGAAATAAAAAGACAGAAGCAAGGCAGCCCCGAGATAAGAACTTTTACAGTTTAGAGTGAGGCCAAACAGTGGGCCCAAGTAGGGCTAAATTAGCATACGAAAATGGCTCCACCGGGGAGGTAATGAAGCAAGTCACAAATTCTGGCCCCAAACAGAGAAGGGGCCTTCTACAATATTGAATAGGGGCCAAAAATATGATGTGTTACAGTTTACGACAGACTCCAAAAACAAATACAAGTATGCTCAAAATGCTATGCAAGAAATAGGCCAACAAAGGGGCAAAGAAGCAAGTGGTGCATGGAGGTCTCAAACAACTGAGGGCCTTTCAACAATGTTGAATAGGGACCCAAAATAATTCTTTTTACAGTTGATCGCCGAGCTCAAAACAGTGTAAAAATAGGCTCAAAATATCATGCAAAATGAGGCCACCAAAAGGGCTATAACATGAGGTATAGAAATGGTGTCTCAAACAGCCATAGACCCTTAATGAAACATGAATAGGGGTCAAAATAAGCCTCTTTTCAGTTCAGACCAAGGTCCAAAAACAGAATCTCAATAAGCTAATAAATCATGCAAAAATGGGGACCAAAGAGGGGTTCAATGGCAAGTGACACATGGAGGTCCCAAAAAGTGATGAGCCCTTCTTAAATGTTGAATAAGGGCTCGAAATAAGCCTATCTACAGTTTACATCATACTCCAAAACAGATTACACATAGGCCAAAAAAACTATGCAAAATTATGGCATAAAGAAGGGTAATGAAGCAAGTGTAAGATGGGGGTCCCAAACAGGGTAGGACCCTTAATGAAACAGAAAAATGAGCTCAAAAAAATGACATTTCCAGTTATGGACGGAGCTCAAAACAGTAAGCAAAGAGGGCTAAGAAATGGTACAAAAATGAGCTAGAAAAGGGGAAAGTGATGCTTACCCTTGAAGACTAAGCCTTGGCTACCTCTTGGACTGAAAAATGGTGCCTCCTAGCCTTTGAGAAGAGCTCCAAGCTGCTGGAAATGGAAGTGATAGTGTAGTGCTAGGTGGTGATGAAGAAAGAGGGGTAGAACTTGGTTGTTTTTTGAGGGTTAAAGAGGGAGATGGAGGGAGGTATGTATATGCAAGCTCAAGGCAATTTTTTCAACCCTTGGACCAATGCTGGAGGCCAGTTATATAGACCAAAGAGAGGGAGAAAATGAGGGAAAAAATGGGGGGAAACAAGCCAACTTTCCCCCCAAAAGTTGTTCCCCCTGGATACAGATTTTTTGGAAAGAAAAAGTATACAGCTGTAATGTACTCACCCTAAGGAGCAAGGCCGGCCAGGTTTTGGAGCTGCAGGTGGCCGGCCGGCCACCCCCCATGGCCGGCCGGCCAGGGGTCGAAAAGGCCAAGGTGAATTAATGGCCGGCCACCACAAATTGGTGTCCTCCCAGATGCCCTCAACACAGCCCTGTGGTCCAAAATTGGAGGAAGTGAAACATGAGAGAGAACAAACCATTTTTCAAAGGGGTTCAAAAGGTTCAGATGGAATTACTAGCCGGCCATGTGATATTTGTGTCCTCCCAGATGTGTACAACACAAATATGTGGTTTGGAGCTGAAGAAAGTGGCCTTAGGGTGGTCAACATTGGCTTTGAAGTGAGAAAAATGGGCGTCGGAGGGCGATGAAGGAATATAATTGGTTGCTGAAACAATTACTGGCCTCCCACCCTTCTATGACCTTCCTGGTGATGAAACAGTGGTCCCTGCCAAAAATGAACGAAAACCGATGCAAAATGAAGGTTCGGGGGCCGAAACGCGTAGTCCGAGGCCCCGAAAACTGACTGTTAGGCACCGAGAGTGGTGTTCGACCACAAAGTGGGACTCTCAGACCACAGTGTCCCTCAAAAGGGAGTAAATAAGATGCATGCCAAAAACCGGAGCAAACGGAGGTAGTTAGGCGGTCCCGAACCGAGGCACACGCCTCGACGGCAAGACTCGAAATGGAAAGAATGGCCTACGACCACGAAATGTAGCCCACGGCCACTGAGAGATGGTCTACGAGACCTCTCCCTCCCTTTGGGAAGAGAAACAGAGAAAATCGAGCTTGGTTCGCAAACCGAGGCAAGGCACAGAAAAACCCGAAAGTTCGGAGACAGGGCTCACGGCCGAGACTCTGAAACCTCTGGACGAGCACGATATGCAACATCACCAAGCGCTCAATCGGTGACGTCTAAGTCTTAAAGTCGGTCAAAATGGGGTATCTACAGTTGCCCCTCTTTGACAGAACTCGGAAGTCACAAATGACGGGAGTGAATGTCAAAGCCCAGAGACGACCCATTTTTGACAAGGCCGAAGACTTAGATAAATCATACAAGATGAACAGAGATATGCCCGCAGGCGTGCCCGCAGGCAAGGGGGCAAAATGCAAAGCAATATGCACAGAGCCAGATGTAACTTAATGATCATGCAAATGAAACAAGCTGTAATGAAGCAAGTATTCGCAAATAGATGCAACAATTTTAAGCAAGAATGCAAAGCAACAACTACATTTCATGCAGTTAAGAATGCGGAGAATTTTTCAACTCTCGTCACGTCTCACACGGAGAAGATACGATACCTGCGCGATTCGTCTGGTCGCACCAGCTTTGAATGAACCGTACATACAATATCGTGCCTGCGAAAAAGAGAAACTCAACAAGCACAACATGTTTAGCAAGATATATCCAATGTGATATCGAAAGTTTGACAAAAGCGGTGTCAGTGGGTGAATGCATCGCAGTGCGAGAAATGAGCGTGCGTGACAACGCAAGCTTAAACACAGAGGCATGGTAATATCAAGAAAACATGCATGACAATGCAAGTATGTTCATGAGAATGCAAGTTATGTGCATGATAATGCAAAACGAGCATAAATTAGGGTGCACGTTTGTTACGAAACAACGAGCAAGGAAACGCGCATTTCGGCGAAGGCGACTCGATCGTGGCCTCTGGTTCACCCCCGGAGGGGTTACAACATGCTTTGAAAAGGATACACTTTGATTTTGATGAATAATGATGAGACACATGTCAGAAATTGAAGCTGAAGTTCCGGCGGAGCGATTTTGTGACAGAAAGTACACTTTTCTTGAACTTTTTCAGGTCCCGGGAACTCCAATCTTCCTCAAAATTTGCAGAGAGCTAGGTGGGCATGTGGGGGACACCACCGGCCACTTTTCTTCCCCAGGGGAGGCCACCGGCCACTTTTCAAAAAGAGAATGGCCGGCCAGCCAGAAAAGGTGGCCGGCCGGCCACCTGCCCAAATTCGCGGGCATTTTGGTCTTTTCACCTTCTTTTCTTTAAATCTACTTACCCAAACACTCTGAACTCATAACTTCAGGTCTGAAATCATCTTCTCCTCCCTCCCAAACCATTTTCCTCTCCAGCTCTGAGCTCTATACGCGTTTTTCAACCCCCCACGCAAGTTGTTTTCGCGAAAACTTTCAGTTTTAAACACTTTGAACCGATTAAATTTTGATTTCGGGGCTTCTTTTCTCATTTTCACCACTTGAGGTAAGTTTGTCTCAATATTTGGAAGATTTTCTCTGGGAGTTGACTTTTGTTGACTTTTTCATTTCCCAAGAGTTGAATTTTGTTGACTTTTTCCAAATTTTGCTCATTTTTGCTCCTTTTTGTAGATTTTCTGAAATGGCCGGTCATTTTCCTCACGGCGGAGGTCCTCCGGGTGCCGAGGATGATTTTGATGTCATGACTCTGCCTCCGAGGGTTCGACCCTTCATTCCCGAGAGCTGACATTCTTCATGGTAGTTTTTAAATCAGCTTTGAATGAGCGAGCACCGAAGATCGCGTCTCATGGCAGTATCACCTCTTCCACGAGGCACGAGAGGTATTTACTTTTTTTTTACCTTTTTTTTTCATGCACTTCGTGTTTTTTCCATGTTTGTTTGCCATGTTTATTTTTTGAGATGGCTTATTTAGAATGTTTAGTTCATGACACGACATCTTGCATTTGCGAACACAACACAGTTCAATCACTTGAATTTCAACCTTGGGCCCATAAATTGATTGTGGACACACGGCACACGGTAGGGAATTGAACACACGGCCCATACTTGAATGCGAGATGAACACACACAGTCCATTCTTTGATGTCGAACACACAGTTCATTGTTGAGGTGAACACACGGCATACACTGATTGAGAGTTGAACACGTAGCCCAAACATTTGAGATGAACACGCAGCCCATATTTTGATGTCGAACACATAGCTCGTCGTTGAGGTGAACACACGGTACACACTGATTGAGAATAGAACACATGACCCTTTCGGATTTCGAACACACACAGCCCAAATTGAAGGTGAACACACAGCACACACTGATTGAGAGTTGAACACGTAGCCCAAACATTTGAGATGAACACGTAGCCCATATTTTGATGTCGAACACACAGCTCGTCGTTGAGGTGAACACATGCCACACACAGATTGAGAATAGAACACGCAACCCTAACTCGGATTTTCTGAACACACAGCCCAAATTGAAGGTGAACACGCAGCACACACTGATTGAGAGTTGAACACGTAGCCCAAACATTTGAGATGAACACGCAGTCCATATTTTGATGTCGAACACACAGCTCGTCGTTGAGGTGAACACACGGCACACACTGATTGAGAATAGAACACGCAGCCCTAACTCGGATTTTCTGAACACACAGCCCAAATTAAAGGTAAACGCAAAGACACCTTGATTGAGAGTTGAACACGTAGCCCAAACATTTGAGATGAACACGGACCCATATTTTGATGTCGAACACACAGCTCGTCGTTGAGGTGAACACACGGCACACACTGATTGAGAATAGAACACGCAGCCCTAACTCGGATTTTCTGAACACACAGCCCAAATTAAAGGTAAACACGCAGCACACACTGATTGAGAGTTGAACACGTAGCCCAAACATTTGAGATGAACACGCAGCCCATATTTTGATGTCGAACACACAGCTCGTCGTTGAGGTGAACACACGCCACACACAGATTGAGAATAGAACACGCAGCCCTAACTCGGATTTTCTGAACACACAGCCCAAATTGAAGGTAAACACGCAGCACACACTGATTGAGAGTTGAACACATAGCCCAAACATTTGAGATGAACACGCAGCCCATATTTTGATGTCGAACACACAGCTCGTCGTTGAGGTGAACACATGGCACACACTGATTGAGAATAGAACACGCAGCCCTAACTCGGATTTTCTGAACACACAGCCCAAATTGAAGGTGAACACGCAGCACACACTAATTGAGAGTTGAACACGTAGCCCTAACTCGGATTTTCTGAACACACAGCCCAAATTGAAGGTGAACACGCAGCACACACTGATTGAGAGTAGAACGCGCAGCCCTAATTCGGATTTTCTGAACACACAGCCCAAATTGAAGGTGAACACGCAGCACACACTAATTGAGAGTAGAACACGCAGCCCTAATTCGGATTTTCTGAACACACAGCCCAAATTGAAGGTCAACACGCAGCACATACTAATTTAGAGTAGAACACACAGCCCTAATTAAAGGTGAACACGCAGCACACACTGATTGAGAGTTTGAACATGCAGCCCAAATTGAAGGTGAACACGTAGCACACACTGATTTAGAGTAGAACACACAGCCCTAATTGAAGGTGAACACAAGACACCTCGATTTAGAGTAGAACACACCTTAAACTTTTACTGCCAGACGCAGCCTATTTACTTGCACACAGCTTATTCATTTCATTTACACACAGCTCATTCATTTTATACTGACACATGTATTCATTCTAAATGCAGGTTGGTTCTCGCACTGTGCGGGGATACGGCTCCACCGCTGCTAGAGATTGGTATGCTGAGCTCCCGGAGGCTGTCCGGGATTTAGTTGATTTGGCGGGGTTCGGGTCCTTCTGCGCTGGGTTATCACGTTGTCCTGCCAGGAGGACACTGATGGCAGCTTTGGTGGAGAGATAGTGGGACACCACCAACTCCTTTCATTTTTCCGCCACTGGGGATTTGACTATGACCCCGCTGGATTTTGCTGTATTGACTGGCCTGGACATAGGAGGTTGGCCCATTCCTTACGACGAGGACATGGGCGAATGGGAGGCCGCTTGGATACATTTGCTGGGGGCCCGCCCGTCTGTTGATAGAGCTTCAGGGAGAGTCCGATACACCTGGTTCTCTTCCCATTTTCGGAGAAAGGGGATGGAGCCCGGGACTCCTGAGGAGGCAGAGCAGTATGCCCGTGGTTTTCTTATGTTCTTCTTTGGGACTACTCTGTTTGCCGATAGAGGGAACACGGTTGGGCTGTATCTGTTGAGCGCTCTGGTGGACCTATCATAGGTCGGATGATGCTGACGGGGTGGTGCCGGCTACCCTTCTTCGCTACATGAGCGCGACCTCATGAGCGGGAGAGACTTACTTGGCGGTTATTGGAGAACCTGGAAGGTACTTTCTGTCCTCTTGATTTACATTTATGTTCCTCATTACTTGTACATTGCACACACAACGCACTTTACACTCTGTATTTTGCCCTCAGCACTTTGTATTTACATTCTACACTACTTTCCTCAGTTATAGGTCTACGTATATTTCCCGACGTTAGCTCCAGAGTTGGTGGTGGCAGGGCCCCTCATGACCCCGTACTCACTGGTATTCGAGGGCCAGCACCGGCCGACACCCCAAGAGACTCTCTTTATCTACTTCAAGATTTTTGACCTTGTATGACGACGGAGGTATTTCAGAACTCTCAGTCCCTTCCGTTTTCATCTTTGATCTACCCCGTATATTTCCGATTTCTGATTGGTTTATGCACTAGGTATCCATGATTACATGGCGTACTGGCGCCTTGGGTGATGGTCTCCGATTTCAATATACCGGAGAATCGGGCACCTCCCAGTACAGGATCTTGCTCGAAGGACCGGTTGGTAGAGCATGGTTTCTGGGGGAACGCTTTTTACGTCAGGTATGGGGGTACACTTCTCAGGACCCTTCCGCAAAGACCCCAACAAGATGCGGATCGCCGATAGGCTCTCTTCCTGGATGTTGTTAGTGCTATCTCAAGCAATCGATGCTTTGCTACATCTTGAGGTGGGGGACTATGCCACTTATCGCCACGTATATCTGATGCCTCCCTTGATAGGAGTGCGTACTCACCGAGGCTCTTTGGTGTGCCATCTTCGAGTCGAGCTCGTACATGATATCCCTTCCTCGGCCGGTCAATGCGTCTAGAGGTGGGGGTGGGTCGGTTCCCCCGATCCCTCCGACTCTTCATCATCCTGGGTGTCCAGACATGCCGACCGAGTTGACGAGTTGGCGATTTGGGGCTCCTTACCAGGTCCCGCTAGAGCCTCCCCTTCCTGACCATAGATATGTCAGAGATCCTGATTCACCACCGGTATGCTTTACAGCTTTGATTTATCAGTCGGATACTTGGACATTCATTCCTTTACTAATGGTTTTGCATTTGTATCTGCAGCCTCCTGGCGAGTACGTGGATGAGATGCTTGGAGTGATGGCCGCATTTGAGGGCATGATCCTGCGGAGGGAGGCTCAGCTGGCCATTATGGGTGTGCAGGTACTGTTCATCTTTCTTGCATTTATCATATTTCTGATGACACGCTGGTTTTGAACATTCTACTACATTGATAAGCTGTTTGTGTAGAACACATCTGACACACACCCCACTCACATACTGTACTTGCATCTGATTTTCATAATTGAACTGATGTATTGAACTCTTCACTTTCAAATGCCTCCTGTATATGCTCCGCCGCGGGCCGGGCCACCCGGGCCTTCTTAGGGAGGTTGATCGTCTGGACCTTTTCGAGGCGCTAGGCCATCTGGGCCCTTTCGAGGAGCTGGGTCATCCAGGCCTTTTCGGGGAGCTAGGCCATCCAGGCCTTTCCGAGGAGCTCGAGGAGGGTCCTCTCGGAGACGCAGGGCACATATTATAGAGGCGGAGCCCGATGAGGATGAGGAAGAGGAGGTCGCAGGCCGTCAGTCGGAGACATCTGCTGAGGAGGGGGATTCCGATCTTGGTTCCGAGAGTGGAGGCGAGGCTGAGGGGGATCTTGAGGATGACAGCTCCGACCCGAATGATGATGGTGGTGCAGATGTTGTCTCGCAAAAGAGGATGAGGAGGGCCTCTCATTCACGCTCCCGAGGGTATTGATGCTGCTGTTTCCTGGTTTATTTTCTTTTTTGCTAGTAGTTTGTAGCACTTTGCATATTGTTAGGCAGTTTTATTTTCTGTAAAACTTGTACCTTTATTTGTAAAAGGAAATATGATGGGGTGAAACAGCTTTTTGAAAAAGTGTTGTATTTTTATGCTCTCAGCATCGCATCGCATCATTTTGCACAAAAATGAGATTGAATGGAAATGTGCACTGTGTATTTACCGGGTCAGGTAATAAACCGACGCAACAAATCAAACAACTCGACTCACTAAGAAATATCAGAATCTTAGTAAGTTTACAACTCGATAAGCAAAATACAACAATGTTAACGACTCGATAAACAAGACTTGACAAAATTGCGTAAACAAAGAGTAACAACTCAAAACACAAAATACAACAGCTCGACAAAACTTACAACTCGATAAACAAAGCGACAACTCGATAAACAAAAATTACAACTTGATAAACAAAACAAAGCGTATTTCGGACGGTCTGGGCAACGGAACGCATCCGAAACAGAGGGAAATTGAGGCCTTCGATACATCAGATGCTTGGAAATGCCTGGAACTTTCCTCTGGAGGGCAAAACAGGACCAAAGGCATACATTGGAGCATGGCGGCCCCTTTTTGAGCCGCCGCCGCTTTTTTGTATCTGAGGGAAGAAATGTGGCCGGCCAGCAAGAAAGGGTGGCCGGCCGGCCACTTATTTCAGCAGCCGTCAAATTTTTGACACGTGTCCCCTGAATAGTGTCCCATCCTCTATAAAAGCTCCAACCTCGGGACTCATTCATTTCATCACTGCTTTGCACAAAAACATGGAGGCATTTCTCACAGAAAATCTCACATCTTGGATCTCTTCTCTAGATGGCTCGGAAAAATTGAATTTCCAAGGTTTCGGCTTGAATGCACTATTCCCACTGAGCAGTACTCCGCTGCACTTTCCCTTCCTCCATGCCGCGGCGAGGTTTTGGAACCCAATGACGCATGTTTTCAGCTTCAGCGGGCAAAAGGTATGTCCAACTTTCGAAGATTTTCAGGTTTTGATGGAATCTGAGCGTTGTGAAGAAATTCTGCCTCAATTTCGCTTTGGCCACGCCCAAGCTTTAGGGGAAATGTGTGGGCTTACCATGCATGATGCTCGGTCTCTGATATGCAACGGGGAACTGGACGTTCTCGGCTTGATCCATCACTTTTCTGATGCTGGCGACCGCGGCAACCATTATTGGCAAGGCTTTCGGCAACACGCCATTTGCTTGTGTATGCTATCCCACTTTCTGCTCACTTCAAGATTTGGTGGATCTAGCATCCGTCTGGTTGAAGTTGCTCACGGCTTGAGAGAAGGAAAGAGCTGTATTGCTATGACACTGGCCGAGACGCTGATGGGTTTGGATGCTTTCTATCGCCGGGAGACGCACTGTGACGGTGAAGTCCACTATTGCTACAAGTAATGTCTCCCACCCAATCTCGCATATATATTTGCTTACATCACTCGGCCCTCAGGCTCGGTTTTTCTCACAAAACCCTTTTCTTACTTTTCTCTCATCGCACATCTCTCTATTCTTTATTCTCTCATTATTCATCCCGCTCCAGGTATGGTTGATGGATAAATTGCAGGTTGTGGACTCTTGTCCAGCCTACTCAGCCCGCGGCTACTTCTTTCGCCAACATTTAGTTGATGTCCCTGATGAAAGGTGGTGGTTCGACTGGATGTGCAACTTGTTTGCAGATCGCATTGCTTGGCGCTGCCCTTGGCTCAATCTCCCAGCAATGGGTTATAGCATGTCCCGGCTGATCGGGATTCAGTTGATTGGTCTGACCCACTGTGTATTCTACTTTCTGTTCCGGTTCCTGCGTCAATTTGGTCATGATCAGACTTGCCCACCAGAGGGGATTGAGTATCCGGCTGCTTTCCCGGTCCGAGGCGCACAACTTGCTTGATATGCCACGGCATGGAGGACTAGAAAACTCCTGGCCCCCGCCCCTACTTTCAACTGCACTTTGTCTGACGAGTGCTGGGATTGGCTCAATGAGGAGGCACAGACCGGGCCCAGCTTGGCATCAGAGGCTTCGACTAGCTCTGGGAGGGGGTGCAGGGACACCTGACTTGACTATGCCCCAGATTTATTACTTTATTAGTACTTTCAAGTTTTCATTATGAGTGTAATAAAAAGCAACTTCAATTGTATGCAAGAGCAGGAGAACTCTGTTTTGAAATTAATGAAATTGAAGGTTGTGGTACTGAAAATTTTCCGCTTTGGTCCAAAAATGGTTTAGTTGTGAAAAGATTAATTTGAACAAAGTCAACTTTTATTAAAACTTTTCAAAACTATTTTCGATATGGATCAAAACTGGACACGCCTGAGATCTGTCACTGAGATGCACAACCTCGGATCCTAGCAACTGGAAAGTTGCCCCTAGTCTGAATAGTACCACGGCACTGTGTGGCAACGGAAAGTTGCCCCTAGTCTGAATAGCACTGTACTGGAGATCGCGATGAATGCTGATGGACAAAGATGACTGAGATGATTAATATGGACAAAGTTGATCGGGGAAATGGTTGTGGCTGAACTTCAGAATGAAGCTGCCTACGTATCCCAAGGATAGGAATCAAGCCTTACGTAGTTCAGGCTTAGGTTCGCTCGGGTATTTTCACTCTCCTTTTGTGCTCTAACTTTTGCCAAGGTCGTCCTTTGCAGGTTTTCAACCTTGCGAGCTCAGTTTTTATAATTTCAAATTTTTTTGTGCACTGAATTTTGCCTAGGTCGCCCTTTCGGGTTTTCGGCCTAGCGAGCCCCTCATGGGTAATATTTCTTCAACTTGTCCATATTGATCGGTTGTGAGAACTCTAAGCCATCTAGATCCATCAGAACCACAGCTCCGCCTAACCAGATTGACTTAATGATGTAGGGACCAGTCCAATTGGGTCTGAACTTGCCCCTTGGGTCGTGGATGGGAGCTCGGTTGTCTTTGAGTACCAAATCTCCTTCCTTTAAATTCCTGGACTTAACCTTCTTGTTGAAAGCCCGGGCGATTCTGCGTTGATAACCTTGGACATGGTACAGCGCTTTCAGTCTTCTTTCATTGAAAAGCATGAGTTCCTCAAATCTGCTCTGCTACCAATCTGCCTCGGCTATTTGACACTTGGCCAATACTCGTAATGACGGAACCTCAATCTCAATAGGTAGAACGGCCTCCATCCCATAAACCAATGAGTACAGAGTCGCCCCAGTAGAAGTTCTGATTGAAGTCTGGTAGCCCCACAGAGCAAACGGCAGCTTATCTGGCCAGTCCCGATAGGTTTCCACCATCTTCTGCAATATGCGCTTGATATTCTTGTTGGCGGCCTCAACCGCTCCATTGGTTTGCGGCCGATAGGTAGATGACTTATGAAAAGCCACGTTGTATTTTTCCAACAAGTCTATCACTTCCTTCTTGAAGTGGGAACCATTGTCTGAAATTATTTCGTTTGGGACCCCGTAGCGACAGATGATGTTGTTTCTGATAAATTTTGCGACGTGCGAAGCCTTCAACACCGCATAAGATTGGGCCTCAACCCACTTTGTGAAATAATCTATCGCTACCAAGATGAACTCATGCCCCTTCGACCCCTTCGGCATAACAGCTCCGATTACATCAATTCCCTAGACTGAAAATGGCCATGGCGAAGTCATGTTGTACAACTTTGACGTCGGAATGTTCATGCGATTTGCATGAATCTGACATTTGTGGCATCGCCGGATGAAACCAATACAATCCTCCTCCATGGTGGACCAGTAATAACCCTGTCTAAGGATCTTCCGTGCCAACATTACCCCATTCATGTGCGCACCACATTCTCCCCCGTGGATGGCTTCCATCAGACGCTTTGACTCTTCGGCATCAACGCACAGTTTATGCATTCCCAGATGACCCCTTTTATACAGTTTAACCCCGCAGACGATGAACTAAACTGCCATTCTCCTAATTGCCCTTTTGTCTTTGGCACTTACCCCTGGCGGGTATGCTTCTTTCTCCAAGAAGTTCTAGATGTCGTAGTACCAGGGGTTTTCGTCCTGGACTTCATCTATAGCGGCAATCGACTCGTAGGCAGGTGCAAATTTCTGGTCGATGATGACTGGACGCATCCGGACTCCACACGGGATGTCTATCATAGAAGATAGAGTTGCTAAAGAATCATGAACTGTTGTTCTCTTAGTAGATGAGTAAAACTTAGCTTCTCAAACCGAGGAATCAGCAAATCCAAGGTCTGGTGATACATCATCATCTTTTCCTCTTTTACTTTCCAGTCTCCTTTAGCTTGAGACACAACAAGGTTCGAGTCCCCAATGACGTCCAACCGTCTTGCCCCTAGTTCCAGGGCGGCTTCTAGACCAGCAATACACGCCTCATATTCTGCTTCATTGTTCGAGACTTTGAATCGGAGCTTGAAGGCTAGAGGGATACGGGAATTGTCGGGTGCTATCAGCAACACTCCTATCCCATACCCGTATTGATTTGACGCTCCGTCAAAGTACATCGTCCAAGTTTCGTCGTCGATGTGTAAAATGGCTTCATCTGGGAATAAATACTCGACTGCTTCACCCCCTTCCACTGGATGGTCGGCTAAAAATTCTGCCACTGCTCTGCCTTTGACCGACTTGCGTGTTACATACTTTAGATCAAATTCGGATAGCAACAGCAACCAACGAGCTAGCCTACCCGTAAGTGCTGGTTTCTCGAAAAGATATTTGATGGGATCAAGTCGTGAAACCAACATTACAGAGTGAGCTAACAGGTAGTGCCGCAGCTTCCTGGTAGCCCATACCAAGGCTAAGCAAGCCTTTTCCAGCGGAGTGTAACGGGTTTCGTACTCTAGCATCTTCTTGCTTAGGTAGTAGATGGCTCTCTCCACCTTGTCTTCTGATTCTTGTGCAAGCATGCAGCCCATTGTAGTTTCGATTCGATGATACAAAATCAACAGCTTCCGGTTCGTGATGACAACAGGCGGTTCGTAAATATTCTTTAATCTGTTCAAATGTAGCTTGACATCGGCCGTCCCATTAGAACTTCTTTCCTTTTTTGAGGAGGCCAAAAGTGGTTCACAAGTCAAGGTTAATTTTGAGATAAACCGTCTTATGAATTGCACTTTACCCGTAAAGCCTCACACCTCCTTTTCCCTTGGTGGTGGCATTTCTAAGATGGCCTTGATTTTGGAAGGGTCGACCTCGATGCCCCTTTGTGTAATCAGAAACCCCAGCATTTTTCCCCATCAGAATAACCGAATGTACATTTCGAGGGTTTAGCCAAACCTAACTCCCTAATCCTTTGAAAAAAACTTGTGCAAGGCGTATAGTGGCCTTCTCTTTCCTTGGATTTGACAATCATGTCGTTTACATACACCTCAACCTCTGTGTGGATCATGTCGTGTAATATTGTGGTCACAGCCCGTTGATAAGTAGCTCCAGCGTTCTTCAACCCAAATGGCATGACTCTATAGCGATATGTCCTACTGGTGGTGAATGCAGATCTTCTCCGGTCTTCGGCGCCATCACTATCTGTTGTAGCCCGAGAAGCCATCCATGAATGAGAGCAAAGTGTGTCTCATGTGAAATCCACCAACTCATCGATGTGCGATAGGGAAAGTCGCCCTTCGGACTAGCTCGCTCAAATCCACGAAATCCACACATACCGAATCCCGCCATCCTTCTTCTAAGACCGAACAATGTTGGCCAACCAAGTCGGATATTGAGATACCGAGAAGCCTGCGTCGATTTGCTTGGTGACCTCTTCCTTAATCTTGAGAGCCCACCGGACGGATCCTCCCGAAGTTTCGCTGATGTGGCCTCGGGCTCAAGGGGGATCCGATCTCAGACAATCTCAGATCGATTCGGTGCATGTCTTCGTAGGACCACGCGAAAATATCTTTGAAATCTTTTAATAAAGCGACTAAGTGCTTGCGTTCCTCCGAAGACAACATGGACCCGATCTAGACCAGCCGCGGGTCCTCCTCAGTACCAATGTTCACGGTAGTGATTTCGTCCACTAGGGGTTTAACAAATCTTTCCTGCTTTTGCTCAATTAATTGTTGCAAAACCGGAGGAACTTCGTCCTCGTCGTTTTCAAAATTTTGAAAGTCTGAATTAATGCAATAAATTAAGGGCACATAAAAGTACTCAGAAACCACAGTTACTTGATTCTCATTAAGTTCATCCAAATCGTTCGATTCATTTACAACAGACTCAAATAAAAAGGAAAAAGACGACCTAGACAGGACTATGGTATCTGGGTTATCATCCCCAGGATTACCAGATTCAGACTCAGTCGAGCTGGAACCTGATTCCGACTCACAAGACTCAGTGGAATCGATTCGGCCACTACCCGACCTTGTCGCTTGGACAAAAATCCCTCCTCGTATTGCCAAGTGAGAGAGGGTGCGATAGATGCATCCAAGATAGCTGCTGGTTGGCTCGCAGCCGTTTCATCCCCAATCATGGAAACCACGAAGTTATCCCCCAAGCACTTATGGTCGATCGGAGGATCAGAGAGTAGACATGCCAGCGCTACCCCCATTTCAAATTCTGTGCCCTCAGGATTCACTGCCTTGCACTGCTCAACCTCAGCTGATGGGTCTGTCTGCTCTGTGGCAACGTCATCCCCTGATAGTTGCAGGTCGAAGAAGATCTCGAAGCCTGGCACGCGCTTCTTCTCCGCGTTTATCCACGGCTCTGGGAAGCCGCAAAATGGAAAGTCCTCCCCCTCCCGGACGAAGCGTCCGTTCAGGGTACCCTGAATGGGCCTATGCATTAACTCAAAAGGCTTCCTAGCCTGCTTTGCTCTGGCTCTTCCGGCCATTTCTTTTCCCTTCCTCATCCAGTCCTCTTTGGTGGGCAAATAACCCAAGCCAAAGGTATGAGGGTTGTGTGGCACTTCGGCCAATGCTGCAACGCCTTTCCGGCCGCTTCTTCCTAATCCCATCCCGGGGATGTATTGTAGCTTGTTCATGAGGTAGACAGATTGAGCACTGACGTACACACCTTCATTCACAGCCATAATATTCTGCACCACCCGGGCCTCAGTCAAAGTGAACCCCGATAAGAACACATCCTCCGTGCCATACTCGATTTCTAAAACTGGTGTAGATACTTCCGGCGGCGGATGGATGGATGAATTTCCGAAGACAATAGCCACCCCCTTCCCGTGAGGGTACTTCAGCATTTGATGTAAAATGGAAGAGACTGCCTTTACTTGGTGCAGCCACGGCCGCCCCAAGAGTAGATTAAAGGTTGCGGGAACGTCTAAGACATGAAATTCAATGTTATGTTGTCCCGGACCAACCTGAGTCTGAATTTTGACAGTCCACATCACTTCCCTGCTAGTATTATCATATGCCCTGATCACTTGAGTAGTCGGCACGAAGTCCGCGGGCTTCAACCCGATTGCATACGTTGTTCTGCCTGGGCAGACATTGATGGCGGACTCGGTATCAACAAGTACCACCGGTATCCCCTTGTCTATACACTCTACGGAGACATAGAGAGGTTTGTTATGATTTGTGCCCTCAGGCGGGAGTTCTTTGTCTGAAAAGGTTAATGCCGGGGAGCCTCCTCCAGGAAAGACCAACCCAACCAGCTGCTCTGGTGTAGTATCTATAGAGAGTTTGGCCTTGTCCATAGCAGATAGGACAGCCTGTCTGTGTAATCGCGACGCCATAAGCGGTCCCCAGATGGAGATGTCTGCTTGTATCTTCTTCAATTGCTTGAGCACAGTTTCTTCTTCAATTTGTTTCTCCTTCTGTTTCTCAGCTTCTTTGTCTTTCCCAGACGCCTCAGGTTGGTCTAAGTGCTGGGGCTTGAAATATCACCCACTTCTTGTCATATGAGCGATCTCGTCAATATACCAGGTATCATCTGGTTGGTTACTTCCCCAATCCTCATCTATGTGGGCAAGACATAAGTCATCGTCTTCCCACCACATCCCGTCGGCAGCCGACAGACACCTGTCTGGCTCCGGTATGATCGTACTCGCAGCACCTTCAGTCCTCATGCCCGCAGCATTTCCTGTTCTTGTGCACACAGCACTCTCGACCCCCACATGGGCCTTAGCTTTTCTGATTCTCTCAAAATCCTCAAACATTTGTTGTTCCAACTGCGTCAGTACAGCTGGTTGGTCAATATTCCCTGCATTTACAATCCCCAAATTCTAAGCGAAATTCTTAGTACCGGCGCTCCCATGTGGATTCGACTCTCGGCCTTCCGCCACCATCGATACTTTGCCCTCAGGGCCCTGCTCGTCGATATTCTACGATGTCTGGTTGATCAGCTAACCATTCGGTAACTTCTGCCGACTCCTCGTATTCAAACCAGTTGATTGCGGCATCTCCTGATTCTTGGTCACTGAAGAACTGGAGGTTGGCAAAATCCTCTCCCACAGTTGTTAGATCATCTGCTTCTTTCAAATCGCCCCGTAATCACACATAATTCGCTTCTTCGCAACCCTACACTCAAATTTCGCATCGCCCACTAATTGGATGTATTCACTCGGATCATAAGCTCCTTCAGCAAGATTCTCGAACTGTTCAATCTCAGACTCAGCAACTCCCTTTTCCTCTGAAATCTGCCATGTCCCATCTTCGGTGGTTACCACCACTAGCTTAGATTGGGTTGTGGAGATGTCCATCATGCATAAGTCAGTGCAGACAGGAAGGATCACCTCCGGCTTAGGTAGGTGGGATGGGGTGATATAGATACTAGGATCGTAAGACACGACCCCAGTTTGGATGAAGTTGATTTTGTTGGGAGGAGGGGCTTGGTTATGTGGTGGGAGAGGATTTGTCGTGACGTTGGGTTTTTCGGGAGGCGCGATCACCTACTTGTCAATAAGATCCTGGATCTCATGACGCAATCTGAAACAACGGTCGGTGTCATGACCGTGCTGTTGGTGATACGCGTAGTATTTTGCCGGGTCATGAGAAGGAGGGAGTGTATTTGGTAGTGGCCTCGGCTCTAGGGGCGTCAAATGCTTCTTCTTGATCAATACCCCCAGAGCTTTGGAAAGGGGCATATATAGGGGGGTGAAGGTTCTTTGGCCTCTGGGTTGATATTTGGTGTTTTGGGTATTGCTTCCAGATGCGCCAGAGAAAGGCGTGGTTGTCGTGGGTCTTGGGGGAGGGGGAGTGGTGGTGACCATGCTCACTTCTGAAACTTGTGCAGTTGCAGCGCCACTTGGGCCTGCGTTATTGTTACGGTTGAAAGTCCTTCTGGGTTGCTCTTTATCCTGGTCAATCAGACCTTGTTTTATGGCATCATCGATCTGTACCCCCATCTCATGTAAATCTGAGAAGGTGGGAAAGAGAAGTACGATCATCTTCTGCATCAATTTCGGTTGGAGATTGTGCACAATCATCCTGATTTGATCTTTGTCTGTAGGCCTCAAGGTCATCATCGATGCCTTTTCCCTCCAACGAGTTACAAAGTCTGAGAAAGTCTCCTTAAGTTCCTGCCTCGTTGTTTCGAGATCACGAGTTGTAATCTCGATCTGTGTATTGTACGAGTACTATGCAACAAAGGCCTCAACCATTTCATCCCAGCTTCTTTTTACCTCATCTTCTAACTTCGCGTACCAGATAGCCACCACACCCGACAAAGTTCGGCCAAACAGGGAAAGCTTTTGTGGTCGAGTTAGGCCCATTGGCCGCAGGATGTCTGAGAATAGCCGAAGATGGACCATGGGATCTCCGGGCCCGTCGAAGCGGTAAATTTGTGGCATCTTGAATCTGTCTGGCAATGTTACGGCTACATCAGTGTACCCATCTTCGATGTCTGGAATGGCTTTTACCCCTTGTGATTTCTTGAAAAGCTTCTCAAGCTTGCTCAGTTTTAGGGCTGTATGGTCAATTTCGAACTCAAAGGGAGAGTCCGGGTGGTTGGGTATATGAGTCTTGGACAGTTGAGGTGGAAGCGAGGACGGAGCTAGCCCCGTTGGAAGGTTTGTGTCCTCTTGGATATTCTGGACATTTGGCATGTTGTTACGGGTGTTTGGCGAGCATTACGAGCAGTAGGAGCCTCGCCGTAATGGGGGCCTGGTGGAGGAGGAACACGATGAGAAGCAGATGACGATTCTGTTGCGATCTAGTGATGAGCTCTGCCTTTGGGCCATGATCGGCTCGTTGCTTAGAAAATTCCGCTTGGCGGATAGCATCCTCTGCATCATCGCATGCTCTCTTGCATTTGACGATCATTTCTCTATCCCGCCATATATACATTGGTCCACCGACGACGGTAAGTGTATCTCTATGGCGGAAACAAATCCCAACTCGATCGCTTGTCGCTAAAGTAGCCCCCGTCCTAGTAATCCTCGCTCGACACATCGCGCCTCCTTGGCCTTCTTCTAACAATGGGTAGGAGGAACATCGATGTCCGTCAACCGGATCCTCAGATCGATTGAGTCGGTGACCTCGTGTCCAAAGTGCTTAGGAATATCTCTTGGTTGGAAGCAATTGTGCTAAAAACCCGCTAGCAAAAAGATAAATAAAGCGAAAAGGAAATAAATAACGGATAAGCAGACGATATAACGGCTTAAATTAAATACACAACACAATTTGGGCATAACAACACACTTTGGTAAAATTTGAATACATACTGTCCTCAAACACTGATCAATATCCCTGAATCACTGTCCCCAAAACTGAATCGGATACCCACAGATAACTGATTCTCAAATACTGACTGATGCCCGCAGGCCTGATGCCCAAACTCATAAACTGATGCATGCATTCCTGTAGAGACGCACTCTAAAAGCACATAACAGATAAGTGAGAGCCAAAACACCCCTATGTTGGGGTAGGGTTTCCCTGTCCTATTTTGTCAGGAGCTAGGGTTTCACTACGCACGCAGCGGTTTCAATCAACCTATAAACGGGTAAGCAACCTGTCCTAGTTTGGAATTGTCACTATGGATCCGAATATGCACTAGGTCGAATGGTCAAAAAGGGTGCCCCGGTAAAATTGGGGTTTGTGTTCCCATACTGGCAGAGCCCACAACCGGTCAGCCTTATGGTCATGTCTTGACAAGACAAGCCTCCGGCAAATCGTTCAAGAATAGCAGATGGAAAACACGGTGTCCTAGGCGCACCATTGCAAATGCAATGCAAAGAAACACACAAGTGTAGTCAAAACAAGATATCACGAGTTCGAGTCAAGTTCTCTAACTCCCCAGCAGAGTCGCCAGAAACTGTAGACGTCCCCGAACGCCCCGGGAGGGTTAAGTCCCGTTCCGTTCATATTGGGGTCACTACAGTTCAAGGACTCAAATGTCACGGTTCTTAATCTTGAACCAAAGAGTCCAAATTCGGCAAATCAATTTTGAAAACAGATTTTTTTTGAAAAGAAATGCCAAACATGGACTGCTTTGCCAGATACAGAGTCGCCACCTAAATGTTTTTTAATGGGAAATTTAGGAAACCCTGACTCGGTGCCAAAGGCCACGTGTCCGTCATCACCAAAGTTGCCTCGACTCGAGAACTTGGGTACGATCGGGGAAGGTCACCTCGTGAGCACCCCCGCTCGCCCGGTCAAAGATCGGCCTCTACTAACCATGATATCTGATTTTGAAAACATTGTGCGTTCTTATTCCGGTTATTAGCCTAGGTCACTATGTGATGCGCACATCATACAAGTATAGACCGGGTCGCCTGAATTGGGACAAAACATTTCATGTTCATTTTTGAAAGATGGTTTGCTACCCGCAGGTAGGCTTAAAATGCAGATTTTGCCACCCTCGGGTGGGCTTAAAACACTTGATGAATTGTTCCAATCCAAATAACCCAACCTCCACCCATAGGCATTCAAGGCAGTTATATCACATAAGCAGTTAGCCTCACGGTAAGCATGCTATTCATGGCAGTCACTCACACGCATACAAGGATGCTAAAGCATAAAAACTCACCGAGTACTCCAAGCCAAAACAGAAACTATATTAGAAATCATGCATGATCCTAAGTATGCAGAAATGCCTAATGCAACACATGCAAAAATGCAAACTATAGCAGGCTCGGCTATTATAAACGTGGCATATGGAATGCTACAGCTAACATGTATTCAACTTGGAATTGAAATACAAATGCAGTTAGTATGATGCGCCGAGCCCGGTGCATACAAAACAGATGAATGAATGCAAACATGCTATCATACTGTATGCTAATTGAAACATGCCCTAATCTAACCATCATAAGCAGAAAGACGTGGGGTTGGAAAACATACATCACACTCACGCACACTTATTACAATTATGCCCTCGCGCAGAGGGTCCGAATAAATATGCAGCCCCGAATAAAAGAATATCACAGTCCAAATAATACAGTCCAAAATGTGTACAAATTCCTAATTAATTTACAAATTAACTAAGAAAATAATAAACTGCATGCAAGCCAGGGACTGGCTTGATTCTGATGAATGATGTATGTTTAGGCTGCCTTGCGCGGAAATCCACTAGGATGCCCCAATTAGCCTCTGTTTTGCAATTGTTCTTGGAAAGCGCGCCAAGCCTCGGAAGACTGCTGATTCTTGATTTTGCTGCAACAGAGAGCAGGAAAGGGGCATGGCAATGTATTTTCACAAATGTATGCATGTCTCGATTCTTGTGCCACCAATCACGCATATCGATGCATGATGGTCGAGGAGTCGAATTGCACAACTCAATATGAAATGAATGCACATGAAAACACAACAAGACCTAACTCCATCATGGATGATCTGGAGTGTCGGTGACTGGGAAATTGAGATACGTTCCGTCACTCGGAGTATCGATTCCGTCTTCAAAGCTAACTCCTATCCCGAACACGATGCAATATGCATGATATGCATGAAATGCAACTAAGATACAACCTAACATGCAAAAGGCTATGAAATGGCATACACAATGCACGAGAAAACATGGCATACACAATGCGCTAACATACAACCTAGCATACACAATGCTATGGAATGAAATGGCATACACAATGCAATATGGGCTTACACCAACACAAGTGGACCTCGGCCACACTCACATAGGAGGCCATAATGATGAAAATGAGACAACTCGAGATGCGTGCATGCGTGCACGCAAACCGAGAACCGAACCTACGGCACGGAATGCCACTCTAACAAGACATGGCAAAACACAAAAAAATGGCATACTATCATGCAAAAATCAGAGGTAAAATGAGATGCAAAATAGCCCTGAAACCCGGTAAAATGAAACCCGATGCATGAAACGAGTCCCGAAACACAAGTTTTGGCGCATGAAATGGCCTGTAACTATACAATGCATACATAATTTAAATATGAAATAAAAAGATAGAAGCAAGGAAGCCCCAAGAAAAGAATTTTTACAGTTTAGAGTGAGGCCAAACAGTGGGCCCAAGTGGGGCTAAATTAGCATACGAAAATGGCTCCACCGGAGAGGTAATGAAGCAAGTCACAAATGCTGGCTCCAAACAGAGAAGGGTCCTTCTAAAATATTGAAGAGGGGCCAAAAATATGATGTATTACAGTTTATGACAGACTCCAAAAACAGATACAAGTATACTCAAAATGCTATGCAAGAAATAGGCCAACAAAGGGGCAAAGAAGCAAGTGGTGCATGGAGGTCTCAAACAACTGAGGGCCCTTCAACAATGTTGAAGAGGGACCCAAAGTAATGCTTTTTACAGTTGATGGCCGAGCTCAAAACAGTGTAAAAATAGGCTCAAAATATCATGCAAATTGAGGCCACCAAGAGGGCTATAACATGAGGTATAGAAAGGGTGTCTCAAACAGCCATAGACCCTTAATAAAACATGAAGAGGTGGTAAAAATAAGCCTCTTTTCATTTCGGACCAAGGTCCAAAAACAGAAGCTCAATAAGCTAATAAATCATGCAAAAATGGGGACCAAAGAGGGGTTCAATGGCAAGTGACACATGGAGGTCCCAAACAGTAATGAGCCCTTCTTTAATGTTGAAGAAGGGCTCAAAATAATCCTATCTATAGTTTATATCATGCTCCAAAACAGATTACACATAGGCCAAAAAAACTATGCAAAATTACGGCATAAAGAAGGGTAATGAAGCAAGTGCAAGATGGGGGTCCCAAACAGGATAGGACCCTTAATGAAACAGAAAAATAACTCAAAAAAATGACATTTCCAGTTATGGACGGAGCTCAAAACAGTAAGCAAAGAGGGCTAAGAAATGGTACAAAAATGAGCTAGAAAAGGGGAAAGTGATGATTACCCTTGAAGACTAAGCCTTGGCTGCCTCTTGTACTGAAAAATGATGCCTCCTAGCCTTTGAGAAGAGCTCAAAGCTGCTGGAAATGGAAGTGGTAGTGTAGTGCTAGGTGGTGATGAAGAAAGGGGGGTAGAACTTGGTTGTTTTTTGAGGGTTAAAGATGGAGATGGAGGGAGGTATGTATATGCAAGCTCAAGGCAATTTTTTCAACCCTTGGACCAGTGCTGGAAGCCAGTTATATAGACCAAAGAGGGGTAGAAAATGAGGGAAAAGATGGGGGAAAAACAAGCCAAGTTTCCCCCCCAAAAGTTGTCCCCCCCGGATACAGATTTTTGAGGGGGAAAAAGTATACAGCTGTAATGTACTCACCCTGAGGAGCAAGGCCGGCCAGGTTTTGGAGCTGCAGGTAGCCAGGCGGCCACCCCCCATGGCCGGCCGGCCAGGGGTCAAAAAGGCCAAGGTGAATTAATGGCCGGCCACCACAAATTGGTGTCCTTCCAGATGCCCTCAACACAACCCTGTGGTCCAAAATTGGAGGAAGTGAAACAGGAGAGAGAACAAGCCATTTTTCAAAGGGGTTCAAAAGGTTCAGATGGAATTACTGGCCGGCCATGTGATATTTGTGTCCTCCCAGATGTGTACAACACAAATATGTGGTTTGGAGCTGAAGAAAGTGGCCTTAGGGTGGTCAACATTGGCTTTGAAGTGAGAAAAATGGGCGTCGGAGGGCGATGAAGGAATATAACTGGTTCTTTGAAACAATTCTTGGCCTCCCACCCTTCTATGACCTTCTGGTGATGAAAGCAGAGGTCCTGCCAAAATGAACGAAAACCGATGCAAAATGAAGGTTCGGGG
This sequence comes from Camellia lanceoleosa, assembly GCA_025200525.1. Taxonomy (NCBI): domain Eukaryota; kingdom Viridiplantae; phylum Streptophyta; class Magnoliopsida; order Ericales; family Theaceae; genus Camellia; species Camellia lanceoleosa. Next base: position 880,985 of record JANUSC010000025.1, on the reverse strand, counting down.
CAGCAGCTTGATCGAGGCCCCAAAGCGATGTTAGGCACCGGGAGTGGTGTTCGACCACGAAGTGGGTCTCTCGAGACCAGTGTCCCTCAAAAGGAGTAAATAAGATGCATGCCAAAATCGGAGCAAAGCGGAGGTAGTTAGGCGCTCGAACCGAGGCACTGGCGGCTCGAGCAGGAAACCGGGCTCCGAATGAAAAGAATGGCCTCGACCACGAAATGTAGCCTGACCCTTGAGAGATGGTCTACGAGACCTCTCCCTCCCTTTGGGAAGAGAAACAGAGAAAATCGAGCTTGGTTCGCAAACCGAGGCAAGGCACAGAAAGGCCCGGAAGTTCGGAGGCAGGGCTCACGGCCGAGACTCTGAAACCTCTGGATGAGCACGATATGCAACATCACCAAGCGCTCAATCGGTGACGTCTGAGTCTTAAGGTCGGTCAAAAATGGGGTGTCTACACTCACTAAAAATCTCATTTTGTTTATATAAATGGGAGTATAAGATTCTCTTTATATAAGTGAAACAATTCACTTTTTCCTTCTTTTCTCGATGTAGAATTGTAAAATAAAAGTTAAATACAAACTAGCTAATAAAAATTTTCTTAATTGTTTAAAATTAAGAAAATGCAATGATTTTAGAATGATAGTTTGGAGCTCCTAGAAAATTTCTTTCTAAAAATGTCATTTTCCTTATATAATATAAGTGAAATAACTCAGTTTTTCTTTCTTTTCCCGTTGTGAAATTGTATAAAATAACCATTGAAATCGCTATTAAATCAGCAAATCAGTCAAATCGAAAACGATTCATCCTATCAGCTAGGTCAAAAAATCAACCAACTTATATAAAAATTAATTAATTGAAATTTTTAAATTTTATTTTAATTTAAAATTTCAACTGTCTTTAACTCAAACATACATAACACTATAATATTAAATAGGAGTGAAAGAAGACTGAATCTTGTTTATTATTGATCTAACTATCACATTATATAAACTCATAGATTTGTAACTAACCATCTAACAAACTAACTAATCTTTCAAACAAACTAACTGCATACAATAAAAGGGAATTGCTTAGATGTTACACAGCTCATGGCTTGTGATACACCTTCATACAAGTCTGCACTTGGTCAGCTTTCATGGACTGCTACTCTTGCACTTCTTTTGCACTGTGTGTTCTGTTGGAGTCTACTTGATCTGCTACAGTAGCTGCAGTCTTGGACTCAGTAGTTACGGCCTTGAACTGCTAGGACTGTTGTGTTAAGTCTTTATCAGGCCCTCTCAAGCTAAATGGGGCAACAGTCACCAGAAGCTTGGATTGCAGATAATGAAACCGAGAGACAAACAGTGGCTTAGTAAAAATATCAGCTATCTTCTCAGATGAAGTAACATGGCGAATTTGAAGTTTCTTTTGTAGAACCTTTTCTCGAACAAAATGATAATCTATTTTAATATGTTTGGTCCGTGCATGGAAAACAGGATTAGAAGTAAGGGAAATAGCAGAAAGCTTATCACATCAAATAGCAGGAATAGTTGAAGAAGACAAGAACATCTCAACCAAAAGCATTTGAACCCAGGAAGCTTCAGTTGTAGCTTCAGCTAATGATCTGTATTTTGCCTCAATAGAAGACCTAGCAACAGTAGGTTGTTTCTTGGCTTGCTAAGAAATAAGGTTGGAACCCAGAAAAACACAAAATCCAGAAAATAGATCTACGGTCAGATTGATCACTAGCCCAGTCTGCATCAGAGAAGATATGCAAATCAAAAGAACTAGGACTGAAATTAAGGCCATAGTACAGAGTGCCTTTAAGATACCTAAGGATCCATTTGACTACTGCAAAATCTGTCACAGTAGGCATATGCATAGATTGACAGGCCATATTAACAACAATGGAAAGATCAGGTCGGGAAAGAGTAAGGTATTGAAAAGCTCCCACAATACTTCTATAGAGAGAAAGATTATGAAATAGCAAAGAATCATTATCAGAAGAAGAGGGAGGTTTGAGAGACAAAGAAGATGAGTAAGGCTTACATTCGGCAAGACCTGCCTTAATTAAAATATCAGAGGCATATTTATGTTGGGACAAAAACAAACCAGTAAAAGTATGGTGAACAGCAATACCCATAAAGTAATTAACTAGACCAAGATCCTTGAGAGCAAAAACTGAATTCATATGAGAGATGGGAGATTGAATATGAGAGAAAGAGTTGCCAGTGAGTTAAATGTCATCAACATAGACAAGAAGATAGGTAATGGTAGAAGAAGTTTTCCGAATGAACAAAGAATGATCACATTGACTATGAACAAAACGTGTGGAAAGAAGATAGGAAGAAAAAGCAGCATACCAAGCCTTCAGAGCTTGTTTAAGCCCATAGAGACACTTGTTCAATTTACAAACAAAGGAAGGTTGATTAGGACAAACAAAACCAGGTGGTTGGTGCATAAAAACATATTCATCAAGAGTACCATACAAGAAGGCATTTGAGATGTCTAACTGCCTGATAGACCAGTTAAAGTGAAGAGCTAAACAAAACAAAATCCTGACAGTAAGCTGTTTAGCAATTGGAGAAAAAATATCATAAAAATCTACACCCTCTTCTTGCAAATAACCTTTAGCAACCAACCTGGCCTTGTACCAAGCAATGGTACCATTAGAATGTTTCTTGATTCGAAATACCCATTTACAACCAATAACATGTGTGGCAGTAAAAGGTGGAACAAGAGTCTAGGTATGTTGATTTTGTAGAGCTTGAAATTCAGTTTGCATGGCTGCCAACCGATGAGGAGACTAGAGAGTTTCTTTATAAGAAGTGGGTTCAATGAGAGATGGAGAAAGAGAAGTTGAGAAACACAAAGAAGAAACAGCCTTGGACCTGGTAACCATAGGATGAGTATTAGAGGAAGAAATAGGAGGATGAAGAAGAATAGGTATTGTTAATTGAATACCAGGATGAGCAGACAAGGAATGACATGAAGATGAAGAAGAAGTCGAGAGAGAAGAAGACAGTGCAGAGGAGACAGGTAAAGTAGAAGAAGAATCAGAAGAATGAGAAGAATGTGAGAAAGAATGAGGGGAAGCAACAGTTGGAGAAGGCCAAAAGAAAGACTGAAGACTAGACAAAGAAGGAGAAGATGAGTTAGAAGAGGAGGCTGTAGCAAAAGGAAAATGAGTTTCTTCAAAAATTACATGCCTAGATATATAGACTCTACTAGTAGCAGGATTCAAGCATCTATACCCATTCATGGAAGAATGATAACCAATGAATACACAGGGAAGAGATCGAGGCTCAAGTTTGTGGGTAGTATATGGGTGAAGCCAGGGATAACAATAGCACCCAAACACTCTAAAAAAAAGAATAGTCAGGTTGGGTACCAAACAAAATTTGAAAAGGACTAAGATAAGGAGATTGAGACCTAGGCAATCTATTAATGAGATATGCAGCAGTAGAGACTGGCTCAAACCAAAACTTGAGAGGCAAAAGGGAGTGATGCAAGAGAGTTATAGCTGTTTCAATAATATGTCTATGTTTTCTTTCTACCAATCCATTTTGAGATGGAGTATGAGGGCAAGAAAACTGATGAACAAGACCATTTTCTGTGAATTTTTTTTGAAATTTATGATTAGAATATTCACCACCACCATCGGATCTGAAAATCTTAAGAGAAGTAGAGAATTGTTTTTCCACAAACACCTTGAACTCCAAAAATTTAGTAAAGACCTCACTCTTGTAGTGTAAAGGAAACAACCAAGTAAAGCCACTGAAATCATCAACAAATAGAACATAGTAGCTATATTGAGATTGATCTTGAGTAAAAAGGCCCTAAACATCACTATGGATGAGGGCAAGAGGTTGGTTGACAACAGAAGAAGATAAGGTAAAAGGCAAACGATGACTTTTAGCCACACAATAGTGAGAACAAAGTCTATTGTTATCTTTATTACAAACAATAGGAACAGACTTAGCTATAGTATTGAACTTAGCAGTTGAGGGATGACCTAATCTCTTATGCCACAAAGTAGAAGAGATGCTTTGAGAAACATAAGCCTGTGGAGGAGAGGAAAACTGATAAAGACCATTAGAGTGAAAACCTCTAAAAAACACATCCTTCAAATTTTTGTCCTGAACAACAAAAGAATTGTTATGAAAAGTGATGGCACAATTATTGTCTTGAGTAAGCTGATGAACAGAAATAAGATTGGAAGAAATTTGGGGAACATGAAGTAAATTGTTCAACTAAAAACAAAAGGTAGGAGTAGGAAGAATACCAGCTCTACTATGTTGAATAGGAAGAAAATCTCCATTACGTACCACAGCCTAATCATGACCTTGATAGGGTTGATACAGATGCATATGTTGCAAGTCATTAGTGATGTGAATGGTAGCAGCTGAATTAAGATACCAAGGAGAAGCTTCAGATGAAGAAGAAGAAGAAGAAAGAACAGGACCTGCAGCAGAAAAAGCTCGAGGAGCTGTAGAAGATGAAGAAGAAACACCAGGATAGAGAGAGGGCAGAAAGTAGCCGCCTTGAGTCGATGAACCAGAAGCAGAACCATATGAAGGTGCATAAGCTGGATTCATATGGTTGCGACATTCAAGAGTTGTGTGATTATTTTTGCCACAGATTTGACAAACAAGACCTGAACCACGACGACCTCTATAATTAGAAGAATTGGTATAGCGACCTCTACCATGAGAATTGGAACGATTTTCTCTATAAGTAAAAAAAATTGATTGATTATTTCCTGACTGAAAATGTTGATGTTGTGAACTTTGAGATGACTAATATGGCGAAGCTAGGGTTTGATGTTCAAAAGGAGTTCCTTGAACCACAGAGAAAGCAACATTAAGAGCAGCATGTAGATTGATCTTCTCAATATGAATTGCTTCATAACACAATAAAGAGGACATTTCTTCTATTGTTACAACACCAGATCTAGCTCAAATAGCTGTTTTGAATGAGTTATACTCATTAGGAAGACCATTCAAAACAAGAAGAATAAGATTCTTATCATCTATAGGTGTAGTAACCAATGCAATTTGATCCAAAATTTCCTTGAACTGTTGCAAATAGGCCTCCATAGTCTGAGATTTCTTTGAAAGCGTTTGAAGTTTGTTCTTGAGTTGATGAATATGTGATCGTGATAAAGCAGTGAACCTCTTTTCCAAAGCAATCCATACTTCACGACTATACTGCAGATGCAATACTGAGGAAAAAACTAGTGGTGACAAGGTTGCAGTTAAACAGCTCAGAAGATGTGTATCAATAAGTTTCCATTTGCTGAATTTTAGATTGAAGATTAAATTGTTCTATGGATTCACAGCTGTAGAAGGAGGACAATCAACTAATCCATCAAAATATCCCAAGAATTCTACAGTTGTAGGAAGAGGACAATCAACTGATCCATCAAGATATCCCAAGAATTCTATAGCTCTAAACAGATTATAAACTTGACTTTTCCAAATTAGATAATTTGATAAGTCAAGTTTTACTGTGACTAATGAATTGAGATTGGAAAGAAGAAGAGAAAATTTTGGCATTGAAGATAACGCCATTGTTGAATGCTCGTTAGAGCTTTATAGGCTCTGATACCATGAAAGAAGACTGAATCTTGTTTATTATTGATCTAACTATTACATTATATAAACTCACAGATCTGTAACTAACCATCTAACAAACTAACTAATCTAACTAACTAATCTTTCAAACAAACTAACTACATACAATAAAACGGAACTGCTTAGATGTTACACAACTCATGGCTTGTGATACACCTTCATACAAGTCTGCACTTGGTTAGCTTTTGTGGACTGTTGCTCTTGTGATACACCTTCATACAAGTCTGCACTTAGTTAGCTTTCGTGGACTGCTGCTCTTGCACTTCTTTTGCACTGTGTGCTCTGTTGCAGTCTACTTGATCTGCTATAGAGCTGCAGCCTTGGACTCAATAGCTACAGCCTTGAACTGCTTGGACTGCTCTATAGCCTTGAACAGCTTGAACTGCTGTGTTAAGTCTTCATCAAGGAGCATAAGGTTTATATAGTGAAACAAGTCATTTTTTCTCCTTTTCTTGATATGAGATTGTAAAATAAAAGTTAACAGTTGTTTGGATGGGAAGTTCATTTCTAATCAAGCAATTTCAGAGGTTCAGTTTTTAATCAGGTCAGTCTTAATTTATTTCAAATCAAACAAATCTAAGTAATATATTTTGATAAAACAACTAAAACCGATGTTAAACCAGTGAATCCATCAAACCAAAAACGATTCAACCTAATCAGCTAAGTCAAACGACTAACCAATTTACATCAAACTTAATTGAGTAAATTACAAATACACCCCCTGGGGTTTGCTTAAAATACGAATTGCCCCTTGTAGTTTGAAAAATTACAAATACCTCCGTGTCATAATTTTTAATTTAACAGAATTAATTGAAAAAGTGAAATTTTTAACTATTCACCTATACAATAATAAATTTTTTTGAATTATTAATTAAAATAAAATTTTAATATTATTAAAAATTGTTAATTAACTTGATGATTTATTAATAAAATGACCTAACTTGATGATTTATTAATAAAATGACCTATTTGTTGTGAAATTAGAAACATAATATAATTTCTAAAACCACAGGAGGTAATTTGTAATTTAAATAAACCTTGGGGGGTGTTTGTAATTTACCCAAATTAATTAAATAAAAATTTTAAATTTTACTTTAAAATTTAAACAATTTTAAACTAAAACATGCACAACATGACAATATTAAATGGAAGTATAAAATTCATTTTGTATAAGTGAAATAACTCACTTTTTCATTCTTTTTTCGATGTCGAATTGTAATTATTTTAAAGTTAAATATTATAAGAGTTTTAAAATCTCATACAAAATTATTTTTAAAATTAAAACCTCTATGTGAAATTGTAAAATAAAAGTTAAATAGAAGTGAGCCAATGAGAATTTTCTTAATTGTTTAAAATTAAGAAAATCAAAAAACAATTGGTATGAGTATTGATCATAGAAATTCTTACTAAAAATATCATTTTGCTTATATAAATGGGAGCATAAAATTCACTTTATGTAAGTGAAACAATTCAATTTTTTCTTTTTTTTTCGATATGGGATTGTAAAATAAAAGTTAAATAGAAACTAGCCAATAGAAATTTTCTTAATTGTTTAAAATTAAGAAAATTCAATAATTTATATAAATAGGAGCATAAGATTTACTTTATGTAAGTTAGATAATTTACTTTTTTCTTTTTTTTTCTGATGTGGGATTGTAAAATAAAAGGTAAATGGAAGCTAACCAATGAGATTTTCTTAATTATTTAAAATTAAGAAAATTTAATAATTTTAGAATGGGGATTTGGAGTTCCTAGAAAGCTTCTCTCTCAAAACCCCCTTTATAAGATTCACTTTGTATAAGTGAAACAATTCACTTTTTCTTTCTTTTTTCGATGTGAGATTGTTTGAGCGAAATGTTTATTTTAAATCAAGCAATCTCAACCTTTCAATCTTTATTTAGGTCAATTTTTAGTTTATTTTGAATCAAAAAATCTAATTAATATATTTTGGTAAAATCACTAGAATCAAGGTTAAACTAGCAAATCATCCAATCACGGTCAAAAGACCAACCAGCTTACATAAAAATTAATTAATTAAAAATTTAAAAATTTTTTTTTATTAAAATCTAAAAGCAATCTATTATTTTAAATTTATATTTAAAATTGGCACAATATAAATTTAAAATTATAATAATCTAGCTCATGATTTATGAGTTTTAAATACAAATTTAAAATTATCATAATTCTCTCATAATTTTTGTATTAAGAGCAGTAAGAGTGACGTTGAGATTATCAATATATCTATATATTTTACAAAAAAATACTTGTAAGAAGAGATATTATAAGAGTTTCAAAACCTCATACAAAATTATTTTTAAAAATCAAAACTTCTATGTAGGATTACAAAATAAAAATTAAATGAAAGCTAGCCAATGGGGATTTTCTTAATTGTTTAAAATTAAGAAAATCAAAAAAATTAGTATTAGATATTGATCACAAGGTTTCTCATTAAAAATCTCCTTCTGCTTAAATAAATGAGAGTATAAGATTCACTCTATATAAGTGAAATAATTCATTTTTTCTTTCCCAATATAGAATTGTAAAATAAAAGGTAAATAGAAGTTAGTCAATGAAAATTTTCTTAATTGTTTAAAATTAAAAAAAATTAATAATTTTAGAATGAGAGTTTAGAGCTCGTAAAATGTTTCTCCTTAAAAATTCCTTTTTTTTAATATAATATATAGAAAATTATTGTAATATTCAAATTTATAGCACTCTCAAACAGATTGAAATAAAAATAAAAAATGTCAATAAACTATACAAGTTCTGCATAACTGTAGAGATACAAATTTAGAACGAATCTTATGAAAGATTAGTATAATTTTAAAAAAAATAAATTTATGAATCATTGGGTAATTGACCAGTGGTCCAGTGCACATTTTATCTACCTAAGCCAAGTAACCAATTAGAGTTCATGAGTTCCACCTATAGAGTTTCCATTGTGACCCTAATCATTTCTTCTTAGTACTTATCCCGATCATTATCAGCATGAACCTAATATGCAAAAGTTTTTTCTTCATTTTGACATCCAAATATGGTATAAAACAGTAATCAAAACGAAGGCCCCTATTTATTTATTATTATTATTTTATTTACTTTGTATTTTCATATATGAGTATTTTTGTTGAGAACACACCTAATTATACAATATAGTAACTTGCTGGACTATACACAACGAATTCCATCAAAAGTTGACATCAATAAATACGAGAAAAAAAAAATGTATTAAACTTTTCTATTTTTTAATATTTAATGAATTTTTAACAACTTTTTTATATAAATTTTATACTTGTTTAAATTAATAAGTTAATCTAAAAAGTAAAAATCATTAATTAAAATATATTTAAAAATTACTAAAAAATATAAAAATATAAATTCAAAATTCAAAAATTATTTTTAAAAACTCTAAAACTAAACATGGCCTTTCTTCTGGTTAACATCGTGTCCAAAAAGTTGCACCACTTAGGCCTCATTTAGAAATTTGACTATTTTAGTTGATTTTTTGACTAATTTATGAGATAAAAAAAATTATATTTTGGATAATTTGTGAATTTTTTTTATAGTTCAATAGATAGCTGTAAAAAAAAATGACTAATTGATTAATGGGTGGTGATTCATCCCACTAATTTTTTGACCACTAATAGCACTAATGGACTAAAAAAAAAAAAAACAAACTCAAGCCAAAACATCACATTACTTTGGTGGGGCCCCCTGTGCCACATCATTAGTGATGCTTTAGTGCTCCCAATTTAGAGCTTTAAAACATTATTATTGATTAATAGATAAGATATGCTATTTTATCTTATTGGTTAACTATTTTAGTCAAAATCACTCATCCCAAAGCAAGCTGCTGGCAACTGAATTGGGTTTAGGTTGAGACTAAAAAATTATAAAAAGACAAAATAAGGTAAATAAATTAATAAGATAATATATTATAGGCAAATCACAATTATTATTTTTTTCTTTAAAAAAAGTCAAAAAACTTACACAAAAAAAAAAAAAATTCTAATCAAAACTAATTTAACTAGACTAAATTAATCAAAAAAATTACAAAGTAAAATAAAAATGATCCTTCCCAAACAAATCCTAAATGTGTAGTATAAGACTTTGGTACGATGTCATTATCATCTTTTCAATTAGGACGTGTAATTTTATTTTTGAACTTTTGCCCAACTTCTAGGAAAGTGTGAAGAAGTCACTCGGGCCAGAAAAATCCGAAACTTGAACCCAACGTAATTCATTCCTGTTTCTATCATGCAAGTTTTTAATTAGGCATCATAGACACTAACAATCCACTATCCCAACCTAATAAATATATTTTTCATTCATTCTCTAATAAAATTTATGGTGTAGAATCATGGTTTCAATTACATAATAAAACAATAATTAAAGAAATAAACATAGAAACAAGATATTTGTAATTCAAAAACATGTTGCTATCAACAATACAAAAAGAATAAAAATTCGCAGCTCTATTTTTCCTATAACTCTTGAAAATCCTACTTGAAAAGTCCATTACAGTACTCTAAGGCCATGTTTATTTGGTAGATTAAATTGGATGGGATTATTAGTGAGAGAATTGTTAATGAAGATATTGTTAATGTGTGGATTGTTAGTGAGGGGATTAAGTAAAAGTGTGTTTTGGAGAGAGATTACCAAAAGTAAAAATCAAGGAGGTTTGGGAGTGAGAGACTTAGGTGAGGTGAATGGTTGCATGTTGCTAAAATGGTAGTGGAGATATGGTTCTGATGATAAAACTCTATGGAAATCTGTGGTGTGCTCAAGATACGACAGAATTGGTGGTGGTTGGGTTCCATCTCTGACTCACTCAGATGGGGTGTCCTCAGTATGGCAGGATATTGTGTAGCTCACTTCAGTCAACCAGCCTTTGGGTGAGTTTTATGGTGGCCATTTTAAGATAAAAAGTTGGTAATGCACTACAACAAAAAGCAGTTTTGGCGACCAAAAATGTAAATTTCGTTGCTGAAAGTAGGACAATAGGCGACTAAAATTGAATTAGTAGCCAAAAGTGAAGACTTTTGGCGACTAAAACAGTTTAGTAGCCAAATGTGTACTTATTGGCGACTAAAAATTAGATTAGTCGCTGATTACATGGGTTTTAGCGACTAAAACAATTTTAGTAGCCAAAGGTGAAGGTTCTTGGCGACTAAAAAGATTAGTAGCCAAAAGTATAGGATTTGGCGACTAAAAAATGGTTTGGTCGCCGATTGTAGGTGTTTTACCAACAAAAAAAAATGTTGTAGCCAAAAGTAAAGGTTTTTGGCTACTAAAAAGCTTTTAGTAGCTAAAAGTGGACAATTGGCGACTAAAATTGAGTTTAGTCCGCAAAAGTGGCAGTTTTGATTACTAAAAATCAGTTTAGTCGCCGAAAGTGGTTATTGAATAAAAATAATTATATTTATATATATAGTTTTAAATTAACACGGGTCAATATACTATATAAATAATATATATTGCATATATATTCATGTGATTTTGTGGTGACATAGTGGAGGGAGTGTGTTGGTAAAGGTCTAGAAAATAAAAAGTCCGCAGTTTGACTCTCAAAACAAGCAAAAAAGTTGGTAATTTTTTTTTTTCACGGACGCACCTTTGGCAACTAAAATTATTAGTCTCCAAAAGTCTTTAGTTTAGAAGGTCCGCGGTTCGACTCTTAAAACAAGCAAAAAAGTTGGTAATTTTTTTTTCACGGACGCACCTTTGGCAACTAAAATTATTAGTCGCCAAAATCTTTAGTTTGGCGACTAAATGGATTAGTCGGCGATTTAGTGAGTATTGGCGACTAAAGGATTAGTCGCTAAATGTATGATTTTGAAAAGTGTAAATCACTATTGGCGACTAAAATGTTGGTCGCGAAAGAGCTGCTTTTTGGCGACTAAAATAGTTTTAGTCGCCAATACCTCTGCCGACCATCTATACGCGACAAAACTAGCGACTAAAAAAATTAGTCGGGAAAAGTAAAAAGTTGACTTTTGGCGACTAAAAACGAACTTTTGGCGACTAAAAATTTAGTCGCCAAAGGTGCTTTTTCTTGTAGTGATGGGAGGAGGATACAATTCTGGTCTAATGCTTGGCTTATTAACAGAGCCCTAAAGGAGGAATTTCCCAGATTATACAGCTTATCCACTGAGAAAGAAGAGTCTTTGCAGCAAATCAGTGCCAAGAAGAGCAGCCTAAGGGTGTAGCAGCTTCAATTCAGAAGAAATCTCTTGGATTGGGAGGAAGAGGAATTGCAGAGGTTGTCTGGGTTACATGTGTCATCTCCTGCTATCCGGTTAGATCTTGAAGATTCTTGCTCTTGGCTAGCATCCAGTTCAGGGCAGTTCTCTATGTCCTTTGTGTGAAGGTGGTGGTATGCAGCAAAAAGGCCTGGTTTAAAGGTTCCTGCTGGGGTTTGGGATAATTTGGCTCCCCTAAAAGTGCAGTTCTTTTGTTGGCTAGTTTGGAGAGGCAGAGTTAAGACCTTATCCTTCCTTCATAGGATTGGGGTTTTAGCTGCCAGTGCAGATATTCAGTGTATATTCTACCATACTGCGGTGGAATCTCTGGAGCATGTGCTATTGTTTTGCTCATTGGTCTGGAAGTACTGGTCACACATGGTAAACTGGTGGGATCAGACCTAGGTTATTCCTGGCTCAATAGAGGGTCTGCTACTATGGTGGTTAGGTGGTAAGTTGAAGCCTTGGGTTTCCAGAATTTGGCAGGTAGTTCCTTCAGTTATGTTTTGGTCAGTCTGGAAATTGAGAAATGATTGTTTGCTTAAGGGGACTCTTCCAGATTTTGAAGAATTATGCAAGAGAATGAAAGTGCAGATTGCTTCGTGGGCCAAATGGTTCTTGAAGGTTGATTATTTAATTCATGATCTTGTGTCCAACCTTTACCATATCAGGCTGCCTGCATGATGTTTCCTTTGGCTCTGGTTTTGATAGTAGAGTTTCAGTTGCTTTAGCCCTTTGTTTTTGATCTTTGTTTCTTTTGTTGGTTTCTCACCAACGGCCAAGGCTTGTACTAGCATTCGTTATTGATGCTCTTTGCACTTCCTTCCCCCTTTATTGATATCTTTTCATACTTTGTATGTTTTTTCCATCAATAAAGTTTCTTTTTGCAGATCAAAAAAAAAAAAGTAAAAGTGTGTTTGTTTTTATGATAGTGTAGGAGATGATTAGTGATGAGCTTGTTAAATTATTTTTATATAAAACAAATAAATAAATTATTTCTATATTAAAAATAAATAAAACAAATAGGTGCACTTGTAAAAAAAGATAAATTTTTTATATAAAATAGACTCAATCCCCTCAATATTTTCCTAATCCCACTTAAAATTCACCCAAGCTAATTCCCTTACAGAACGGGGATTACTTAACCTCCTACACTACTAATCCTATGACATTTTGTTGCATCCAAACAAGGATTTGGTGGGTCCCACGGATTGGTAATCCAATCCACCCTCCCAACCCCCAATCAAACATGACCTAACTGTATGGTAAATATCACAACAATAACCACCCTAAGTAGGGGTGTTTGCAGATCGATTTTGATCGGTTCAGTTTGCTATTTGGACCTGCCGCACGTCTATGGTTTGGAAAAAATTCAACCCACAACCGCCCACAATGTGAGTTGTGGTTTGTGCAAATAGGATTTGCGATTATGCGAGCGGTTTGCTGATTAGATTTTTTCCTTTAAAAATTTATTTTTGGACCTATTTTTTCCCATTTTCAAAATATTATTTTAGGCATTTTCTCCTCATTTTCTAAGTATTGTTTTAGGCCATAAAATCACATATTTCTTATCATAAATCATTATTTTGGAATAAGAAGAAAATCCTTAAAAAACTCCAAATATCAATAATTACTTTAGAACATCAATAATTAAAGAATTAAAACTTATAAAATAAAAATACAACAAAATCAATTTCTAACGCAAGCAAAACATTTAAAATGCTAAACTTTTAAATCAATCATAAACTAACACAAATACATATACGTATATAAATATAAAAATAGTTCAATTTACTAGAAATAAATAAATAAATAAAGTATTGGGTTTGTTTGTTTAGGGTTTGGGTAAACAAAATCTATCTACTACTATGGAAGATAAAGATCTATGGTCAGGAATTTTTGAAAAAATACATATATATATATATATATAAGTGCGGGCGGATGTGTGCGGATGTAGGTGAAACCCGCAACCTGCCCACAACTTGCCCGCAACCCGCAACATGACAATATTTCAAATTGCATCCGACTCTAGTGTAGGTTCGAAACAACCCGCACATGCGCGGATTGGATCAGATTTGACAGTTTTCGTGGGTCAAATGACCCTATGATCAGCCCTAACCCTAACACAATATGTAATAAGAATTACTCATTTTCTACCCATAATTTTACCTAAACAGTGAATTGTGAGGTGTAAATTTAGTGTTGCGGCTATATATACTCAAAAAAAATCTTATTTATATATTACAATTATGAGTAATTTTTTAACATGAGAAAAGAGCGGGAGCTCGAAAGCTCCGCCCCCGAATGCCCCCGAATTGCCAAAAATGGCAAAAAAAAAAAAAATGCAAGGTAAGTTAAAAAAAAAAAAAAAAAAAACAGTTTACTGAAAATGGAAATTAGGGAAATTAGGGGGAGTGAAATTCGAGCTACCAATCAAAGTTGTTTTAACATATAGCATGATTGTAACACAATATCCGTACTCAATTCAACTTATCTTTATCCATTATGCTTACGCCCGATTTGTTTGGCAAAATCATTTATCATAAATGGTTTTTTGGTGTTTGGTACAAAAAAAAAAAAAAAAAAAAAACCAAAATCAACAACCCCCCCCCCCCCCAAAAAAAAAAAAAATTGATAGAAAATGAGTTGATTTGGGCACTCCACCACCACTACTGCCAACTCACCCATGATCAATGCAACCACAACTACACACTACCACCCATAATTGAATCTGTCGCGGCTACTACCATCAATGGTGAAGTTAAAAAATTGATTATGAAGGGACACTTATTAATTATAATTTTAAATATTGACAATAATAAGAATAATAATTTTAAGTGTTAATATTAACTACAAAATCCTAAATATTAATTAAAAAAATTTAAATGTAAACTTTTACAATTGATCCTGAAAAGTTTTCATCTTTTAAAATTTTTCAATGATATCATAATCAATACTATCAAAAATCTCTCTTTTTACACATAGAACAAATTAAAATTCTTTAATCTAAAACATCAAAATCTCTAACATATCATTTTTAATATCATCATCATAGCAACACCATTACTAGTACATCAATTTTAAAATCATAAGGAAACTTGAGGGGAAAAATATTTTCTCTCAAAATAATTGGACATTATGGACCATTAATTTGAAGTCACCACCAACTTTATAATTGGACCCATTGAAAAAAGACTACCAATTCCAGGGTTGTAAGTGACTCATGAGAAAGGAACCCATAACCTCCCTAAATAAAAATAAAATAAAAAATACAATTCTTGGTTGGCAAGCAGTCCCCCTCAAACACACTACCTCAAATAGATTGTGGGCCTGTTTGGCAACTTCGAGTAATTTTAAATTCCAAAATTGATTTTTCATGTAAGGACTGTTTTGCCCTCTTGGGAAAAAAAATGCATTAACATAATACAAGTGTAAATTGGTAATGACACTCAAATTTTCTCCATTACGACATCACTCAATCATTGAAAGTTTCGTATCACAAGATATATATTAAAGGGCACAGCTTCTTTCCGGTCTAAATTTAAATTGGATGGTGCTGTCCAGCCCTTGGGAGCCCACTACGGGTCGTGTTTCGATAATCTAAACCGTTGATCGGATATCAATAGCTATATGATCAAATCAGTTTTTTGTAAGCCGTTTATTTTTCGCCATCCATTTTTTTTCATAAAAAATTGATTTGATCATATAGCTATTAATATCCGAACAACGCGATTTTTTACAAGCATATAGTACTCGACGAGTTCTACATATTGAACGGTTTAGATTATCGAAACACGACCCGTAGTGGGCCCCCAAGAGCCGGACAGCACCGTCCAGTCCAGATTTGGACTGGAGAGAAGCTGTGGCCTATATTAAAATAAGTGTAAATAATAAATACATCATTGATATTTATTTAAAATACATAGTATTTTGTGGTTTTCAAAAGGGAGATTGATCGATAAATTCTAAATGTTGAAATTGTGATTCAAATAGCCTTAGGATTTTTCTTATGTTCCGTTTGGTTCTATTATACATGTAATGACAAATTTAACCTTTTGTTGGGTATTACAGTGGGAAGAAATGGATGTCACAGTGAAAAAAAGTACACTACAGTCTTTTTAGAACTCTTTCTTGTCGTGGAACATGCCACATTAGCACTCTCTCAACCTCTTTTTGGTAATTTTCCCTTTTATAAATATATCTCTTCCTTCAAGTTTCTAATTGTCTAACAAATGATCCATTTTATTAATAAATTATCAACTCAATTTATAATTTTTAATAATGTCATAATTAACAATTTAGGTAATTTTATTCTTGTGTAAAAGGGTAGTTAAGATTTTTTTTTTTAATTCTGTTAAATAAAAAATTTCAACAATAGGATATTTGTAATTTTCAAAATCATTGGAAGTAATTCATATTTTAAGCAAATGACAAATGGTGTATTTGTAATTTACCTTAAAAGTAAATTATATAGTATGAATTCAAACTTGATGTAATGTGAATCATATCGAGAAAAATATGATCTAAATAATACTTTTTTTCTAAACGTATGATCTACCACTGTCTCAAAAATCACTTTAATCATATTTTAAGATTCTTACATGATTCAACAGCATTAAATGAATTAAGATCGGGTGAGAGAATGTTTTTCAAGCAATATTATATACTCAAAAAAAAATTCCTTAAAAAATACATATATGAATTGCATCTATTTTGATATAACTCCTATCACACCAATTTTGTGTCTATAGTATACACTTCACTTTTGAGATACTTTTCCTAGCACTCTTTCTGCATACCTAGTATCCGGTGAATAATCCCCCATTATAATAGTCATCAACCCATTTTACAAAATTGTAAAATTAATCAAGCCCAAGCCCTAAATGAAACTTCAAACCAACAAAAAAAAAAAAAAAAATGCTATATGAGCCCACAACTTACAACCTCACGTTGGTTTGCTTAGCAAACAAGAGAAACCATTTTGGTTGAATTGTTGAGTTGAAACTCTTCCCATGGCTTCTTCTAGAAATGCATCATCATCCAATTCAAAATCACATACAACAAGCCGGCCATGTTTGTGTTCACCTACAACCCACCCGGGCTCATTCCGGTGCAGCCTCCACCGGATTGTCCATAAGGTCCCCAGTCAATCAACCGGTCACACCGCATCAAATCACTGGGGATTCGCCATGATTGCAAAAACCGATTCATTGAAAGCATTTCTCCTCCAAATCATCAAACCGTCGAGCCATGATCTCAAAAGGAGGAGGAATTTCCAACCCAAGCCCACAAGGTTTTTTTTGATGAATGGCAATGGAGATGGAGTGGTTGTTTCTTGATCATGGTCATTTACTATATGTGTCTTCTTAGTTTTAGAAATAGTACTACTTATCTTCATTTTTCCTTTTTTCTTTTTCTTTTTTTTTTGTCTTTTTTTTTTTTTTTAAACAACTGTAAGATGATAAACTTTGGCTGTGATGTGTACGTATGAAAATTTGTAAAGGAGAAATATACAGAAGCAGTAGGTTTTCATGCATAAGAGAATTTGGTTTCAATGTTATAAATAATTTCTTTTAGGCTTCCACTTTTTTGTTGCTCTTTGTTCCTACTTTGCTTAAACATGAAGATGTTAATCAACATTAAAAATAAATAAGAATTCAGATGTGAATGTCTCTTTTATTTGGAGATAACACTTAAATATAATCATCTGTCACTTTTTTCTTCTTTTTTTTTTTTTTTTGGTAATTTAATAGCCCAAAATATGCATGAATAATAATAATAATAATAATAATAATAATAATAATAATAATAATAATAATAATAATAATAATAATAATAATAAAAACTACCCACAAAAAAATTGTAAAAAATGAACAATTTAATCACAACCAGAGTATATTTTGCTTCTATTGTGATTTCCAATGAAGAAGTTATTGAACTGTACATTTTTGTAAGGGTTAAATTCATTTTGCTCCATTATGGTTTGAGGCTACAGTATTTTAGCCTTCTATGGTTCAAATAGTTAGAAAGACCTCGTGTGATTTTAGATTAAAATACTATCATTAGTTTTTTCATCCAAACTAACGGAACATGTATCACACACTATTTTTTAGTGGGTTTTATTTTTTGAAAAATTAAAATGAAATTAATACAACCAAAGGATATTTTACCCTCATTTTCTCTAAAGTTAAAATTAGATTAATATGTGAATTAAGTTAAATTATAATTAAGAATTGATGTAAAATATAAAATATAATTAAGAATTTATTTAAAATATAATTAAATAAAATATAGAATAAATACTAATTCAGAATTGATATAAAATTTAATTAAATTAAAATTAGATTAACACATTAGAAATTATAATAATAAATAATTACGAATTTAGGATTAATTGTGATCTAAAATATAATTAAATTAAAATTAGATTAAAAAGTTAGTAATTACAATAAATAGTTAAATATTTAGGATTAATTGTGTTCCTAAAATATAATTAAATTAAAACTAGAATAAAACTTTAAGAATTACAATAAATATCTAAGAATGTATAATTAATCGTGATTTAATTGAATTAATACTAAACATTATCAATTATATGTATGAGATATGAGAGAGAGAAAATAACAAAAAAATATGGGTTTGAGGATATTTTAGTCATTTCACATCTACAATTTGTTAGAAATGGGTTTTGAAGTTTTGGAGGAAAAACAAATAGAATTTTTCCTTAACTTTGGTCTAATTTTTAGGTGGGACCCATGCAACGAATTTCACGGGTCTAAGTGGTAACGCGTTCTATGCTGCATTGCGATTCACGTGGTTTATTTGATTGCTCAAAATCATTATCGGGTGAATAGGAAATTGAAGTCAAAGAGAGCTTCATAGAAATGGTGTTTTTGGTAAAATTTCCTAAAAGTTTGGTTTAAGGCTCAGCTCACATTGATTTGGTGGACAAATTTTGAATGGGTTTATAAGGTATGGGATTATAACTTGGGGAAGGCCCCAAGGGGTATCCCAACTTTATAGAAAGGAGAGGTTATGTGCAAATTGGGCTAGACCCATTGGACCCAAAAATAAACACACGCGAGCGCCGCCGTTCGTCTAGTCAAGCGGGCTGGGCCTGGGTGCGGGTGTGTGGTGTGAGGTTGGGCTTGTCC
Source organism: Camellia lanceoleosa (assembly GCA_025200525.1). Classification (NCBI taxonomy): domain Eukaryota; kingdom Viridiplantae; phylum Streptophyta; class Magnoliopsida; order Ericales; family Theaceae; genus Camellia; species Camellia lanceoleosa. Next base: position 861,980 of record JANUSC010000025.1, on the reverse strand, counting down.
GACCCAATACTAATTATTTTTTGGGCCAAAAACATTTGAAATTAATTTTATTTTTGAAATGAAATTAATTTTATTTTTGAAATAAAATTTGTCCATTTTTTCCCACCCCTGTTTTATGTTTAAATTTAAACCCAACAGGTTCCAATCTATTTGAATTAACACCGGACAAATTCAATATCTGTTTGAATTTCAAACCAAAGAGTGCCTTAACTGTTTAATCTGTCCTGAATAGATTCAATACCTGTTCAAACAGGTTTTGTACCTGTTAAATTTAAACCAAACAACCACCAATCATCTATAAATAAGACAAGTCCCTCATTTGTTTTGTCATTCCAATTTTCGTTCTTCTTTGCTGCCTTTAATCTCTGCATTTTGCTACATTAATTTTTGGTGAGAAATAGTATATACACAAAGTGTGTTCGTTGTGCGAATAATTTGTAGTGCTGCAATTATTCGTTGTTGATTATTTTATCCTGGGAGATGGACATCCGCAAATCTGAAAAACATCGCGGAGATGACGAATCTGTCTTAAGGACACAATGTTAAACACTGGACTTGATCAAAAATTTGTTCAATAAATTAATCAAGTAAGTTGTTTATTTATTTTCTTGTTTATTAATTATTTATATCAGATTTTGATTTTGTTTTTGTAACAAAATAAAAATCTGTTTTTATTTATTTATTTATTTATTTTGTTTTCTAGTTTGATTTTTGTAATCAAACATTCTCCCTCATTTTCTTTATTTCTTTTGTTTGTTGTTAAGTATACAAACTTAATTTATTCGAAATACAGTTAAGATTGTCCAATACAATTAACAGTATTAACGATTGCATTTTAGTTCAAAACTATATCTGAGATATATGGTTATTTTTGAAATATAAAGAGGATAAAGTACTATCAAGATATACCGCGGGAAGATAAAATAGATTTTACAATTTTTATAAAATATTTAACCCGATAAATCAACAACTTTGTCATCTTTTCCTCTTTGTCCATCTTTCTTTTCTTTTGGGGACAAATTATTAATGCAGAAAATGGAAACGAAAGTGACATCTCATTAAAAAAAAGAAAAAAAATCACAACTTGGATCACTTTCACACTTTTTTAATGAAGAATGCAAGTTTAAACAATAAAGCAAATTCAAATGGTTGGAATTGAAAAACAAAAAAAAATAGCTTTTGCTTTTCCTCCTTTTCACACATGAAAGTAACCTTCTTTTCTTTTTTTATCAACAAAAAAAAAATTTATTGTTGAAAGAAGTATAATACATGCAAAATTACATCAACAAAGCAAGAAAGTGTAGAAAGTATCATAGCAAACCTTAACAATCCCAACTTGGTTGGTACCGCAAAGGAAGCACAATCATATGCTAGCGCTTAACCCAAGATTTGTGAGAAACTAACCAAAAAACACCCAAAGAATAACAGACCAACTATACAAAGCACAACAACAAAAAGGTTCATCAATCAGCAGTAGCAAGAGATAAGTGAGTAATGGGCCTGTGCAAACACCAGTAGTGCATCACCCAACACCAGCAACAAACAAATACATCAAAAACCACTCATCAAACCAATCAGCCCAATATTAGCACTTCAGCTTGAAAACACACATGAAAAACAAGCATTGAACCTCTGCGGCCCTGAATTTCACCTAACAAGCACTGCCAATCAACAAACAACAAAACCAACAAGCAAAGAGCCAACTGGTGATGACAAACAATACGCCTAACCAAACATCTGATGCAGACCACCAGATTTGATCCAAATCAGTCAACCTCCATTACTGATACAATCATTCACCTCGCAAACCACCAGATCAGTTTTAACACAGCAAGCACAAAGCAGATTAGTTTTAGCTTGGCAGTCACCATGGTAGTCACCATATCAGTTCAGCATTTCACACATGAAAGTAACTTAAAATAGTAACAATTGCGTATTCCAATTGATAATGTTGGATTTGCCAATTTATTATGTTATACAAAATACGATACAACTTTTAAGTACTTTACATTCTAGTTACCCGATTATAGTAAGGGCGTTCAGTTTAAAAGTTTAATTTTGAACTTTTTCGGTCTAAGAGTCCACGTGTAACAACCCCAATCCGCAATTAGCCACAAATCCGTAATTAAGGATGTTAATTAAGTAGATAAAATAAATTAGGTGTTTATTATGTATTTTTGAATGATCTTTGGCTTTCTATCTATTACTTGTAGAAATATCTATCTGGAACTCTGCTTTAATATGAAAATCGAATGCCATATTGGCATCCGAAATCGAAATTGGTTACATGAATGTGTTATTTGGAATTTTAAAAACTATATGGCAAATTTTATTAAAAACTGATTCAGCCTGATTCATTAAGTTGCGTTTGGCAAGCCTTATGTTCTAATTAATGTATTTTAGCATCATAGCTATATATATGAGCCTTAAGCTCATTTTTTAGCTCAATTCTTTTACCTTTTAGTGCGAAAATCTGAGAATTTATTTTATAGAGAGAGAGAGTGCAATTCTAGAGAGAGAGAAGAAGAAATTCAAGGTAGAAGTTGAAGGCTTTGCTTAAATTCATCAATATTGTGCAAAAATCTTGTTAATTCAAGACTATAGGTATGAATTCAACCCCTAATTTATGAATCTAAGTTATTAACATGAAGATTATGTGTTTAAATGTGTACATTGAGCTTAGGATAAAGAATTGGGTCACAATTCATAAATACATGCTCATATAGGTGTTAAATTACCAAGTTAGCTATGAGTCTCATCAATTGTGTTGAATTTGGAGGTTGAAATGTACATGCATGCATATTTCATCAAGTTTTGTAAGTCAATCCCATGTTTTTGAAGTCTTGAAAGGGAATTTGGGAAAGAAATCCACATGCATGCATGAATATATGGAGTTTTGACATGTTAAGTTTGATTTTGAGCATCTAAATTGTTATGGTAAGTTATTTGGTACATGCATGTTAGAATTACCATGTTAATCACTTGAATTCATGTTTTGAAAAGGAATTTTTTACATGCATGGAGCTTATGAGCTCAATTTTGTTAACTTCACAAGCTTTGGAGAAAAGAGTTTGAAAGATTTTACATGCATGCTTTGTTTCTTGAGTTTCAAGATGAATTGTGAGCTTTTAGCAAACTCTTGGGCCATGATTTTATGAAATGATCCTTAATTCATCATATTTTACAAGTTTACTATGTTATCTCAAGTTTTGGGGCCCAAGAGATGTGTTTTGAAGAGTTGAATTCGAGTTTTGACCTTGGTGATCAAATCGAAATGCGAATTGCACTTCGCTCGGCGTGGAGTTCACGCTCGAGCAACTACTCTGAGTGAGTGCACTTCCGCTTGAGCAACATTAAGTTCGCTCGAGCATGAAATGCAAGCTCCCAGAAGTTTGCTATCTTTATAGACCGCTCGAGTGAAGGAAGTCTTGCTCGAGCGACCCTTCGCATTTGCATGTCCGCTTGAGTGAGGAAAGTTACACTCGAGTGGGGACCCTGTTTTCAGAAATTTGACTGAGTGTTTTCCAATGCATTTTGGCACCTTCATTGCATCTTAGGCATTCCTAAGACTTAATTAAGCCATGGTAATGAGGTTATGGATTAGAAACACACTAAGAAAAGGAATGTACTAAGTTAAAAGTTTATAAGTTTGTGTTTTAAGCAATGTAATAAGAAACAATAAGAACCATTGTAATGAAAGCTAAGCCGTGATGGCCACATGAATTCGTAATGATAAGATATGTTGGTGTTATGTACTTTTGTGTTTGTAGGTCAACGTCTGGAGATTGATTGACCGTTTGCAAGAACCACTGTGAGTAACATTTCTGTAATAAAAAAGATATGATGAGTTATGATTTCTGAAATGATCATTTACGTAAACGAATGTCCTATGCTTGAAATCTATTATGGCATCCATAGATAGTCTCAAGTCATGAGGGACGGCATGTTAATGCGGGTCCATAACATATATATGATTACGAGATCTCGTTAGCCACTTCATTGTGGTGATATGTGTTTAATCGGTATCCGGAACCGATTACTCTAGTCGAAAGATGATATGTGGTGTGTTCTATGGGATGTACCATTATTGTCTTCAGATACGAGAATGATTATGCTATGATCTGTTTTACGCTTATAACATGTTCGGATTTCATTCACTAACCTCTTTACATTGATGTTATTCACTGGGCTTTAGCTCACTGTGTATATATATATGTATAGGTGAGCATTTTGGAGATCGAACCTAAAAGCTTTTGTCTGGATTTGCGTTATGTTGTCAGCCAATCATTGTGCCTCACATGGAGGTTCCTAAAGTGTCACGTGTTTTAAGTTATGTTGCTTCTGTATATGAGAGTTGTTTGTTTTTGTTGGCTGTACTTAAGACACTATTATGTGTGTGGGTATAATGTATGAATGACTATTGGATATGTATATAAAGTTTTAAATATTCTATTTCATATAAGTCAACATAGCTCATTGGACAATCATATTTATGTATTTGCTTCCGCTAGCCCCTTAATTTTGTTAATCAGTTCAGAGGCCTTTGGTAATCCAAGGATTACTAGCCGGTTATGATGCTAAACCCATAGGGGCGGGTTTTGGTCGTGACATCACGCCTTAAATTACTTTGTCCATAAAGATAGGTTCTTACCAAAAGACCAAATTGCCCATTCTACATATATACGCTTGCCTCCGTATATTCAACATATTATCTGTTAAAATCTCATTTTAACCAAACCCTCTCTCTCTACATATTCTCTTCTCTTTTCTCATGCACCGAACCCTAGATATCTTTCCTCTCACCATTATCGAACCCCAGATCACCGCCATAGGAGAAACAATCAGTTCATCGTCAAGCAACTAGCAGTACGATGACCACTCATCCGCCATCTTCCGGCGACGCATAGTAAACCACTTGTTTTTCAGCTCCGATTGCGACTTATTCGCCGGATTCATCCACCACCACCATTACCACCTCACGACGGAGCCCCCCTCCTAGTAGATGGGAAATTTATTTGAAAAAAGAATATCTCAACCATAGTCAAGTGCATAAGATCAGATCCAAGATCAAGCGACAGGCCATTACCGGATCTCAACTTATGGCGACACATAGTGGAGTACACAAGATCAAGATCTCAACGCCATCACTCAGATCCAAGATCTGAGATTTGGGATCCAAAACGCGATCACTCAGTCGCCTTATGTTGCTCCGACTCCTTTGTCGTTGACATCTACAGAACCGTCTATGTCAAAAAAGTGTTCCACGCCCTATCATTCTCTCCACTCGCGCTCATTCGAAAGTGTTCTCTCTCTCTCTCTCTCTCTTTCTCTCTGTGTGTGTGTGTGTCTCTCTCTCTCTCTCACTAATTTGTTTTTTCTCATCTATGGTGACTCATTGGGACAATGGCAGCAAGGCCGGCCATCAAGGGAAAAGGAAGAATATTTGCTCTATTTTTCCCTTTGATGAATTTGTGCTCTATGTTTCTCTATGATAAATTTGTGCTATCTGTTTCTCTCTGTATGTGTATGTATATATATGTGTATATGCAGTAAGTGTTAATATTTGTAGGGCATCATCATAGTTCATCATCAATTTTTATTTTATTTTTTCTAGTTTTTGTTTAATGGTGTATTTCTCAAATATGAGATTTGTTCATATTTTATTTTTTTTTTGGTAGTTGTTGATGAAGATAATGATGAAATAGATTGTAACAAACAGGAAGAGGAGAGAGAGAGAGATTTTAACAGATACGGGGTAGTAATGGTGGTGTTGTTATCTATAATAATTATGATGATCAAAATCAAACAAATAATTTTTTGTTTTTATTTTATTTTTGTGTTGAACAGATAAGAATGAAAGAGATAGAAAAAGCAAAGATTTGAACAAACAATAAAATATGTTTAGAATTTGAATAGATAAAAAAAATAAAATAAAATAAAAAATAAAAACAAAATCTAAATAGATAAAAAAGTTTAACAAATAAGTGAAAATTTGAACAAACAATAAAATTTGGACAAATATTTGAACAGATAAGGAGGAAAATTTTGAACTGATAGGAAAAAATTTTGAACAGATAGTTAGCGAAAGGCAATATATATAAAAAAATAAAAATAAATAAAAAAAGTCAATAGATAAATTGAGAGGTAAAATTAAGAACAAAATATCCTCCAAAACTAACAAAATGACCTCTCACCAAATTATTTCACAAAGAATGAATATTTCACCAATAAAAAATAATTCACTGAACTTAATGCCTTGTACCCCTCCTTAGATTGAACTTTTCAGCAATTTTCTCTTCTTCTTCTTCTTCTTCTTCTTCTTCTTCTTCTTGTGATTGACAATTTCTAAAAATTCACAATTGTGTCACTAAATTTTCAATATATATCACTCAATACTCCTAATAATCAATACCTATTCGTCTTCCAATTTCACTATTTAAAACCTTGATATGGAGATGAACAAATTCTTATGCATGGAAAAAGAAAAACTCAAACCAGGTTTACTTGTTCCAAACAAAGAAATCTCCTAGGTCAAGATTGAGACTGGTTAAATGATAAGAATGACCAAGTGGTTAGAAGAATCAATCAAAAAGATCAGCTTGACTCTTGACCCTATGAGAAGCATCCATCTTTGCATGACCAATCAATATTTGGGACCCCTAAACTTTCCAAACTTATTGGTTCCCCACCATGTGGGAGAAATATATTGACTTATTATACATTATACACATAATTTTCAAACCACATGCATAGATATTTTTCTTATTAAGCTTCCATGAGTTTAAGCCAATTAGGACCACAATATGACAATTATATAAGGAAAAATGTTTTGTGGCCCTAAAAACAGTGGCCCTAATGGCCCTAATTTCCTTTTTAGGTAAGTCTGTTTTTTTTTTCTTTTTTTTTTTTACCTTGTTTTTTTTTTTTTACTTTATATGGAAATTAGGGTCATTAGGGCCACTAATTTTTGAGCTACCAACTAAAGCCGTTATATAAGTGAGCGGTAGCAAATCCATCTTTCTTAATTAAAACAATATTGGAGTCAATGCAAAATGGTCTCTTGGTAATTAGGGGTGTTAAAAAAAAAAAAAAAATGGTGAAACGGATGGATAGATTTAATTTGGCCTAAATTTAGTCTGATTTTTATTATTATTTTCAAAAATGCTAAAACCGTTGTATTCGCCGTTTTGTGACTTTGGATAAAAACAATTGGATGAAAAGCAATCAGTAAGATTCGAGAACAAATTTTAATTATAAAATTGACAAATTTCAACGATCCCAACTATAGGGCTTTGAGTCTAATGGCTGGGCAGTATCACTTTTTGATATGAAATTGCGAGTTCAACTCTTACAGAAAAAGGTTTTAATTATTTGTGGTATAGGATAGTATATGTGTATACATGTCAATATATATATGTATATGGGTTGAGTTTCTCTCATATTAATATATATATATATGGGTTGAATTTATCTCACGCCGGGATCTCAACTCGATAGAACTTGAGGGGTCCATAAGGCTTAACATGGGGTTTCATTTCGATGATCCAAACTATTCATTTTGTAGAACTCACAATGCATATTACCCATGAAAAAATTAGAGTAATCCGATAATTGTAACATTTTTTATTTTATCGCATTTGTCTCTAAAAAAATTGATGGTCTATTTTAAATATATATATATATATATATGTCGTCTATTATTTTAGAGACAAATGTAATAAAATGAAAAATTATGGTTGTAAGACCTACAACGTATATTATCTATTAAAAGAATTAGTTTGATCTAACAATCATAATTTTTTATTTTATTGCATTTGTTTCTGAAACAATAGATGACATATATATATTTGAAATAGACCATTCATTTATTTTAGAGACAAATGCGATAAAATAAAAATATTATAATTATCGCATTACTCTAATTTTTTTCATGGATAATATTCATTGTAAGCCCTACAAAATGAACGGTTTGGATCATCGAAACGAGACTTGTGTTGAGCCCTGTGAGCCCCTCAAGTTCTGTCATGTTAAGATCCCAATATGAGAGAAATCCAACCCAATATATATATATATCAAAAAATAATTTTCGCAAACTATGATGCCATTTTGATTCTTACTATCATCAATTCTTGAATTGTAAGAAAGATGAGATAAATTATACAATTAATGCAGCAAAATATACATGAACCTAATGATTCCATTGTAACCATATCACACTTGTATAACATTTAAAAAAGAAGAATAAATAATGAATACAGTTGCTGTTAGAAGAATCATGGGCAATCAGCCAAATGTGGCCTTGTTCATGTTCTTAATAACATCCTTTACACCTAGACATGTGGTCAAAAGTAGCAAAAGGGGTCACACTTTATTAAAGCTAAACTAAATTACAATTATTAGTTCTATATTTTGAGTTGGTTTGGTTAGAGCTTTTTGCCCGAAAAAGCACCAAAGATAAAATAAATTAAATAAGTTAATAAAATAAAATATTATATTTAAATTATAATTATTTTATTTTTTTTCTTACAAAAATAAAAAAGTCAAACCAAACAAACTTATAGTCACAAGCTAAAATAGTCGCACAAAAAAAAAAAAAAAAAAAAACCCAAAAAGTCATCTAAAGAAACCAATTGCCAAACAACAACTTTGTACAAAAATACGAGCTTAACAATATAGACATGAGAAAGATTTATAAAGCTTACATTCAAAGCAGTCTTGATAACTTTAAAATATTTTGTTGATTAAAGGGTTTTTATTAGAGTAATAAAAATAGATTGTTATAGAATCCACTAAGGCAAAAAAACATAAAAATAAAAATTTTAAAAATTTTTTTTAAAAAAAAGTTGAAGTTGAGTTTGACAGTTCCACCATGATGAATTATGATGGATTTGAAAAAATAATACATAAGTAATTAATTGAAATATGATTGTCTTTTTTTTTCTTTTCTTTTTTTTCTTTTTTTTTTTTTTGTGGCGTAGGTAGAAAGCCCATACAGATATCAGAAACCAAACTGAGGATTATAGATTGTACAAACACTACTACAAATACGGTTTTTTGCGTCTATTTTTTTTGCGACTAATTATATAACCGTCACAAAAAATTACTTTTTACATCAAAATCTAATTTTACTTAAACTTCAAACGTGTTCTTAACTTACAAAAAAAATATATATATAAAATAAAATAAAAAATCGTGTTTCACTCTTATTTCCCAATTCTGTCTCCATTTCGCGCTCTGTTCGGCAAAAGAAGAGACCTCCAACGATATGTCTCTCTCTCTCTCTCTTGGTGTCTTGCAAAAGTGGCTGTACTTACATCCAAGCGGGTTAGGATAAGTCTGAAAACCGTGGATTATATATTCATTGGTTATGCACAAAATAGTAGTGCATATAGATTTGTTGTGCACAAGTCTAATATTTCAGATATACACAAAAATATCATTATGAAGTCGAGTAGTGCATCCTTTTTTGAGGAAGTGTTTCCTTGTCGAATCCAATGACAGGATCAAAGTTCTGTGAACGAACTTGAAAATAATCCTAGTGATAGTGATCAAGATGAGAAAGTAGATGAGTCGGGAAGGAGTAGAAAGGCTAGGACTTCCAAGTCTTTTGATCCGAACTTCTTGTCTTATATGATGGAAGGAGAACCTTGAACTTTCCATGAAGTTGTGACTTCACCTGAAAGTTCTTTGTGGAAATAGACGATTAAAAGTGAAATTGACTCCATCTTATAAAACCATACCTGAGAGTTGATTAATCTATCCCCAGACAGTAAGGCCTTGGGAAGTAAGTGAATCTTTAGAAGAAAGATGAAATCAGATGGGTCAATTGATAAGTATAAAGCTAGGCTAGTTATCAAAGGATACAGGCAACGAGAAAACTTGGATTACTTTGATACGTATTCACCTGTGACAAAGATTACATCCATTCGCATGGTGTGATTACGATAACAACTTTACGTAGTCTGGAAATACATCAAATGCATGTAAAGATAGCTTTCTTAAATGGAAATTTAGACACACAAAAAATCAACATGGAGCAACTCGAGATGTTTTCAACTCTAGGGAAATAAGAAAGTCTGTAAACTTGTCAAATCATTGTATGGTTTGAAGCAAGCTCCTAAGTAATGGCATAAGAAATTTGACAACACTATGTTGTCAAATAGGTTTAGAATCAGTGAGTGTGACAAATGCATATATGTCAAAGATACTGACAAAGGTTATGTCATTTTGTGTCTATACGTTGATGATATACTCATTGTTGGTAGTAATGATGAAATGATTAAAAATACCAAGATATTTGTTAAACTCGAAGTTTGACATGAAAGATATGGGTCTTGTAGATGTGATTCTAGGTATTAAAATTATCAGAACATCTGGCAAGATATATACTTTCTCAATCTCATTATGTTAAGAAGATACTTGTGAAATTTGATAAATCAAATACAAGTGTGTGTAGGACACCGATAGACTTGAGTCTACATTTGACCAAGAATAATGGTGAGAGTGTTTCTCAACTAGAATATTATTGGGTCATTGGGAGTTTGATGTATCTGATGAGTTATACAAGGCCGGATATAGCCTACTCTGTTAGCAGGCTAAGTAGATACACGAGTAATCCTAATACTACTCATTGAAAAGGCATTCTGCCAGTGTTAGGTTATCTACGCTACACCTAGAATTATAAACTGCATTATACCAGATACCCAGCAATACTAGAAGGGTATAGTGACACTAATTAGATATCTGATATAAAAGACTCTAAATCCACTAGTGGTTATGTGTTTGCCCTCAGAGGGGCAGACGCGTCTTGAAAATCTTCCAAGCAAACGTATATATCGAGATCAACGATGAAATCTGAGTTTATTGCTTTGGATAAAGCAACCGAAGAAGCTGAATGGCTTCATCAATTCATTGAAGATATTCCACATTGGCCAAAACATATGCCTACTGTCTGTATTCATTGTGATAGTCAATCAGCGAGTGGTCAAGCATAGAGTAATATGTATAATGAAAAGTCTAGATATATCCGTTGTCGACATAATTCCATACGACAACTACTCTCTAATGGAGTTATCTCTTTAGACTACGTAAAGTCTAAGGACAACATTGCGGATCCACTAACCAAAGGGTTAACTTGAGAGTTAGTAGAAATGTCGTCAAGAGGAATGAGGTTAAGGCCTTTAGTAAATGTTACCGGAATGGAAAACCCAACCTAGTTGACTGGAGATCCCAAGATCTAAGTTCAAAGGGACAACCTAACTGCATGTAACGAATGAGTCACTGAATAGGTAAATCATCTTGCTCATTCCTCTATACAGTGATACCTTATGGAGTTGGAAGGTTAAGCTAATACTTTTAATGACCTCAATGATGTGAATAATCAACCGTGGTATAATAAGATACCTTGTATAGGTTACTTATGTGATTACGAGTGGGGTCACTTCTTTAAGAATTGATAAGGCCAGATTCTTTAAAAACACTCACTGAAACAGGCTAGTGTTCTAGGGCCATACCGAACACACCAGTGAGAACAAGAATAATGATTGGGTTAACTCCTGTGTAAGGTCTATTGTCTTGATTTACACAAACGGAAGAACAATTCAAGACATCATGTTCACCGGTCAGCCAATAAATCTGATAGACTTTCACTACGAATGGTTTATGGCCAACAGCTACCTTTTTCTGATACAGGGTTAGTCTGTGTGCTCTCTCTCCGAGTCTTTATTTTTAAACATTGTCCGTTTTCTTTATTCAGTTAATTTTTATTCTTGTGGGAGATTATTAGGGAAAAAAAATGGTTTTATGGTGACTTTAATGTGAAATTAAAGTAGGTCCCGACTACCGGTTGAGGTGGGATCAAATGGGTTTAGATTCTTTGTAGCGAGATCTTTAAATCACAAAAAAGAATGACAAAAAATCATTGAGAATTGAATAAGAAATTGTCTCATAAAGTTGGCCTCATGAATGAGGTATTGGAAATTGTATATAACTACCTATCGGACATTGACTATAGAGGAAAGCATTGATAGGTATTTAAACTTCAAGATTTTGATAAGGCAATAAGCCTTTTGAGGCATCCTAATTTTCTGGAGGAAGAGAGTTATGGATGCTTCAAGAATGGGCTTGGGTCAAAACTATGGTCCAAGTTGGTTATGCAAAAATTGTCACATGCGCGCGCACCGACCGACTGGCTACCCGTGTCGGGTTTGGGTCTGGATCTTGGGACTTGGGCTTGGGCTTGGGCTTGAGGCTTGAGGCTTGAGGCTTGAGGCTTGAGGCTTGCTAGAATAGGTTAGGTTTGGACTAGGTTAAATTGGTAACCCATCAATCTAATCGTTTTTTGGCCAAGTTTGTTAGATGACTGCAAATATACACACATGTATATACAACGTGTATAACTTATGCACTAATTGTCCCATCAGTTTTGCTACATTAGTTAGGCAATTTTGACTGCATTTGTTGCCAACTTTCATAACTGAGAAGCTCCTTCTCTCTCCATTTTGTGTATAAATAGAGACCAATTTCTTTGGTGGTCAACACAGAAATTTTTACTCTCATATTATAGTCAATCAGCTCCAATAATACTATTCTTTCTGTGTGAGAGAGTGTTGTCGTTGTCAGTTTTTTGGAGCGAAACAGAAGGTGCTTCTGTGTTAGCAAGTTCTAACCGTCATATTTTGGAAGGCAGATGCCAACATAGCTCCAACACCCACGGTGAGGCGGTGAATTTTTTTTAAGGAGATTGTGGTACTACACAGGTTTTGATTTGCTTTCTTTTCTATGCTTTATTTTGTTATGCATTTTTGTTCAATCCAGTTGTAATTTTTAGTATGTTTTCTTATTATATAATTTAAATTATTAAATATGAATCTGTTTACTTTTATCTAATTACACAATTTATACAACAATTTTAAAATAGATTATATGTTTCTCATGAAATTAACGAATAGATTCATATGTAATTAGGATTGTACTATTAATTTGGAAAATAATTACAGGACGCCTTCACTGGAAACTGGAAATTGAATAGCTCATTGTTTTACCTACATAGACCTACAATCATTCGAAGTAGACCCTAGAATCAACCTACCAGCCCCAACAGTACGTGTCCAGTTAGATAACCAATTAGAGAGAAGTTTAACCTTTTTATTTTAGGAAAATAAGTTGGACCCCCTCAAGGAGGCACCCCCTTGACCCCCTCTCTCTCTTATTGGTCAGTTTTTTTTTTTTTTTTTCCTTCTCCTCCAATAACCACCCGCCACGTGTGTGTGGGGGGGTAGTGGGGGTAGTGATTGGAGGGGGTCTCAATCACTTCCCTTTATTTTATGGCTTTATTTGTTTTGTCAATCAACAGTAGAATAATTACAAATATGAGAAATATTGGTTGGTTTAGGATGTTCTAAAAAAGTATACTTTTTGATTTATTGGCTTATATGGGTTGGGTTTGATGTGATGTAGTAGAGAGGCGATATGATTTAAATAAGATGATGTAACTTAAATAAGATAAGTGACTTTTTGACTTTTTGTATTATTTAATTTATGCCAAACCAACCCTAAGTCCAAACCCAACAACTACTCTACTACTATTTAAGTACAGTAAGTACAACTCTCATAAAAGAGGAAAAATAAACACTACCACAAAATGTATCAAACTTTTCTCCATATAAATTAGTAAATCCAAAATCTCACACCACTAAGAGTGTTGTACAATTACTAAACCAAATATCTAAGTTCATTTTAAGACTTATTAACATGTATTCTTAAAGTGGGTTGGTTTGATATGTTCTTAAAAAGTTTACTTTTTGACTTATTGGCTTATATAGGTTGAGTTGGGTTGGGTTTGATGTAATGTGTTAGAGAGGTAATGTGATTTAAATAAGATGATGTGACTTAAATAGGATAGTGATTTTTTAACTTTTTGTATTATTTAATAGATGTCAAACTTGACTTAAATGTCTAAAAAAAGTATACAGTTTTTATTATGCTCGTTTTTATACAAAATGCATAATTCTTTGGAACTTTATAACCACGCATTAATAAAATTCTTATTTTAATCATTAGAAAGAACAGCCAATATTTAATTGGATCGTGATCCAACGTAATAAAAAAACTAAACATCAAATAATTTTGGTCCAAACCTAAAGGGACAAGCTTGTAGGTGAGCTATTATTCATATGATGTGTATAACAAGTTGCTCAAAAATGGCTTAATTATTAAAATCATAAATAATGAACAATTGTGTTAATTGTGTGAGAGGGTCAACACAAATGTGCGCATATACATATATATATATATATATATATAGAACCCAAGAGCAGGATTTGACTTGCAAGAAAAGTTTGACATTACTTACATCAAGGACATTAGTAGACTTTCTTTTGCTACTTCATGGACAAGTTGGGTTGTGAATAATAACTCCTTTGTTGGCCAACATGGTGTGGCTAAATAGGTCATTTAAATTGTCACTTAAAATTTATAAAAAATTCTCATCAAAATTTTTAATTTTTCAAAAATTTAGTTAAATAAGGTCAAATATTCAGTCTAAAGTCTCCAAAAATCTTAGACTATTACTGCAACCTAGCAATGGTGAGATTGATCAATTAATTCTATTTATTTATAATAAAAAAAGTACTTATCATCACTCAATCTAACAATGGGTTATATTTTTAAAATTATTTATAATTGAATTTTAATAAGTTGGACATGAGTACTTGTTAAATTAAAAAAATAAAGAAATAAAATAAAGAATTCCCCACACTACCACTTCACCACCACTGCCCTTAATATTATCACTGTTATTGACACTATCACTTCACTATTGTCATTGAAAAATAGTTCAACAAAATAAATGAATTGGTCAAATTGATTTGTTCAAATGTACTCAACTTTGCTGATCTCACTTTTACTTTGTTTATTAAAGAAGTAGATTTAAATTGAATTATTTTAATGAATAAATTGTTTTCACCTGTACAAATTTACCTAAATCCTTCTTTTTGCCATCTCTAACAGATACTACCCCTTTTAAAAAAAGTTAAATTACATTTATCTCCTATGAGGTTTAAATAAAATATAAAAGCTCCATAATATAATATAATTAAATTAAATTTTCTTTTAGTATGATTAAAAGAATCATAATTGATATCGATGGTGTAAAAATAAAAAGATAAATTAGATAAAATCTATATTTTAATGTAAAAGATGTGATAATGAAAGTGAGCAAAATATTATGTGAAACTTTAATGAATTTTAATATAATTATGTCACAATTATAAAATTTACAATATCTTTTTTTCCTAATTTTAAGAAAAGTTAGGGTGAAACACTAATAAATTTCAAAATGTGATTTTATAAATTGTTTAGTCCTTAATATTTTCTTACGAACCCAAAAGTCTCATTAAAGTAGAAATTACATAAAATGGTAGTCACTTACACGTTTGGGTTTAATTTTTTAAGAATAAAAGTGAGTTTCTCCAAATGTGAAATTACACATTTGGACAATTCGCACTATAGAGGTTTTGGATTTTTTTCTTTTTCTAAAACAAATCACACATTACAAACAACAATGTAACACTCCAATGTAATACACTAAAAAACTCTTTAATATATTTTTTCCAAACGTGACAACATAACACTCCAGAAAAAATTTCTTAATTACTTTTGTCAAACGTAACACTCAAATGTAACATACTCTAATATAATACACAAAAATACAAACAAACAAAAAAAAAACTTTTTAGTGCATTTTTTCCAAACGTAACACTCAAGTCAGTGTAATACACTAAAACTCCAAATGTGAAATAAGAATTGAAATTAACCACACCCATTATAATTACACCAACATTAACAAAATACTCATACAAATAAGAATGGACATGTTAAATCCATACAAATAAGAATTGAAATTAACCACACCCATTACAATTACACCAACATTATCAGAACACTCATGTGACATAGCCAAATCATAGGACAAAACAATGATAGCCAGTGTGTTGTGACACCTCGTAACATCATCACACACAGAAAAGAAAAACTTAACACACCACTGTTGGCATGAGCTGTATTATTATTGATATGTGTATACCCCTATAAGTTAGGCAAGAATCAAGGTGTATAGTTAGGCAAGAATCAAGGTGTAAGCTGTATAGTTTCCTAATGTTATGAGGATTATAACACTATAAAGGAACATGTTCTTCTGAATGAGAAATATAGAAAAATATTCCCAAACATATGAATATGATTTTCTACATGGTATCAAAGCGAAAAGTTCGATCCTAAAGCTCTCCTTGAAATCCTAATCTCCTAGGAGTTCCGAAGCCGTAATTCGAATCCACAGTTTCTCCGTAAAACCTCTGCGACGTTGGAGTCCCACTGCGCCATCTGTCTCCGTAATATTGTAACTCATAGACCAGAAGTCACATCGAATCAGATCCGTCAGTAGGATCAGAAATTTCTCCCAAATCAATTCAACAAACTCTTCATGTGTTGTTATACTCTGCGATTCAATGGGTAATCAATCAATCGTAACAGAAACAGCAGTTGCCGCACCCTAGGTTATTGTCCAACAAGTTCACCAAGACAATTCTCCATTCCCCATCGGAATCACACTAGATGAGACTAATTATTCATTATGGTCTCAACTCATGGAGATGCGTATCGGTGCTCGAAACAAAATCGGATATCTCACTGGAACAACTACAAAACCAGTACATGGAGATGCCGATTATGATACATGGGTTGCTGAAAACAACAGGGTCAAAGGTTGGCTTATTGACTCGATGACCACATCATTGATGCAACGTTTCATTCGACTTCCCACAGCCAAAGAGATATAGGAGGCGGTCTCAAAGACCTTCTATGATGGGTCTGATGAAACCCACTTATTTGAATTGAACCGGACATCCTTCTCTACCAAACAAAATGGTCGTCTCTTACCCGCTTATTACAGTGAACTTATTGCCATTTTTCAGGAAATTGATGACAGGACTGCATCCCAAGCAGATACTGTTGAAGGAGTTACTAGGTTGCACTCAGCAATGGCCAAACTTAGAGTCCACATATTCTTGAGTGGACTAGATTCTGATTTTAACCAGGTCCGTAGTGAAATCTTGCGCAAAGATCCACCACTTGACTTGAAAAGAAGTTATGCATACGTCCGTAAAGATCACCAACAACGTTAGACAATAGGGGAATCACATATAACTTCTGAGAGTTTGGTTATGGTTGCTACCCAAACTCGCAATGGTTCATCACTTGGATTCTTTAATTCCTCGTCAAAGAATGGCAAACCTCAAACTCACGGCAAGAATGGAGGCTTGATGTGCTCTCATTGTGGTGAAACGGGACACTCCAAACAACGATGCTACGAGATTATTGGCTATCCTGAGTGGTGGGATTTTACCAAGAAGCCCCGAAAGCAAGTAAAGTTGCTATGGCCACCACTGAGGCTGATTGTCCATTGTCCATTGTCCACTGCTACTGCTAATATAGCCCATTCAGGTAATAATAGCAAGGCCTGTGTTTTTTCTGTAGACTCTAAGAATGGTACATGGATTATTGATACAGGTGCATCTGATCATATGACTAATAACCCACATCAATTACAGTCTATCAAGTCATTATCTTAATCCAGTTTCTCAACTGCTAATAACAGTGCCTCACCAATCACTAGAGAGGGCTCTGTTACCTTATCTGATACACTCGCCTTGGATACAGTCCTTGTCGCCCCATCTCTCTCATACAATTTGTTATCTGTTAGTCAAATTACCCACACTCTGTCTTGCACTGGGACGTTTTGGCCTTTTTTTGCATTTTTCAAGACATTCTAACTTGGCAGATTCTTGGTTATGGTGTTAGACAGGGCAATCTCTACTATTTGGATCTGACAAATGACGGGGCAAAACAGATGGGACAAGCACAACTTGCTAGTGGGGTGGACGCTGCTAAAGCTACTGTTTGGCTATGGCATCGACGATTAGGACATTTATCTTTTAGTTACCTTCGAAAATTAAAATCGCATTTGTTTTCGCGTGTTCATGATTCCGAATTCAAATGTCATATTTGTGAACTGGCTAAGAGCCATCGTATTTATTATTTACCCAATTTTAATAAAAGTTTTAACCTTTTTTTCGTTATTTATTCCGACGTTTGGGGACCCTCTAAAATTTCATCTTTGTCTGGTTCTCATTATTTTGTGACTTTTATTGATGAATGTACCCGAATGACTTGGGTTTCACTTCTTCAGCACAAGAGTGATGTGCGGGCTGTTTTTCAGGAGTTTCATCATATGGTGGCCACTCAATATCAACAGCAAGTCAAGGTTCTTCAATCAGACAATGGTGGAGAATATATAAATGTTATACTTGGCCAATTCCTTAGTATCCATGGGATTTGCCAGGAAACCTCTTGTTCCAATACTCCACAACAGAATGGCCTCACCGAAAGAAAGAACCGTCAGATTATGGAAATTGTTCGTGCCTCTCTGTTTGGTATGAATCTGCCTCGGTCCTATTGGAGTGAAGCGGTGCGATCCGCAGCTTACCTTCTTAACCAAACCCCTTCACGTGTTATTACTTTTCAGACTCCTCAGCAAAAGCTTTGGTCTCTTTTGTCTGCTCCTTCATTACTTAATCTTGAACCTCGGGTGTTTGGGTGTGTTGCCTATGTTCACATTCCCCCGCATCAACGAAGTAAACTTGATCCTCGCACAACTAAGTATGTCTTCGTTGGTTATGCGAAATTTCAGAAAGGGTATTGCTGTTTTGATCCACAAACACATAAATTGTATGTGACCTTGGATGTTTCCTTTCATGAATTAACATCTTATTACTCAGGGGATGTCTCTGAGCCTCCTCTTCAGGGGGAGAGACAGAATGCAGAGAATGCTCAGAATGCATATGATGCATTTATGGACTTGGAAGCACTGGAAAATAGATTAGAGGTAGAAAACAGTCTTGAGCACTCTTCCAATGAAGTTTCCGATGAGAGTATACAATCAATCTATGATGAGAACAATGGAAACAATGGACCCGCGGGTCTACCTGATGTGTTAAACATGTCTGAGGTACCAAATGGAGATAAAGAATTGCAAAATGCATTGTCAAATGAAGAATTGCCCTTTTCCACACCATTTACTAAAGAATCAGCCCCGAATGTTCTCCCTCAGGTAATTCAAAACACTCCACCACATGAACTCAACTCGAATGATTCCGCCAGGAACCTAGAACTTAGATACTCACAAAGGTCAAATAAGGGAGTCCCGAAAAAATAATATGAACCTAATCCCAAAGCCAAATCTAAATATCCGATTAGTAACCATGTGTCCATCCATAGGTTGTCAAAATCATATGCACTTACTGTTAATCAATTATCTTCTGTATCTATTCCTAGTAGTGTGCAGGATGCACTCGTTGACCCAAAATGGACAAAGGCAATGACTGAAGAAATGGAGGCTCTGTAGAAGAATTCCACCTAGGAGCTTGTGCCAATACCTCAAGGAAAAAAAACGGTTGGGTGTAAATGGGTGTTCACGGTTAAACTCAAAGCAGATGGCAACATTGACAAATACAAAGCAAGGCTAGTTGCGAAAGGATATACGCAGAAATACGGGGTGGACTATCAAGAAACGTTTGCACCAGTAGCCAAGATCAACACCATCCGTACTCTTATATCCTTAACCGCTAATCTAGGATGGCCTCTACAACAATTCAACATAAAAAATGCATTTCTCAATGGAAATTTAGAGGAAGAGATATACATGGATCTGCCACCATGAATGAAATGTAGTGTATCTGATATAGGCAAGGTTTGCAAGTTAAGAAAGTCACTATATGGGTTAAAACAGTCACTGAGAGCTTAGTTTGGGAGATTCTCAAAAACAATGAAGGCATTCGGTTATAAACAAAGTAACTCGGATCACACTCTATTTATAAAACACAAATCAGGAAAAGTGACAGCACTCATTGTGTATGTTGATAACATGGTAGTGACAGGTGATGACGGAGTTGAAAAAAAAAAATTTACAAGAATACTTGGCTAAAGAATTCGAAATGAAGGATCCTGACCAGCTGAAATACTCCTTGGGAATTGAGGTGGCGAGATCAAAGCAAGGAATTTCTTTGTCACAAAGAAAATATGTTTTAGATCTTTGGACTGAAACTAGAATGCTTGACTGCAAACCAGCCGAAACACCTATGGAGATGAATCACAGGCTCGGAGAATATCCAGACCAGGTTCCAACAAATAAGGGTCGTTATCAACGCTTGGTTGGAAGACTAATTTACTTGTCACACACAAGGCCCAACATCGCCTACGCAGTAAGTGTTGTAAGCTGATTTATGCATGCACCAAGTGAAGAACATATGAATATTGTGTATCGAATCTTGAGGTACTTAAAGGCCTCTCCAGGAAAAGGATGATTGTTTGCTAAAAGCAATAGTCTTGATATTGAAGGGTGTACGGATGCTGATTGGGCAGGAGATCAAACCACTAGGAGGTCTACATCTGGGTATTTCACATTTGTAGAAGGAAACTTGGTCACATGAAGGAGCAAGAAACAGAAAGTGGTAGTAAGATCAAGTGCCGAGGCAGAGTTTCGAGGTATGGCCCATGGTATATGTGAGTTATTATGGGTAAAACGTGTATTGGAGGAGTTGGGATTTAAACATCCAACGACTATGAATTTACATTGTGATAATAAGGCAGCAATTGAGATTGCACATAACCCAATACAACATGATCGTACTAAGCATGTGGAAGTTGATCGCCATTTTATCAAGGAGAATCTCGACCAAAAGACTATATGGTTTCCATTTGTGAAATCAGAGGATCAATTGGCAGATACTCTCATAAAAGCTGTATCCAAAAGGGTATTTAATAGCTAGATTGACAAGTTGGGCATGATCGATATATATGCTCCAACTTGAGGGGGAGTGTTGGCATGAGCTATATTATTATTATGTGTATACCCCTATGAGTTAGGCAAGAATCAAGGTGTATAGTTAGGCAAGAATCATGGTGTGAGCTGTATGGTTTCCTAATGTTAGGAGGATTATAACACTATAAAAGAACATGTTCTTCTGAATGAGAAATATAGAAAAATATTTCCAAACATATGAATATGATTTTCTACAACCACAAACGTGTGGCACGCTACGTCATGTGATACGTCAATGGTGACCCAAAATATTTTCGTAAAAAAATAACATAAACAAAAAAACACAACCACATCAAATCATCTACCCGACAAGTCCGACAAAACTCAATAAAAACACAACAAAACACAACAACGAACCATCGTAACAACAAATAATGGGCCGCAATAACGAACCCGACAACAAACCAAACCAATTGCAGAAACCAACGCAACAAAACACAGAATACATTAAACATAAAACATCAGCAAACCGAAGCACGTACCTTGCAATGATTCCACCTCGGATTGAACCAAACAAACTCCGCATTTCCCCGATTGGAACACCACACCACGAGAAAATGAGTTTTAACATCCAACACCGAACACATTAAGCATCAACCTAATAGACATTACCGAAATAACCCTTCCAAAAAATATCCCAGCACACATAATATTTTCATTCCCAACCTACAAATGATTAAAAGATTTGAATAAAAATATTTACAGAAGAGCAATTAAGTAAACTCAAATGATATCAAATTAAACAAATCTTTCTTTCCAAAAAATAAAAGGATTAATTGGTTTTAAAAAAAATACTTAAGATTAAATAAATCAACATTTCTTCAATTGAATTTATGAGTAAATTTTTTTTTATAATTTATTCAAAATTAAAAAATAAATAAATAAGTGTCATATTTTCCACAACTTTCGTAGGAATCCATTTTCCACCCTCCCAAGAAAAATCGTCCCTAATCAGTAGTATTTGATTGAAAACTTCAATTCAAAATTTCAAAATCATTGCTTCACACAATAAAGGAAGCCCCGACACGACATTGCGGGGGACCCGTATACGGATTGCGTTAGAATGCAAGGTGCGAAGTGATCCTCTAGTCTCGCCTTGTACCACTTTGTCATTTGTCTTCTTTTGCAAAATAGTCTTCTAAATTGAATGAGTAAAATTAAGGGGAAGTTATTAGTTGGTCTGGACACGGTTACAGGTGTTCTAAAGGTATTTTAGTTGATAGGAGAGGTGAGACAATTATTATTATTATTATTTTATTTTTTTTGTATTACGTGATTAAAAAATAGAAAATGACATTGTATATTCTGATTGATGAGGAGTAGTGTCACATTACACCTCTGGAGTATCAAATAATTTTTCAAAAGTTAGAGATAAACCCAATTGGAAAAAATTGTCGACATAAAAATTTGAAAAAATAACAAATTAGCGTAAGATAGAAAAAAAAAAATTAGATTAATGATACAGTTTATAATTTTCAATTATTAAAATTATAAATTTTTTATGTGTATTTAATTATTTAAAAAAATTGTACATTATTTGTAAGTTCTAAAAACTTCTATATGATGTGCAATGTATGAATTTTAGGAATGGTTTGGGATGAACATAAAAAAATTATTTTGTTTGATTTGGAGTTTTCAGAAATAATATTATAAATTTTGAATTTGTATTTTTTTAGTCAATTTTTTTAACATTTTAATCATAATTTGATACTTCATACATTCACTTAATTTGAATACACTTAAGAAGTATAAAACTTGAACAAAAATCTTTTTAAAAAAATTATTGAATACAACAAAATATAAAAATGTATTGAATTTTTATTTATTTATTTTTTTTTGTATTCAATGAATTTTTGAAAGATTTATGTACAAATTTTGTACTTTTTAAGTGTATCTAAATTAAGTGAATCTAAAAATTTTAAAAAAAATTGATTAAAATATTTTTAAAAATTACTAAAAAAATATAAATTAAAAACTTTAAAAAAAAATTTAAAATTTTCAAACCAAATTTCAAAATTTTAAAAAATCATTGACTTGTTTGTCATGAGTTAAAAAAAAAAAAAATCAAATGTAACATCAATTATTTCATTCAAAATAAATAATTTTTTGATAACTTTTTATATGAACTTTTGGACACTTATTCATAAATCTTTCTTCATCTACTTATATTTTATTTAGTTCAAATTATTTTCTTATATTTCAATAAGTCTCATGAATAACATAGTTACCAAAATATCCCTCACAATAATATTTACATTGACAGTGTGAATGTCTGTGATGTGAACATTTACACTGTCAATGTGAATATTCATATTGTAAATTATGAATATTCATATCACTAAATTGCTAACCATTTAGAACCAACTAAGCCTAACCTAGTTGGCCACCATGCCTTCCTTAAGGTTTAATTCGAAGGAGGTCATGCGTTCCATTCTCCTTAGGGGGGTTGAATTAAGGGAGTCCAAACACTTAGATGTTTTACCAATGGTGGAGAGATTTTCTCCCATATGTGCCAATCTAACAACTAACATTTGCCGATCAAAAAAAAAAATTGCTAACGATTTAAAAAATATTTTTAAGGGTAAAATTGTCCATAAAATACTTTAAATATAAAAATTAGGATTTTGTGGATTAAATGTCTAAATAATAGAATTTAATCTAACAACTAACATTTGCCGATCAAAAAAAAAAAAATTGCTAACCATTTAAAAAATATTTTTAAGGGTAAAATTATCCATAAAATACTTTAAATATGAAAATTAAAATTTGGTAGATTAAATGTCTAAATCATAAAATTTATTAAAATACAAGAATATGTTTTAGAGTAAATTGAGATGCAATAGTACTTGAAATTTTTTTTTGTAATAAAGCTCCCAAACCTTTTTAGTACCTAAAAAAATCAAAAGCGACTAGAAACAATCACATAAAATATAGGTGAAAATAGTTTATAATAAGCCTTACCATTTGATATGTCTGATCAGAATTATTTTATGTGAGTAGTTTTGCATTCGTATTTTGATCTTTTAAAAATATATAATTCAAGATTGGTTTTACAAATGCTTGTTTAGTAGTTTTTTTTTTTTTTTGTATTTTTATTTTTTTAGGATAAAATTATTGTTAAAAAGGTTAGTATATTTGACAAATGATAAATAAAGTTAATTTTTTTATTGCAAAAGTTCAGGTGAGGCTTTTCTTTTTATTTTTTTATTTTTTACATGTTTATATTTTTTAGACCCTTCTAGATCAAAAAAAAAAAATTCACTAAAAACAAAAAACTTCAAAAAAAATTATAATTTTTTTAACTTTGCCAAACATAGGTCTGTGAAAAAAAAAAAAAAAAAAAAAAAAAAAAAAAAAAAAAAAAAAAATCTCTTATGTCAGGTAAATAAGGTGAACTAACAATGCCCCAATCTTTAGAAACATATTGCCTGCGTTTGGTTGTGTTTTGTAAATATGATTTGAGAGTATGAGTTGTATTTTGAGTTTGTGTGTTGTAGAATTATAATTTGAGTGTAGAAAATTTGTTTGGTAAAGAATTTTGAAAATTGTTTTGGAAAAAAGGTTTGATTTGAGTGGGGAATTATTGATGTGACAATTGATATGTGATACAAAAATTTACAACTCATAATTAAACATACAACTCAAAATTATTTTAAAGCACATAAAAAATTTTAAAAATTTCAGAAAATATTTTTCCAATTATGTAAATCAATTGCAAAAAAAAAAATAAATAAATAATCTGGAATTCAGAGGACATCCGGGTGGACATCCGGGTGGACATCCCCAAGGCATAAATTTAAAAAAAAGAAAAAGAAACAATGCATCTGATGTTGCAGAGTAACACAGATGTTCTGTGCAGAGTTCTCAAAACAACATTTGAGAATCACAATCAAACACAATGCTTGAATTAAAATGTAGAATTGTAATTTAAAATCACAACCAAACATTTTTTTAAAGACTCAAATAACTTCTTTTTTTTTTTTTTGATCTAACAAAGCCTCAATCTTTAGTGAAATCACCAACACAAAAAATAGCTGAGGGTATGTAGATATTTTTCCTAACAAAACTTTATTGAAAATTTATATCAATACGTTTATGGTTTTCAAATTTTGATTTATAGAGTTTATTAACTTTTCTAAACCATTTATATTTTTATTGAGGTGCAAGAGGTTCAGTTTGGTCGAAATCGGGAGAAGCTTATTATTAAATCGAACCTTTCGATAAACTGACCATATGCTACTATTAGATTTTACTAGTTTTATTGATATATTGAAAACGAATAATTCATACAAAGTTTAAAAAGAGAGAGAGAGAGAGAGAGAGAAACTATTACAGTTGTTAATCCATGTTTTTTTATTATGACAAATTTATTTTACTTTTATTATTATTATTATTATTATTATTATTATTATTATGTTGTAGAAAAGGAGCAATTCATAGAAATAAATTAGGTATACAATAAAAATTTCCAGGCCGAAAGATATCATCCTATATTGGTGAGGATGTCCGCACATACATTTCCTTCTTGATAGACATGGCTAGTATAAGATTGAAAATTTGACAAAAGAGAAAAGTTAAGAATCATGAAAAAAACTTTCATGAAAATGGTCATGAAAGATTTATAATTCTTAGATTACTTTAATTAATGTGTGGTGTTTTATTTTAAGTGTAATTCAAGGGTCATGAATCTTTCATGATCATTTTCATGAAAATTTTTTCATGATACTTAGCATTGCTGTTGACAAAAAGATGTTTTTGTTGTATGATCATCCCATGTATGTGAGTGGCTAAACCACTTCCTCCACCAAATGCTCCACCAAATAGAGATGGCCAACAAATGGAGCTTCCACTTAGAGAAAATGGAGCACCAAGATAATGCTCACCAACTCCAACCCACTAGAGAGTGGAAGGAGGTTGGTGATGGCCAATCAAGTCTTCTTCTCAAGGTGTATAAATAGGTGAAGAGAGGAGAAGGAAAATGCAAGAGTTGAACCAATAGTGAAACAAGAGAGTGAGAGATGTGAGAAACCGTCTCCCTCGGTGTGAGCGAGGGAGATGGGGGAATGGGTGAGTGAGAATAGTGTGAGTTTCTCCTCTGTAATATTTCTGTAATCTCTCCATAATTGATAAACGGTTACTCTCCCGTGGACGTAGGCATTATTGCCGAACCACGTAAAATATTGTGTCTTTTTCTGCATGGGTGTGTTTTTCTAGTTGTTATAATTTCTATAAGGTCTTGGGCGGGATCCCCGATCCCAACAAGTGGTATCAGAACCTCATCGGTGGCATTTCGAAACAAAAACAATGCATTCCCCGAAACTGCCCAGAAATCAGATTATTCTAAATCAGGTTTTGAGCATACCAGAAGAAATGACTCGACGAGAAGAGTCCAGAAATGCAAAGAACACCCCAAACGGAGGCCGGACGCGCCTTTACGCGCCCCTAGAAAATGGCGCGCGAGGCCCGATCTCGGCCAAAGACGCGCCACACGCAGCGAGGACGACACCGGCGTCAGCGTCGCGCTAGTCACACGTGCGCCACGTCAGCGCGCCACGTCATCGCCACGTGTACGCGGTCGTCGGTCGAGCGCCACGGCGTGGTCGCCACATCATCGCCGTGTCATCGACCGCAGCGATGACACGTCGGCAAAAGGCTTACGCGTGTACGCGGCGTCGGCAGGTGTTGACGATCAACCAGAGGTAGGGAGGCGATCGGTCGCGACCGCGGCAATGGTACAGCAGGAGAGGAGGATCGATTGCTGCGGCTAAGGTGCGGTAGCGGTCCGAGACGTACAAAATGTTTTGGCTAGATCTAAGCCATTTGGAGTCCGTTTTTGACGATCTAATAGTGGTTTCCTACTATTTGGAGTATTCCGGACACATCCGTACGGTCAGATTTTGGAGGCGGAGTTTCTATAAAAAGAAGGCAAATTAAAGTGACAGACGGCGGTAGTGCGGCAAACAAAATATTCTGTTGGAACACAGAATATTCCTGATGTTTTGAAAATTGCAATTTTGGCCCCTGTAGTTTGTGAAATTACAGTTTGGTCCCAGTATTTGGAAAATTTGCAATTTTGCCCCAGTTTTGGAGAAAGTTTTCAGTGAGGTCCCCGGAAGTGCAGCGATGATTGGTCCTAGCTAATTGGACCGTTCCGGACGCAACCGCAAGGTCAGAAGGGTGAAATTCTGAACAATTTTTAAAGACTATTAAAACATAGGAGTTTGTCATCTTTAATAGTCGAAGGAAGGTTACCGGATATTGTGGAACGCTGCAGATTCACTGAAGAGGTTAGAATGGGCAGATTCTAACCAGATTGGACAACCAGATACAGATCGAGATAGATCATTGAAGACCAAAGAAGATCAAGCTTAATCAAATGGCAAATCAATGGAGATCAAGATTGGTCAAGGGCGATAAGAAGAATTGCACATGATTATCTCAAGATCAACAATGTCTAGGAAAGTTCTGTCAAAAAGACACTGTCTAAGGAGACTGGTTCTTAAGTGGGATCAATTGTGACCCCACCAGTCTTTCCTAGGAACTTTCCTGGTTGTTGATGTCATCGGAAGATCTGGTACAATCAGAAGAAAAGTCCACTTCATCAGATAGATGATTGGCAATCAGTGCAGGCTCAGAGGAATGTTGTGGCAGTTGGAGCTACTGTCAAACATAATACAAGAAGTACTGGTAGTATGTGAACGTAGAAAGGCAACAGCTGCAGTAGTGCACACATAAGGTGTAGGCGAGCCACAATAGCACTGAGATGAGTACACAATGTTATACAAGGTCTTGCATACAAAGGCAAAATACGCAGCTAAATGTTATACAAAGGTGCAGTGTGCCGGATTTTGGCCTAGCAGCAACAACTAGTTCACAGAAGAAAGCTCCAGCCAAAGAAATTGAAAGGGATAAGACGCTACAATGCGCACCCAAGGAGAGGCAAATCTCTTTCTTTGTCCTGAATCTGGTTCGTGGCAGTGAAGTCGCGACGGGCACCCAGAGAGTTTGGGTGGAGTCACCTCAACAGGGAAACGGTGAGCATTCTATTGGAGGATGCAAGTACCTGGTGATAGAGGTGCGAGCCATGCAAGATGATGTGTGGCGGTTGAAGACATTCCAAGTAGGAGGTGCAGATTCACTCTGGATGCTCAGTGGAATGGAGGCATATTTGTACAACGGTGTTTTATCATCCATGTGGGTGATGGGGGTGATTTATTTTGTTCACCCGGTTGAAGCCAATTGAAGACCTTTCAGAGTCAGTTGCAAAAGTTATCAGTTCATTTGGAGACTCTCAGGTTAGTTGCAGAACTTCAAAGTTCATTGGGTTTTTCTCTAGAGGATAGAGAGAACCAGCATTGGCAGAGTGTACTATGGAGATTTGGCGTATGTAATAAGTCCAAATGGTAGTACTTTATTGGCATTGGCCTCTGTGGAGGCGTTGGAGATCCTTCATGGATCGTTGTTGGAAGACTCGCATCTGGTGAAGCCTTGGTTTCCGTATTTGTCGATTTGAAGAAGGTGTGACAATCTACTTCAGATCTTGGTGGAGTTTTTTCCGCATTTGTCGATTTGAAGAAGGTGTGAAAATCTACTTCAGATCTTGGTGAAACTTTGGCGGTTTTTTGTTCAATGTCTATTGGAGGCATTATTGTTGGCGGTCTTTCACGGATTATTGGCGACTTTCAGAGTCGTGGTTTATTGAGATTCATTATCACAGCTGGGATCTATAAGCATGTCTGATTAGATCCAGGGGTGTCTCCGGTTTGTGAGACTTGATTGTTTCTTCTTCTTGTGGATTTTTATTTTCGCAATCTGTTCCATATTCGAAGACATCAGCTATTGGTAGTCTGGGTGACGATTCAGGCTCCGGGTGTTTGCTTTTTTGGAAGCGGTTTGACCGTTAGTGTTCATTGAAGATTGGAAAAGATTGCTGCGGAGAAACGTGAAGATGGTGATTTTGTGAATCTCATGTGTTGGGATCCATCCCTTGATCTGCCGTTGGATTTGGAGGGAATAGATCGTTTGCAGACTCGGTGGAGTCAGCGGGGACTGTTGGAGTTGTGCATTTACGGTGCACGCGCCTTTTGGGCGATTTTTGGCAACTGTGAAGATGGTGCATCATCTTGTGTTTGCCGGTTGGAATGGCAGTTGGAGGAATCTGGAGTTTGCTTGACACTTCAGAATTTTTTGGCTCTTGGTATTTTGTAAGTTCATTTGAAGTTTGTTCCGATACTTAAGGCTGGTTAGAAACTACTTCGTCCTGATCGATTTTGTTTGGTAGAGAA
Source organism: Camellia lanceoleosa (assembly GCA_025200525.1). Classification (NCBI taxonomy): domain Eukaryota; kingdom Viridiplantae; phylum Streptophyta; class Magnoliopsida; order Ericales; family Theaceae; genus Camellia; species Camellia lanceoleosa. The sequence goes on along the minus strand of JANUSC010000025.1, from coordinate 832,760 downwards.
CTTGCCTCAGTTCTCGGAGAATTTGTTTGGCTCTCTTGATTAATTCGAGCTTGAAGAGAGCAGTATTGTGTTCGATGATTGATCGGACATGATGTTTTTTGGTACCGCTTTCGAAGTTGCTTTGACGGAGAATTTGAAGCCTTTTTTGTTTAGTCTCCTCAGCATTGGTTCAAGCGGGTTGCTCACCATGTTTTGTTTGGAGTTGTCAAGGACAACTTGTTTGGCGCCTATGGAAATCGGAACTTGGCACTATGGTGGAGCTTGAGTTGCAGAAAATCGAAGAGCTAGCTCGATTAGTTCTGCATGTTCTTTGCATTGGCTCAATGTGATTTTGAGCAATGGAATCTGCTGTGTTTTTTTTTTGGAAAAGCACTTGTGTTTTCTCTGAAGATGGTATTGATTGTGTTGAATGGTTGGATACAGGTTATGGTATCGGTTTTGATTCGTGGCGTGACGCACCTCTTAATGAAACAGAGTTGTTGCGGATCTCTCAGGCGAACTCGAGCGCAGGAGGAGAGATGGAGCCACGATGAGCACTCAAGAATATGGGTGTGGGTACTATGCTAGGTGTTGCATAGTTGGTGACTTGTACAAATTTGTTGAAGTTGCTTTGGAAGAAAGAGCTACTGTCAGCCATCATCTGGTAGTACAAGTGATAGATCTGTGAACGCGTGTATCGCTGAACTGGAGATCAGGGATTGCAAAAGGCATGAACAATAAGTGTGTGGACACACTGGGAAGTTGTTCAAGAGTGCAAAGGGCAAATGCTGATAGTTCAGGATAGTTCAAGGGAAACTCCGAGCAAAGAAAACCAAGAACTTTGACCAGACAAATGAAGAGTTTTCTGTTGCTCCAGTTTTGGTCATGCAAAGAGATAATGCATGACAGTCAAGGGCATCTCAGCAGGGGGTGCAGGACATCCAATCAGGGGGTGTCGGATATCTTGGTTACGCCAGTTTAAGCATAGCAGGTAAAGACATCCAGGATAGGAAGCATGGAAGAGATCTGTGGGAGATAGGAGCAGAGGCTTTTTCCAAATCAGAGAGTGGTGTGAGTTGAGTTGAGGATGTAGGATTCCCTCCTCCTCTTGTATCTCTGGTGTATTATCTCTAGCTTCAGGGGATGCAGCGTCTCAGTGAGGAGATGAAGATTCTATTATTTTCTTGGGCGTGACAAGATTAGCAGTTGTGTGTATAGTGGATCATCTCACATGGGTTGAGGGGGTGATTTGTTGTATGATCATCCCATGTATGTGAGTGGCTAAACCACTTCCTCCACCAAATGCTCCACCAAATAGAGATAGCCAACAAATGGAGCTTCCACTTAGAGAAAATGGAGCACCAAGATAATGCTCACCAACTCCAACCCACTAGAGAGTGGAAGGAGGTTGGTGATGGCCAATCAAGTCTTCTTCTCAAGGTGTATAAATAGGTGAAGAGAGGAGAAGGAAAATGCAAGAGTTGAACCAATAATGAAACAAGAGAGTGAGAGATGTGAGAAACCGTCTCCCTCGGTGTGAGCGAGGGAGACGGGGGAATGGGTGAGTGAGAATAGTGTGAGTTTCTCCTCTGTAATATTTCTGTAATCTCTCCATAATTGATAAACGGTTACTCTCCCGTGGACGTAGGCATTATTACCGAACCACGTAAAATATTGTGTCTTTTTCTGCATGGGTGTGTTTTTCTAGTTGTTATAATTTCTATAAGGTCTTGGGCGGGATCCCCGATCCCAACAGTTTTTTCCATGACTAGATTCTTTAATAACATTTTCATGCCTATATTATTAGTCACTTATGTTCTAATACTCAATAAATTAAAATATAAAACTACATAAATATAATATTTAGATAAAAACACCATTTATTTGCATTAGTTCCCTAAATTTCCTAGTATGGTTAAGAAGGAAGCCAACGAGGTGATGCAATTTTTGTCGGGGGGCATGTTCATGTATGTGACACACCCTCACATGCGCCTTCAATACTTCATGATTCCACTCCACATGACTCTCCAATAATATCTCTTTAATATATAATAAAAACAAATAAATAAATCAATGAATAGTCATTACTAATATTTCTATAAAAATCTATCAAAACATTTTAAAATATATGTAGGGTTAAATACGCAAAAACGCCTCGTGTCATTTTAATTTAATATATGTCACATGTATCAATTTGGTTCCAAACCTATCAACTTTTTCATTAAATAGAAACAGAAACTTATTAACTTATCAACTTTTTATTACTCATATCTTTATTTAAATATAATTTTTAATATATTTATGACATCACGGTTTGAGTTGAATCGGTGACCCGTTTACCCAATCTATTTTATGATTCGCTCATCGATTCAATTTTTAAAACATTGCTTTGAGAACTATTTGTGCATTTAATCAATAAGAACAAAGGGTAAGCCGAGAGATTTGGAGACATACACCCAAGAATAAATGGCAACATAAATATGATAGTTTTATCTATTTTACATTATCACCATGTTAGTATAATTTTCTTTAATCGTAAAGTTTTTTTAATATAACATAAATTAATTTAAAAAAAAAATATATATATATATATAATATTGTATTTGTTATAAATAATCAATGTCATACCCCAGCCTACTAATAATAGCGCACACTCTTACTTAGAATAATAATAAAATAAATAAATAAAATAGTGTGTTAGATGATAATTGTACAGTAACGTGTCAAGCACAATGCCTGCCAGACCCATATAGAAAGGAGTAAATTACACCATTAGTCCCTAATTTTTAAGTGAAATAAAATTTTAGTTTCATAATTTGAATTTGAATAATTTGATCCTTATATTTTTAATTTTATTGTATTGTGGTCTCTTTATCATGTGTTGTTAACATTTTGAATATAAAAAAAAAAATTACCTGCAAATTAAAGGGACCAAACTAAAATTTAAAATAAACTACAAAGACTTTTGAATTCAACTTTGGTCTAATAATTTGTTTTAAATTTCACTTTAATTGCTCTGATTTTATATATAATTTTTTTTTTGTTTTAAATTAAAATTACAAGAAGTCTTTGTAGTTTAAAGTCTTTGTAGTTTCAATTACAGGAAGTCTTTTTACTTAAATTAGAAAGACTAGTGGCATAATTTATTCAAAAGAAATATAATTCACCCAAAAGAAAGGGAACCCCGATAATTGAAACAGTCAAATCTTTTGTCGTTTTATAATCCCAACCTACTCTATTTCCAGCATTAAGACATTAAAATCTTATGGCCTATTTTAGAGAGGAAGTAAAACGTTAATTTTTAAATTTTTTTATTTTTTAAATATATAAAATAGAAAAATAATGTGATTTAAAAAAATCAAAAAATACTAAAAAGCTGACTTTTAAGGTGGACTTCACTTTTTTAGAAATATTTTGCATAAATAAATATTTTGAGGAATCTTTACTATTGGATAAGGGTGTGGATGGAGGAGATTCCTACTTCTCTACAACGGTTAGTGACTTGGGAAGCCGCTTCTCCTGTCTAGTTTTTCGGGGCTTTTCCCAAGTTAAGGCTATTATATAGCAATTTAATTTTTAAATTAGGTTTAGTTTGGATGAAAATTTTAAATTCAGTTAAAATATTATTATAAATCACGTTTTTATTGTTTTTGTAGTTTTTTTATAAAAAATTTGTAAAATCGTAAAAGTGTGATTACAAACCACGCGTTTAAAAAAATTTGATTTATACATAAAGTGTTGTTAGGAACTACGTTTTTAAATAAAATTTATTTTTTTCAAAAAACGTGATTGCGAACCACGCTTTTACTGTTGACCAAAGAAAGCGTAGATGATAACCACGCTTATAACCAAAATGTAAAAACATGTTTTCAAAACACGTTTTCAATAAAAACTCAAAACGAGCACTCACACTCTTCTTTCTTACTCTCTCTCTCTCTCTCTGTCACCCACACTCGCACACTCACATCAAAACATATATAATTTTTAATATACATAAATTTTATTTTATAAAATTGAGACCAATATTAAATATATATATATATATATAATAATTTATAATAGCAAATAATAATCAACTATATAATTTTTTATAATTTTTGTAAATATAAATCATTTTTATATAATTTTTATCTTTCGAGTGGTTAGAAATAATTTTTTACAAATTAAATTGAAACAACCATACGTATGTATATAATTTGTCCAAAAATTAAAATGATAATTATTTTTTACCCTTAAATGATAATTATTTTTTATTTTTTATTTCTTAACCAAATTAATTTTTAATTTTTTTTAAAAAAAATTCTAAAAATCAAATCATACATAGTCTAGAAATCTTTTGATAAGTCATTTCTTACACTAGTAACTTATTTAATTATTTATTAATTTTACGATATTTTTACCATCTAAGGCATGTTTGATAATCATTTCGTTTTCAATTTTGAATTTATATTTACAAAAATTTAAAAAATTGTCATAAAAACTTGTTTGATAATTTTTTTAGTTTATAAATGGTTGTCTTAATTTATGAATTTGAGAAAAAACGTAAATTCAAAAAATGAGTTTACGTTAGTTTTTAAACAAAAATTTAAAAATTTTACTAATAAATTTTTTTTTCAATTAATTTTATTTGAAAAAAAATAAAATTTTACTAATAAAATTATTTTTTCAATAAAAGTAATTTTTTTAATTAATTTTTTTTTCAAATACAATTAATTGAAAAAAAAATTGTTAGTAAAATTTTTAAATTTTTGTTTAAAAACCAATGTAAACACAGTTTTTGAATTTATGCTTTTTCCTCAAATTTACAAATTGAGACAACCATTTATAAACCAAAAAAATTATCAAACAAGTTTTTATGATAGTTTTTAAAATTTTTGTAAATATAAATTGAAAACTGAAAACAAAATGGTTACCAAGCATGCCTCAAATGGTAAAAATGTCGTAAAATTAACAAATAATTAAATAAGTTACCAACGTAAGAAATGACTTATCAAAAGATTTTTAGGTTATGTATGGTTTAATTTTTAGAATTTTTAAAAAAAAATTAAAAATTAATTTGGTTAAGAAATAAAAAATAAAAAATAATTATCATTTAAGGGTAAAAAATAATTATCATTTTAACTTTTGAACAGGTTATATACATACGTATGGTTGTTTTAATTTAATTTATAAAAAATTATTTCTAACAACTCGAAAGATAAAAATTATATAAAAATGATTTATATTTACAAAAATTATATAGTTGATTATTATTTGCTATTATAAATTATTATATATATTTAATATTGGTCTCAATTTTATAAAATAAAATTTATATATATTAAAAATTATATATGCTTGATGTGAGTGTGTGAGTGTTGTGGGTGTATATGTCAGAGAGAGAGAGAGAGAGAGTGTGTGTGTGTCTGTGTGAGTGCTGGTTTTGAGTTTTTATTAAAAACGTGTTTTGAAAACACGTTTTTTCATTTTGGTTAAAGGTCAACAGTAAAAACGTGGTTCACAATCACGTTTTCTGAAAAAAAATAAATTTTACTTAAAAGCGTGGTTCCTAACAACGCTTTATGTATAAATCAAATTTTCTTAAACACGTGGTTTGTAACCACGCTTTCTTAATTAAAAATGTGATTTGTAACCACGCTTTTACGATTTTACAAATTTTCCACAGGAGGGCCACAAAAACGGTGAAAGCGTGATTTGTAATAGCGTTTTAGCTTAGTTTGGAAAATCCGTCCAAATTAGATCTAGTTTGGAAAATAAGTTGCTATTTTGTCTTAATTTGAGAAAAGCCCCAAGTTTTTCTATTGGTATTTCCCCATCCATTAAATAATTATATATATGTCTATTTGAATAATGTTATATGTATTAATTAATGTACACACTAATCTATTAATAGATGATGTGGCATCATTTGTATAGTTTTGGGTATTGTAACTTGTATAATAAATGTGGTCAATAATAATATCATAATACTAGTTAGTACATTAGTATATACACTAATTGGTGCATGTCTATTTAAGAGTTTATTTGAAAGTATTTAAACTTGTCAATTTTTATAATTTTTAATTTTAAGATACTTTTAGTCTAAAAGCTATTAAACTATTTAGAAGTTCACTGATTAACTTGGAAACAATTGTTTAAGTGTTTTTTTTTTATTTTTACTTTTGTTTTTATTAAACTTTTAAATTTTTATTCAATTTATTTTTGAAAAAAATGCTAATGAAATATGTAAAACTTACATATGTGACGATATATGAAAAGTACATCAGAATTCTAATTATCTATGATAATGATTGTTATTGGCATCACCTTCTATTTTTTAGGCTTTTACACTAAGGGATTGTTTGGGGACACGAAAAAAAAGTCAAATTTTCATTAAAAAAAAAGTGAGAAAGATACTAAGGTCTTGTTTGTCAATAGGGTAAAATAATCACACAAAAAAAATCATTAAAAATTGTTACATTACTTTCTCTATTTTTCTGCACTTCTTTTTATAAAAAAATTTAAAAAGCCAATTAAAATAACCAATTCTTAAACGAGTCATAAATTGTTTGTATCAACAAAACAATTAAATTTCGTTCCAAAAAAAAACTAAAACAATTAAATGTCATATCAATTTTTTTACTCATAAAAAAAGTCAAAAAAAATCAAACCACTAAAATGTCCATAGAAAATTATAAAAAGATGATGATAAAAAATAATTAAAATTTCTTTTCACACTTGTGCATAAAAAATTTTAAAATTGTTTTTATGTATATCTGTGAATTTGGATGTAAAAATAAAAAAGTAAATTATACTAACCTCCCGTAAGATTTAGAGAAAATATAATAAATTTTATAATTTTGATATAATTATGTTAAGTAGAGGTGGTCACAGTTCGATTGCGGTTGGAAAATTTCAAATCCGTCATCTGTCCGTTAGATTGGCAGATTGAAAAACATCAAACCGCATCCATCCGCCAAATTAACGAATGCAGATTGAGCGGATTGGTGGATGGATGCGAATCGGTTTGATAATTTAAATTTTTATAAATTTTAAATATAATACAACAACTTGTTAACATTTTTTTTTAGCTAACAATCCAACTCAATATAACCAAAAGATTATCAAATAAATTGTCAAATACCAATAATAAAGACATATAAGAAAACTATGCATTATAAAAAATATTTTATTATTTTTTTTATTCAAAAATAATTTAATTTGATTTTTTTTAGAAATGACAAAATTAATCTTTATATTTTCTACACAAAAATACTAAATATAAACACTTGTCATTTGATAAAAGGATTTCCAAATTGAAAACACAACAAAATATATAAATTCTTTTTCAATTGAAAATACAAACAGAATATCTAAACAAATTAAAAATACAAAATAATTACTAAGAGTGCTTGCGGTTTGGCGGTTTGATTGCGGCCAAATGAACCTCATATCGTCCATTCGTCCAAAACTAGGCAGATTGGAAAAAATTGATCCGCAACCGTCCACTCGTCATTTTGCATCCGTCCAAAATACGACAGATTGGTTTGATTCAGTCTGTTTGGGCGGATCGGAATATTCGCGGCTCACCCCTAATATTAAGTATTTTTAAAATTTTAATTTATATAACATTAATCCCATTTTCATCAATAATTTGTGAGTTATATAGATAAAAAAATGATATTATCTTTTTTACTCAAAAAATATATACTTTACATTCTGAATTAATTTCAGTCCATTTAACTTCTTTTTCTTTTCTTTTTTTAAATCAATATAATTATATCCAAATTATAAGATTGTATTTTTTTTTAAAATTTCAAAACACTTTATTGTAATTTATCCAAAATAAATACCCATGAGTAATTTACACGACAAGAGAAGTGTGGGACTAAGTAGTGGTAGGGGTGTAAATTTGGCCCAGCTCGGCCCACCCGAGCTTGGGCTCAAGCCATCCCATGTCGGGTAGTATGAGCTCTAGTCAAATTTCAGATCCAAGTAGCCCATGGATTAAAAACTAGGCCCAATGAGTATTCGGACCTTGGGTGGGCTAAGTGAGCCTTGGGCTAAGCCTTGAGTAGGCCTAGAACGGGCCAATAGACCAGGCCAAAAGTGGGCCCCTGCTATAAAATAAATGGCCCAGGCCTAAAGTCCCAGGCTGGGCTAGGGCCCAGGCTGCGAGCGGGGCTTCGGATGGTTCACGGACCAATTTTATAGCCCTACATGGTAGAATAAAAGAGATTTGGAACCTCATTGCAAATTTCCATACGGAATATCTACGAAAGGAAAAGGTTTTGTATACTAATAAGGTATCACATGATATTACTTTTCACCAATCACAAATGTATATATCCCTTATTATTTCCTAAACACCCAACAATATGTCCCTATTCCAATATCTTTCACTAATTACAATAGTAAAAGATATCACATAGATAAATCTTATCTGCATACAAATCTCTCTCCTATGAAAGGTACCAAATTGAACCATGAGGGAGTGGCCGAGGTGGAGAGAGGGAAAAAAGAATAATGAGATTAATTTTAAAAAATAATTAATTTTTTATAATTAATTTTTTAGGTTAATTTTAATTTTATCCACTAAACTAAATGGTTTATTTCATTTTTATACTATCAATTTCATCTATTTGGTCAGTACAATTTCTAATTTTAGTTATGTAGTTTAATATGAGAGGATTTTACAAATTAGTAATCGTTTAAATTTGAACAATTTAAGCATATAACCAAATGGAAAATATTTGAGATCCTCATAAATCTTTCATAATTTAATCCATAATAATGTAATATGATAAATGTCAATTTTTAATTAGTTAAATACTCAATGATATGAGACTCATTATCGTTGTAGATGCATTTGTTGGTGCAAAATGTGGGATCTCTAGTATTGTTGATAACCAAACACCCATCAAATTGCTTGTAGGGTGTAAGTTTCAACTGTTAGGTCTCGTTTGGGAACATGCTATTTTAGTAATTCTTTGATTTTTTACGAAAAGAAGTATAAAAAAAGTAGAAAAAGTAATGTGACAACGTATAGTAACTTTAATTTGTAAAAATTAAGCCCTTTACCAAACTTGTGTAATCGACTCAAATTGGATTGTATAAAATAAAATAAGATATTTTAAAAATTAAATAGAATAAATTATAGTTTAGAGAGACAAAATGGTGAAAATTTAGGAGATCGCAAAATAAAAATTAACCCATTTTTATTGGGAAAAATATCAAAAAGTGAAAAATTTGAAAAAGTAATTGTAAATTCATGAAATGACAAGTGATCTATGTAATAACAATTTAGGGACGTAAGAATAAAGTTAATTTTTTGACTTTTTTTTTTAAAAATATATCAAAAAATGGAGAAGTGATTTGATCAAAATAAACTAATAAATTAATATTTTTTCTAATTGTCAAAGTAGCTCTAAATTGTGCAAATGAATCATGAATTTGCAATTTTTTTCCTATTTCTCATTTTTTTTAATGTTTTTCCATTTTTCTTTCTATTGTGAGTACAAAATACTACAGTATTTCTATTATGTTGAAACACCAATAAATCGATATAAATTTTTTTTTTTTTGGGTCTTAAATTTTTAATTTTTAATTTTTTTTTTTTCTCCCTAAAATAAAATATCCATGAGTAAAAAATTTACGCGACATTGGACCCAACCCTCTAACCCAACCCAAGTCCGGTTAGGTTAGATAATTTAAAGCTTTCCAAGTTCCAGAAAAGCGAAGTATTTTGAGAAAAAGTCGAAAATCGCCTCAGTCGATCCTATAAATACAGGGCTTGAGTAAAGCTAGGTTTGCCAAATTAGAGAGCCAAACGGGGCTTTAAAGAAACTCTCTCTCTCTCTCTCTCTCTCTCTCTCTCTCTCTCTACACTTTTTCTCTCTCTACTGAAACAAAAATGGCGGCTTCGTCTTCGTCACGAAGATCAAGCGGACCAGTCCTACGCTCACTCTCTCCATCCGGAAGGTTCTACTCACCAACTCCATCGTCGTATTCTTCTTCCGATTTTGCTTCTTCGACCTCGAGTTTTTCGTCTCGATCAAGCTCGTTCTTTCAAAGATCATCCTCTCCTACTCGTGTCAATCTCTACAGCTCATCTCCTTCGTCTCCGTCCTTGCGGTTCTCTCTCGACCGTCAGATTTCTCCGAGCCGATCGATCTCCGTATCGTCTCGGAACCAGGTGGTGAAGAAGATTGGAACTCAGAAACGGACGTGTATGTGTTCGCCGACATCGCATCCAGGTTCGTTTCGTTGCAGTTTACACAAGAATTTCAATAACCAGTCGGTTTCGTTCCCTTCGAACCGATTGAATGCTCGGAGGTCTGCGATGACGAATTCGCTTGTTCGAATTGGAACCGTTGAAGGCGATCTAGTGAAGAGAGCTTTGTCGGCTCTGATTCGACCTTCGTCTCACCAGCAACGACGGCGCGCCGCGTTCCAGCCGAGGCCGAGCCGGCTCTCGATCATGTCGAAATCAGAGGAATTGTGATGAGGTCGAGAGAGTATGTTGATCAATAATCTCTCAGTTTGCACAATTCTCCAAGTTTTCTGTCGACGGAGGTGACAGATCCGGCGAATAGGTCGGAACGGACTCCTTTTTTGTGTGTACTCCGGTGACCGAAACCCTAGAAAATCCGATTATGATACTTTTTGTGTGTGTTCATATATATATATACATATATCAATCGCAGCCATTAAAGGCAATTCAAGGACCAACTGGATTTCTAATTAACCATTCAATTAGCCTTTAAATCATCAAATTTGAAATTAAATTAAATTGAATTGAATTGGTTTATCAGTGCTTAATCGGAGCTTAAAATGTTGTTAACATTGTTTCATTCACAGATCAATCTAATTATGATTCAGTCATTCGTTTGTGTCCTCTCTCCGTTACGTTTGACGTGTGATTCGACGTTTTTCGTTACCTCCGTTTGTAGGGCCTTGCAGCGTTCGTTCGTCTTTTCGATCCGTATATACGTATGTGTTGTGTACATATACGTATGCTTGTTTATTTGAGGTCAAGTATTTTACTTATTTATTATTGTTAGACTTTGTTGTTTTATATTTATTATTATTTTTTTATCTAATATTTGTTTGTATTTTTTTTTGTTTTTGTTTTTTGGTGCAGGTATTATTTTCGGATGGAGTGGGAATTTGGATCCCAAAAATTGTTCAAATCTGATTTTGGAGAATGGGCAAAGCCACTTTTGACTTCGGAGAAAATGCCAAATGAATGGCAATAAAAATTTAGGGCAAATTACATATATCCCTAGAGATTTAGAAAAATTATAGATATCTTTTGCGGTTTGAGAAATTACAAATATTTTCTGAAAGTACTATTTACATGACAAATTAAGAGATAAATTGTTATAAAAATATAAACTTTAGAGGACAATTTGTTATGAAAATATAAACTTTATGGGATATCTGTAATTTTCGAAACCTCAGGAGTATCTGTAATTTAGCTAAATCTCGAGGGAGGTATATGTAATTTGCCCAAAATGTATATAAATGAAAACATATAATGGAATTTATGAAAAAAAAAAAAAAAAATTAGATTTGAAAATTTTGAATTAAAGATATAAATAAAAGGGTAAATTACCAATAGATTTTAATAATTTGACTTAATTTCTATCAAGTTCTTTGAAAATAAGTATTGGTAAAATTGTCGTTAAAAATAATTTTTTTATAACAATTTTTATATATGTCGTTAAAAATTAAAAATTAGTAATTTTTTTTGTTATGATTTTTTATAAATTATCGTTCAAATTTATAATTAATGATATTTTTGTATGATTAATTTTTTTTTATAGGATTTATTAAACAATAAATTCACTTATTAGGATTTACATGTAAATATCCTAAATAAAAATGGTTGATTTGTTCAACCAACTTGGATACTCCAATTACATAAATACACATTGCCAAAATTTATTTTTGGAAGATATGAATGAATTAATCAATATATGAATGAATGAAAGTTGACCATGTCCTAAGGAAGGACAATAATGTGACAATTGAAAAATTGCAAACTCTTTGGGTGGATCGGTTGTGCTAAATATATTAATTAATATGTTAATATTAGTTATGATATTATTATTAATTTCACTCATTAATCACATTATAAATATTAAAAAAATTTAAAATATGTCACATCATCAATTGATATACTAATTAATATTTTAATTGATGTATATAACATTATTCGGGACCATAATGCCACAAATGAAAAATTGCGACCTCCAATTATGGAAGGAAAATTTTATTTACACATTATACATAATCTCAGTACATATTACAAGTCATATTTGGATATAAATTTACGTGTAAATGTTAAATGTACAGATTCAAAGTTTTGAACAAAAATAAATTATTTAAATATACATTTCGTTTAGTTATTTGTACTCTATGTTTATACATTTATATCCGAACATATAACTTTTATTTGAAAGTTTATATCCGAACACCATTTATAGTGTGTATTAAGAGTTTGTATGATGTGTAAATAAAATTACCCTTAATGTAATTTTTTTGGAGTTTTGTTAAGTTTTCAAAACTTATTTTTGATTTTTTTCACAAAAATTAAAAACTAGTTTGACAAAATAAACACATAATATATTTTTAATTTTCTTAAAAAAGAGTTCAGTCAAAAAAAATATCATATGAAAATAATACATATTATTTTTTACCTAAATAGTTTTTGAATATTTTTCAAAACAGATTGAAATGTCAACGAAATAGATGTTTTAGTAGTGACAAATAAAAGTTGACATAAGCTCGGTGCTAGGCCTGCATTTCGACCCACAAGATTGAATGAGGGGGTTGGACCTCTAATTGTCTAATCAGTATTTAGTGTGGGTTTAATGTTTTATCGTTATGCGAGTCTTGATTTAAGCGGAACTTGTCTTGGGAGGTAGAGGTAATTTCTCATGTTATAGTCTCTTCGTTGGGAACGGCTAACAGGACAGTTTGGTGATCTCTGCAAAGGACGCTATCTTAAACCTGCGAGAGGATAGGGAGGACTTTCCTTTTTCTTTTCTTTTTTTTGGAATTAAATTTTAACTTGGCATGGCCTGATCGGACTTGTCTATTTATAAAATTTTAAAAATAATTTTAATATATATATATATATATATATTAGATTTACAACAAGCTTGAGATTTTTTTAAATTAGAAAATTGTCAGTAATAATCAATTACACCTTATGTTCTCCAAAAACAAATTTGGAGAACCTACGAATGCGCAACAATAATAGTGCCGACTTAATCAATTAGGGTGTAACAAAGGAGTTCTCACGCACAGTATCATGGCTCAACTCAAATTAGTTGGAACCTAATTATATTAAGGGGTGTTTTAGGAAGTTGGTAAAAAATTGATTTTTAGCTTTTTACGAAGATTTTTTTGGCTTTTTTAAAAAGTGATTTGAGAAGTTGGTAAAAAGTTGGTTTTTAACTTTTTGGATTAATATTTGTTTATGACATTAAATCAAAATAAAATGACCAAAATACCCTTGCCAAACTTTGGAATTTTAGGTAATTTGTTAACATAGAGGGTATTTATGTAATTTCACAGGACATCGTTTTTGTCACATTCCAAATGCAACAATTGCGTTTTCGGCTGCCCAACTTTTTTTCACATCAACAAAAAACTTGCGTTTTTATGCTCTTCCCAAAACGGCACTAAGAAGTCTTGTAAGTAAGGTTGGGACCCCCTTTGGGGGTCATCCCCTTTACCCCCCTTTGCCACGTGGCAAGAGGTGATTGGAGGAGCAGGAAAAAAAAGAAAAAGAAAAAGAAAAGGTAACCAATGAGAGAAAGAGGGGGTCCAAAGGGGGTCCTAAAAAGGGAGGATGAATCATTGTTGTAAATGTATAATTGGAGTTGACTTACATTATAGGACTCTACTTTCATACATGTTTTAACAATTCTTTCCTATGTGTGAAACATTCATCGGGCTTTATTCCTTAATTTGCCATCCATTAAGATCTTGATCAGTTCACCATAAACCATAGATATGCATTGTGATCTATTATCTTTCAATACTACGTCCAACCTAGAATGGTGCTATCACATGCATTTTATTGAGAGGAGCCATCATATTATGTTGAGAATTACTATGTTGTGGGTCTGTTAGCGTGTATATCGTAATTTTCTTTGCTCCATTAAAGATTATCATGCATATTTCCTACTCAATTGAGAGTCTTTGTGCACGCCTAATAAAATAGTTTAATAGTCATCACACACTTTGTTGAAAGTCACATGTCACAGGTTGTTCGTCTCTTGTACCTACATTTTTCTTGCTCCAACAAAAATTATTTACGATTTTTCACAAGAGAAAAGCTAAGGATCATAAAAAAAACTTTTATGAAAATGATCATGAAAGAATTATGATCCTTGGATTACTTTGATTAATGTGTGGTGCTTTATTTTAAGTGTAATCCAAGAGTCATAAATCTTTCATGATCATTTTCATGAAAGTTTTTTTTCATAATACCTAGCATTGCTCTTTTCACAATCTATCAACACGAATACACACTCTACAAAGAAGAAAAATATTGAGAATTCACAAGGTTTTTGATAAACTTGCCTATGTTTATTTGGCAAAGGAGAATCTACTACAAAAAGTAGTGTATAAACATGAGACTAAAAATACCTAAGAACTCAAGTCCTCAATCAATCATTGCTTTCCTGCCAAGTGTAATTGAGCTTTGAGGTAAACTCCTGCTTCATTGATCACTCTCGATGCTCTCAATATTTTTTCGTCTTCCATACATCTCTATGAACCTCTAATCACCTTCGCACATAGAATTTTTATAAGTACCCTATTTATTAGCAAATTTAACTAATTATATCTTATAATTATTTAAAAGGTACACATAATAATGATTCCTAATCAAATTTTAAACTCCACAAATTAATACAAATAGATTTAAAAATTTAGTCTATGTAGGTCCCATAAAATATAAGTCACAAATTCCACGTGACCTTATTTGTTCCAACTTATTATAAGTTAAATGATCATAACTTATAAAACGAATTTAAAAGTACCATTCCATAACTTTATGATAATAATAAATAAAAAATTCAACGAGTGATGACATGAATAATAATCTAATTTACTAACATCCTAGCATTTGGCAAAAATAATAATAATAAAATTTATAGCTAATGGAGTAATCAAATGACACACTTTGCTTTCATTAATCTTTTGTTTTCAACTAGTGACAATACTTCAAGCTCATATCCTTTGACTTTGTTTAGTTTCAAGTTTATCTACTCCAAACTATTATTCTCGAGCTCATCAAGTGATGAATCATTCAATCAACAATATATATCTCATATGAGTTCTTTTATATTCAAAATAATAAAATGGTTGCTTGTAGATGGATGTTACGTACATTAATGGGTGTGACATACTAAGGATATGATACAAATGAAATTTTGGTCAATTTTGGTATCATTTTCTGTTATTTTATTTTATTTTTGAAAAACACATATTAAAAAATTTATAAAAATAAGTTGTTTTGGGAAACGCCAAGTTATTTTCATATTTTAACAATTTTTTTCTTATTTTAATTTTTATTTATCAAAAATGAAAATGAAACAAAGATATTGTCTCATGTATATATGTACATACATAATATATATCTCATAAATTATGTGTGTAATATAACCGCAAAAATTACATAAATTATTAGTTTTGAATAGTTGATATTACAATTTTACCTTTAAGACAAATAAAAGTTTTATAAATAGTTCAAAAGTAAATTTTGTTGAATAATTTTGGAAATAAAAAGTGTTACACAGTTTTAATAGTGTTGAGATGACACTACCACCCACCAATTAGTATACTAATTGGTGTATATAGTATTATTCATTCAATACTATAAGACTAATGCTATAGATATATAATTGTATATAGAATAATGTAGCCATTTATATCATTTCATTAAAAAAAAAAAAAAAAACATCATTATGATTATTAATTACAAAATTTATTGTCCTGTATGATTTTATATATATATATATATATATTTATTTATTTTGTTTGGCAACAACTAAAAAGGTTATTTTTTTAACTTTTTGTTTGTCATTTTTTCTGTATTATTATTATTTTTTATCATCATTTTTTTGAACTATATATATATATATATTTTGTTTCTAGTAATATATTTATATTTTTAAATTTGTATCAACATTTTTACTTTGCTTGTCTAGTTTAGAAAGATTTTTTTTTTTTTTGAAAAATATTTAAAAAAAGGGCACACTAAAGATTATTTTTAAGCCTTTTTTTGGTCAGTAGACTTTTTATTTATTTATTATTTCAAGTTTTCAGGTCCGACTAATTTAGGGGTGCTTTGGGATATTCTAAATAAGTGTATTTTTTGACTTTTTATGAAATATGAGTTGGGTATGGGTTGTGTTTGAAGTGATGTAGTAGAGAGATAATGTGAGTTAAATAAGATAGTGACTTTTTAACTTTTTAACTTTTTTAATATATGCCAAACAAGGCCTTAGTATACACTATAAAAAATTAAGGTTTTAGAGACCAAAATTTAGGAACAAAATTATTTTTTAGGGATCAAATATTTTTGTTTCGAAAAGTATTGTCATTATATTTTTAGCAACGAAAATTGGACATTAGTGATGAATTATTATCATTTTGGGACCAAATATTTTGTCTTAAAAAGTAAACTATTTTGAGACTAAATTATTTTGTCCCTAAAAGTCTATTTATTAGTGACATTTTCAAAATTCGCTAAAAGTCTTGTTTTTGACTTTTCGAGATGACTTTTTAGCCACTATCCTCACAACAATATAAATTGGTCCCTAAATGTCTTTTGCAACAAAAATTTCACTTTTAGAGATAAAAAAAATTTGAATTTTAAAACTCTTACATATTGTAGTAAAAATATAAAAATACAAATTTGTTATAAAAAAATAGAAAAAATTCATTAAATTAAAATGATTGTATAAAAATTACTAAAAAAATAATTACCAAATATTTAAGATAACGGGTGATGGCTACCGTTCACCAATAACATATGAACAGACAAAAAGTTATAAGGGAATTGTCTCTATGCCATCCAAAAACCATGGTCCCCTCACCTACATCTCCTCTCTCTCTCTCTCTCTCTCTCTCTCTCTCTACCATACTACATCACAACACAACCACTTTAATTCAAAGATAAGGTTGTGAAAATGAAAGATGTGAGTGGTTCCCACCCAAAAAAAAAAAAAAAAAAAAAAAAAAAAATTAAATAAAGAAGAATGGGATTAGTGTAGCTTGAATGTAGATGAGCCATATCAAGATGTCTTCATTTATTATATAAATTGGAATTCATATTGGTTATGCTTTTGTTTTTGTTTTTATTTTACAAAAAACATATTCGGTGAACTATTTTTCAGTTGATTATTTCTTAATTTTTAGGGTTCTTTCTAAAATTTTTCATTTTTCTCCACTCAATTTTTAAGAATATTAAATTGTTATTTTAAATTTTCTAAGATTTTTCCACAACAATAAAATCAATAGGTGTTTTTGAAATTTTTATTATTTTTAATTTTAAAAATACAAAAACGAAATTGAAGGCAACATAACCAAAGAGTTTTATTTCAAATAATGATAGGATGAGCGTAGCTTGAAGCATTGAAAAGCTAATATTTTGTGCTTGAAACTTCAACAACAAAAGCTATAAGTGAGGGTCAACGTGAACTGCAAACAATTCAGATTCTATTCAAGAAATCTTAAGTTTTAATACTAATCAATAATTCTTGGTAACTCGAATTTTCATGGCCAAAATAACTCAAATGTCTCAAAACGATATCGTTTTGATACATTCGAGCCATTCAGGCTACATAAATTCGAACTACCAAGCATTTTTTAATACTAATATCTTATTTTACTTTATATGTAACAATTGATTGTATATATTCTAAGTTTGCACTCTTAAATGGGTTCAAAGGGCCTCACTAAGATCGGTTATCAAATGTATATTTAAAGCAAGTGTAACAGCACTGTTGAATTCAGAATTATGAATTGGCCATACAACAAGAATCTAATTATAAGTCTAGGAAAATGCTTGTATTTATAAATGTTCACATGTAAGTCTAATGTTACATAAATTATGCACAAAATTTTGACAGAGTAATGAGGTTAATTAGATTCAATTAGCAAAATAAATATTAGTTTAAACATGCTATTATTAGATCATTTGGTTTATACATATATATATATATATATATTTGAGTACATTAGATTAGAGACTGAAGCTTGACTTTTAATGGAAATCATGAACTAGAATTTTCACCTTAAAAAAAATGAAGATGTTAGGGCTGGGCAAGTATTTATTTGATCTGTCAAAATTGAATACTGAATCAATCCACCACAGAATGGATGGTTTCGAGTATGCGAATGCGGTTGCATTTTTCCTAATTTGTCTAAGTTCTGAAGGATGGCGGATGAGAGGTCACTCGACCTAATCAGATCTAGCAACATCCCTAAGAAAATGATGTTATGCTTTTATGATTTATGTTTTTTTTAAAACAAATTTCTTTTTTTTATAGTAATTATAAGAAATATGAAAGTAAAACCTTTATTTTTCTTATAAAAAATGAAGAATAAAAAATTTTGATCCCAAAAAAATAAAAAATTACCAAAAAAGTAGTTCAAAAATAGCCCAAAATAGTAAAGTCTCCCAAACAAATCCTCATCCACTTGCCAACCTATACAATCTCTACATGTGCTAACTAAACGGACATATGTAAATTGATTTGTTCAAATCTACTCAAGTTCGAAAAAATGACAAATAAGAGTTTACCTAACTCAATCTATGAGCATTCCTAAAAAGTGCAAGAGGAAAATAAGAGAAGCTAAAATAGATAGAGGAGAATTATGATCTTAGGATAGGGTTAAATGATGCCTTAAAAATATTATAATTAGCGGAGAAAATGAGATTTACATTTTGATGATAGGTTATAGAGAAACAAGAAGGTAACATAGTAGGGAAGCATGACATTTAGTGATGAGTGATTAGTGAGGCGGTACTGAAGTCCACCTAATAATTTTGAGAAAGAGAGAGGGGGAGACTCAATTAAATGGTTTTAAAGATTTGTACCAAACCGTCTTCAAGATTTCTATTTGTGGGCACTTGGGTTGTGTCACCTAATCCGTGGTCCCCAATAGTTTAGTCATCAAGTGTGGGTGGTCTCCAGTACACTAGTTACATCTACCCCTCTTTAGTGTAGGAACCAATTGGTCTCCCAAAATTGAAATTTTTTTGAACATTTCACTGCTCATTGTTAAAAATGCAATATCAAATTTATAATTGTTATGTATGTCAAATTAAAAAAGAAAAAAAAAAAAAGAATTATAAATTCATTTTTAACTATTTTTGATTTTGAAATAAAAATATATGAACCATCTCTTTCATAACCATTTATGATGTAACGATGATAATCTAAATTCGCGTGTCTAAAATATTATTTTTTTTAACAATGTTGCTTGTATAAATACTAGTTTGCCGCATTGAGGCTATTGCTTTGCTTCATTTTGTCCATATAATTGGCTCAAACGCTTTTTTTTTTTTTTTTTTTAAATGAGTTGAGTTAACACAAATAATATTATTAAATTACTAAATTTTATATTAAATTTGACACAATGTTAAATATTTTATTTTTTGGCTTATGTTTTTTTGACAAATTGCCTGGCCTTAGCAGCCCACATGAAGGAATTGGGGGTCTACCTCACACCATTTTGTGGCCCATTTGTAGAAACTCTTACTAGAAATGGACATCTTAGCAATTATCAAGTTCCTCCAAAGGATAACTGAGACCTTCTGTTACACATTATCTGTAAGTCGGTTTTGTGGGATCCACATTTCTTGTCACTCATCCACTTGGAAAACAAAGGTTAAATGTTTTTAGAAAAATGTTTGAGGGCCACAATTTATGTGGCTCAAATGGTTTAAAATTTTCAAAACGACGTCATTTTGATAATTTTGATGTTGTTTTGTATTCAAAACGACGTCGTTTTGATAAATTCGAGTTATTTGAGCCACAAAAATTGTGACCCTCTACTATTGCTGATGTTTTTATGATTTGAAAAACAAACAAATATGATAAAAAAAAATAAAAAATTGGGAACAACTGCAATAAAATGGTATAAATTTAAAATAATTACATAAAGATAGAAGTACAAGAGTTAGTTACACAATCTAATGCATAAATTATATGTACTTCTATTGACATTGCAATTATCTTATGTTGATGGTATTTATTTTTATTTTTATTTTTCTCCCTAAAGAAACACAAATCAATTACACAACATATTTGGGTTAACGATTTGTGAGTCCTACTTAAACTATGTTTGTTTATAGGGAAATAGCATGGGATTGCTAATCCTATAGACTGTCAATCTCTTCTCATAATCTAATTAGCATTCCCATAAAAGAGTTGAAATTACTGATCCAATCCACTGATTTGGTTGACAAAAGACCATTTTACCTTTCATTTTGTTCATTCTTTCTCAATTTTTAAATAATAGTTTTAAAAAAAAATTATTTAAATTATTTTTACTTAATAAATCGTAAGTAAAAATTACTCTAAATAATTTAATACAAATTGTAATAAAAAATAAATTCTAAATAAACTCTAAGTGGCTCAAATAAACTTCACCAAACAGAGGGATCTACATTTGTACCCTTTTGTTACAAACCCATGTGATGATGTTCAAGTATGTACCATGTAGGATTGAAGTGGATCAGGATGATGTTTTCTCTTTTGTTTTCTTTCTTTTACCATACAAGGATAAGGCTAATGGAGTCGTGTCATACAATGGGGCTATATCCAATATTGTATGTGTTCTCTGAGCTGGCCAAGCAGACTGTAAATACCAAGTTTGCTAATGTTTTTGTCCTTAGTACAGGTCACATGTGTATGTATTTTGTTTTAATCTTCAAACAGAAAAGATAGAGACTCAAAAAATAAAAAATAAAAAAATAAAAAAAAATCAAGCAATTTATCTTGAATTGTGATGTATGATCTAAATTCAATTTTTGTACAACAGAACTCATACTTGAAATAAATTTCATAAATCTCAACCACACAATGCTTATATTAAATATTTTTGACTAAAATTCTGAGTTCATAATATTACTAATATTTAAATGCTACCATCCTTAGAATACTATAAGATTTTAATATGATTAATAGAACAGCAGTTATAAATTCAGAAGCAAAATTAAAAAATTATTCATAATTTACAATTTAGGGTCAAGATTCATTTATGAAGGGTTTCACAATAACAAAATTAGATCTACACCGTAATTTAATTTTTTAAATACATTTATTGTTTTCTTTGATTTTTCTTTCACAATTTGCAGATTTTCTGCTAATATAATTGCAATTTAAATGACATATACCCGTTTCCTGAACAACAAATTTTAATTACGTTTTAGATTATTTTTGAATCATGTCATTACAGATTTAGAAAGGACACACAAAAAAAAGAAAGAAAAAAAAAAAAAACTGAATAAATTTATCAAATTTCGTATAAACGTATGCATGTCTGCCCTCAATCATAATGTCACAAGTCGGTAACAACTGAATACATTTATCAAATTTTGTTATACACAAAATGTGAAATTATTATTATTCTTTGTTTCATGAATTACAATATTTATTTATAATGAATATATAGTAGATTAAAGAGGTGCATTTTGGTCACACAAGTCTCACCAGTTGCCACACAACTAACTAACCACTAACTGAAAGGGGTACCTTTCCAAAAGTATGTGAACAAACTCTAGATAGGCTGTTTCACAAGTTTTCCATTTTTTTTTTATTACATTTAAATTAAAGAAAGAAAAATGTTTGACACGTAGGTCAAGTTTGACATCCTTAAAAAAATTTAAAAAGTTAAAAAGTTATTCAAAAAATTTAAATATTATTACTATTTACCAAAAAAAAAATATTAAAAAATTAATATATAAATATTAATACAAATCAAAAAGTTAGCCCAAATGATGTATTGACGTGATGCTGTCAGTCGCTGACAGAGAAAAAAAAAATTGTAGTAGAATATTAACTAAATTAGATGGTAAAGTTGGGCCCGTGGGGGCCTACCACGGGTCCCGTTTTGATAATTTGAATCGTCAATATGTAGAACTCGTCTAGTACTATGTGCCTGTAAAAAATCACTTCTATCGGATATCGCTAACTATATGATCAAATCAGTTTTGTATAAAAATGGATAGTGTTGTTTAGGACAGTTAACAATAAAAACTAATACGATCAGATAGCTATCAATATCCAATCAATGTGATTTTTTTGTGCATGTAATGCTCGACGAGTTCTACACATTGAACGGTTCAGATTAGAAAAAAGGGACCCGTGGTGGGCCCCCACGGGCCAAACAACACCATCTAATCAAAGACCACAAACTAGACAAGATTTCCTCATCTACTGACCCAGCCGGTCCACTGCCAATCCGTACCATCTCTTTATCCTATCTTCTCCTACACACTTATTAATACAATTTTTTAATATACATTTTTTCATAAAAAGTCAAAAAGTTAACCCGAATATCCATATTTTTTTTCTCAATTTTTTAGTCCAAAAAGATAAAAAATGCATTTATTTAGAATACCCCAAACAACCTCTTAAAAAAAAATTCTCCTAGACCATCTCTAATAATTACTCAAAATTTTCATCAAATTTGAATTTGATGAAAAATGAGGCCAAGTTTGGCATGTGCCCAAAAAGTCAAAAAGTTAAAAAGTTATTCAAAAAGTTAAAAAGTTATCATTATTCACAAAAGTCCAAAAGTACGGCTGCACAACTTCCAATCCTAATTTTTCCCTACACACTAATTTATACAATTTTTTAATACACGTTTTTCCATAAAAAGTCAAAAAGTTAATCCAAACAACCATATTTTTTTCTTCAACTTTTTAGTCTAAAAAGTCAAAAAGTACACTTATTTAGGATATCCCAAACAACCCTTGAGAGTTTAGCTGTTGTTCCAACGGATGCATCAAATAGATATCAAATTGAGAATTTCACTTTTCTTTCATCAAATTGAGGATAAATGTGTTTTTCATCAAATCATTGTTCATTGTCGTTGTCGGATGTCCCCTCGGATGTACTCCCGGATGACCATCTCAAGGAAAAAATTTGTAAAAAAATTGCACTGGCCGATTGACTGCTCGGTCGTCCTCTCGGTCAACCACCTCAAGACAAAAAAAAGAAAAAAAAAATTTACATTGGTCAGTCGATTGGCCGAACATCCGCTCAGTCGTTTGTTTGGTTGATCGATGTTCTGATGAAACTCCAAAATTTTTCATTAGAGCACTTGATATCAAAGGAAGCTTTTACTCAAATTTTTACTCAAATTTAATAAAAAAATTGATGCACCATTAGAGATGCTCTTAGGTGGTGTGTTTAGATCATAGACATAATTTTTTTTTTTTTTAAACTTTAATATTGGATGATATCTTTGAAACCATTGTAATAATGGTTGTATGGTATGAGTGGCGATGGTGGTGGTGGGTTGTGATGGTGGCAGTAGTAATGTGGTAACATTTGTAAAATTTTAGTTTAGAATTTTTTTTTTTCAATTTTTAAAGTAAATAATATTTTCTAAATATGTTTATTTTCTATTAACTTTTATTTTCTGGTGTATCAAATGCCAAACAAAGGAAGAGTGAAAATTTGTTTATTAGAAAGGAAAAGTTGCTCTAATTATCCTTAAAATTACATTTTCAAACGGTATAAGTTTTATGACCGGTTTGAACCATCAATAATTCTACGATTCTATATTAAATTAGAAGATTCTTAATAAAATAATAATATCAAAATAAACAAAATAAAAATCATAAATTCTTGTCTGCATGAAAACTTATAAATTAATCAACTATGTCTAACTTAGTTGGCTACCATGCCACCATGACTCTCTATTGGGGTTAGTCCCAACAAGGAGGTCATAGGTTTAATTTTCCTTGACAAAAAATTGAATTAGAAGGCAATCACTTGGTGCTTTATAAGGGTGGGGAGTATAATTCCTGACTTTTGCTGATCAAAAATAAAATTTAAAAAAAAAATGAAAACTTATAAATTTAGCACACTCAACCCCTTCTTTTAGTGAATTTATTATTGCATAGATAATTTTTACAAAGATGAAAAACCATGCAATATGGCCCTAATGTAGATTATTGGATCAACATCTTTAGAGAAGTTTAAAAAAAAAAAAAAAAAAAAAACAAAAGTGATTGTTTTTTCTTGCAAAAATGATAATCACTCACAATAAAACATTGAAAAACACACATTTTTCAAGTGGGTTTTATATCTTGAAACAAAAGAGACCATAGTGGCTGAACTCCATCATCATCACCAACCATTTTTTCTTTGCCATAGTGATTATTGACCCTTGGGCTCAAATCACCTACTTCCAAAGGCCATGACATATCTGGGCTTTTGTTGACAAAAAACAATCTCTCTTGAACTCTGTCATCCAACTTGCCTGACACGACCGGCTTCTTATGGACCTCTCTTGCATTTTCCCATCTAGAGGCCCAGACACACTTAGGCTCCTACTTGTCACCATCATTCTCTCATGGGTCCTCCTATCCAAAGGTCCAGACCTCATTATGCTCCTATTTGTGATCATAACCTTCTCTTGGCTGAACTCCTTTGAACTATGGTGCTTCCTTAGGGCTCCAAATTCAATGGGCACAGAAAGGGGTTAACTCAGGCACAGTGGAGCTATCCGAAGCCCCAAAAAGAGCCCACTTGCCAATGCTCTTTTTGAAGCTCTTCTTGGCCTTGTTGATGGCTAAAAGGAGCCTCAAAAGGCTTCGCGGGCCATCTCCAACCTCCTTTCGGGCAAGTTTGAGAATCTCTAGCCTGTGTTTGGCTACGGAGATCCCCATGCTTTGGAGGAATTCGTGGTTGAAGGATTTCATATCCTCCTCTTCGAGCTCATTGCGAGTGAATATGAGACCATACTCGTATGTGAGCGAGCGGTCGAGGCCGCTTTTCGACAGCCAGGAGAACCAGTCCATGGCTAATTGGTGATCATGTTTGATGCTTTTGATAGATACAACAAGTTGTTGAGAAGGTGAAGAAGATATGTAAATGAATGGGCTTAAAAGGGAGTCATTTCTTACTTTCCTCTGTATATATGCAATTTAAAACAATGCATCATTAGTGTGATGAAATTGTTAGGTGTTACTCATCATTTTTTGGCTATCTTTGGCGGTTTTGTTTTAAATCTCCCAACCAATTCCATAACTTGCTTTCAGAACTCCCAACCGTGTTACGCCGTAAAACTTATCTTTAGAATTCATTACAAGAAGTTGTTGAGAAGTAGCTATGATTTTAAATATTGGGTGATATGTACATATCAATCATATATATTTTTGTTTTGACCTTCCGACATTGATACACCCCGTATATATGCCAACGGGAATGAAAATTGCATGCATATTGGTTGATTCTGAAATTTGATCCTCTCGTCTTGAGCTCGGTCCTTGAGGTCCGATTTTGATAATCTGAATTGTTCATATTTTAATATTTACTCAGTATAATATACTTGTAAAAAATTAAGTTGATCTGATATTAGAAAGTATGTGTTCGAAAAACTGTTTATTAAAAAATAGTTTGTAGTCCCAGTTTTTCGAACACATATTTTCTGATATCCGATTAACTTGATTTTTTACAGGTATGTTATACTGAGTAAATATTAAAATATGAACGGTTCAGATTATCAAAATTGACCAATTAAAGACCGAAGCATGACCAAGCTCAAGGAGAGGATCCAGATTCTGATTTACAACCCGATTCACCGTCAATCAAGTCAATTTGATTGTTAAAATTTTATCTTCTTGTTGATAATTTTAAAATTTGGATAAATTATATTTGTACTCTCTATAATTTGTCTTTTTATATTAATTTGGTCCTTATAATTTTAATTGCGTTAATTTTATTTTTCTATTGTGTCAGTTTGGTCTAATTAATAACAATATTTTAAAAATTATACTAAAATCAATATGTAAAATAGTCAATTCACTCTTCTCAAAGTGATCGAGGGATTAACGTTCAAATTGAAATAGCCTGTTCTCCTTTAAATGGCAGGATTAACATCTAATTTGAAAAGATCTAATACCTTTTTAATGAATAATTTTTCTTTTGATTATTGTCTAATTTACTAATTGAACTAAATTGTCATAATGATAAAAATTTAAAAGGTAAAATTGATATAATTAAAAATAAAATTAACAAAAAAGAAAAATGACAAGGACCACAAATATTATTTGCTCTTAAAATTTTATGAGTGCCACTCGATTCTTGATAAGTATTAAATAATTTATCAACCTCATGTTTTCTAATTCCCAATTTGTCCCCATTATAAGTAGTAGTTGAAAAATAATAATGTTATTTAAATGGTTACTAATTCCCATCTTGTACTCGTTATAAGGAGTAGATGAGACGGTGAAGATATAAATGAATGGGCTTAAAAGAGGGTCATTTCTCACTTCCCTCCGGTGGTAACAGAACAGTCCGGTGGTAACACATCAGGTTAGGTCAGGTGATATTTTATCTATTATTTATTCAAAATTTAGTAGATTAAAAAAAATTAATTAGCATTCGCCCACCAATTTAGCGGATGTGGATTGAGTGGACCATACGGGTTGACGGATAGATGCGATCGGCTTGGTGGTATAGACTTTACAAATTTTGGATATTTTTTTAAGTTATAATTCATAACTTTTACGATCTTCAATAACTAGTAATATGAAAAAAAATTGTATTATTTGTGTATAATATGTCATGGCATCACACATGTATAATTTTAAGGTATTATTTTTTATTTTCATAAAAAAATATTTATTTTATTATTTCTACTCTATTGTTATTTGTTAGTAATTTTTTTTTTTGAATTTTATCTACGAACAAATCGGGTTCATATGGGTGCGAGATGGTTGATCGGCCATCCGAATATTATCCATGAATTTTGAAACATTTCAACCACATCTATCTGTCGAAAGACATGCATCCGCTCAATATCAATCGGGTTGGATTGGTTCAATCGGATTGAGTGGATTAGACGGATTCATGATCATCCTCTTTTTATGGAATGGAATTAAACAGTAGCTAAAAGTGAGGGAAATTATGATTTGTTTGATACAATTTATTATAATTTAAAATATAACTGTTTATAATTTATTTAAATTATTTTTACTTAATAAATTGTAAGCAAAGGTTAGCTAAGCAATCTATTACAAATTTCAAAAAAAAAAAAAAGAAAAGAAAAGAAAAAAACAACCAAATAAGCTGGATCAAACGCCCAATGTATTCAAACTTACGAGTCTCACAATGGATTATTAGTGTCATCGAACTGCTGTATTGTCGTTTTAGTTAGACTATCACCATTGTTTTTAAAAACCTCAACTAATTCCATTACCCAACTCTGCCTTAAAATTAATTAGTAATAGAAAGTGTTTTACTTATATTTTTTTTATAGCATTTGACATCGTGTCTCTGTCTGTGTCTCGTGGACCTATTTTTAGGACAACCACATGGAGGGACAATAATTCCTCCGCCACAATAATGCTCTCCTGATTCAAACCCATGGCACTTGGTTCTAATACCATTTGTTGGACCCTGTTTCACATCTTTCCAAAAATCAATTGATAATCAAAAAGACTTTACTTATGTCTTGTATGACATCTGATATTGCACCTCCGGAGCCTATTTTCAGAATAGTTGCAGGGAATGACATTGTGTACCAACATACAAAATCTCACATAAAATTTAAGTTCATAATAATGTGATAATGACACTTGTGAAAATATAAATCACTTTGATGAGTCTTTTTACCCTTACAATAAAATAAATCAGGAGTTTTTTCATTTTGTCAATTTAAATTGTAATTTTCTTTTAATTTGTTTTCAATCTAAACCACATTCTATCTCTGTTAAGTAAAATGGAGATTGACTAATAAGTCCTATATTTTGGACTTGTAATTTATATATTTTCATATTTTTTCTTGTGATCCATTTAGTCATTTTGAATGTGTAATGACTCGTTTGCCTACCATATTGAAGAGTCCGGATTCTTTGCAATGTTTTCCTGCAGTGGGTCCTGTAGTGCTACTTAAACCACGTCGTTTTGCCTTTTTATTTTATTTTTTTCCTCCTCCTTTTTTTGTTTTCTCTTCCTTAAGCGTTTTTTAACTGAGCCAAAAAACCAGAAATGAAAAGGAGAAGACGAGGAACGGAGGACCCAAAACGACGGGAAGATGGACGAATCTGTAGGCTCAACGAATAGAGGACCAGCGACCGGCAACTGTTAAAGCTTAAAACTGTTAAGAAACAACTTTTATTTCTATTTCTGCATAATTAGATTCATCATGCATTTTGTTCAATAAACCTCAAAACATTATACACATTAGGCGCACAACCAATGTTCATTAGATGCAGAATTAACTGGCCTTCAATAGCCCTGATCTGTCTGAATAGTTTCAACATTTATTTGACTGTCTTCCAAACAACTAGAAACAACATACAAGCAAACCCACTTGATAATTTCAAATTCGCCTCTAAATTGTCAATGAAATGACCAAAAAAAAACCACATATCCACTGTGAACATTTTAGGTCTTTCTCACCGGTTATCTTCCTAGTTTCCGGTCGCTGGCCGTCCATTCGTCGAGCCTACAGATTTGTCCATCTACCCGGCCGTTTTGATTCCTCCGTTCCTTTTTTATTTTTATTTTTTTTTGTTTTATTTTGTTTTGTTTTGGAACTCAGTTCAAAATGTAGGAAGAGAAAACAGAGGAAGGAAAAAAGAAAAAAAAGAGACAAAATGACATAGTTTAATTAGCACTACAGGATCCACTGCAGGAAAACACTGCAGAGAATCCGGACTGCATATTGAAGTGTTACATTTAGATAAAGTACACTAAGAAGTTTTTTAGTGTCACATTATATTTGCTATGTTGGAGTGTCACATGTCACGTTTGGGAAAAGTACACTAAGAAGTTTTTAATTTTTTGTAAAGTGTCACATCATACCTGCTATGTTGTTACGTTTAGAAAAAGTACACTAAGAAGTTTTTGTTTTTGTTTTTTTAAGTGTCACATTATACATGCTACGTTATTACATTTGAAAAAGTACACTAAATTTTTTTTAAAATTTTTTTGGAGTAAAAATTTTGAAGTGTCACATCATACCAGCTATGTTGTCAGATTTGAAAGAGTACACTAACGAATTTTTAATTTTTTGGAGTGTCACATGAATACCTACCACATTGAAATATCACATCATACTTGTCACATTAATAAAAGAGTATAGCTGTCTACTAAAATACTACCAAAATGAAAAATAAGATAACACAGAAAGAAACTCTCCACTAATAAGATTTAACAGATCAATAAAAAAAACTTAGGACTAATTAGAGTACTTGTTTGTAAGATGAGTTTTATTGGTAAATATCCCTAAGTAAAATTGGTGAAAAAAATAATATTTTAGTTATAAAACTCAATGAAAGCATACAAAAAAAATGTTTAAAATATCATTTTTTTTTTTTGGTTGATTTTTACTTAATGAAAAAGATTGATGATTTAAATTGAAAACAAATAAAAATATTAAAATTTAAATTGACAAAATTAAAAAAAAAATGCTAGTGGCCTCAAATAAATTACCAAATATTTATGGGGCCTACACCCATATGAGACACTTGTTGTGGGATCTCTAATATTTTTGAATAACTTAGAGTTTATTTTGTTGTAAAAGTCAAACTCTCAAGATTTTTTCTATCTAAAAAAAAAAAAAACCTCTCAAGATTTTTTTTTAATAATAATTTTCCCAATTTTTTTAGAGTTTGTAGAACACTATTTATTCCATTACTTTCTTTAAGAACTCCCAACTGGTGGTCTAGAAAACTTGTTCCATAAATTTAAAATTAAAAAAAAAAGATTGAGGATATTTTAGGAAAGAAATTCAATCGCAATTAGTCAATTCTTTCTGATATTGTTTAAAAAGATTGATTAAAATGTTGGTGGAAATCGAAAATTTATTGCTTGTTCATGGGGCAAATTGAGACGGTACTTCAATTTGGTTGTTATAGATTGAATCAGTAAAACTTATTACTTTTTTTGAGAGACAATGAGACACTTGTTCCTTTATAAAATAGTGTAAAATAATACCCCAAAATTAACCAATAACTTTCGTGAAAATCACCCCTTCATGTTTGATGTGTACTTTTTTTTTTGAAACAAATTTGGTGTGTACTTAAAACAGTTGATTTTTAAGGTGCCGTTTGTCAACTTAATTTTTTGAATAAAAAATTATTTAAAAAATTAAAATATCACTAAAAATGTAAATCATTTACACCAATCATTAATTTTTTTCATATAACTAAAAAAGAGTCATTTCTAAATGTATTAATTTTTTTTTTAATTTAAAAAAATCATTAAAAAAGTCAAACTCTAAATGAGGTCTAATTGAACCTTTTTTTTTTTTTTTTTTTTTTTTTTTTTTTTTTCGGTCATTGCCAATCTTAGGAGATGGTGGTAGTTGGCGACAACATTTAGAATTTTTGTGGGGTGTATTAAAATATTACACTTTTTATTATTTTATTTTTTTGGGACATATTAATTTTTTATTTTTTTTATACATCTTTTAGAAAAAAATCAAAATGTCTGTTTATTTAGTTTATCCCAAATAATTCCTTAAATGTGTTTGTTAGTAGCTGGAGGTGGTGTTGCCTACAAGAGATGATGGTCGGAGGGAATTTCTAGTCGATGAGATCGTCGACAAAAGAGGTGAAAGGAGATTGCCCAGGATGGTAACCGAAGTAAAGAATGGCTAGTGGTGGGTTATTTTGGGAGGGGACTTATAAATTGACTTTTTAACTTATTATATAAAAAAATACGTAAAAAGTAGAGGTTTTATATGATCCGAATAAATTAATAAGCCAATAAATTGGATCTAGTAAACTCTAAAGAACAATCTCAGGTTCATTGCACTGTTTGGTAGCTGTTTATAATTTTCGTTATTTTAAAAATGAGTAAATTATAAATACATTTTTTGAGATTTATTTAAAATACGAATTGTCTCCTTTAATTTAGAAAATTACAAATATCTTATTATCAAAAAAAAAAAAAATTGATTTAACAAAATTAACTAAAAAAATAAAATTTCTAACAATTCTCCTATACAATGATAAAATTACCTAAATTATTAATTAAAATAAAATTTTGACATTATTAAAAATTATTAATTGACATGATGATTTATTAATAAAATAGACTATTTATTATGAAATTAAAAAGATGTAATTTTCAAAATTATATGAGGTAAATATTACGCAAACTTGGGAAAATAACAATACAAGGTAGAAAATAAAAAAAGAAAATTTACAAATAACTCTGAGTTGCATCCTTCCAATAATTTCTTTTTGTCTATTTAGGCCTCGTTTGGCAAGAGGCTATTTTAGTCAAAAAGTTAAAAAGTTACTAAAAAAGTCAAAAAGCCAATAACTCATATCAAAAAGTCAAAGATTCCCTTTTCTCTCTACTTTTTGCACATCTTTTCGTAAAAAGTCAAAAAGTCATCCCAAACATACTAATTTTTTTTATATCACATTTTAGCCAAATAGCCAAAAAGTTACTAAATTAGCCTGTTCCCAAACGAGGCCTTAACAAATAAAATGGTAAAATTTTAGCAATATTACGAACCTACATTTAACTATTCAGAAATTATCCTAAAGTGTTATCTTATAATTATATTGTATTTATAGATTTTACATTACACAAATTTAATTTTTACCACACAAAATCCAAAAAATGGCAGATTTTTTTCTTAAAAATACAAAGTTCAGGGAGAGTTGGGTCCAAAGTAACGAATCAGCATCAACTAACTAACTTGTAAGTTACAGGTGAGAGACCGTTGAGAACAAATCTCCGGTCAACCCAAAAACCCTCCATCCCCACATTTCTCGTTCAAATAATTCCGTTCTACCCCTACCAATCTCTCTCTCTCTCTCTCTCTCTCTCTCTCTCTCTCTCTCACACACATCTCTAAATTACATTACATATATCTTCTCTACCATGGTGCTGTTTTTCAGTTCATTTGTTGCTGGAGACCCAATCCAAATTTCCAACTCACTACACATACTATGCATTCTTGGGCATTCCTCAGAACATCCTCATTCTCATCCTCCATCCCTCGATTCCTTTCAGCTCAACGCAACGCTAGTCGTCCGATCTTCACCCAATCAAACGGCTCATCCTCATCCTCTTGTGGATCCAGCAATAGCAATGGTGGTGGTAGTGGAGGGAACAAGAAGAGGGGTCGCTCGAATTCAGATATAGAGTCGATTCTGAGATCGATCTCTTCGGGGATCTTCGTCGTGGTTGGGTCGAGCCTAGGGCTTTCGTACTGGTCTTCTCTTTCTGATTCTAATTCTTTTTTGTGTTTCGCTGATTCACAAGGCCAGAATGCGAATGTGAATGCAGAGCCTAAGCACAAATCCAACTTCTTATTTGGAGGTATAATTAATTAAATTAATTAATGGTTGATATGAATAATGGGGTTAATTACATTTTTGTTCATGAGATTTGTGTCATTTTGGTCAATTTAGTCGGCATTGTATAAAAAATGTTTTAATTTAGTCTCTCAATCAAATTTCGTCAAAAAACCGAATGCCATTAAATCAGGAATAAATGTGTAATGTTTTAAGTGAGTATTCACATTAATGATACATATTACATGTTGTAGGGATTAAAAAGTCCAATTTTTTAAGTGAATTTTCATATTTATCCCTAACTTTAACCTGTCTACTGACAGAGTTAGATTGGCAGAGTTAGATTGGCAGTGTTCGTGTTTATGTAATATTTCACATTCTTAGATGCAACAAATGGTTTTTAGGATATTTATTTGAAATCAGTAAAATCTAATTTGAACTTAAATTTAATTGTTTTGTATGACTCTAAGGTGTCCTTCAACCTGAGGTTCTTGAAGTTATTCACCATAGTTTAGTTTATGCTTGAAGAGTCATATATCAATTGGATTAGGACGAAAAGTTAGTTTTAAACTTTTCGACTTCAAATTTCATAGTAGGTTGAGAGTGGTTAAGTTCGAGGCTGCATTTCACCATCTTTGGTCTTGGCCAAACACAAAACAAATGTCTGAACATTGATCACTTTTTTTAGTGTTAGGGGTCGGCATAGGCTTAAATTGACATTGGCTAGTGTAGTTAATAGAGATATGAATCTACTTAATTTGATTAATAAAATGACATTTGATAGAGCCAAGTAGAAAAGAATGATTCATGTAGCCGATCTCATTTGATGGAACTTAAGGCTTGGTTCTGTTTGTGCAATTATTTCTATCTAGTTATATAAGGCCAACCTTCATGGAACAACCGGTCTTGTTTGTACTTTGTAATTCACATATGAAAATGTTTTCTTTATTTGTTTGGAAAAACACATAAGAAAAATGCAAAGTAAAGCACAACATATTTCTGAACATGGTTTCACTTTGTTTAGCTAGTATATGTGTTCAATTGTGATGCTCTCTTTATTTGCACTTGGATAACACTTTTTAGTACTGGTTTTGTTTGTATTTTCAGATGCATATAGGAGAAAGGTTTTCTTTAAGTATGAAAAACGCATAAGAACACGAAGTCCTCCTGAAAAGGTATTTTTCTTCACTAAAGATATACTCCATTATTATAGCTATGGACCAAAGCAGTATATATGAATATGATTTAGGTCTCAGTGCTTTTGACAGTATAGTATAAATATTTTCATTTACTTCTAAAAATGTCTGATTCTTTAAACTGCCAATGAAAAAACTGAAAGTTTTGATTTATTTATTATTACTGTTATTCTACAGTCAATAGACTAAATTTACAATGCATATTGGAACATACAAAAAATTTTATGCATGTCTTAGCCTTCCCATTAATATATTTACACATATTTGAAGAAGTGCCTTGAGGATATCAAAGAATGTGTCACTTGTGGTGTGTACCATCTTGGTGAGGGGACACTTATTGGTTTGGGAACACTTATTGGTTTGGGAAGTGGGTTGGCTTTTTGACTTTTTGGTTATTTTAGCCTGGGGCTAAAAAGCTTCGTTTGAAAAGGACTTTTTGGCTTTTTTTTTGACTTTTTGTGAGAGAAAGAATGTAATGATTATGTGTTAGATGTGATATTTTATTTTATTGGGCTAAAAAGCCTATTTTTTCTTTTTGTGGCTAAAATAGCCTCAAACGCAACTCAACCCTTCTTTCCAAACGAAGCCACTTCACGGCTCTTTTGGATTTATGGATTTGAAATTAATAGGTTTGGCATCAATAATTTGAGGAGTGTAAACTTTAGTTCAATGTCATATTTTTAGAATTAGATATTTAGAATGGATTTGTGAGCTTTATAATGATAGGTTTCAAATAACTGGTGAAAATACGTATTTGAAATCCTTCCATAAAGATTCTACTTGTACAAGGATCTTAACAAAAAAACATGTCTCATAGCCCCATTCAATCCCCCACTTTGAAGTTTTTAATCTACCTTCAATAATTTTATAAATTCAACCTCAAATTCATTCATCCAAAGGGAGCCTAAATGTGCCTTAATAACGCCAATATAGTCTTCTCTAGTTGTTAGCTGTGGTTGGTAACTACATTCTTTAATTATTCCCAAGTAATTAGATTTTTTTAAAAAAAAAAAAAAAAAAAAAGAAGAAGACTCCTGAGCACTGAAATTGAAACCCATCATCATAAACCTATAGATTCAAATTATACATGAAGTATGTGTGAGTTCATTGTAGTTATTGGTTAGAAACCACTTTTTTGCTTCTATGACCATTATTAAGTTTAATGTTTGCTATATTTTGTGGTTTTTGTTGTTTCAGGTTTTTGAGTACTTTGCCTCAATCCGAACCCCAAGTGGGGAGGTGCTTATGACACCGGCAGACTTGATGCGTGCAGTTGTCCCTGTATTTCCTCCCTCTGAATCAAATCGTATTAGAGAGGGATATCTCAAAGGGGAATGGATTCCTAGCGAGTTACATTGTGCTCCTTCAATATTTTTTATGCTTTTTGATACCGACAACGATGGACTTATATCATTTGCAGAGTGAGTTACAATTATGTTATCGATATTGCTTGTAAAATATCTGAAAAATCTAAAAACTTTCAAGATATTAATCCCAATCAAACAATCAATAGCAAATTGACACAATGATTTAACATGGAAAAAAGCATAATTGGAGCACCTTTAACTGTAATAAAAAATCACGGCCCAAAGCCACAAAACAATCTACTAAGAAGACCAAAAAAAAAGGAATTTACATATGAGTACTCTTAATTACCTAGTGAATCCATGCCTGAATTGAACCAACCCCGATGTGTCTCTTCTACCACCGTCTTCACTTTGGAATTGTCTTGCCCAACGTTGAACCCACAACGTTGATGTTGAATTCACGACGATAAGCCACTCCAGAACCCACTAAAATTTCAGGCTCAAGTTTCCTAGAATCCACCGAAGAACACTGCTTTATTTTGTGAATGAAATAATAAGAACAACCCTTGATATTTGACAATCTGTAATTCATTAATCAATCGATCATCTTCTATAATAAGAACACTGCTCTATTTTGTGAATTAAATAATAAGAACAATCCTTGATGTTTAACAATCTGTAATTCATTGATCAATTGATCACCTTCTACACACCAAGGAAACTCATATGAAACACCCTCAAATATAAAATACTTTGTTTTCTCTTCCTCTCTAAGAACCTGGATAGGTTAAACCCTAAAAACAATAAATGGCGCATTTTATAGAAAATAGAATTGCAAAAACCACTCGAGCGCACACTTCACCGCTCATGAGAAGAAAAATATTTTTCAGGAGTTCAGTTTGCAGGCAAAGATACTGGATGGTTCACATCACCGCTCGAGTGCACAAATGAGTGCTTGAGCGGTCAAACAACGTTGACTCCATTTGTGCTTGGCAAACAAGGATTGCTCAAGATACGGAATGTTAGTACAAACTCTCTACACAGGCACAATTCGGGTTGGATTCGCATATAAATATTCACAGCCTCACTGAAACAAAAGTGCGAATAAAATTACAACCGAAAAGAATTTTGTCAAACGGGATTACCAATTATAAAAACCTAACAATATCTACATAAAGGGTTCATTAAAGTTTTATTTTTTTTTATTTTAATTTTTTTTTCTGTAACAGGTATATTTTTCTTGTTACATTACTCAGCATCCCAGAATCAAGCTTTTCTGTGGCATTTAAAATGTTTGACCTTGACAATAACGGGTAGGTCTAAACTCTAAATCTAATGTATGTTCATCAACCACTAAGGAATCTAGTAGTTTTTCGAACAATCAATATCACTACTCGGTGTTATTTTACCTTGAAATATGTTCATTTGTTCTTTTGTTTTTCTGTTTTCATCTAATTTCTTTTCTTATCTCTGTGGTTCTGGTATTGATTAAATAATTCAAGCAGTGTAGTTTCCTCAATTTTTTTTTTCCATGTAAATTTAATCATCAAAAACAAAACTATTTCGAGTAGAGTTCATTTGTAGAGTGTTTGTTATGTTCCTGAGAAGAACAAAATCCAAATTGACCCAAAAGCTTCTGATATGGATTAATTATTTTGAGTATTTGTTTAAGAAATCATAACAGTCATCCGATGACTACAAACTACTGAAAGAGAATCACTAGGCTACGAAGAGGTATGACCATGTATTGATTAAGAACTTGATTTAAATCTAGCATAACATAATTTGTAATTTTATATAAATATAACAATGTTTTTTTTTTTTTTTTTTTAGTGACATTTGATAATTCTAATTGTATCATATGCTAGAACCAGAAAAGCATCACAAGTGACTGTCAAATATCTTCTGTATGTATTTTGCATTTCCTAACTTTAAGCATCATAGTGCATCATAAGTCTAAGTTCATTGGTTTATTTATTTTTTATTTATAATGAAGCGAGCAAATGATTATTCAATTTGTTTATACTTTCTTCTATATCTAGTAAAATAGTTTGTATTTTTTTGTTGAAACTCATAGAATGATATCTTGTGCTAATATTTTTTTTTATTGATTTTCAAGTTCTCATCTTGTTTACCTGAATAAACAGAGAGATAGACAGGGATGAATTTAAGAAGGTGATGACCTTGATGCGAACACATAACAGACAAGGGGCTCACCACAGAGATGGACTTCGTATCGGACTAAAAGTTTCAGGTTCTGTAGAAGATGGGGGTCTTCTAGAGTACTTCTTTGGAAAAGATGGCAACCAATGCCTAGAACATGGGAAATTTGTCCAGTTTTTGAGAGACTTGCATGATGAAGTAAGTCAAGCAATTCTCTCTTTCTCTCATATTTTTCGGGGATTCCAGTTAATACGTGTGGTATGGTAAAAATAAGTCATTTACTTCTTTATCTCACTCGGTAGTGTTCATATAACCTTTTTTTGATACTTCATGTTAATAATCTATACTGTTATGTAAAGTTTACGCCTGAGTTAGTATAAACTGTTACACTTTTTAGACCTTAATAACTACTCTAAACTGCTTTAATTCTCTTAGATCCATCTGCTTCAATTAATTACATTTATCAAAACCAATACCTTAAGGATTAATAATCCTATAAATTAGTGTAGGATTAGTTATCTAATTAAATTAGTGAGATAACTATTTATTATGTATTCATTTTATTTTTATTTTTCTTTCATAGTTGAAATTATGATTCCCAATCCCTCTCAATATTAAAAATTTGCCATTTTCGTCAGATTGAATATCCGCCATACATGTAATTAGGTTAAAAAATTTACAATCAAACATAGGATTGTGAGTCTATGGATTGACAATTCCAATCCTATGCTATAATCCTACTAATCAAACATACCCGTAAATAATTGTTATTTTATATTTCACACACCTCTAGTAATTATAATCTATATCTTTTACACTTCTGTAGATATTGCGGTTGGAGTTTGCCCATTATGACTACAAGTCACAAGGAACCATATCTGCTAAAGATTTTGCGTTGTCAATGGTTGCATCTGCTGACATGCGACACGTAAACAAGTTTCTTGACCGTGTTGAAGAATTAAACGATGAACCAAATCTCAAAGACATACGCATTACATTCGAAGAATTCAAGAATTTGGCAGAGCTTCGTAAAAGGTTACGCCCCTTGTCACTCGCAATCTTCAGTCATGGGAAAGTGAATGGGCTCTTGACAAAGCCTGATTTCCAAAGAGCTGCATATTATGTAATAAACTTACCATGCACTTATTTTTTTCCAGTCAATTGAGCATATTTCATAACTGATATTAACAGAGTTAGTATGTTTGGTTGCAAGGTTTGTGGTATCTCTCTCACGGAGAATGTGGTGGATATGATATTTTATGTGTTCGACACTAATCATGATGGCAGTTTGAGCTCGGATGAGTTTTTAAGAGTATTACAAAGACGGGAAAGGGACGTCACACTACCGAAGGAGGCAGGATTCATGGGATTGTTTTCTTGCTGGTTGGAGTGTACAAATAATTGCTCTTATTCAAAGATGCTACTTTAAGGGTTGGTTTGGGTTGTCCTAAAAAAGTGTATTTTTTGTCTTTTTACGAAAAGATGTGCAGAAAAGTAGAGAGGTGATGTGATGGAAAAAAGATAAAAAGATAAAAAAATGGATTATATAGTGTACCCCAAACCAGCCCTAAGTTTTTCTTTCTACTGATGAATGGTGATATTATGTGAAAATGATTTAAAAAAAAAGGGGGGGGGGGGTTTTATTTCATGTGGCTTTCCACATAAACAAAAAAGAGAGAAAAAAAAAAAGAAAAAAAAAAAAGACAACTGTACAACAAGACACATAGGTTTTTTTTTTTTTTTTTAACAGAAATAAACAGGATACTTTGTGGTGTCATCACGGCATTCATGGGCTTAGGTCTTAGGATAACTGGTTGCCGGCTTGATTTAACTCAATCCATAGTAAGGAACCTGTTGGGTATACCTCCTTACTGGAGTACGAGACCCAATTAGTTTATTAAAATATTTATTTTGATTTGATGTTGGTTATAATATATTTTTATATATTATATTTTACTTTTGGAAGCCCAATGAGTATTTAAAATTTTATTTGGTGGCAGCTAGGGTTTTGATAAAAAGTTCAAGAGTCAACAATATTGTTTTGGGATTGTCTTTGCTTTTCTGAAAAGGGCGTCGTCGAATTGATTCCCTAAGTGCTACTTTGTATTTTTCGGTGCTATTGGTACAAAGCTTTGTGCTTTGTTTGGTGCTATTTTGCTTCGAAGCATTGTTTGGTTCATTATTTTGGATCATCTTCAACTTTATTTCGAAAACTTTTGTTCATTTATTTGGCGAGATCTTTCCTCTTGATTATTTGTAATTATTTAAAATTCACCTAAGGGTGATTTGTGAGACTATTCGTGTCTCGTTTGTAATTGTTTGAAAATTATTGGTTGATAGTGAAATCGGATTTTGGTCCCGTGGATGTACCTTACATTGAGGGAACCACGTAAAAACTCTTCTATCATTGATTTAATTTTTTTCGCATTAGTTTTTATTTGCATTGATTGATTTACTTGTGGATATCTATTTTCCCTAATAACTAGTATTAGAGCTTACGGTTTATTTGAGTTTATTTATTTGTGTAAATCAATGGATGAGAATGTGGGTCGTATGTTTAGTTTCAATGGAAGTAATTGGGTAACTTGGAAAACTAAAATGGAAGACTTATTATTTTGTAAAGATTTGTATGGGCCTATTAAGGAAGCTAGTGGCGAACCTGGGGGTATGAAAGATGATGAATGGAAGAGACCTAATCGAAACGTCATTGGTTTTATCCGTCAATGGATTGATGATAGTGTATTTCATAATGTTGCTACTGAAATTTCGACACATGATTTATGAAAAAAATTAAAAGGTCTTTATGATAGAATATCAGTCACAAATAAAGTTTTTCTGTTTTGAAAATTAGTTAATTTTTTTAAAAAAAGGACAACCCTATTTCGGAACATTTGAATGAAATAAAGAATATTGTTTACCAACTTTCTTCTATGGAAATTGTTTTTGATGATGAGTTGTAGGCTTTGATGCTACTTAGTTCATTGCCTGAAAGTTGGGAGACTTTGGTTGTGATAGTTAGTAATTCGGCACCCGATGGAGTTGCCACAATGAGCCAAGTCACTAGTAGGTTGTTGAATGAAGAGACAAGAAGAAAATTAGCGGGTTCTTTTCATTCGGAGGCATTTGCAAGGGGATGAGTAAGACTTCTCATGGTCGTGATCAAAGTCGTGACAAATCAAGAGATGGTTCCTTTTCAAAGAAAGACATTGAGTGTTATTATTGCTATGAGAAAGGGCACATAAAGCGGAAATGCCGAAAGCTCAAAAACAAGGAGAAAAGGCGTGACAAAAGTGTGGATAAGAAGTAAGAAGACACAACGACAGTTACTATTGATGGTGATCTCATAGTTGTTTTTGCAGATGATTGTGTCAATTTTGTGGGCCAAGAGAGCAATTGGGTGATTGATTTCAGTGCTTCTTTTTATGTGACTTCTCAAGTTGATTTCTTTACTTCCTATACCAAAGGAGATTATGGTTGTGTTCGAATAGGTAATGAAGGTTTTTCCAAGATTGTTGGCATGGGTGATATTTGCTTAGAAACAAATTTGGGCTGCAAGTTGTTACTTAAAAATGTGAGGCATGTTCCCAACATTTGCCGCAATTTGATTTATATCGGAAAACTAGATGATAAAGGCTACAACAACAAATTTGGTGATAGAAAATGGAAGCTCACAAAGGGTGTTCTTTGGTGGTGGCTAAGTGTAAGAAGACTCACACACTTTATTCAATGAAAGAAAAAATTTGTAAATGTATTATCAATACACTTGAGGATGATACTTTTATTGAATTGTGGCACAAGCGGTGTGATGACCCAAAATATTTTTTTTAAATAGTTAGTGTATAAATTAATTGAGTAATATTTGGATTGGAGTGTTGTGTAAAGTTATGTGCAAAAATGATTTAATTTTGTAATAATTTTTTTTAAAAAAAATATAAATTTCGATCTCAAAAATTATGAAATTTTTGTTATGTTGTTCTTATAAGAGTCTAGCATGTTAGATAAAAATTTCAGAATTTAATAATGAGTATTTATTTTATAAAAATTCGCAGATTGATTCAGTTTAATTTATAGCATAATTTTAAATTGAGTTTTGGGTATTTGAACCATGATTTGAGATAAATTTGTTGGGTCTATTTCGATATATAATTGGGTGATGTTTGGTTTATGAGCGAGAATTTAATTCAAGATCCATGATTTAGATTTAATTTAATTTGAATTTGTTTATGACTCATGTTTAACTGTTTGGTTCTTTTTAATTATGTGATTGGTAGTAACTACCTTAGAAATTGTTATTATTTATTATATAGGATTATAATAAATATTTGATAATTGATTTTATGAAGTGTACCATATGGTGAAAAATTATATATTTTTATAGTTAATAAAATGTGTGTATATT
This sequence comes from Camellia lanceoleosa, assembly GCA_025200525.1. Lineage (NCBI taxonomy): Eukaryota > Viridiplantae > Streptophyta > Magnoliopsida > Ericales > Theaceae > Camellia > Camellia lanceoleosa. Next base: position 791,198 of record JANUSC010000025.1, on the reverse strand, counting down.
TCGTAGTGAGCAAAAGATTATATTTTTTGGGGTACAAAAATGTTATATTTTGTGGTGAGAAAAATTATATTATTTTATAATTTATATTATAAAATTTTGAGATATTATTACAAAAATTATTTTTCTTTTGAGGAAACCAATTATGGGGAAACGAACCCAGGTGGGGTTGTTCCCCCCACGCCCTTCTCCCTTCTTTTTTTCTTCATTTGCTCTTCTTCTTTTCCTTGAGCAGAGAGCTCAGCTCTCTCTCTCTTTCTCTCCCCCTTTGTTCTCCATTGTTGTTCAATCTTTGAGCTTGAAATGAGAGTCTTTAGAGTGAGATTTTGCAAAAATTTTGCAAATGAAAGTCGGAGAACTCGTCGTGATCTTCGCAATGGTAGTCTCAGATTTATGATTGGGCAAAGTTTTCTTTTTCGGATTTGCTCATTTTCATTATTTAAGGTAGAGACTTTCTTCATATTATTACTTTAAAGCTATATTAAGGTTATTTTGAGAAAAATATATCATTATAGGAGGTATTGCATATATATATATATTTTTCAGAATTTTGTTTGGTAATGTTTGATAGAAAATTATGTTGAAATATTAAGAATATTCGTATTTTGAGATTGATTTGAGAAAATCACCTTATGTTGAAATTTTTTTGCTAAAAATTTGAAAATTAAACTTTAATAGTTGTATGGATTGTATTTACATCATATTATGATTGGATGATTTATTTTGAGAAATATAAAGTTGAAATATTTTTTTCATCTTTGATTTTGGAATTTATTTTTGAGAAAAATAAATTGGTATTGAGGAATATTGTGTAAATTGTTGAGTTAGGATTATAGAGTTATTTTGGGATTAAAAACTCTAAAAGTGTTATATTCATGATGTTTTATGAAAGTTGATATGTTGATGATTAAGTTGTGTTCATTTTTGTAAAAAAATGAAAATGTGAAATGTGGACTTTTGAATTCACAACCTTGAAAATGTTACTCTTGGGCATATTTCATAATTTTGATGTAAATATCGTGTTGATTTATTAGTTTTAGAAAAGTTATGAAATTGTTATTTGTAGAGATTTGGAAAAAATTGGCTAGACATGAAATTGTGGGTGTATTGGAGAGATGAGGCATGTGAAGTTATGTTTGGTGTCATCAATTTGGAAGATGGTGAATATAATGAACTTACAAATTTGATGAATTTAATCAGTTTGGTTAATATCTTAAATCCTTCTTAATTAAAAAGGTGTTATTGGGTTTATTTTCTAACATTTAATATATGAGATTAAAAGTGATGAAGTTGACCATGTATGAGATTTGGAGAAATAAGCGAGATTAAGTTGATATGGTATGGTATTTGGTCCCTAGTTTTACTAGTTGAGTTATGTTATCTTAATATTACCTCAAATTCATATATGAGATATTTGAATGATTTTGGCGGTCTTTGACAAGAAAAGAAAATAATGTGATTTTAGCTCGTTTGGAGCAAATGAATTAATTGGATTAAAACAAGAATGAGTTACCAAAACTTTTAGTTTTGTGAAATTGTTTTAAAAGAGAAATTGTTTTGTGAAACAAGATTTATTGTTTTGTTTTGGGTAATACGTTGTTAAGTCCGAATAGGGGGTGTAGTTGGTATTGGTTAAGTTGGCCTGAGTGTCTATGGTGAAAGACCAAAAACACATGCGGGGGAGGTGCCACATGCCTTCTGGTGAGAGACCGGTAAAGTGGTGAGGAGGTACCACATGCCTTCCGGTGAGAGACCGGTAAAGTGGCGATTTGGTAGTGCTTGATATGCCTACTTGCAGACACCAGCTTAGGGATTACCTGAATCATATTTACCACCTTGAAATTATATTGAAATTGTTGGGTTAACGTGTTTTCAAATTGGCATTATGCACAAGATTTTCAAAAGATAAGAAATATATTTTGAGCATAACATGGCATATGCATTCATCTCATAAGACTGTAATAAATGTATATGATGCTTTGCTAGATGTCCTGATGAATTGTTTAATTAGTTGATTCAATTGAAAATGGGATAATTGAATAAATTGAAAAGGATGTCATGTTACTATTAAAGTATGTTTATTTATTTAAGTTAACTTGTTGTGGTTAATTAAATAAATTGGATTTAAGAGATTATGTAATAAAATCATATGGTTTTTTTTGACATGATATAATTTCACGTATATGTGTGAGTATCTTTGTACTTGCATATCTTCCAATGTTATAATATAAGATTGTTTGGTGAGTTTGTGGTTGCTCACCCCCTACCTGTACATGTGTACAGGGAATGTATTCGAATTTAAGGATCAAACAACTTGGCATGGTTATAAAGTGGTGATGAGCCGTAGTACTTTTTAATTGTTTCTTTGGTTGAGTTCTATGCTTTGTAAAAGGCAACGCTCTTTTATTTATTGTAAGTCTTAGGACATTTCTTTTATTTGTATAACAAGAGAGAATATGTTTATTTAATTATTCATAATTTCATCAAAGGATGAATTGTCATTTGTAAATGGACTTAATTAATGAATATTGATATTGTTATCCGAGTAATAAAATACGGGGCGTGATAAGCGGCTTGGGCACATGAGTGAAAAATAGCTGCAAGTTTTGTTCAAGAAAGAGTTTCTACCCGGTTTGAAAGGTACGCATCTTAAAACTTGTGTTCATTGCTTAGTGGGTAAATAACATAGATTTTCTTTACATTTTTCTAGAAAAGAAAATGTTTTGGAGTTGATTCATTCGAATGTCCGTGGTCCTTTAAAAGTTAGAACACCTAGTGGTGTACTTTATTTTGTTACTTTCATTGATGGTTATTCAAGGAAAGTTTGGCTTTTGCACTAAAAACTAAAGATCAAGTTCTAGATGTGTTTAAGCATTTTCAGGCCATGGTTGAAAGAGAAACATGGTAGAAATTGAAGTGTATCTGAACAGACAATGATGGTGAAGACATCGGGCCATTTGGTGAATATTGTCGCAGCCAAGGTATTCGACACCAAATGACAGTTAAGAAGACTTCTCAACAAAATAGCATTGCTGAGAGGATGAACCGCACCATCGTGGAAAGAACAAGGTGCCTACTTTCACATGCTAAATTGCCAAGATGCATTTGGGGTGAGGCAATGAGAATAACAATTGACATGATCAATTTGTCTCCTTCTTATCCTTTGAATAGTGATGTTCCCGAAAGAGTTTGAACCGGCAAAGATGTGTCTTATGAGCACTTGAGAGTGTTTGGTTGTCGAGTCTTTGTTCACATTCCAAAAGATAAGAGGTCCAAGTTTGATAGTAAGTTAAGACAATGCATTTTTCTTAGCTATGAGCGTGATGAATTTGGTTATAGATTGTGGGATCTGATTGTCAAGAAAGTTATTTGAAACCATGATGTTGTGTTTCTTCAAGACCAAACAATTGAAGACTTTGGCAAAGGTGATCAACTGAAGCCAAAAACTAGTGGTCTTATTGACATGGACCTATCTCCATCATCTTCAGTGGATGATAAAAATGGGGGAGATGTGCAGCCACCTCTTGAAGATGTAGATGACGATGCTAATTCAAATAAAGCTGAGCCTGAATTTGAGGAAGAGCATCCAACTCAAGAATTATCACCACAACTTGAGTTGAGAAAATCTACAAGGAATCGACAACCTTCGAAAAAGTATCCTCCCAATGAATTTGTGTTGATATCTGATCAAGGGGAAACTATCAAGAAGTAATTGAGCGTGCAAAGAAAGATGATTAGAAAAAGGCTATGTAAGAGAAAATGAATTATTTACTTGAAAATCACACTTATGATTTGGTGAATTTGCCTAAGGAAAATAAAATTCAGAAAAATAAATGGGTCTTCAAATTGAAGAATGATGGCAAGAATAGAAAGTACAATGCATGTCTTGTTGTTAAATGCTGTAACACCGCCTGGGGGTACCCGTGGGCATTAAACAATTCGGACTCTCGATTTCCTTGATCTAATTTCATGAGTGCAATGTAAAACATAGATGAGAGTCCAGAACCGACAACTTTTGTAGAAATTTAGTTTATTGCAAAAATCTTTGCTAGAAATGGACTGCATCATCAGATCTCAGAGTCACCACCTAATATTTTGAAAAAATTAGAAAACCCGTGACTCATGCCAAGGCCACTGTTCGTCGTAACAGGAGATGTCTTGATTCAGAACCTTAGGTATGAGAGGGGAAGGTCATTAATTGAGCACCCCCACTCACTCGATTAAAAGATCGGCCTCTATTAAATCAAGATATGAATTTTATTGACTTTATATGTTCATATTAATAATGCTAAAATTTACTATGTGAAAGTAAACAAGTATAGACTGTGTCATTTATTTTGGAACAACTTGATTTCATGTATTTTAAAAGAGCCAAATTGAACAACATAACCTCCATCCACTGCCATTCATAGAGATATATCACATATGCAAGTAGCCGCATGGTAGAATGCTAAACATAGTAAGAAAAAACACACACAAGCGGGATGCTAAAGCATAAAAACTCATATATTTACTGACATTTCGCAAACAGCTACAAAACAAAGTTAGAAAATATGCACGATCTTATATACAAAATCCAAATGCAATACATACACAAGAATGCAACTAAAGATTTGGCTTCTAATACATGGCATGTGAATCATCTCAAGAACATAAGATAGCACACATAATAACATAAGAATTGATTAACCCACAAATGCAAAATTAGCCGAATCTTGATGCATGAAATATGGATGCAAAGCATGCGTATGATAAAAAAACAAGATATGATGCTATTTACAGATAAGGAAAGCAAGTAAAAGAACAAGATAGAGAGAAACCGGGGCAAAAAATTATTACAACACTTGAATAATTACATATCCGAATAAGGGAGGAGTGGGAGAAAATATTACAACAAAATAAAACCTCGCAAATCTCAAATTAAAAGAGAATAAAAGATTCCTTGGAGATCAATCGCCGGAAATGGTTATGTTCGCTACTGGGAGATTGCTCTGTTTTGCCTGGGGAAATTTATTTTTGCTGGAGCACTATTCATCACCATCAATGCTATTCATCGCGGCAGTTACTATTCACCCTCCTTGGTCATTATTCATTTCACCAGGCATTTTCCATCCAAGGTACTATTCATCGCCAGAGGTACTATTCATCTTCGGGGTTACTATTCATCGCTGAGATTTACTATTCACCACCGGCAGTTACTATTCACCGCTGATCACTATTCACCCGATGGGGTTACATTTCTAACAAATTAGGTGGTTTTGACCAACCATTTAAAGTAGTAAATTGTGACATTTTATATAAAGCGGTAAACTACAACAGTTTATGTGGGTGGTGAAACACTGACCATTTAAAGTGGTAAATTACAACAGTTTATGTAGGTGGTGAAACACCGACCATTTAAAGCAATAAATAAAGCGATAACTAAAGTAGTAAAAGAATTCAAACAAATTATATTACATTTTCAAATTTAAATGAAAGTTCGCGAAAATTTACCTTCTGGAGAAATGACGAATTTTATGATTTACAAACTTTCTTTTGATCACCCTAAAGGTTGTGGAACGTGTTCTCAATTCTCAGTTTAAAATTCGCAATTTAAGCTTTAATGGTATGTTGGTGTATTGGTGAAGAGACAAGGAAGAGAATGGAAAGAAAAATTTGATTCAAAATATTTTATTTTTCCCAAAAATAAAATAGTTAAGACTTTCGTTTTTTTCTCTCTTGAAAATATTTTCCCTCTCTTTCTTCTTTCTAATCTATTCTCTCTGATCCTTTTCTCTTAATTTTTCCTACCTAGAAACAAATTTTTTTTCTCTTCAATCCTCTCCCCCCTCATCTATAGCGACCCCGGTCTTTTTCCCATTTGATTATTGTATCCGGACTTACGTTCCGCGGATTCTGTTGTTATATTTGTTGCTCTCTAATTCCTCAATTGAGTTATAGGATGTGTTGGGCAGGTTTGTTTCAGGTTGGTTGGGTTCGGAAATCAAATCTGGGTTTTTAGTTTTTGAGTTGGGCCCGCGAGGGAGGGTTTGGTCGCTCGAGCGAGGGTTGAGTTTTGTTTCTAGTGGCTCGAGCCAGGATTTCTTAGCTCGAGCGAGAGATTGCGTCTAGTATAGACCAGAGAGCAGAGTGTTTCCGCCGGCGAAGCTTTCTTCGCCGAGCGGCGAAACATATGTTTGAGTTCTTCGCCGAGCGAGCATTCTGTCGCCGAGCATGCTTCAAGTTGCGAACTGAGGCATCGAGTTCTTGGCTCGAGCGAGCTTTTCTTCGCCGAGCGAGTATTTCTTGTGTTCAGTCGCTCGGCGACCATGTCTTCGCCGAGCGACCATGTCTTCGCCGAGCGAGCCTCCCAAAGATTTAAACGCAGCAGCTAGCTTTTAAAACGCCTTTTTCACAATTTTGATCCAAAACCCTAGTTCCGAGTTTCTTCTTTCTCAACTCATCTTTTCCTTGGGTTTGATCTATCTAGAGGGTGTTTCTAACCTAGTTCCTTCATTAAAAAGGTAGAGGAGAGTGAGGGCTTTCATTTAATCGGAGCATTGTTGGATTTGGAGCACTTTAACATTTGGGCAAACATCTTCATCTTCTTCTATTGGGTTCATTGCTTTGAGGTAGGGATTTCCTACTCCTTGTATACGTTTTAATCCTAAGTGTTGGTGTTCTGGTATATGGGAGGGGGGTGGTTTAGTAATTCTGGGGGAAATCTTAGGGTTTTGTCATAGATTAATTCATGTAATTAATTTAAAAAGGGGAATTTTGTATTGGGTTAAATTCATGAGATTTGAGAAATTGAGATTGGTTGATGTAATTGAATATTAAATCACTCATATGTGGATTTGATAATGTATATATATTGTGATATTTATTTCTCGCTTAGAAATAACTGTTTTGGGCTATCGGTGGAGGATAGCCATTGACTGTTGTAGACCTTGCATGCTGCTTAGGTATAACTGGAATTAAGTCACATATGTTGACTGTTGAATTAATACAGAACATTACTTGTATTGATTGTGTGTTGCATATGGCAATTTGTATGTTTCATTGCATATGCATGATGTTTGGAGGAGATAGGGGATGAACTCCACGGTTTAGGGGAAGATAGGGGATGGACCTCTAAACCGGATTTGTTTGGAGGAGATAGGGGATGAACTCCACGGTTTAGGGGAAGATAGGGGATGGACCTCTAAACCGGATTTTTGTTTGGGAGGAGATAGGGGATGGACTCCATTAGCATCACTTTTATGTGTGCTTATTTATATTGAAGTGTTTTATTAATACAGCACTAAAATGTGTATCAATTGGGAAGTATGGAAGTGAATTGATCATAATTGATATAATACCAACTCGTGTATTTGTTATGATTAGATTTAACTTGAATTGTTATTTCTGTGGAATTGGAAGTTTTGTTAATAAAAGATGAAACCCCGTTGAGTTATTTGGCGTGTCGAGCCATAGATGAAAAGTAAGATGTGCCATAGACAATGTGTCATAGGCAATATAGACATTCATGTCTTAAAAAGTGTAACTGGATTATAGTGTGTTAACCATGTATTAGATGCTAATACTTTAGTTAATTCTTATGCTTGGTTTAGTATTTCTCTATTGGGCTGTGGCTCACCCTATATGGGAACTTCATTTTTCAGGTACAGGTGGTTCACTACCTCCAAGGACTTAGCTTGTGAGGAATTGAATTGGAAGACTTGTTTTATTTTTTTTTTTTATTTATTTTATTTGAACAATGTAAACTTTCAAGCCTAGGGCTTTATTTGTTTTGAGTTAGAACTCATGAATTTGTGTCCAAGTGTTGGCTTGGCAAGATGTAAGCCCATAGGGCATTTATTTTATGTTTTATTCCATAATACTCGTGACTTAATTAATATCTTGCTTTTTCTTTATTAATGCATGTCATGTTTCGGTTTAATTTTGAGGCGTTACAACTTGGTATCGAGCGCATCGGTTTGAATACTTTGGGTGCGTGGGAAGTGATTAGAATCACAATGGGTTCGCCTCGCTTTGATAGAGACTTAGTGTAATGATTGCATGCTTATATGATAACATGTTTATGTGACTATGTGGGTATGGAATGTAGTTTCGGATGTTGATTGGACCCTTGAGTCTCTGAATGTCTTGTTGGAAAGGCACTTGATCAATGTTGTTTCCAACCGAACTTTAGCGACGTCTCGGACTGTCATTATCCAGAATGAAATTGAGGTGCTTATGTGATTATGTGCTTACGTGGTGTGATTTATTGTTGTCCAATGTATTAGGACGCAAGTGTTATAGTTTTGGCACATTATTTAGAGTGCTAACGTCTTTGTTTCCTTCATTAGGATGTCGTGACGAGGACGAGGTCGCGTAGGCGTGGTAGGCGTGCTAGGCAGAAGTGCCTATACCGGAGGAGATACCGGCGTCAGAGGGTGTTGGCCAAGCCAATGTGGCGAGCCAAGAGCTGAAAGAAGGTATGGGCGCTTTGGCCCAAGAGATAGCCGGAGCTTTTAGGAGTCGGGCATTCTTAGGGCTCGTAATCGTGCTCGTAGTTGTGGCAGATGCAGGCCTTCTTTTTCGAAGAGGGAATTCTTCGGTCTCAACCGGACGTGTTTGTAGGTGATCCTAGCGAGCCGCTTAAGGCAGACGAATGGCTCGAACAGACAACGAAAACGTTTGAGATGCTTGGCATCGAAGACGAGGGGTTGAAGGTGACCTTGGCATCGTTCCAGCTGAAGGGAGATGCGGGTCAGTGGTGGAAGTTCACCAAGGGTCGTATTGGAGGTACGTGGAAGGCTTTTGTTGATGCTTTTCAGGAGAAGTACTTGTCTCCACCTGTTCAGGATAAGTTGAGAGATCCCCGCCACCTTGAGCGTAATCAGCTTTATGAGTGGCCGAGTTTGAAGCGGCATTCACTAGTTTGTCCAGGTTTGCACCTGAGTTGGTGGCAACTGAGGAGCGCCGCTGCATTGAGTTTGAGAAGAAGTTGAGGCGTGGCCTCATGCTGAGAGTTGTTGGGTCTATGATTAGGGATTTCGGGCGATTGGTTGATGCAGCAGCCCACACTGAGATTATGATGCAGGAAGAGGGGGAAAGGCAGAAAGGCTCCAAGAGGAGTCAGGATGGCCAGAGTGATGGCAGGAGGCAGAGAGGTTTCACTCCTCAGCAGCCTCAGAGTAGTTTTTCTAGATCCACTTTTCCAGTGCCGAGTGCTAGTTCTGGGAAAGGCAAGGAGACATTACCTGTTTCAAGTGTGGTCAGCTGGGCCACAAGTCTCCAGTTTGTCCTCAGAGGGGAGGAGTTCAGAGGGCAGCATCTTCTTCGCTCGATCTCAGAGCGAGTCAGAGTAGAGGTCAGCCGTCCTCTTGTTTTCGCAAGGGTCACCAGGCACATGAAGAGGTTTTGCCCATTAGCTTGGGTGGCACAATCTTCTTCTGGTTCGAGGCGACTCAGAGTCGATGCCCACTGCCGGGCCTCAGCCTTGAGGGCCAACCAGGGGCTTCTTCGTCCCAATCAGTACCTTGATCTTGCCCGAGGGTGAGCAGAGTTGATCGAGGTCATCTGGGCGCTGTATCTCGTTTCACAGGATCTTATACCTGACTCCATCTGTGGTTAGAGGTACCTTCTTGTTTTGCAATTCAGTTAGTGTATTGATCGACACGGGTGCGTCTCATTCCTTTGTGTCCGCACGATTTGCATCTATTTTGGAGTTGGAGTTAGCTCGCTTAGCATCTCCTATTTGTGTAGTGTCGCCTTGGGGTGAGTTGATTTTGAAACAAGGTGTTAGGGGTTGTGATATAGAGGTCGATGATCATAGAATCCCTTTCTTTTGTAGTGATGCCCATGAAGGGCTTCGATGTTATTTTGGGTATGGATAGTTATCATCATACCGCATTTATTGATTGCTACCGCCAGAGGGTAACTTGTTGTACGGTGAGCGGAGAACGTTTTCATTTTCTGGGGGACAGGGTTGGTAGTGTTTTGCCACCGAGGTATGATCCGCGAGGGCGGAGTGAGCTTAGTAGTTTACTTGCTAGTCTTGCGATTAGTGAGGATGTTGAGACTCCGATTGTGTTACCAAGGGTGGTTTGTGAGTACTCGGACGTCTTTCCCGAGGATCTGCCGATTTACCACCGCGTCGAGAGATTGAGTTCTCTATTGACTTAGTGCGATAAGACGCCGATTTCTATAGCACCTTATCGCTTTTGCCCCGCCGAGCTAGTTGAATTGAAGATTCACTCCGTGAGTTGTTAGATAAGGGTTATATCCGCCCTAGTGTTTCACCGTGGGGAGCGCCAAATTTCGTTAAAAAAGAAAGGTGGTGCTTTGAGACTTTGTATAGATTAGGAAGTTGAATCGGGTGACGGTTAAGAATAAGTACCGATGCCTCGTATAGATGATTTGTTCGATCGGTTGAAGGGTTCCGTTGTTTCTCTAAGATAGACTTGAGATCGGGTTATCATCGGTTGAGAGTCGTGGAGGAGGATATTCCAAAGACAAAGATTCCGTGACGCGGTATGGCCACTACGAAGTTTCTAGTGATGCCGCTTGGGCTCACCAATGCACCAAATGTATTTATGGATTTGATGAACCGGATCTTCCGAGCATTTTTGGATCGTTTTGTGGTCGTCTTCGTGGACGACATTTTGATTTATTCACCTTCAGAGGAAGAGCACGAGGAACACTTGAGAGTGGTGCTAGAATTACTTAGAACCCATAAGCTTTATGCTAAGTTTGGGAAGTGTGAGTTCTGGCTAGAAGAGGTGAAGTTCTTAGGCCATGTAGTTTCCGGGAAGGGGGTGTCTGTTGATACATCCAAGACGGAGGCAGTGCAAGATTGGGCACAACCTAAGAGTGTATTTGAGATCCGCAGTTTTCTGGGATTAGCTGGGTATTACCGTCGGTTTGTGAAGGATTTCTCCAGGTTAGCTTCACCGTTGACTAGATTGACTCGGAAGGGAGTCAAATTTGTTTGGAGTGAGACTTGTGAAAGGTCATTTCAGGAGTTGAAAGTTAGATTGACCACCGCTCCGGTTTTGATTATTCCGGAGAGAGGGTTGGGTTATTCACCATCGTGACGCCACGAGAGGGTCAGGTTGTGTGTTGATGCAAGAGGGAAAGTGGTTGCCTATGGCTCACTTCATTTGTAAATTCACCAGAAGAATTACCCAACGCATGATCTAGAGCTAGCAGCTGTGATATTTGCCCTAAAAATTTGGAGACATTATTTGTATGGTGAGAAATTTGAGGTATTCTCCGACCATAAGAGTTTAAAATATTTGTTCACTCAGAAGGACTTGAATTTGAGGCAGAGGAGGTGGATGGAGTTCATTGAGGATTATGACTTCGAGTTGCACTATCATCCGTGGAAGAAGGCCATTGTGGTGGCCGATGCCCTTAGAAGAAAATCTGTTGGTGACGACGCCAGAATAGCCATCCGGGAGTGGGAGATGTTGGGTACTGTTGGGGAGTTTGATTTGCATTTGGGCGAATCCGCTTGAGGTCATGCCTTGTTTTCGATTGTTGCACACCTGACCTACACTTGTGACTGGAGTGTTTGGGGCCCAGAGGGGTGATCTTGAGGTAGAACCTCCCCGAGAAAAGATTTCCATTGGGAAGGTTGAGAAGGGTTTGACGGTGTACCCCGACCTGAGCGTGAGATACCGAGATCGTCTGTTTGTACCGGAATCTTGCCGTGAGGAGGTACTCCGAGAGTTTCATCATTCGCGCCTTGCGGTGCATCCGGAGGTACTAAGATGTATCGATTTGGGCCGCTTTTGGTGGCGGGTATGAAGAGAGACGTGGCGACCAGATTCTAAGTGCCTTACTTGTCGACAAGTAAAGGCCGAGCATCGAGAGGCCGGGTTTGTTGCAACCCTTGCCTATTGCCGAGTGGAAGTGGGAGCATGTCACTATGGACTTCGTTGTGGGTCTTCCAAGACTTCGCCGAGGTAGTGATACTATTTGGGTTGTGGTAGACCGGTCACGAGACTTCATTCCTATGCGTGTTAGAGATTCGGTAGATCATCTTGCCGATTTGTATGTTCGGGACATAGTGAGGTTGCACGGGTCCCAAAGGATTTATTGTTTCAGATAGAGATCCTCGCTTCCGCCAGTTGTGGCAGAGTTTGCAGAGTGCTTTAGGCACTAAATTGACCCTTAGTACGGCTTATCATCCTCGGATCGACGGGCAGGCGAAGCGCATTATTCAGATCTGGAGGATATGCTTCGAGGTGTGTTCTCGACCTTAATGGGTCGTGGGAAAAGCACTTGCCATTAGTGGAGTTTGCTTACAACAATAGCTTTCGCCTAGTATCGGTATGGCACCGCTTGAGGCCTTATATGGCCGAATCGTAGATCTCCGGTTTGTTGGGCCGAGGTGGGTGACGACCTTTGTTGGGTCCGAGTTGGTGAGGGAAACCACGGAGAAAGTCGAGCTTATCCGTAAGAGGTGGTTCTGACGCAGTCGTCGAAATCTTATGCCGACCGTAGGAGGAGACCTTTGGTGTTTGAGGTAGGTGATCATGTCTTCTGAAAATATCACCTAGGCGAGGTTTGATGAGATTTGGGAAGAGCGGAAGTTGTCCCTCGGTTCATTGGGCCTTTTGAGATCCTTGAGAGGATTGGCGAGGTCGCTTATCGCTTAGCTTTGCCACCGCAGATTATCAGGAGTCCATGACGTGTTTCATGTGAGTATGCTCCTAAGTATGAGCGATCCGTCCACATGTGTTGGATTGACTGAATTAGTTGTTGATGAGGATGTCTCGTATGAGGAGAGACCGGTCCGAAGTTTTGGATAGGCGGATCAAGTTTTGCGTGGCAAGACTATCCCTTTGGTGAAAGTTCTGTGGAAGCATCACGGAGTGGAGGAAGCCACTTGGGAACGTGAGTTAGAAGTCCGTGAGAAATATCCGGATTTGTTTATTGATTTGTAATCTTGTACTTAGATTATATAATATGGAACTTGAGAATTTTATATTTGTCTTGAGTTGGAAAACATTGAGAACAGTTTGATTGAATGTTAACATTCTGAAACTTGCCACATAATGGGAGTAATGTGTTGTTTATACCATGAGATTGAATACGATATGGAATTTGTTAACATCGAAAGGAATAATGCATAATATTGATGCAGGTTGAAATATATGTTGGTTTATACATATTGTGAGATGCCTCTTAATGAGAGATGAAGTGACCAATATAGGTCAAGATTGTTGATTATTGTTTTATATATCATTGGGAATTAAGAAAAACTTGTTTTTTTTTCAAACTCATGCTTAATTTCGGGGACGAAATTCTTTTAAGGGGGGGAGGTTATAGCGACCCCGGTCTTTTTTCCCATTTGATTATTGTATCCGGACTTACGTTCCGCGAATTCTGTTGTTATATTTGTTGTTCTCTAATTCCGCAATTGAGTTATAGGATGTGTTGGGCAGGTTTGTTTCAGGTTGGTTGGGTTCGGAAATCAAATCTTGCTGTCCAGTTTTTGAGTTGGTCGCTCGAGCGAGGGTTTGGTCGCCCGAGCGAGGGTTGAGTTTTGTTTCTAGTGGCTCGAGCCAGGATTTCTTAGCTCGAGCGAGAGATTGCGTCTAGTATAGACCAGAGAGCAGAGTGTTTCCGCCGGCGAAGCTTTTCGCCGAGCGAGCGAGCCAGTATGTTTGAAGTTCTTCGCCGGCGAGCATTCTGTCGCTCGAGCATGCTTCTGGGTTGCAGACCTGAGGCATCGAGTTCTTGGCTCGAGCGAGCTTTTCTTCGCTCGAGCGAGTATTTCTTGTGTCTGGTCGCTCGAGCGACCATGTCTTCGCTCGAGCGACCATGTCTTCGCTCGAGCGAGCCTGTCCAGTATTTAAACGCAGCAGCAGTTTTAAAACGTCCTTTTTCACAATTTTTGATCCAAAAACCCTAGTTCCGAGTTTCTTCTTTCTCAACTCATCTTTTCCTTGGGTTTGATCTATCTAGAGGGTGTTTCTAACCTAGTTCCTTCATTAAAAAGGTAGAGGAGAGTGAGGGCTTTCATTTAATCGGAGCATTGTTGGATTTGGAGCACTTTAACATTTGGGCAAACATCTTCATCTTCTTCTATTGGGTTCATTGCTTTGAGGTAGGGATTTCCTACTCCTTGTATACGTTTTAATCCTAAGTGTTGGTGTTCTGGTATATGGGAGGGGGTGGTTTAGTAATTCTGGGGGAAATCTTAGGGTTTTGTCATAGATTAATTCATGTAATTAATTTAAAAAGGGGAATTTTGTATTGGGTTAAATTCATGAGATTTGAGAAATTGAGATTGGTTGATGTAATTGAATATTAAATCACTCATATGTGGATTTGATAATGTATATATATTGTGAAATTTATTTCTCGCTTAGAAATAACTGTTTTGGGCTATCGGTGAGGATAGCCATTGATCGTTGTAGACCTTGCATCTCGCTTAGGTATAATCGAATTAAGTCACATATGTTGATGTTGAATTAATACTGAGAACATTACTTGTATTGATTGTGTGTTGCATATGGCAATTTGTATGTTTCATTGCATATGCATGATGTTTGGAGGAGATAGGGGATGAACTCCACGGTTTAGGGGAAGATAGGGGATGGACCTCTAAACCGGATTTGTTTGGAGGAGATAGGGGATGAACTCCACGGTTTAGGGGAAGATAGGGGATGGACCTCTAAACCGGATTTTTGTTTGGGAGGAGATAGGGGATGGACTCCATTAGCATCACTTTTATGTGTGCTTATTTATATTGAAGTGTTTTATTAATACAGCACTAAAATGTGTATCAATTGGGAAGTATGGAAGTGAATTGATCATAATTGATATAATACCAACTCGTGTATTTGTTATGATTAGATTTAACTTGAATTGTTATTTCTGTGGAATTGGAAGTTTTGTTAATGAAAGATGAAACCCCGTTGAGTTATTTGGCCAGGTTCTGAGCCATAGATGAAAAGTAAGATGTGCCATAGACAATGTGTCATAGGCAATATAGACATTCATGTCTTAAAAAGTGTAACTGGATTATAGTGTGTTAACCATGTATTAGATGCTAATACTTTAGTTAATTCTTATGCTTGATTTAGTATTTCTCTATTGGGCTGTGGCTCACCCTATATGGGAACTTCATTTTTCAGGTACAGGTGGTTCACTACCTCCAAGGACTTAGCTTGTGAGGAATTGAATTGGAAGACTTGTTTTGTTTTTTTTTTTTTTTATTTATTTTATTTGAACAATGTAAACTTTCAAGCCTAGGGCTTTATTTGTTTTGAGTTAGAACTCATGAATTTGTGTCCAAGTGTTGGCTTGGCAAGATGTAAGCCCATAGGGCATTTATTTGATGTTTTATTCCATAATACTCTGGTGACTTAATTAATATACTGTTTTTCTTTTATTAATGCATGTCATGTTTCGGGTTTAATTTTGACTTAATTTTCTTTCTAATCTATTCTCTCTGATCCTTTTCTCTTAATTTTTCCTACCTAGAAACAAATTTTTTTTCTCTTCAATCCTCTCCCCCCTCATCTGACACTTCCTGTGCTCCTTTTATAGAAAATAAAAATCACAAACAAACAAAAGAACAAACGATGGAGAACGATAGAATGGGTGAATTTTTCAAATGGTGCACAGTAACATTACTGTACACTTTATAATAATAATAATAATAGATAAAAATGTATTATTTGCATAAATATATGTACAAATACCCAAAAAAAAAAAAAAAAAAAAAAAAAAAAAACATACGAAAACATGTAAAATTATAAAATAATAAAATAAATAAACTAATAAAATAAATTTTAATGGGCCAAATGTGTAACATAATTTGACCAAAATGAGTATAAAACAATTTGGCCAAAACAGGTGAAGGTTGTGATTAAAACTTAAATTCGATCTTTCCATTGAGAATTTTGTGAGATATCATATTCCTATTTTCATCATCGGGTAATAAAAAGAAAGCGCTAGGGTTGGTCAAAATGGGGTGTCCACAAAGGCTTTGGGCAAAAGAAAGGTGTTAACTTTGATGAGATTTTCTTGCCAGTTGTGAAGATGTATTCAATTCGGGTTATACTTGGCATGGGCACAAGTATGGACCTTGAAGTTGAGCAACTTGATGTGAAGGCTGCATTTTTTCATGGTGACTTTGAAGAAGAAATTTACATGGAGCAACCGGAAGGTTTTGTGAAAAAAGGAAAAGAGAAATTTGTTTGCAAATTAAAGAAAAGTTTGTATGATCTCAAGCAAGCACCGTGGCATGTCTTCAATTCGGGTTGTACTTGGCATGGCCACAAGTATGAACCTTGAAGTTGAGTAACTTGATGTGAATACTGCATTTCTTCATGGTGACCTTGACGAAGAAATTTACACGAAGCAATCGGAAGGTTTTGTGAAAAAAGAAAAAGAGAAATTTGTTTGCAAATTACAAAAAAGTTTTTATGGTCTCAAGCAAGCTCCGTTGCAATGGTACAAAAAAATTTGACTATTTCATGATGAATAATGATTTTTCTAAAACCACTTTAGATCATTATGTGTTTGTGAAAAAATTTCCATATGGCAAATTTATTATTCTTTTACTTTATGTTGATGACATGTTAATTGTTAATTGTGGGTCAAGATTCTATCATGATTAATAAGCTGAAATTAGAGTTTAGCAAGTCTTTTGCTATGAAAGATTTGGGGTCGGCAAAACAAATACTTGGTATGAAAATTGTTCGTGATCACAAAAAAAGATTGATTTGGTTGTCTTAAGAAAGTTATATTGAAAAAGTTCTTGAGAGGTTCAACATGGATAAAGAAAAGCCAGTTGGCTGTCCACTTGCGAGTCACTTCAAGTATAGTTCAAATCTACATCCTATAAGTAAGAAAGACAAGGAAGAGATACTGAAAATTCCTTATGCTTCAGCGGTTGATTTTTTAATGTACGCCATGGTTTGTACAAGGCTTGATATTGCTTACGACGTTGGTGTGGTGAGTTGTTTTCTCTCTAATCCGGGTAAAGAACATTGGGCAGTGGTGAAATGGATTCTATGGTATCTTCGAAGGACTTTGAAAGTGTGTTTAGTCGATGCTTGATGGGTTCACGAATTCCTACATGGCCGATGATGTTGATTCTAGGAAATCTATTTTGGGGTATTTGATGACTTTTGCAGGGGGAGCTGTGACATGACAATCTAAATTGTAAAAATGTGTTGCTCTCTTAACTACCAAAGCTGAATTTATCGCTATTACGGAAGCTTGCAAGGAAGAGTTACGGTTGAAGAAAGTTTTTGCAAAAATTGGGTTTGAAGAAAGAAAGTTATGTGCTTTATTTTGATAATCAAAATGTTATTCATTTGAGTAAAAATTCCACTTTTCATTTCAGATCGAAACAAATTGTTGTGAGATACCATTGGATTCGTAATGTGTTAGATTCAAAATTGTTACAACTCGAAAAGATTCACACGAATAATAATATTTCAGATGTGTTGACTAAGACTTTGTTGAGAGACAAACATTTGAAGTGTCGAACTTTGGTGAATATGGTTGATGTCTCCATCTAAGTCGGTAGGGGGAGAATTGTTAGGTATACCTCCTTAGTGGAGTAGGTGACCTAATTGGTTTATTAAAATATTTAATTTGGTTTGGTGTTGGTTATAATATATTTTTATATATTATATCTGACTTTTGGAGGCCCAATGAGTATTTAAAAATCTGTTTGGTGGTAGTTAGGGTTTTGATAAAAAGCCCAAGAGTCAACAATATTGTTTTGGGATTGTCTTTGTTTTTTTGAAGAGGGTGCCGTTGAATTGATTTTCTAAGTGCTGCTGTGTATTTTTCAGTGCTATTGGTACAAAGCTTTGTGCTTTTTTTGGTGCTATTTTGCTTCGAAGCATTGTTTGGTTTGTTATTTTGGGTCCTCTTCAACTCTGTTTCGAAGATTTTTGTGCATATATTTGGCGAGGTCTTTTCTCTTGATTATTTGTGATTATTTGGAATTCATATATGGGTGGTTTGTGAGACCATTCGTGTCTTGTTTGTAATCGTTTGAAAACTATTGATTGATAGTGGAATCGAATTTTGGTCCTGTCGACGTACTTCACATTGAGGGAAACACGTAAAAATTCTTTTGTTGTTATTGATTTAATTTTTTCCGCATTAGTTTTTATTTCTATTGATTGATTTACTTGTGGGAAATTATCTATTTTCCTCAACAGGACCCATCACCGAGGCACTAGTGGAGCTCATTAACCATCCCTAATAAGGCCAATGTTTAATCGGAGTACAACGCGAAATCTCTGAAAAGAACCACTGGAAAATACCGAGCGTTTCGCGCCGCCCGCCCCTTCCCCCCCCCCCGGCGGTGTTTTCTTGCAATGGAAAGGACACTTGGAGGACCTTTCTTCAAATCTGACTAATTTGTGATGAAGGTATTGAATTCTTAATAATTTTTGTAATTTTCCAATTATTTGTAGCATTATTTAGTTTTCTTGTTATGATTTGAAACTCAATTGTATTGGATTTTATTTTATTTTATTTATTTTTTTTTTTTTTGGGGTAGATTGGTGGCAAGTGATGATGGTGACACCAACAATTATTTATTTAATGAAATTGTACATGTAAATATTTTTTTATTACTAAATTGTTTTGTAGAATATTGTTTGAACATTAATTATTTATCTATGTGTCAATTTGTTGGGAAAATCCTTATATATTTCTCTCTTTGTGTAATTAGAAAATGGGCAACAACCTACAAACAATAGACAATAATATGGCTGAAAAATTAAAGGCAACAAAACAATCACAAAACACTAAATTTATGTGGTTCGACAAAAATGCTCATGTTTATGGGTCCAATTCTGAATCGACTTCTACTATAAAATAATGGGGTTATAAGATATCATCTCTAGTCACAACTAGAGGCATACAATCATTAAGATAATATTCTTGGGTCGCTAATCAACAATTATATCATCACCACTAAGGTGGGTATCAACAAAATCAACATGAAATGAAGTTTATGTATTACCAAAGTGGACATCCCAAACTACCAATCCAAGAGAGCTTTGACAAGATCCGTTCCAATCAAAACGTAGAGCTCGTCTTCATGAACAACCCACTAAAATTTCATCAAGATCGAGTAAGAAATGACCAACCTATCTTGGCTTGAACTATGAAAGAAAACCTAAAGCTTTCTTCACTTCTCTCTCTCTCTTTCTCTCTCTCACAGCTCATTTCTATTTTGTTGCTATATGTGTTGTTTGAAGTTAGAGACCAAAAGTCTCTTTTCCATCCTTTAGTCATTGGAAGTCACAAAGCTTCCAAGAGAGCTTTACAAATAATAATAGAATAAAGAATTTGTTGACTCATTTGAGTCTTGTATAGGACCCACTCCAATTAGAAGGGACATCACCCAACAAATCTCCCCCTCTCGACTTAGGTGGGGGGCACCACCAACCCAGCTTTACTTCTACAAAAATCATGTTTCTCCTGGGACAAAGATTTAGTCATCATATCTGACCCATTCTCATCGGTGTGAATCTTCTCAAGTTAAAGCAATTTTTCATCCAATAAATCACTTATCCAATGATACCTGACATCAATGTGCTTTGATCTTGAGTGGAATTTCAGATTCTTGCTCAAGTGGATAGCACTTTGGTTGTCACATAAAAGAACATACTTCTCTTGCTTTAACCCCAATTCATGTACAAGTCTTTTGATCCATAGCATCTCCTTGCATCCTTCGGCCACTACAATGTACTCGGACTGCGTGGTAGATAAAGTAACATATTTTTGCAACTTGGATTGCTAAGAAATAGCTCCCCTTGAAAAAGTCATCAAATACCTTGATGTGGACTTTCTAGAATCAATGTCTCTAGCCATGTCTGCATTTGTGGAGATTTCTAGTTGAGATTTTCCATCTCCAAAGCATAAACTCATCTTGGAAATGCCTCTAAGATATCTGAGAATCCGTTTCACTGCAACCCAAATGATCTTTTCCAGGATTGGAAAGAAATTCACTTGCAACGCCAAATGCATAAGCTATATCCAGCCTAGTGCACACCATAACATACATTAAACTGCCAACGATATATAGGGAACTCTCTTTATTTCATCATTTTCTTTCTCACTTGCTGGACACTGCTTCGAACTAAGTTTGAAGTGATTTTCAAGTGGAGTACTCCCTGATTTCTTCTTATCCATGTGAAATCTTTGAAGCACTTTATCAATGTACCTCTCATGTGATAGCCAAATCTTGCAATTCTTTCTGTTATGAGTAATCTTCATGCCAAGTATTTGCTTCACAGGACCTAAATTCTTCATAGCAAAGGACTTGCTAAGCTCTTCCTTTAACTTGTCAATTTTGCTCGCATCATGCCCAACTATCAACATATCATCCACATAAAGTAGCAAAATGATGTAGTCACAATCTAAGAATCTCTTGACAAACATGCAATGATCTGAAATGTTCATCTTATACTCATGATCCACCATGAAGGAATTAAACTTCTTATACCATTGCCATGGTGCTTGCTTCAACCCATACAAGCTCTTCTTTAGTTTAGAAACTAAATTCCCCTTACCTTTCACTTTGAACCCCTCGGGCTGCTCCTTGTAGACCTCTTCTTCCAAGTCACCATAAAGCAAAACTGTTTTCACATCAAGCTGCTCAACCTCTAAGTTCAAGTTTCCGGCTAAACTACGAACAACCTGTATAAATGACATCTTCATTATGGGTGAGAAGATTTCTTCAAAACCAATTACCTTTTTCTGGCTAAAACCCTTCACAACCAATCTTGCCTTGTACTTAGGCTATGAGTTTCCTTCTTTTATCTTCAATTTGTAGACCCATTTGTTCTTGAGTGCCCTTTCTCCTAAGGCAATTTCGCCAAGTCATAAGTATGGTTCTCAGGTAAGGATTTCGTCTCTTTTTGCATGGCTTTCAACCACTCCACTTTAAGCTTGTCAGTTGTAGCTTCTTGATAACACTTTGGTTCTTCCCCACCTGTAAGCATCACATACTTATTAGGAGAGTACTTTATTGAAGTCGGACGATCTCTAGTAAAGCTTCTCAATTGTGGTTCTGTTGGTGGTTCAGGAGGTGCTTGTTCCTCGTGCTCTTCTAAATCCATAGCATCATCACTAACTATATCACTACCATTTTCTTGTACATCTCCCTCATTATCTTTATGCACCATGGGTGGAGGGACTGGATCCAAATTTATTGGATACTCATTTGTGGAAGCTGGCTTCTCAACTCATTTGTCAACTGGATCCCACAATCTATACCCAAACTCTTCATGGCCATATCCAAGGAAAATGTAGTGCTTTGCCTTTCCATCAAGCTTTGATCTCTCATCTTTAAGAATGTGCACAAATGCTTTACACCCAAACATCTTCAAATGCCGAAGAAAATATCCTACCCTGTCCAAACTTTTTCTGGTGTACCACTATCAAGTGAAGCTGAAGAAGAAAGGTTGATTAGATCAACTACATTCCTCATTGCCTCACTCCAAAAGGATTTAGGTAGTTTTGCATAAGAGAGCATACATTTAAATCTTTCAACAATTGTTTTGTTCATTCTCTTTGTTACACCATTTTGTTGAGGTGTCTTGGGAATAGTTCTTTCATGCTTGATGCCAATCTTCTTGCAGTAATCTTCAAATGAACCCTTGTATTCACCACCATTATCTAATTGACAACTATTTTCATTTTCAAAAAATTGTAGCAACGTTTAAAATTTCTAAATTTGTACAGAACAAAAAAATGTTTGACTCTTGTTTAGAGAACATCTGGCCACCTTCCTCCTACGATCACTTCCCCACTGGCAACTCATGAAATATATTTTATATTCAGAAGGGCCTTGCTTGCTTGGGTAGATGACAAGCATGATAACATACGTCAATTGTTAGATTTAGCACCCACTTTCAGAATAAGTGTTTCGTACAGGTTGGTGGATAAGGTTGAGCATTCGGGTTTTTTTTTTTTTTCCCTCTTTGCCTTCTCCATGAATTTTCCTTGGATACAACTGTTAAAAATGTGGAATAACATTTCCCCACTAACGCTGTGTTTGGTTGGGAATTTGGAAAGGGATTTGGAAAAAAAAATAAATAAATAAGTGAAATGTGAATAAAATATACCTATATTTTACCTAATTTCATATATTTTCTTCATTTTTCTTTCCAAATCCCTTCTTAAATACACTAACCAAACACAGCGTTTTTGGCTGGTTAACTCAGTGGAAGAGTTTATCCGCTTCTACATTATTTTGTTACTAGAAAGACGAGTTTTGAAGGACCCGTGTGAGGCAATTTTTTTTGAAGACGATCTCAAAACACCTAATCACTCACTACTTTATTATGAGTTCTCTTAGAAAGTGTGGTGTGATTGTCTAAATTGGTGGTACATGTAGTGGGTAATACCACCAAATTTTAAACATCTAGATCTTTTTTAATAGTGAAAAGATTAATTCCATGAATTAGTCAGATAAATATTTATTATGTATTTATTTTATTTCATTTTTTTCATACTTGAAATTATGATCCTTATCCTCTCTTAATATTAAAAATTTACCAATTTTATCGCATTGAATATTTGCTATACATATAATTTGGTTAATAATTTGCAATCAAACGTAGGATTCTGAATCTATAGACTAACAATTTCAATCCTATACTATAATTCTACTAACTAAATATGTCCCTAGTGCGTTTGTTTGGTGGTTTGGTTTTCAGATTTAAAAATATTAAGAAGGTAATTGGACCCGGTGGAAAGCCGAAAAGGACTGGGTGTTCAATTGCGAATTTTGGTGTTGGAAGAAGTATTCTAATATTTCCTTTTATTTAGTGAATGCTTTCATTCATTCATTGGAAGCAGGTATGCAAATTGAAAATCAAATTAGCTTAGCAAAGTTTGAGGAGGCTTGATGTTTATCTTTGATCTCTTTTGAGCAATGGCGCTATTCATTTTTCTTGATTCGGAAAAAAGAAATTGTATTGATGTAATTTTCGGAAGTAAAAAAATGGTGTTTTTCTTTTTGCTTGATTAGAGAAAATAAATTTTATTGATGTGATTTTCAAAAGTACAAAAACAGGTGTTTTTCTGTGTTGATTTCTCCTTGTAGCTGTGTTCCTTTTGTTTTGTTTTGTTTTTTCCCTTTCTCTAGGATTCTTGTTTCTCTGTTTTGGTTGTGTTTCCTTTTCCTTGTTATGTGCTCCTGTTGACTGCATATCTACAGGTTTTTTTTTTTTTTTTTTTTTTTTTTTTTTTTTTTTGTATTGGCTAGGGGCTGTGTTAGTGTGGAAAAAATAAAACACAACAAATTAAGCACAAATCATTAAAAATTACATGAAATTAAACTAATTAGCATGTGATTTTAGATTATATAAAACGAATGAATAAAATATATTAACTAACAGAATAATTTATGAACCAAAAAATTAGAATTTCCAAATAACTTGTAAGAATTTAAAAGTCATATTGTCACTGTTTTAAAATTACTTTTTCTCTCTTTTGAAAATGTCAACAATTCCAAGATAAAATTCAAAAGTGCACACTAGGTCCTCTTCTAGTGCTCACGAACACTATAAACAAAATCACCAATTGAATTTCTCAAAAATAATATAACAATATAACGATATATATAGTAGAATAATAAAGGCAAAGTTCTCTCACAGGACAACATGAATTTTGAAACTAGAAGAAGAATGAAAAGCTTAGAGAATTGTTATGTTGCTGTTGCAGTCTATCACTAGAAGCTAGCACGGTATTTAATGATGGATTCTGGAATCAAACTTTGGGAACAAGTACACATATAATTTATTATTCTTAAAATTATCTTATTATTATTAGTATAACCTATATAGTTTTTATAATTTTCTAGAGTCCGTCCGGAGTTGAGCCCTCGACCTCTATAAAATTGAGCCACGAGTAATAAGCATATATGTAGGTGAAGGGGTTAAAAGTGAAATGGGTTAGGTCCAAGCTTTGGGCCGGCCCAATCTGACAAAGCCCAAATTCAAGTGGGTTAGACGAGTATATGGACAGATCAGTTAAGCCCAACTTCATGATCAACAGCCCAAGTCCTCGGCAGACTTGGGCCCAACTCAGAGAAGGCCAAAGGCCATAGCACCGTCTGGGCCGAACCATGGACGGAATTTGTGGGCCGAATAGATAATGAGCTAGGAAAAGGCCGAGCCGAGGCACACTAGTACCGAACTGAAGAACATAAGTACCGAGCTGGAGAAATCTCGCAAGGAAACGTGGGATCTCTGAGTGCAAGCATGTGCAGGTTGCCACCTCAGCTGGTCCTCCATACCTAAAATCACGGAAGTTGTTGAGCCAAAGGAATGTGGTTTGTTATCAGTATGCTTACAACGAGAATATACAATCAATGGCAACTATCAAGTGGTCCCCCACCTGGAGCAATGCTGAAAGGACACCTGGCAGCACCTATACTCCATGAACTCACCTTGAGAAACAAGTAAGGGACACTATATATATAACATGAACTTCACATTGAAGGTAACGAACGATTCCAATCAAAACGACACTTACATACAAATTCGACTCCACCTTCCTTCACCGATCGCTAATTCCCACACCGGAGGGGTTATCCGGCCAACCCTGGCCGGGCAGCTCTAACGGTGCTTTTTGTGGCAGGAGTCCTGATCCCTGGATAGTCCAGCTGAGTGCAAAGCCCCGATCCACTTTCATCTAGTGCGGGATCCGGTACGCACAATTGGTGCGGTGAGCGTGGATCATTGTCACCTTTGAGCTCTGCATTCAGTTCCGGCAATGGGGATTGAGGACGTTCCGCCTTCAGCACATACTCGACAGACGGAGAAGACGAAGGAGAAAGGTTTGGCACTCCCGACAGTTCTGGAGGAGCAAACTGGAAACAATAATCGAACCCCTGAATCCGTCGAGCATCGACTGCCCTTCGCCGGAGGTTCTTCTCATCATTTCCTTATGGAAAAGGATTATAGAGATCGAATTATAGATTCCATGGGCATGGAGATACATGAATTGAAAGCTCAACTTAAGAAGGTGCTGGGTGATCCGACGGAGAAGAGGACGGAAGCAGAGCCCTCTCGTTTGCAACGAAGGAGCTCGTCTAGAGAATTACCAGTGAAGAAATTCCCCAGGACTGACTCCGGACAACAAAGCCAACCAATCCCAACACAGAGCGAAGCGGCGAGTAGCCACACCCGTGGGTCACGCCAGAGGAGGGCCAAGAGGTAGAAAACGAATAGTCAACAAACTGAATACCCTCCTCAGGACCTTCGCACTTGGCTGATTGGCAATAGGCAGAATGAGCAACATCGAGATCATCTGGACCGTACTGTTCACCAGAGAGAACATCGAGCGCTGGACAGACTCGTCTCTTCGCCATTCTCTCCGGAGATTGAAACCATGAGACCTCCAAAGAAGTTTACTCCACCAAAATTCACTTCCTACGATGGGAAATCGGACCCTCTGACGCATATCAGCCATTTCAGACAGATGATGTCCCTCTAGAGCCGAGATAAGGCACTGATGTGCAAAGTCTTCACATCCAGCCTGGGAGAAACCGGACTCCGATGGTTCAATCGACTCCCCGCTGGATCAATTCATGGCTGGAAGCAGCTCTCCGAAGAGTTCCTAGCCAAGTTCGTCTCCAATTCTAAGATCCCGAAAGAACCAGATACACTGTTCGGCCTCAGGAAGGAGCAAGAGGAAACGCTGCGCAGTTATGCTAGGAGATACTGGGAAGAGTATAACGATCTGGAAGAAAATGTGTGCAGCGAGCAAATGGCCATCATGTCCTTCAAGCATGGTCTGCGCCCAGAAAGTAAGTTGAGACAATCACTTACCAAGCGCCCGGCCACAGCTTTGAAAGACTTGCGCGCCAGGATCGAGCAGTATGCTCGTCTCGAGGACGATCAGATCCCCATTGAGGTAGTATCAGCAGAAGAAGCGGCCCGGCAGAAGAAGAAAACTGATCGAGGAGAACACCGAGGGATTGCAGTGAATGAGGTGGATAAGTCCAAATCCCATGAAGCCGTTGTGACCGTGTTCAAGGAGCCAATCTATCGAATCCTGGAGAAGATCAAGAGAGAACCCTTCTTTGTTTGGCCGCCGAAAATGTTGGGAGATCCAGCTCGGCGCAATCAGAAGCTCAGGTGCACCTACCACCAAGACAGGGGACACATGACTCAAAACTGCAGGGCATTAAAGCAACACTTGGAGGACCTGGTGGCAGTTAGGCACCTAAAGGAATATATTGATCAGGGAAAGGAGGTGGCCGAGCTGGGGAACCCACTTCCGGAAGCAAACGTTGAGCATCCGCCCCGGCTGATAATAAATGTGATCCATGGGACAGCGGCTCAGGAATCTGAGGAGGCACTGAAAGAAGAGATCGCCAAGGCTGCACAAATTCAGCGAATCATGTCAGTGGAGCCGGCATCGAAAAAGGTACGTACCGTACCAAAATCCCCCATGTACACTGTTTCATTTACTAGTAAAGATTTAGATGGCATACAGCACCCACATACTGATGCATTGATCATAACTGTTGGGATTAGGAAACGATTTGATGTGAAACGAGTCCTAGTAGATCAGGGCAGTGCAGCAGACATACTGTATTATGATTTGTTCTGGAAACTCGGCCTCTCCGAAAGCAAAGATCTCACTCCAGCGCAAATTTCGCTGGTCGGTTTCAACTCACGGAATGGCCGCCGAATAATAGTATTGCGCAGAAGGGACAAAAACCCTCCAGATAGAGTTCTTGGTTGTTAATACACCATCCCCTTATAACGCTATACTTGGCCGCCCGTGGATTCACCGAATGGAAGCAGTCCCTTCAACCTATCACCAGCTCATCCGTTTCCCAATGGAACATGGAGTAGAGTAGATTTCGGGGGATCAAGTTACGTCCAAACACTGCTTCATGGCAGCATTAAAGGCGAAGCAACTCTGCAACCGGGTACAGACAGTAGAAGTGGCCGGACAGCCAGTCTTGGAAGATGTGGGAGGAACTCCAGAGGAAAAGATGGTGGAGGTCTTAGAGAAAGTCTTGATAAAAGAAGACGACCCGGAAAAGTACTTCCTTATCGGTACCTCGCTGGGTGCTGATGAGAAACTTCAGCTGCTGGAACTGCTGAGAGAAAATATGGAGGTATTCGCGTGGTCAGCATATGATACTCCAGGGTTGGACCCAGAATTTGCTTACCACAAGCTCAACATCAATCCTTCAGTTCGGCCCATCGTACAGAAAAGTCGGCGATCGTCAGTTGAGCACACCGAAGTCGAAAAACTCCTGGCCTCGGGAGCAATCAGAGAAGTACAGTACCCGCAATGGCTGTCCAACACAGTTGTAGTCAAGAAGAAGAACGGAAAATGGAGAGTTTGTGTTGATTTCACTTGCTTAAACAAAGCCTGCGCTAAAGATAGTTTTCCATTGCCTCGCATTGATCAACTAGTAGACTCAACAGCAGGGCATGAGCGCATGATTTTTCTGGACGCCTATAGCGGTTATCATCAAATACCATTGTTCGGTCCGGATCAAGAAAAGACAGCGTTCATCACTCCAAGAGGGACTTACTGCTATAAAGTAATGTCGTTCGGCCTCAAGAACGCCGGAGCGACCTACCAACGAATGATCACTCGGATGTTCAAAGACTAACTGGGAAAACCATGGAAGCCTATATAGACGATATGGTGGTAAAAAGCAAGTTCACTACAAACCACCTCACCGACTTGAGAGAAGTTTTCAGCATCCTGAAAAACCACCAGCTTCGCCTCAATGCCTCGAAATGCGCCTTCGGGGTAGGAACAGGGAAATTCTTGGGATACATGGTCACTCATAGAGGAATAGAAGCGAATCCGGATCAGATTAGGGCGATATAGGACCTCAAAGTGCCAACGAAGTCTAAGGAACTGCAGAAACTAGTCGAAATGGCGGCCGCACTGAATCGGTTTATTAGCAAATCCTCAGATCGGATGAAGCCCTTCTTCCAGCTCTTGAGGAAAAAGGCAGCATTTGAATGGAATAGCGAATGTACTGAAGCACTGCAGAATCTCAAAAAATACCTCAGTACACCCCCTCTATTATCCACTCCAGAACCGGGAGAGGAGTTGTATCTCTATCTAGCAGTCTCAGATCATGCCGTGAGCGCGGTGTTAATTCGAGAAGTTGATAAGGAACAGAGAGCAGTATATTACGTTAGCAAGACTTTACTAGATGCCGAGACACGGTATCTACCACTGGAAAAGTTAGCTTATGCGCTGCTTATTGCCTCAAGAAAGTTGCAACATTACTTCCAGGGGCATACCATCAATGTCCTCACTGAGTTCCCCCTCAGATCTGTATTCAGCCGAGTCGATTTCTCTGGCCGAACAGCAAAGTGGGCAGTGGAGCTTGGTGAGTTTGACATTCGGTATCAACCCAGGACAGCAATTAAGGCTCAGGTCTTGGTGGATTTTGTCGCAGAATTCACTCCCACACAGAGTATCGAACCGGGGAATTTGAGTTCGGCACAGGTGCCATGCACCGCCGAACAAGAAAAACCCAGCGCTTCGGAAGCATAGAAGCTCTTTATTGGAAACATCTGGCAACTCTACGCCGATGGTTCATCCAATAATCGAGGCTCGGGGGCAAGAGTAGTTCTTATTTCTCCAGAAGGATTTATCTGGGAACAGGCTCTCAGGCTGGGCTGGAAAGCTTCAAACAACGAGGCCGAGTACGAAGCGTTATTGGCCGGCTTGTGAAGCGCCGAACACTTCAGTGCAGAATAGCTTCTTGTTTTCAGCGACTCGCAACTAGTGGTGAACCAGCTTTCTGGGGTCTATGAAACTCGAGATGAAAGAATGGCTATGTACGCAGGCAAGGCCAGAGACCTACTCAGAAAATTTCAATCCATACGAGTGGAACGAATCAGTCGGGACAAAAATAGCCACGCAGACGCTCTGGCATGCCTAGGCTCATCAGTGGACACAAAGGATGCCAGAAGAGTTTGGGTTGAGTTCATACCAAAACCAAGTATTGCATCTCCGGTCCTCTGCAACAACTTAGAGCCGAGCTGGATGGATCCAATATTGATCTTTTTGAAATCTGGTAAACTCCCCAAAAACAGAAAGGAAGCCAACAAGATCAGGCATAAATCAGCTCGATTCTGGGTCTCACCGTCTGGGAAGCTTTACAGACGTTCCTACCTTGGCCCCTACCTCTTATATGTGCATCCAAATCTCGTCGAGAATGTTCTCTACGAAATTCACGATGGAATTTGTGGATGCCACGTTGGCGGGAGGTCACTGGCGCACCGAGCCCTAACTCACGGGTACTGGTGGCCATGAATACAGCAAGATGTACAGCAGTACGTGCAAAGGTGCGACAAATGTCAGAGGTTTGCTCCACTCATCCATCAGCTAGCCAAAACTCTCACTCCACTCACCAGCCCATGGCCTTTTGCGCAATGTGGCTTAGATATTGTTGGACCATTGGTGCGAGGCACTGGGAATAGGCAAATCTTCATTGCTGCAACCAACTATTTCACCAAGTGGTTTGAAGTTGAGGCACTGGCAAATATCAAGGAGGCAGACACAAAGCGGTTTGTTTTGAGGAATGTGGTAGTGCGTTACGGCATTTCGCGGGAACTGATCGCGGACAATGGAACATAGTTCGATGGTAAGATCTTCAGGAAATTTTGTGCCGACCTCAGAATCGAGTATATGAACTCTTCTCCAAGGTACCCACAGAGCAATGGTCAGGCAAAAGCGTCGAACAAAACCATCATCAACGGAGTGAAAAAGTGGCTTGAGCATGCCAAAGGCAAATGGGTTGAAGAGTTACCACACGTATTATGGGCCTACCGAACTATAGCACGACGCCCCACAGGAGAAACACCTTACTCTTTAACCTATGGAATGGAGGCCATCATCCCACTCGAAGTAGGTCTCCCAACCCTTCGGTCTGAATTATTTGAAAGCTCCAGTAATGAGGAAGCTATCGCTTAATCTTTGGATATGGCAGAGGGTCAAGAGAGGCACGATCGACTCAAGCATATCAAGAATACTCATCAGAAGTTTCAACCAAAAAGTTTTCCCAAGGCAATTTACACCAGGAGAATTGGTTTTGAGGAAAGTCATGGACCATAAACAGGTGCCTGGTGAGGGCAAACTTGGGCCGAATTGGGACGGTCCTTACAAAATCACAGCCGTAGTTAGAAATGGAGCTTACTACTTGGAGGATCTGAACGGCAAAGCAATACCTCGGCCCTGGAACGTAGCAAACCTCAAGAAATACTACCAATAGATTCACTCCCCAACCTCTTTATCAGGATGTAAAGGCACTTATTTGTTGACAAATACAAATGTTTTCCCACTCCCCTCAGATTTATCCAATTCTTGTAATTAGCTTCGATGTTTATCAAATGGAATAAGCTTTGGCTCCCACCAAACGGAATTAGCTTTGGTCCTTACCAAACGGAATTAGCTTTGGTCTTTACCAAACGGAATTAGCTTTGATATTTATCAAACGGAATTAACTTTGGTTTTAACCCAAATGGCTCAGTTTCAGAACGACTGAACGAAATTTAAATTTGGTTAGCACTCAAACATGCTAAGTGGTATAGCTTGGTGGAAAATGTTTGGCAACTAAATTCGAATTTAGCCAAGTGGAATTGCTTGGTGGAAACCGCACTAATGTATCTTAAGTAAAACATCTCTATTTAGCCAAGTGGCATTGCTTGGTGGAAACTACGCTGACATATTCTAAGCACACATCTGTGCACCTACAGAATTTCTTAAGTATCAGCACAACAACACTTCAGTATTAATTCAAACAAGCAGAGTTGGAACAAACTCAACTGAGCTACGTCAAGAGCAAACTTCTAGCATCAGCCTTACTCAGCTCCAGCCGGGGACAAACAATTTGTTTTCTTTCGAAACCTGCCTGGACCTGAGTAAGACATCTCTCTTTGCATCTCTCTCACTTGTACTATCAGAAGTTGAAACAGACTCAAGCAGTTCTAGACAAGGGACAACTCTTCAGTATCGATCTTACTTAGCTCCAGGTGGGGGCAAACAATTGTTTTTTTGGAAATCAACCTGGATCTAAGTAAGACCCACTTACGAACTCAAAGCACAGCCATACCACATATCCGTTAGCCACGCCGACCACTAGTTCGGCCCTGAGATCCCAACAGTGCTCGACAGGGGGCAAGTAGTGTAATGCCACACAGAGCATCAGTTCGGCCCCGAGGTCCCAACAAATCGGGGGCAAGCAAGATAGAATCGCATGTAACATCCATGAGAAAGCAATACAGAACCAGACCGAGCATCTATTCGGCCCCAAGGTCCCAACAATGCTCAGCTGGGGGCAAGCAGTATAGGAAATGTTCAAACATAGAAGCTAAACAACATCAAATTGCAAAGTTCAAAGAGAAAATCACATCATCCAAGCAAAGGGCACAGAAGGCCCCACAACCAGCCAAAAAAAAAAAAAAAAAAAAAAAAGGAAAAAATTGTCTTCACCAGAACAGAAAAGCAAAAAGTTCAAAACATTTCAACATCAACTTCCATCAGTAGTGGGCAATTCAGGAGCAGCATCTGCAATTTTGTCAAGGCCATCTGCGGGAGGAACAGTAGAGGAAGCTCCACCTTCCTGAGAAGTAGGAGCCACCTTAACTACATCTCCCGTGGCTTCGGTCTCCAGGGTTTCAACCCCCTCAATGTCCACCGTTTCAGTGGCAACGTTCATGCTCTGGGTCTTGCTCACAGAATCATCTTCTGGGGAAACATTGTCTGGCAGAACAGCAGGGGTAGGAGTAGTCTTCAGACCTGAGGATTTCGAAGGAACAGGGACATCATGGTACAGAGAAGAGCCTTCGGGAACCATCACAGCGGCTAAGGCACTCGTCCAACCCTTCACAAAGAGCTTGTCTCGCAGCGCTAGAACCTCCTCCTTGTATGCCGCCCCAGCTTCATCCCACTGCTGTTGCTTGGCCTCCAACGCAAGAAGACACCTCGGCACCATCACAAAGAATAACGGCCTCCAGCTCGGCCACCTTCCCCTCAAGTTGAGCCTGGGTCTCAATGGCAGCCTCATTCGATTGTTCAGTGGAAGCGACAATCTTGTTTAAACGGAAGGCTTCCCTCTCAGCGGTTCGGCGTCCTTCCTTCTCCGACTCCAAGTTTACTGTCAGCCTTTCTGCGTTTATTGCAGCCTCCAACATGGCCCTTTCCAGCTCTTCAGCACGGGTAATGGACAGGTGCATTCTCTGGACACACTGCAAAAGACGACAAGGAACTTAGAGAAAAGGAAGACAACAATGCAACAGTGAAGTTAAGTAAAACGAAGAAAAAACTTACTGCAGTCAGCATTTGAAGGGTCCTCTTCAAGATAGGAATGTCACGAGGCCCATCATGGCCAGCCATATCAACCGGCATCAACAAAAACGTGGTCAAACTAAAGGCAAAATCCTGTGAAGCGACAACTGAATCAGAGGTAGAAATAGGCCTGCCTTCATACGATATCGGCGGCTCCCATTTCTCAAAAGTATCATCCTCAGCAGGATCCTGAGAAGCTTTCCCCACCACTGCTTTGCCAGTTTCCCTTCTCCTCTTTTTTTGCTCGCAATGACTAAAAGCCGAGGGCTCGGCAGAAGCATAGGGTCCCA
This sequence comes from Camellia lanceoleosa, assembly GCA_025200525.1. NCBI lineage: Eukaryota > Viridiplantae > Streptophyta > Magnoliopsida > Ericales > Theaceae > Camellia > Camellia lanceoleosa. The sequence goes on along the minus strand of JANUSC010000025.1, from coordinate 758,586 downwards.
AGCTCCAACCTCCATCTTTACCTCCATGAGGCTCTGTGCCTCGGTCTTCTCCAAAGGGGTTTGCACAGCGCCAGAGGCTCCGAAGGCCTCGGCCTCTAAATCCACCAACACTCTTCTCTTTGCCACAGACCCGCTCCCTGCGAAACTGGGGGTAGGGGAGGGCGTTCTCTCAGGAAATGCATCTTGACTACTGCGACGTCTCGGGACCAGCGGGGTGAGAGATGTGTCAGTCTCGGTATCAGAGTCCAGAAGGGCAGCAGGGAGTCTTGCCTTCTTCAGAATAACAGAACAGTAACTTGACTGGTAGTCCAACAACTCAGGTGCAGATCTTTTCTTATATCTCAAGGCAGCCTTGATGGCTTCAGTGTTCTCCCGATTCGGCCTTCGCTGGAAATGGGAGGATTCTGCAAAAAGAAAGCAACCCATCAGAGCAATATTCAAAATAAAGCAAGAAACACCAAAGGCATTAAAAGGAGAGGCGGGACTGGTAGCCGCTTTTCGTGGCATCCGCTCGATGAAACTCGGTTCCGCAGAAACTCCCAATTTCCACCAACTTGCGTGAAATCGTCATTGTGTTTATCCGAATCGTAATCCAAAGAACTAAGTGACAATCAAGCCAGCTTAACACGCAGGTAGTATGTACTATGGTCTTTGTTATGAGAAAGGGTGTAACATCCCAAAATATCCCATATGTCAAGGTTCAGGCCTAGTCGTCTATTGAGGGCAGATACGCCACAAACAACATGGAAAAGATTCACAGACACTTGCATTGGGGTTAACTGGACTTGATGCAGAAAACAGCGCACTAACGGGTCAAGAGGAAACCGAACCCCTCCCTCGACAATCGCAGCGACGGGAAAGGCAACGGTGTTCCTTGTACCCATACGTTTAGCGTCTACTTTCGCCAGCGTAAGGGTAATGTCATGAGGAATATTGTAAACTAGACGGAACATGGCCATGGCCTCTGGGGTATCAACCAAGGAGCGGAACTTCCCCATTTGACTAAACTAGTGGGACAAAGGGAGGATTCAGATAATAGGATATGAGACACAGATAGCAAGTGCACTAGACTAGATGATTAAAACAGAAAGGAGAAAGAGAAGAAGAGTCGTGAGAGGACTTACAAAGATCACAGCGGCGATAACAAAGCAGGATCAGCGGCGAAGAAGCCCAAGCGGAGCACCGGCGAGATCGGTCCAGAAGAATGGGAATAGGCTCTCTCTCTCTCTCTTTTTCTTTGCACACCTACCACACGCCGCCACGTGTCACATGAAAGGACGCATGCAGGAATCGTGTGTCAGGATTGAACCGTCACCAAGGCCGAACTGGGAAGGAGCCAAAATGACGCGACACTTGGAAGGCAGAACAATAGCTCCCCCCAAAGGGAACCTTAGCGCGAGCTAGGGGGCAAATGAAGGGGCTAAAAGTGAAATAGGTTAGGTCCAAGCCTTGGGCCGGCCCAATCTGACAAAGCCCAAATCCAAGTGGGTTAGACGAGTATATGGACAGATCAGTTAAGCCCAATTTCATGATCAACAGCCCGCCCAAGTCCTCCAAAGACTTGGGCCCAACTCAGAAGGAAAGGCCACCAACAGAAGACTGTCTGGCCGAAATGCAGGAATTTAGGGCCAAATAGATAATGACCCAGCCCATCTCCGTAAATGAGCTAGGAAAAGGCCGAGACGAGGCACACTAGTACCGAATTGAAAAACATAAGTACTGAGCTGGAGAAATCTCGCAAGGAAACGTGGGATCTGTGAGTGCAAGCATGTGCAGGTTGCCACCTCAGCTGGTCCCCCATACCTAAAATCACGGAAGTTGTTGAGCCAAAAGAATGTGGTTTGTTATCAGCATGCTTACAACGAGAATATACAATCAATGGCAACTATCAAGTGGTCCCCCACCTGAAGCAATGCTGAAAGGACACCTGGCAGCACCTATACTCCATGAACTCACCTTGAGAAACAAGTAAGGGACACTATATATATATAACATGAACTTCACATTGAAGGTAACGAACGATTCCAATCAAAACGACACTTACATACAAATTCGACTCTACCTTCTTTCACCGATCGCTAATTCCCACACCGGAGGGGTTATCCGGCCAACCCCGGTCGGGCAGCTCTAACGGTGCTTTTTGTGGCAGGAGTCCTGATCCCTGGATAGTCCAGCTGAGTGCAAAGCCCCGATCCACTTTCATCTAGTGCGGGATCCGGTACGCACAGTAGGAATATAAATTTGAAGGATTCAATATAAATATATAAATAAGGCTATAAAACTAAGGAAAACCTTATGGTATGCAGCCCTTAGGGGTATATACCATATGCACCATACCATAAATTTATATAATTTTATTATAAAATTTTGTAATATCAATCACAAAATACATAATTTCATCACGTAACAAAAAATATCATAATTAAATGATAAGCTTTTATAACATCAATAACAAAATTTTGAATATTTTGTTATGCTAATTTATGATGAAATTACGTATTTTGTAATTGATATAATAAAATTTTATGATAAAATTACGTCAATTTACGATAGGGAGCATGTGATGGCCCGGGTCGTTGACTCGACTTGACTGTGCCTTTTTCGGACTCATGTTTCACTTTCAAAGCCTTAAGTAACGTATGAGACGTCGGTGTTGCGAAGTAAAGCTTACCTTCTTGATTTTCTCGCGAGTTAAAAGTTTTGAATTTCCGGGCAAAAGGACAAAGCGAGAAAGTGTGGGAATGCCTTAGATCAATTTGACCACCTAGGTAGCCCTGCACGTGTTGTAGATGGGCCCGGGTCTGCGGTGGAGTGCAGGAACCCTTTTGTTTTGCTAGATTGAAGAGTCCGGATCCTCTGCCGTGGTTTCTTGCGGTGGTCCCTGCCATGCTCCAAAACGACGTCGTTTTGGAGCATTTTTTTATTTTTTTTTATTTCCTCCCTATGTTCCTTCTTCTTCTTCTTCTCTCTCTAACCTCTCTATCAGCTTTTTGACCTGAACCAATATCCAAAACCAGATTCAAAACAGACTCAAACGAAGAACAAGAAGAAGTGCATTCAACTTGAAGCTCACATCCTTTATCAATGAAGAATTAGCTCTCAACTCACAGATTCGATGGCGATGAAGAGGGCAGTTTGGAGGACGAAGCGGAGGGCGATGATGATTATGTGTTTTGTGGATTTTTTTGGGGATTTCTTTTTACCTTGATTTTGGTAACAAATAATAACAAATATTTGTTTTGAAATCTGGGTTGTAATATGTATTGCAAGTGTTTGTAAAAATGTCTCATTGAATATAGTTGGTATGAATTTTGGGTTGTATGATGTGTTTAAAATCTGGGTTTGTAAGATGCACTCCAAGTGCTTGTAAAAATGTTTGATTGAATGTAGTTTAACTTTGGTTAACAAGTTCCTCACCCTCTCTTGTTTATTTTCTTCATAAACAAGTGTGGATTTTTTTTATTGCTATATTCTTGACTGTTGCAGAGGAAGGTCATTGTGACCATTTTTATTGTTTTGTGGATTCTTGACTATTGCAGAGGAAGGTCTTTTTATTGCTATATTCTTGACTGCTCTCCTTCTTCTTGTTCTTCATAAACACGTGAATAAGGTCATTGTGACCATTTTTATTGCTATTTTCTTCATAGTTGGTAACATTTTCACTGAAGCTTCAAGTTGAATGCACTTCTTCTTGTTCTTCGTCTGAGTCTGTTTGAATTTGGTTTTGGATATTGGTTCAAGTTAGAGGGTTCACAAACATTTGAGATGGAGAAGAAGGGAAAAAAAAATTTTAAAAAAAAAGAAAAAAAGAAAAGCTCCAAAACGACGTCGTTTTGGAGCATGGCAGGAGGCACCGCAAGAAATCACGGCTGAGGATCCGGACTCTAGATTGAAGGCCGCACTTGCGGCGGGATGGGCCCTCATGGGCGACGAGAAGGAGGATGTGTAGATTTTGGGACAGCAGAGATCTGCACGTGTAGCGAGGGTTCCTGCACATGCGGCGCGAGGTTCCGCCTGTGCAGTAAGTAGGCCCCGCACATATAGCAGAGTATCCATTCTGTCTCGAATTTCATACCAGACACTCACAATTTTGATCTCTTTCTCTCTTTTTTCTCATTTCCTCACTTCCTTCTCTATCTACATCTCAAAAACCTCTCATTTCTCTCTACAACCACCATTTTTCTTCCTTCTCTCTTCAATCCACCATTATCCATACATTCTTGTATTCTAGTTCTTAAGGCCAAAACAATGATGGAGATCAATTTCCGACGTCGTCAAATTTTGAGGTATTCATTCTTTTTCTCTTCCAGCCTTGAGGTAGGGACTTCTCTAATCCGTTTTACTATAATGTTATAGATGAGTATGTGGTCTATTTTATTGTATGAAAAAATTATGAATTTTATAAAGATTTGTGAATTCCATTTAGTGTTGACCTAGGGTATGAGGTGTATTATGAAATTTTTATACTCATCCTTCATTTATGCAAGTATTAAGGTTGTTGATCATGTTAGTGTAAGAAAATGGTGAAAAGTCCTAAAATTTGTGAAACCCTAATTTAGTGTAAAAATTAGTAAATATGCTAGTTGATGAATGTTTGAAAATACCTATCTATGTGTGTTGAAATTCATGACTTAACTTGAAAATTTTGGAAATATTGATTTATGGAAGGTTTTGAAGCATGTGGATACTTTAGAATGAAAAATCCTAATTTTCTAGGATTGTATGAATTGGGAAATTTGAGATTGTAATCAATTGAGAATTAGAAATTAATTCTATTAATAAATGGGATAATGATGAGCATTGAGAATATGTAAATTGAGCAAATTGAGGAGATTCGGGTTTGACATCATTGATAGGAATAAAAATAGAGAATATAAGGATTTGAAGTGTGAAAACATGAATATGTTGAAAGTAATGAGAACCATAAATGATTTAGTAAATATTGTAAAAGATGTGTTGTTGATTGAATTATGTGTTGAATATTATTTATATCAGAATATATTGTTTAGACATATCTATTTGGATAGTTGGTGGAGGATTGCATTGTTTTATTGTAGAATTGATATGAAAATTAGGCAAATTGAAACCTTGCATGCTACGGAATTTTGTCGATTAGTACGGAAGGAGAAATAATGTGGTTTATATTGAGATATGTGATGAAAGTATTATAAAGAGGTTCAAATTTACTTCTGGTTAGCACCCAATAAAGCAAGAGATCCCAATTTCTTCCAGCTAGCACCTAGTAAAGTGATTTGCGCTTCTAATGATAGATTTCAAGTTCCTTTCAACTAGCATGGTAAAGTAGATGGTAGTGGCTTAACGAAGCCGAAGTGTGTTATGTGATAGAACTGTTTTGTTTAAATACGTATATGTGTTGTAATGGGTGCCCAATTGCCTCTCTGTACTTGTGCCAAGAAAATGTGGGTGATAACTTTAGAGATATTACGTAGTAGTGATAGCTGATTGTCACTACAAGAAAAGTGGGTATAAAAGACGGAAGTATTTGCAACGGCATACTTGCCGTCGCAAAAAGTCACTTTTTGAGACGGCACAACTGCCGTCACGAAAAATGTGAGTTTTTGAGACGGCACAACTTACCGTCAAGAAAAATGTGAGTTTTTTGCGACGGCACAACTTGCCGTCGCGAAAAAGGTGATTATTTGCGACGGCAGAAAATGCTGTCTCGAAAAAGGAGAGTATTTGAGACGGCAAAAATTACTGTCGCAAAAAAGTATAGTATTTGCGACGTTAGAGATTGCTGTCGCAAAAAAAAAATAGAGTTTTTGCGACGGCACCAACTGCCGTCGCAAAAAAAAAAAAGAGTTTTTGCCAACTATAATAGGTAACATTGCAACAAAAAAAAAGTAAAAAAATATATATATTTAGTGTGTTTGGTTTGAGTTTTTTTGTTTTCGTATTTTTTTATTTTTAGTGAATATTTTTAATTTTTTTTTTAAAAAAATTACTTTTTTAGATGCACATTACTTAGATGTGTCTAAAAAGTAAAAAATTTGTGAAAAAATATTTTTTAAAAATAATAAATACTTAAAAATATAAAAAAAAATGTACTGAATTCTTGTATTTATTGTATTTTTGGTATTTAGTGAGTTTTTAAAAGATTTTTTTTATAATTTTTTATTTTTTAGGTGTATTTATGTTAGGTGTGTCTAAAAATGTTAGGTGAATTTTTTTAATTTTTAGACACACCTAACATAAATACACCTAAAAAGTAAAAAATTGTAAAAAAAAATTATTTTAATGCAACGGTCACAAAATGATTTGAATACAGTCACAAAATGGTTTGAATAAATGATTTGAGACAGCTTCATATATATACAGTCACAAAAAATCTTTGAGACAATCACAAAATAGTTTGAATAAATGCAACAGTATTTTTCTGTCACTAAAAAAAAACGACGTCGTCTTACTGTTTTAATATAACATTTCTCTTTTCACCTATTTTTTTAATCTTCATGTCACTCTGTCTCTATCTCTCTCTCTTCTCTTTCTCTCTTTCACTCATCACTCTTCTTTCTCTATCTGTCTGTCTGTCTGTCTGTCTCTCTCTCTCTTTCTCTCTCTCGTTTATCTCTCTTCTCTCTATCTCTCTTATCTGTCTTCTTTCTCTCTGTCTCTCTCGCTATCTCTCTTCTCTATATCTCTCTCGTACATCTCTCATCTCTCCCATCTGTTTTCTCTCTCTGTCTATCTCACTCATCTCTCTTCTCTATATCTCTCTTGCTCATCTTTCTTCTCTCTATCTCTCTGTCTCTATCGCTTATCTCTTTTCTCTCTCTTTTTCTATGTCTCTCTCTCTCTCTCTCTCTCTCTCTCGTTCATCTCTTTTCGCTCTCTCTCTCTCTCGCCCATCTCTCTTCTCTCTCTCTTTTTCTATGTCTCTCTCGTTCATCTCTTTTCGCTCTCTCTCTGTCTATCTCTCGCTCATCTCTTGTTTCTCTCTCTCTCTCTCATTCTCTCTTTCTATCCCTTTCTCTTTCTCTTACTCTCTCCCACTCATCACTCTTCTTTCTATCTTTCTCTTTCTGTCTGCCTCTATTTATCTGTCTGTCTCTCTCTTTCTCCTTTACTGTGTTCGCCTTGCTCACTCTCTTCCTCCCTTCTTCTCTATTTATCAAGCTCCCTCTTGATTTATCGATCCACTGCAAGAAAATGCGCTTTTAGCAACCACTTTGTGTCTCTCTCGCTCATCACTCTGTCTCTGTCTCTCTGTCTCTCTATCTCTCTTCTCTATCTGTCTCTCACTCATCTCTCTCTTACCACTCATCTCCTCTACCACCTTCACCACTACTGCCACTACTACTGTCATTACCTCTCCTCCACCGCCGCTACTCTATCTCTTCTACCACTACCACAACCACAACTTTACCACTAATCTCCTTTGCCGCCACCACCACCACCACCACCACCATCACCTCTTATCCACCACCTTCACCACTACGGCCACTCCCTCTCATCTACCACAAAAAACCTAATTCCTGATTTTTAGTATAAAAAAAAAAAAAAATAGGTTGCAGAAAAATATTTTTTATTGACCACAAAAAATTAACTTTATTTTAATGAAAAATATTTTTCATTATAATATTACCCTTACTTCTACCAAATAAAAAATAATAATAATTTTTTATTTATTAGTAATAATTTTTAAAATTTTCAACCTTAGTGACTAAATAAAAAAAAAAAAATAAAAAAAAAAAATTATTAACTACAAAAAAAATTATTTTAACAAAATTTTTTTTTTTTTTTTTTTTCATTTTGGACATAGAGGTTTTTGGCAAAAAATGAGTTTTTTTTTTTGCGACGGTAATCTTCCCCCGTCGCAAATAAAAAAATTACTAGACAAACCATGCATTTGTTGTTTAATTTTTCATTTGTGACGGTTGTACTTGACGTCGCAAAAGAAAAAAAAATCAAAATCTGATTGGCTCTCGTTTTACCCCCTCAACAAAAACTCCCCAAATTTGAAATCCCTAATTTTTGAACTAAAAATCCCCATCTCTCTCTCTCTCTCTCTCTCTCTCTCTCTCGCGACTGTGAGCAGGGCAGACGACGGCGTCGAGCGACGGCGACCGATGGCGAGCAGCAGCAGACGATAGCGTTGAGCAACGGCAGCAACAACGTGAGATGGTATCGAGCAGCGGCAGATGACGACGTGCTCTTTCTCGCACTCTCTTACCCAGCCTCGTCTCCCTCTCTAGTTTGAGCTCGTGAAACCCTCTCACTGATCTCTTTCTTGCCCTCTCACATGCACACGAGCACTGCTGGAAACCCTCTTTCTCCATTCAAATCGCACCACCGGAAACTCTATCTCTCCGTTCAAATCGCACCACCAGAAGCCCTCTTCTCTGTTCTTTTGCTTCACTGATGCGGCACCACCGAAAGCCCTCTTCTCCGTCCATTTCGCTCCAGGTATCTTCTTCTCTCTCTATATATATGTACACTCTTCGTGAATAAAGCCTTGAATCGAATGATAAAAATAAAAATAAAAATAAAAATGAGCCTAGTGTTCTTGCGGTGACACTTAATTCTGTCAAACTTCTCAAAGTTTGGCCTTTGATAACTAATTGAGAATGGAATGGTGTCATAATGAACATGATATGGATTTTGATATCCAAGCACTAGAGTAGTCATTGATGCCTGGAGTTCTTCGATTCCCTCAGATACTAATGTTTCAAAATCAGTTTGTAATGTTTGAGCTTTGCTCAGTTGTGTACACACGTTCACTTGCTGATGAACTTGCTTGGCTAGCTACTTGTGCATCTAAAAGTTGCTATTTCAGCATCTTTTTCAGCTAATTTTTATTGTTTCTTGCAACTGTTCTTGTTCTTCTATATTGACATGTCCTTGTTTTGATAATTCTCACCAATCTCTAGTCCATCCTGAAATTTTGTTACTAGTATACTTGGAAAATCATCATCTTTAAATAGAGATCCAGATTCCTATAAAGAGAATTTTCACAACTTGCGACAAAACCAAATGATTCCCTTGAGCTGACTAACCCATTTAACGTAACGTTGAGAAATCTTTAGACATAATACTGGGCTGCACTTGACTAGCAGACTTGCTTCAAATGGATGGCAGAGGAACATCCCATGATGGAAGAGGAAAATCATGGGAAGACGCATCAATTGCTAGTGATTTGGGGGAGGAATAATGTTGAATGTGTTGAATGTAAATGTAAAAACTCCACCAAGTGTGGTAAGTAGATGTGAGTGTGTTAGGTGAGTAGGTTAGTGCTATAATTAGTGCACCATATAGATAGTGGATGTAATAATGGATGTATATAGTGATCTAGATAGTGGCTATAATGGATGTATATATTATGTAAGGAGATAGGTAGTGGCTCTTAGTGGTGATAGTGGATCTCTTAGTGGTGATAGTGGATCTTAGTGGCTCAAATAGTAGCTCTTGTTCTCTCCTATATAAGGAGTGTAGTTTTCTCTTCACAAAACAAGATATTGAATACAATCAATCAATCAATATACATTATTCTCTTTCTCTATACATTAAAATCCTACATGGTATCAAAGCGGGTTTAGAACCTATTATTTTCGCTTCACCGGCGGGCGGCAACCTCGCCTTGGCCGCCCGCAGGACCTCAACCTATTCCTCTGTAATCTCTATCAATACACATATAGCTTCGAGATAATATGTCATCCTCAAAATTTCTCATCGACATTGACGAAGCTTTCAAACTCTCGAAGCTGCCAATTCTATCGCGAATGTGACCTCACTGGCCCTCGCTGAATCTGTTTGGCTAAATCATGATTTGTTAAAGCCTCAGGTCAGGGTTCGAGGGCTGGTAGAGCGAAGAGGTTAGAGAGTACTGCAAGGTACTTCAAGAGGTTGGGTAGTTTTTGGGTTTTGGGGGCAGCTACTGTGCACTGTTGTGGCTGCCGTGATCCTTTCCTTTTCTGTTGTTATTACCGGGAAGATCACTTCACCTGTTACATTTTATTCAACTGCTGGTGGAATTGCAGCCGCATACTTCACCTGTTACATTTTATTCAACTGCTGGTGGAAATGCAGCCGCATTCATTTCAGTGTTTTTGGTCATTTGGGTACATCCGTCTGTCAGACAGGCTCCGGAGAACTGCCAACGATCCTTCAAAGGCTCCTCCTCGAGCTGATGTTGTGAAAAGCTTGAAAAATGGCATAGCATTGAACCTTCTGGGAATGGGTGCTGCTATCCTCGGCATGCAAGCCACAGTGGGATTGTTGGTTGCAAAAGCCCTAACTACTTCAGCTAATCCTTATTACCAGGGGCCTGGGTCCAGCCCTGTTCTTACTTTGGATGTATTCTTGGTACAGGCATCAGTGAACACTATCCTTTCCCATTTCTTGGGGCTTGTTTCCTCGCTGGAGCTGTTACGGTCAGTGACTTTGCCACCATCAGAAAGCAATCCAGTTCCAAGGATTGCATAGCTTGGTTCCACTGGATGGTAAGCAAATACTAGTTTGAGAATTTCAGGCAAAAACCATGGACTCGTCACCGATCTACTTTGTACCACAAGACACCCTCCATCAGATCTTCTCCAACCTTCCTCTCCGTGAGATCATACGTTGCAGATCAGTCTGCAAGTACTTCAACCTGCCCTCACTTCAACCTGCCCTCAACTTTTTCTTTTTCTTTTTATTATTATTATTCTTATTTTCTCTCCTTTTTTGACAGTTTGAAAACACACAATACCTCTCTTTTTTGGGCTGTCATCTTACACCACCACCGCCTATCCCCATCTTTTCATTTTCTTTTTATCTTAATATTATCCACCCACATGGCGGTCATAACACCCAAACACAAAACCAAAAATCCATTCACAAACCAATTCGTTTTCATTCCACAAATTTGTCATTCCTTCATGTCGGGGATCAAACCCGATCACCATTTTACAGAAAAAAAAAAAAACCACAACCCATAACCACCACAAAAACCGGCCTTATTTTTTCGCCTCTTCAGCTGTTCTCTTCTTTTTGCCTTTGTCTTGGGCGTCTCTTGCCGGCACTGCCTCCGTGTTTCCCACGCCGCCGAGCACGTTCACTTCCCGTTGCTCCTCAACCGTCACATATGGCGGACCTCCAAATCTGAGCATCACGGTGGCCTTCCGCTTCAGTTCCTTGTTTTCTGCCTTCAGCACACATATCTCTGCTCGGGCATCCGTATACATGCGCTGGAGCAGAGCCAGTTGGGCTTTTACCTGCTGCACCTCATTTGTTCTACTCTGAAGCCGGTGTGACAGGTTGTTGACCGCAGTCATGGTCTCAACACATGACCTCAAAGTATAATGATTGGCTTCAATATCAGATTGAGCAGCCATTTTCTGCTCAACTGACAACATTGGAAAGTTTAATGGTGCAAAACCAGGGGCGCTTGGCCCAGGAGCGCTTAGTTGAGGTTCAAGAGCCATATTCTGGGTTGTGGCCTCGTTGAGGTCGGGAAAGAGAGTAAGACCACGGGACGACGAGGCTATGTTCTGGGTAGCTGAACAGGAAGAAGATGCCATATTCAGGGTTGGTTGTAGAATGTTTCAGAGTATCTCTCTCAGAAGTGTTACAGAGAGAACGAAGAGTTTTTTCAGCTGGTTTGTTATGCATCAGCGACAGCCTCGCCTTGGTTAAATAGGCAAGGCAAACACGCGCCTTACGTGCCTCTCAACGCTAGACGACAAATCGGCGCGCCTTTTGATGGCTCGCCTTTTGATGGCTGTCGGGCACACCTTTTGATGGCACGCCTTTTGATGGCTCGACTTTTGATGGCTGTCGGGCACACTTTTTGATGACACGACTTTTGATAAAATTGGGCACGCCTTTTATAAGGGTCCGACAAGACTCTGTAAACTGTCCCGACATTGATTCCGGTTAGCTCCTATACGGTCCGACATGACCCAAAGAACTGCTTTTCTAGCGGTCCAACATGACCCAAGAACTGCTTTTCTACGGTCCGACATGACCCAAGAAATCGCTTTTCTACAACGGTCCGACATGACCTCAGAACTGCTTTCTACAACGGTCCGACATGTCCCCAAAAACTGTTTTCTACATCGGTACGATACGACCCCATAAACTATCTTCTACAACGGTCCGACATGACCCCATAAACTGTCTTCTACAACGGTCTGACACGACCATACAGTGTCTCCTATCTACTTTTATTTGTCAGATTATTTTTCCTGTTTTGTTACTTTCTCTCCAAACTTAAGTTGGTTAGTTCCTATCCCCCTTGAGTTTGAGGGGGGCTGTTGAATGTGTTGAATGTAAATGTAAAAACTCCACCAAGTGTGGTAAGTAGATGTGAGTGTGTTAGGTGAGTAGGTTAGTGCTATAATTAGTGCACCATATAGATAGTGGATGTAATAATGGATGTATATAGTGATCTAGATAGTGGCTATAATGGATGTATATATTATGTAAGGAGATAGGTAGTGGCTCTTAGTGGTGATAGTGGATCTCTTAGTGGTGATAGTGGATCTTAGTGGCTCAAATAGTAGCTCTTGTTCTCTCCTATATAAGGAGTGTAGTTTTCTCTTCACAAAACAAGATATTGAATACAATCAATCAATCAATATACATTATTCTCTTTCTCTATACATTAAAATCCTACAAATAAAGAATGTAATAATCATCTGAAACAGCCACACACACACCCTTAGAACTTGGTTCTTCTTGTCCTCCTGAAATTCCTCGCTTGACCTATGATGAAGAGGTGAATAAAATAGCATTGCAATTTCTCTGTGTGTGTATGTGTGTGCACACGCGTGCGTATGTGTGTGTGCATGTGCATATGCCCAATTAAGTATACTAGCAACTAGTTGTAATGCTAATTGTTCTTCTTGTAGGATTTGGATATTTCTTCTAATCAACATGCTCTTGCTTTTCCCTCATTTATGGGTCTCGGAAATAGAAGCCATTCAGTCCCTTCTCTTGCTCCATCCGTGTCTTGTATGTTATTTTACTTCGTCAAATTATGTTTATAGATGCTTGGAACAAATTTTATTTTAGATTGTGAAATTTGTGTTTTCAATGTCTTAGCACAACCCAGATCAATGGTTCCAGAAAATGACATAGCTCTATATGGGTATGGGAGTGTGGCATGGAAGGAACGAATGGAGGAGTGGAAGAAAACACAGGGTGATAATCTTCAGGTGGCCAATCATCAAGGAAGTAGTAGTGGTTGGGACCTTGACGGGGAACTAGATACTTTTGACTTGCCTATGTAAGCTACTACGTATCATTTTTCTAGTTTCTTGTTGTATAGCTTTTTATTTTTATTTTTTTAATGGAAAAGAGGGGAAACACCATGTGCACCTTATAACTAGAAATAAAAATGGCATAACTTCATTTTTCTGACACATAACGAAAAAAAAAAGAAAAAAATGTCATAACTAAACACAACATGAGACATAACTAAAGAACTCATGAGTTATAACTAAAATAATGTCATAACTAAAGAAGAAAATTGGTCACAACTAAAGAAAAAAATGGCATAACTAGAGGTGCATATGGTATATCCTTTTCAAAGGGGTGTATATTAGAATTTCCCGGAAGAGAGAGACCCAAAATATTTTATGTGAACAATACATTTTCAGCAAAATAGAGGATTGTAAGAATCACTTAGAAGAAGCAATTTCATGCCATGTCCTGTTAAACATGTTCAGTTCTAAGAAAATATGTTAAGAGTCTTTCACAAATAAATGTAACATGCAAATTGTATTGCGGCTAGCTGTTGATCAAAGCACCTAGCTGCGCTTAAGCAACAAACTGTGGATATTACAAGCAAACCACATTGCAAAAATTGGTTGTGTGCAATTGATGTTTTATGAGATCACTTATGACTTCTTATCTTATACCATGACTCTTGGACTTTTTCTTTGGCTTGGATTGTTAGCAACAAAGTTCTGAAACACTAGTTTGGCATCCCTTCTTGCCCTTAACTTTGTGTTAAAGAATAGAGGTTCATGAGGGAGAATTCATTATTTCCTAAAATTAAATGGGAAGTATATGTGTCTGCTCACATCTTGTTGATTTTGTATTGTCCCTAAATCATCAGTTGAAGAAAGTGGACACATGATAATGGAACCAACAAAAACAAAATAAAATAAAAAACAGAAGAGAAAAAGAAAAACAAAGAATCACATGCCTATGCCTTATCTTATGAGAATACTAATCTCCAATAAGAATTGAAAAATGAAACATACTAGGCCTTTTGTTTTCAGTTTCAAAATGAGATAATATTAGGCCTTTTTTCTGTTTTCCTTTTTTTTTTTTTTTTCCAGAAATGCAAAAAAACTTGTTAGGTAAACTATTTTTTAAGTGTTGTAGAACTTCTCATTGACATATTTATGGAAATAGGAAAAACCAAAAAACAAAGAACAAAACCAAAAAAGCCCTAAACTTGCAACTGCTAGAGTCTAGTGCACTTTGGTAGTTGGCTCGTCATCTTAAACAAGCTAGTTTCTTAAGAAACTTGGAATTTAAGTGTTAACGCCCCAAAATCACCAAACGGCATTGGACTTGCACAAAACTTGACACACATGACCGTCTAGGCACGAGAAACTTGTGGGAGAAGGCGAGACTTGAATCGGATTACTGGTTTGGGAGTTAGAGTTCGATTTCACTTTAGACAAACTAGTTTATCAAGAAACTTAGAATTCGAGTGTTAACACCCCAAAATCACCAAACAACGTCGGAGTAGCACGAAACTTGGCACACACGACCGTCTAGGCACGAGAGACTTGTGGGAGAAGACGGGACTTGAATTGGATTCTTGGTTTGAGAGTTAGAGCCCGATTTCACTTTAGACAAACTAGTTTCTTAAAAAACTTAGAATTCGAGTATTAACGCCCCAAAATCACCAAACGGTGTCGGACTAGCACGAAACTTGGCGTACACGACCATCTAGGCACAAGACTCGTGGAAGAAGACGGGACTTGAATCGGATTTCCGGTTTGAGAGTTAGAGCCTGATTTCACTCTAGACAAACTAGTTTCTTAAGAAACTTAGAATTCGAATGTTAACGCCCCAAAATCTCCAAACGGCGTCAGAGTAGCACGAAACATGGCGCACATGAGTTACGACTATCTAGGCACGAGAAACTTGTGGGAGAGGACGGGACTCGAATCGGACTCCCGGTTTGGGAGTTAAAGCCTGATTTCACTCTAGACAAACTAATTTTTTAAGAAACTTAGAATTTGAGTGTTAACGTCCCAAAATCATCAAACAGCATCGGAGTAGCATGAAACTTGGTACACACGACCGCCTAGGCACGAGAGACTTGTGGGAGAAGACGGGACTTGAATCGGATTCCCGGTTTAGGAGTTAGAGCCCGATTTCACTTTAGACAAACTAGTTTCTTAAGAAACTTAGAATTCGAGTGTTAACGCCCCAAAATTACCAAACGGTGTCAGACTAGCACGAAACTTGGCACACACGACCGCCTAGGCACGAGAGACTTGTGGGAGAAGACAGGACTTGAATCCGATTCCCAGTTTGGGAGTTAGAGCCCGATTTCACTTTAGACAAACTAGTTTCTTAAGAAACTTAGAATTCGAGTGTTAATGCCCCAAAATCTCCAAACGGCGTTGGATTAGCACGAAACTTGGCACACACGACCGCCTAGGCACGAGAGACTTATGGGAGAAGACGGGACTTAAATCGGATTATCGGTTTGGGAGTTAGAGTCCGATTTCACTCTAAACAAATTAGTTTCTTAAGAAGTTTAGAATTCAAGTGTTAACGCCCCAAAATCTCCAAACGGCATCAGACTAGCACGAAACTTGGCACACACGACCGCCTAGGCACAAGAGACTTGTGAGAGAAGACGGGACTTGAATTAGATTTCCGATTTAGCAGTTAGAGCCCGATTTCACTTTAGACAAACTAGTTTCTTAAGAAACTTAGAATTCGAGTGTTAACGCCCCAAAATCACCAAACGGCATCGGAGTAGCATGAAACTTGGCACACACGACTGTCTAGGCACGAGAGACTTGTGGGAGAAGACGGGACTCGCATCGGATTCCCAGTTTGGAAGTTAGAGCCGGATTTCACTTTAGACAAACTATTTTCTTAAGAAACTTAGAATTGGAGGTGTTATCGTCCCAAAATCACCAAACGGCGTCAGAGTAGCACAAAACTTGGCACACACGACCGCCTAGGTACGAGAGACTTGTAGGAGAAGACGTGACTTGCATCGGATTCCCGGTTTGGGAGTTCGAGCCCGATTTCACTTTAGACAAACTAGTTTCTTAAGAAACTTAGAATTCAAGTGTTAATGCCCCAAAATCTCCAAACGGCATTGGAGTAGCACGAAACTTGGCACACACGACCACCTAGGCACGAGAGACTTGTGGGAGAAGACGGGACTTGAATCGGATTCCCGGTTTGGGAGTTAGAGCCCGATTTCACTCTAAACAAACTAGTTTCTTAAAAAACTTAGAATTCGAGTGTTAACGCCCCAAAATCTCCAAACGGTATCGGAGTAGCATGAAACTTGGCACACACGACCATCTAGGCACGAGAAACTTGTGGGAGAGGACGGGACTTGAATCGGATTCCCGGTTTGGGAGTTAGAGCCCGATTTCACTTTAGACAAGCTAGTTTCTTAAGAAACTTAGAATTTGAGTGTTAACACCCCAAAATCACGAAACGACGTCGGACTAACACAAAACTTGGCACACACGACCGCCTAAGCACGAGAGACTTGTGGGAGAAGATGGGACTTGAATCGGATTCCTAGTTTGGGAGTTAGAGCCCGATAGTTTCATGCTTCGAATAAATGATCACGTTATTCTTACTATTTGTATTTCCTTTTCAAAATAGTTGTTAATTTCATACTCAAATTTTAATTTTTTATTAAAGTTCCTAGTCGTACCACGAAATTTAAATTCCATTGACATTTTTTTTTTTTGCAGATATTTCCCGAGTAGGTGTTTGCTTATTGTGGAATGCGTGCTTGTGAATAATGCGACTAACTTTTGGTTTTGTACCACACATGATGAGGAAAACTTTTAATTTTGGTTTATGTTACTTTGAATTATGTACAACATTATGTCTTTAAACATTATGTATGTATTATGGAACATTATGTAGTGGGGTAAATTTTATTAATGTGTAATTATGGATGTAAGAATACTTTTTTTATGGAGAAATTGTTATTTCTATATAGGAATTTTTTTTATTATTATAAAATTATTAATTTCTTTTTCAATTGTTTTTTATTTAATACAGGTAATTTTTATATTTTTAATAATTATATTGTGGGATTTTTTTTTTTTTTGAGACGGCACCACACCGTCGCAAAAAAAAAAAAAATGTAATTTTCATATTTTTTTATTAATTTATTGTAGGTTTTTTTTTTTTTTTTTTTTTACAACGGCACTACACCGTCGCCAAAAACATTGAAATCATTAGCGACAGGGGGTCATACCGTCGAAAAAAAAAATAAAATTATTAGAGGCAGCATGTGTTGCTGTCTCAAAAAAGAGTATTAGCGACGTCAAAATATTACCGTCGCAAAAGATCTCACCCTTTACTCATTATTGCCGACAGAAAAAATGCCGTGGCAAAAAGTCACGCTTGCTGTCTCAAAAAAATTGCGCTAAAACTTTTTTGTCACCCCCTCTGTTGTGACCTCTCCTTTGCCGTTGCTAAAAGTCTATTGCTATCGCTAAAGGTTTTTTGAGACGGCACTTTAGGTATTAGTGATAGCATGGTGCCATCGCAAAAGGTCAAATTTTTTGTAGTGACGTTATAAATTGTTAAAATCATTCACAACTCACTTAGCATTGTAAATAATAAATTGTAATGTAGTTGTTGAGATTTTTTAGGCCTTCAATCATAGTGGAATGGTGAATGCTAATTAAAAATGTTATTTTTTAAAAAACATTCGAAATCGATGATTCCTTCTTAATCATTGTGGATGAAATGGTTAGATTTAAGAATGACTTTTGAGGAAATGTATAATTATATGCGTATTTTGGATAATAGAAAAGAGGACTTCATCTATATATGTATTACATGGAGTATTCATCATCATACACATGTATAGTACTATATTAAATTGAATTATTGGGAACACTACTTATGTCCACCCCTCATTGTTGAATATATTTCAAGTGCAGATATGGATATTTTATTTGAGTTAAGATGCTCCTTGATGTTTTTCGGCCACAGGGCCTTCTACATGTAGACGGAATGCCATTGTTGGATATTGGGGTTAAGCCATTTTTCACTTATGTAAGTGTAAATCTAAGGACACTTTTATCATTTATAATTGGTACATCATATCTATATATAAGAGGGGACACTTTTATCATTTATAATTGGTACATCATACGTATGTATAAGAGGAAATTTTTATCGTTAAATATTATTATAATTTTAGCGTCGGCATATTTATTTATAAAAATGATTAATGATAATAGATATAACAACATAAATTGAATTCTAAAATACGAGACATTACAATGCATATGATATGCACCAATTAGGGTGCACACCATATGATTTCCCCAAAATTGAATAGCTATTAATTCCTTAACAAAAACAACGGTAATAATTTAATAAATTCACATAACCCCATGATTATCCATTTGGTTCAAAACATGTAACATAAAATTGATTAGGAATATTGAAAACTAAATTAATATATAATATCTAAAAGGAATCATTAATTTGATTTTCAAAATTTAAAATATTTAAATACAAATGAAGCAATAATTTATTTTTGAAAATACTAAAAAGCCCCGAGATATTAATTTTTGATTATTTATCAATTTTAACCAATAAATAGCAATCTCAATCAAACAATCAAAGACAAATCGACACAACGATTTTAACGTGGAAAAATCACAATTGGAGCGCCTCCAATTGTGATAAAAAAATAATGGGCTAAAGCCACAAAACAATCCACTAAGAAAACAAAAAGGAATTACACAAGTGTACTCTCAATTACCTAGTGAATCCACGCCCAAATTGAACCGACCTCAATGTGCCTCTTCCACCATCGTCTTCACCTCGGAATTGTCTTATCCAACGTTGAATCCACAACACTGATATCGAATCCACGACCATGAGCCACTCCGGAATCCACCAAAGCTTCAGGCTCAAGTTCCACGGAATTCAGCAAAGAACAACTCTCTCTTTTGTGAATAAAACAAAATAAACAAACCCTTTAATATAATCTACTCAATTCATGATATGAACTCTTACAAATATTAAAGGAAACAAGCAAAGAAGCTCTAGATGAAAACCGTAATACTCAAGAAGAATATCTAGAAGTCATATCCTAAAATCTGACTAAAACACAACTTTATAGCAAACAGGGCCGTGATGGTCGCTCGAGCGAAGGAATGCTCGCTCGAGCAAATAATAAATCTTCTCAGTATTTTTGCAGTCAGTGAAAACTTCTAGGACCAAAGATTCTTCGCTCGAGCGAACAAACAACTTCGACTGCATTTTTGCTTTTTGATAGGGTTAAGAGCACAAATTCCTCGGCATAAACATAATTCGAGTTGGATTCATATCTAAATACTCATAGTCTCACTTAAATAAAAGAACAAATAAAAATTACAACTAAAAGAAGTTTTGTCAAACGGGATTACCAATTACAAAAACCTAACAATTTTATTAAAATATAACATTACACACATGATTAGCTTCCATGTATGTACCAACCTAGTTAAGATATGTTTATGCAGTTTGTTTAGTTCCACGCCTTTTGTTTTCTTTTTTTTTATTTGTTAAGATAATTGTATAAAGAAACAAAAGAAAATAGAATCTCTGTATATTGAATGATATTGTATAATATTGTGTTGAATTATTACAATAGGCCACCTATATATAAGACTTATATGTAGTGTTAATCAAGAAGACATGAGAATAAGAAAACCTATAAAAATATGAAAACCAAACAAATATGGAAAATAATATATTTTAGATATGTTTTAAAATCCCCCTGAAAGTCAATTAGGTAAACTAACTTGAGTTTAAAAGAACAAAACAAAAAATAAAGGAAAGTTCACGGTGCATGACAAACGAAAGAGCCTACTAGGGGCAATTAAGAAAAGTCTGCTGCTAAGGAAAATGAAAGAGCCTTCTAGGAGTGATTGAGAAGAATTTGCTGCTAAGGCAAACGATAAGCACCTGCTAAGGGTGATTTTGAACGACGTATTCACTAAGGGAGAGGATTGGGATGCGACTGCTGTGATGGGCCTTGAGAGAAGCTTGAATAAGAACGGATGTTGAATCAACAAATGTAGCGCATACATAATTTGTGACGTGTTACTGAACAGTGATAGCAAGAAATGAAAGATTGCGCCAGGGGGCGACTTATGATAGAGTACACCAATGGGTGACTTAGGTGGTGCACTAAGGGGCAGCTTGGATGGTTCAAATGGTGTATCTCCATACTCACCATAATACAGGTATATTACCTCTCCTCATACTCAAACTGATTTTAAGATAGAAACCTATTTGAGGTTGAAAGGGAGAGACTTGAAAGAGAATGCAGAAGCACAAAATAAATAAATAAATAGATTTTGATCTGGATTCAAATCTACATTGAAGAAGCGAAAGATTGAGATTTGACTATCGTAGTGAAGGTGGTGGTTGATTGGTTGCTAACAGATATGTGTTGAAACTCCAGCGGGTAACAAAGGCAAGGTTGCCAATCGGTTGCCTGCCGATGAACTAAAAAGATAAGCTGGATCTTATAGCTATAATATCATATTAAAATAATTGTATAGAGAGAAAGAGAGAGAGAGAGAGAGAGAGAGAGAAGAAAATCTCTGTATGTTGAATAATATTGTATAATATTATGTTGAAATATTACAATAGGTGGCCTATATATAGAACTTGTGGGAGAGTATTTTTGTAATGACAGCACATGGCCAAAGGTGATGCCGACATGTCAGCCGACGTGCCACGTGGCATGGTCATGCTACCGAGGTGATCTCGGCTAGGCCGAAGTTATCTGCGGAAATACCGGAATCCGGGATAAGCGGATAGGGGACAAGAGTCCTATATAATTAATGGTTCTAGTCTAGATAAAGATAAAGCTCGTAGGGAGTTTATCATATCTAGCTAGGAATCCAAGATAAGCATGATGAGCTTGAATCCCATGAAGTAGAGACTTCTAGGGGAGTTGACAATTAATGACTATAAATACGAGGCACCCACATAGGTCTAAGGTATGTGTGTTTCATATGAGTTTTATGTTTTTATGCTCAAACTAGTGAGTTGAATAGTTGATTATTATCTTTGAGAGATTACTGACTTGATCGTCAGAATGCCCCCGGGTGGAAGAACCATCGCTGGAGTCCTAACTTCTTTGCAGGTTGTTCAGGTTTAATCTATTCTGCCGGTGCTCTCCAGCTAAGTTCCCCGTTTGGTTGTGTGGTCAAAAATCAACACCCCTAATTTGGCGCTGTTTGTGGGAACTTAAGGAGAATAGATGGCCAACAACACAACAGGAGAGAAGGACAGGGATGATGTCAACAACAAGAGCTACGAGTACATGGAGCCCAGTGGAGGAAAAGAGCCAAACAACGAAGAAACCCAGGACCTGAATCTGGGCAGGAAGGACGTCGGCAAGGAGGGGAACACTGCAAAAAAGACCAACCGAGGAGAATACTACAGTGAGGGCAACCTCCGGGTATGGAAAGACAAGTGCCTGAAGAGGGACAGCGAGGTAAAAGAGATGAGCAAGAAGTTAGTCAACCTGTAATCTATGGTCCACTTCTTAATGGCAAACAGCGTGATGCAATCACCATATCCTCTAAATGACACTCTGGCTCCGGCTGGCGGAGACGATGTCTAGAAAGGGAGGTAGAAGTCAGTCACAGTTGCACCACGATATGGAAGGGAAAGTGACCATTCACATCGACCATCGAGAGACGTCGGCCATACGGCATTCGTGTGAGAGCAGTCGCAGAGGACGACACGGACGAAGGAGGCACATGTCAAAGAACATCGGCATGTCCAAGGGAAGGAACTGTGCTTTGACGAGACCAACGAAAAAAAATCCAAGAGAGTAGACAACGACACGGGAAGTAGTGTCCCGAAGAGATTGAAGTCTATTGATAGCCGAGCCCCTAGACAAGAGAATGAGGATTTGAGGAACTATATCCAAAGGAAGCGCAAGAACGCTGAGGTAACGTCTACCGTAAAACCAAGGACGCCGTTCTCGATGGAGCTGGAAGCATACGAGGCCCCGAAGAGATTTACCATGCCGAGGTTTCAAATATATGATGGTAAGACCGACCCCAACTTTCATGTCGGTTTATACCTGAACTCCATGGCATTATGGACAAGACATGAGCAGCTGCTATGCAAAGTATTCCCTTCCAACTTTGGGGAGATTGCATCTGACTGGTTTCACAAGTTGCCGAAAGGAACCGTGAAAAGTTGGGAAGGCCTGGCCGAGATGTTTGTGGCCAGGTTTGTCACAAACAAGCTGCAGCCACTAAGGGTAGACTCCTTGATGGCTTTAAGCATTGAGGAGGGCGAGAGCCTCAGGGTCTATACCAAAAGGTACTATGAGACGTTCAACCGAATGCTGGCATGCAACTAAAAGGTAGCAATAGTCTCGTTAAAAAACGGCCTAGATGACGAGTGCCCACTTCGGAATTCACTAGCAAAAACACTACCGACGAGCATGGAAGATCTTATGGCACAGATAGAAAAATATGCTAGAGCGGAAGAGGATGCACCAAAGGCGAAGGCACCGAAACAGGAGAAGAAGAATGGCTCGCCGAAGCGAGGCCGAGGTAATGCCACGAAGAACAGGTAGGAAGTCGACCTAAGATCTGCACAGGCAGTTACCATAGTGTTTAAGATCCCCATCCATAAGGTTTTGGAAAGGATCAAGAACCAGCCGTATTACAGGGCGCTGGAGAAAGTTCACGGTGAGTTCATGGGAAGGGGCATTGGGAAGCACTGTACTTATCACAATGCAGATGAACACTTCATACAGGGGTGCAGAGCCTTGAAAACATATTTGGAAGAGTTGGTGAGACAGGGCCATTTAAGGGACCTGGTAGATGAGGCCAGAACAAGGGAAGAACATGCAAGGTTTCCCGTTGCATCGGTAGCACCACCACCACCTCCTCCACAGTAGGCAGATGGACCTCGGGTGATTAATGTGATTCACTTAAAGGTCCATGAGAACGATGTACAAGGGGAGACGCAAAGGGTGAGACACCTACAGCATGTGCATCAGGTCCAGCAGAAAAGGCCTCGGATAAGTGAGTATCAAGGGCATATAATCTCTTTTAGTGAAGCCGACCTAGATATAGTACAACATCCACACAACGATACTCTGGTCGTAACCCTCAGGATTGGAGAATGCTAGGTAAAATGCATTATGATTGACCAAGATAGTTCTTGTGACATTATATATGTAAAGTGTTACAAGGAACTAGGCCTTCACCAAGATGATCTGGAGCAATCCAACAGCCCAATGGTTGGATTCAATGATACGCCGACGTGGCCACTGGAGACAACAAGCCTGGATGTGCAGGTAGGGAGTAAGAAAATAAGTACAGAATTCACTGTAATTAACACCCTCCTCCCCTTGTAATGTGATTCTGGGAAGACCATGGTTGCATGCAATGAGGGTTGTTCCCTCAACGCTGCACCAGTTATTACGGTTTCCATCAGAACAAGGGATAGAAGAGGTCAGAGGAGATCAAGTGCAGGCAAAAAATTACTCCATGGCAGCAATGAAGATCGCCTGTACTGTGTGTGAAGCAGAAACAGTGGAAATAAAGGACAAAGACAAAAAAGTACTGGAAGATGTCAGCAAAGAACCAACCGACAAGAGCGAGGAAGCCCTGAAGAAGATATTAGTCTAGGAAGGAAATGAAGAACGCTTATTTCTTCTCGGCTCTAGCCTGCCGAGGAAGAAGAGAAAGAGTTAGAAACATTCCTACGAGCGAATATAGAAGTATTTACCTGGACACCATATGAGATGTCTGGCATTGACTCCGAGGTCACGTGCCACAGACTTAATGTGGACAGGTCGGCACAACCTATAATCCAAAGAGCAAGAAGGCCGATATTGCTACACGTGGAAGCAGTGGAGGAAAAAGTAGATAAACTGTTGGAAGCCTAGGCCATCAGGGAAGTGAATTACCCAACCTGGCTGTCCAACACAGTTGTTGTAAAGAAGAAGAATGGGAAGTGAAGGGTTTGTATAGATTTCACAAGCCTCAATAAAGCTTGCCCCAAAGACAGCTTCCCCCTCCCAAAGATTGACCAGCTAGTAGATGCCACTTCAAGACATAAGAGAATGAGTTTCTTGGATGCATACAGGGGATATCACCAGATTGCAATGTATCCCCCAGATGAGGAGAAGACTGCATTCATCACCCCGAAAGGGCTGTATTGTCATAGAATGATGCCCTTTGGGTTGAAGAATGCAGGAGCAACTTACCAGAGGTTGGTAACTAAGATGTTTAAACATGAGATCGGCAAAACAGTGGAGGTCTACATAGATGACATGGTCGTGAAGACCAGAGAACCTCAGGACCATTTGGCTGACTTGAAGAAAGTTTTTGACGTCCTAAGGACATATCGGCTTCGACTCAATGCTTCAAAGTGCGCATTTGGAGTCGGATCCGGTAAGTTCCTAGGATACCTGGTTACTAGAAGGGGCATTGAGGCATGCCCAAACCAAATCAAAGCCATAGTTGAACTGAAGAGCCCGACATCAGCAAAACAAGTACAAATGCTGACTGGCAGGGCAGCAGCATTGACAGATTTATCAGCTAAAGTTCTGATAAATGTAAACCATTTTTTAGTTTACTGAAGAAGGCCACAGATTTTCTGTGGATAGAAGAATGTGAAGTCGTCCTAGCCGACTTGAAGAAATACCTGACAACAGCTCTAGTTTTGTCAAATCCAATTCCTGGAGAAAAATTGTTCCTCTACTTAGCTATTTCAGAACATGCAGTAAGTGCAGTGATAATCCGAGAAAGCGAGGGAGAGCAGAAGGTGGTTTACTACGTGAGTAAAACCCTAGCAAGTGCAGAATCCAGGTGTCTACCCTTAGAGAAGTTGACACTTGCTCTAGTAATAGCCTCAAAGAAGCTGAATCACTATTTTCAAGCCCACAAGATTGTAGTGCTGATAGAGCATCCATTGAAGTCCCTGTTGC
The DNA here is from genome assembly GCA_025200525.1 of Camellia lanceoleosa. Classification (NCBI taxonomy): domain Eukaryota; kingdom Viridiplantae; phylum Streptophyta; class Magnoliopsida; order Ericales; family Theaceae; genus Camellia; species Camellia lanceoleosa. The sequence continues at coordinate 733,418 of JANUSC010000025.1, read as the reverse complement.
AGCATGGGGATCTAACAGGAAGAATAGCCAGATAGGTAGTGGTTTGGGCCAATATGACTTAGAATTCAGGCCTAGAACAGCCATCAAAGGCCAGGTCCTAACCGACTTCATAGTAGAGTTCACTCCAGGTGCCAACCAACCGCGGGCTCCGTTGAGCCGAGGTCATAGTTGCCCAGAAGATTCAGAAGAGACCCCAGCAGAGTAGAAGATAGAACAAATTAAACCTTGCAGCATTTACATCGGTGATTCTTTCCGCCTATTTGTACATGGAAGTTCAAACCGGCAAGGAGGGGGGGGGCAGGAGTTGTCCTGATATTACCAGATGAGCAAATGATAGAGAAGGCAATTCGTTTGGGGTTCAAAGCCTCAAACAACGAGGCAGAATATGAGGCCTTGATTGCAGGACTGAAATTAGCAGCAGCAATGGAAGTAGAGGAAGTGGTAGTCTATTGTGACTCCCAACTTATTGTGAATCAGACAACGAGCGAGTATGCAGCCCAAGATGAGAGAATGGTGGCCTACGTCAAAGAGGTCACCAAGATGTTAGCCTTGTTTCACGATTGTCGGCTACAACAAGTCAGCCGAGCTGATAACAGTCACGCCAATGCACTAGCCAACCTTGCCAATGCAATGAAGTCAGGAGAGACAAGGACAATCATGGTGGATTACTTGTCGGGACCGAGTTTCGAAACCACAGAGCATGAGGCAATGTCTGTGGAATTGGGGCCTAGCTGGATGGATGCCATAATAGTGTTCCTAAGGGATGGCAAACTGCAAAAAGACAGGAGGGATGCACACAAGACAAGGTTGAAGTCAGCCAGATTCTACATATCAGCCGACGGTTATCTGTACAGAAGATCCTTCACTGGGCCACTTTTGAGATGTGTTCACCCCTCCCAGGTTGAAGATTTTTTGTATGAAATTCATAAAAGAATATGTAAAAGCCATGCTGGGGGGCTGGTCACTTGCTCATAGGGCCATAACCCAGGGGTACTAGTGCCCCTACATGCAAAAGGATGTTGAAGCCTATGTCAGGAAGTGTGAGAAGTGCCAAAAGTTTGCACCTTTAATATGCCAGCCAGCAGCAGATTTAAACCCAGTATCTAGCCATTAGCCTTTCGCCCAGTGGGGCATGGATCTCATTGGGCCATTACCCTAGGCCACTGGGCAAAGAAAGTTTTTGTTAGTAACAACAGACTACTTTACAAAATGGGTAGAAGCCGAACCCCTAGCAAAGATTAGAGATATTGATGTGAAGAGCTTTATTTGGAAGAACATAATCACCAGATTTGGGATTCCAAGAGTCATCATAGCTAATAATGGCACTCAATTTGATAGTAAGCTGATTAAAAGCTTTTGTGCCAAGTACAAGATCAAAAACTACTACTCTACTCTCAACTTTCCCCAGAGTAATGGCCAAGCAGAAGCATCCAATAAGACCATCTTGGATGGGATCAAGAAGAGGCTAGAAGCAACCAAAGGGAAACGGGTAGACGAGTTACCAAATGTACTTTGGGCATATCGGACAACGCCAAGAAGATCAATTGGAGAATTTTCATTTGCTATGGCTTATGGCACTGAAGCAGTAATCCCACTGGAGGTCGGCATCCTTGGAGTCAGAACCCAGGGAGTAGAAAATGGGACGAACGAGGCATTCTTAGCCCGAGATCTGGACCTAATAGAGGAAAGAAGAGAAAGAGCAACAATCAGGCTAGGGACATACCAGCAGTAGCTTACCAAAGCTTACAACAGGAAGGTGAATCCAAGGGAGTTCAAGATTAGGGATTTGGTCCTAAGGAAAGTGGTCGGCAACAAAAAGGACCCTAGGGAAGGCAAGCTTGGCCCGAATTGGGAGGGGCCCTACAGAATCACGTCGGCAGCCGGCAGTGGAGCATATCGGCTAGAGGATAGCGATGGCAAGGAGTTGCCAAGACCTTGGAATGCTTGCAATCTGAAGTTCTTTTATCATTAGTTTACTTTTGAGATTGATGTAGTACGTTAATGGTGGAAGTTTAATAAAAAAGCTAGCCCAGTTCTTTATACTTGTTTGACTATGCTTCTGATCAACACATATTGAGTAACTTAGACTTGCTATGTAGCCGAGTTGAATTATACTGGCACATAGTAGAGTTGAACTAAGTTGAATTAAGTAACTTAGACTTGCTATGTAGCCGAGTTGAGTTATACTAGCACATAGTAGAGTTGAACTAAGTTGAATTGAGTAACTTTGACTTGCTATGTGGCTGAGTTAAATTATACTGGCACATAGTAGAGTTGGACTAAGTTGAATTGAGTAACTTAGACTTGCTATGTGGCCGAGTTGAATTATACTGGCACATAGTGGAGTTGAACTAAGTTGAATTGAGTAACTTAAACCCGTTATGCGGCCGAGATGAATTATATTGGCACATAATGCAGTTGAACTAAGTTGAGAAAATCTAAAACCAGCTATTTTTTGGCAGAGTTGAAATGAACACTGGCAGAACACTTCCTTAATGTGATCCTAAGTGCTACTTATGTTCACATTAGGGGGGCATGGAGAAGGAATGATAATTAAAGAGCAAGGAATGTCAACACTTGTTGAAATTTTTAAAGCAATTTACAAGCTGAGCTAGCCGATATTATGAAGTCTACCACTTGTTGAAATTTTAGCGCAATTTACACTTTGAGTTAGCCGAGATTACGAAGGCTTTAACACTTGTTGAAATTTCAGAACAATTTACAAGTTAAGTTAGCCGAGATTATTTATACTTGTTGAAATTTCAGAAAAATTTACAAGTTAAAATAGCCGAGATGATTTACCGAGGTTATGTCGATCCGAGATATTTTACCCCGAAGTAATTTGAAGATTATACTTGAAGGAAGTAGAAAAATATTCTAAAATATTCTAAGTATGGAGAAACACACAAGTAATAAGCATACATGAAGGAGGCAACCAACACTTAGAAGAAAAAAGAAGAACATACATTAGAAAGAAGACTTGTCCATTAAAAGAGGCACTTCGGCCTAGCAAAGACGATTACTTGTTCAATTACAAAGCAGTGGTGCATTGGCCAAAAGCAAACTAGTGTTCAAGAAACAAAAAGAAGTTACAAGTTACATTGTTCAGAAACAAAAGTACAAAATGAAAAAACTAAGCATTTGGTTCTGGGGAAGTAACTTCGAGCTGATCTGCTCTGGCAGTTAACAGTGCTTCAGCCTTGGCAGTCAGTTGTGCTTCAACCTCGGCATCGATTTCCCGAAGAGTTTGTTCAACACTCCTCTCCGCCTCAACCTCGGCTTCATTGGCAATCTTCTTCAGCGAAGCAGTCCTGGGAACCTCATCCTCATCCTGCGTCAAGTCAAGGACTTGCTTAGGTGGAGCTAAGGGTTTGGTCCCAGGAGCTGCCACATCCTCATCAGCCTTGGATTCATCATCCTCAGCTTCATCTTCGGATGCCTGGGGAGTTGGAGGGAATGGAACTTGAAACTTTGAAATGTCGCGCAGGGGGGAGTCGTTGGGTATGGAAAGCTTGTCCAAAGCCGCTGTCCAGCCGAGGTAAAAGCCATGGTTAACACCTTTGTTGACCTGGGCCTTATATGCGTCTCAGATAGTAGCCTGCCCCTCCGTGAACGTTTTTTCATTGGTCGCCTCGATCTCGACTTTCTTGGTGGCGAGGGTGCTTTGGAGTTCAGCTTGGGCCTCGGCCTTCTTCTCCTCAGCTTTCTTGGCTTTGGCTTTGAGCACCGCTGCAATGGCCTCGGCCACCCCCGCCCTTTCCTCGGCTTCATTCTGAGCGGTCTTCACTGCCTTGGCTTCGTCAAGCAACTTCTTCACCTTGGCCTCAGCCTTGTTCAAGAAGGCAAGGTGACCAAAAGCTTCCTTGGTCTTTTTCACCAACTCCTTCTTGAACTCCTCAACTTTGGTTGCGAAGGAGTGGGCATGCTGAATGGCCTAAAAGGAAGCAAAGCAGGGAGAGTTAGTAAAAAGATTTACGAAGTATGAAGGCATGTAAAATTTAGGAATGGCAAGTTAAGTGTTGAAAGTTTACCAAGATAGAATACTGCATCATCAGAGCATAATTTTCATACTCGCTGATCTCGGCCATGCGGTTGAGGTCGGTTGGGAGCAGGACTGCGGTTGAGAGGCCAACGGCGACCTCAATGTTGTCAATGGCACTGTCCCCAGTGGTCACCGGCCTATCGCCGGCCGAGATCATTGGGGCCCAGGGCTCATTGGCCTTGAAAGACTCTAGCCTAGCTGAGGAGAAGGACCTCGGCTTTTTTGATTTTGGTGCGTTGGAAGCCTCGGCCTCAGCTGGCCTCTTCTCAGAAGCAATTGTAATCTTCTCCACCTCGGCTAGCCTTGAGATCGGCAAGCTGTCCTCGGTGTCGATTTGCGTAGTTGTAGAACCTCGGCTAAACCCTAGATGACTCTAAGCTAAATGAATATGAAGATCTAGAGGTGTTCTGTGGTTCGGTTTTCCTAAGGGACGTGGTTCTGAGACAAATCCCAATTCTAAGACTATGCAGAAAATAGAAATGAGGGCAAGAATATGGAAATGCAGCATGAAAAACAGAAGAGAAAAATCAGAATCAAGAAGGCACAAATGTCACAGAAAGCAAGAAAGTACAAACCTTAGGGTACTAAGTGGATATGAGTATTACAGTAGGCAAAACACATAGAAAATCACATATCAGACAAGTCCAAGACACAAGTGAGTGTGTGAAAGCAAATGTGTACGCATCAACAAGTAGTGCAAGCAATCAAGAAAAATCAAGAAACAAGAGCTAATTTCATGGCAGAGCAGGACATGAAGATTAAGTAAGAAACATAGTACAATTGTTCGATGACACATAATGGCAGATTCAAAGAAAAAGTTAGAAAAAAGAGATATGAGACTTACCGATTGTGGAGATAGACACCGGGGTCAAAATCGCTGGAGTTGGAGAAGCTGGAATCGCCGGAGATGGTGGTTACAGAGCTTCGAGCGATCAACAATGGAGGCTCGCAGAAAGAGAGAGAGTTTGGAGAAAGAGGAAAAATCACAATCGCAAAAGTGAAGGGATGGAGAGAGAGGAAGTGATTTTGTCAAAAACTGCATTAGGCGGCAAAGCAGAATTGATGACGCCTTGGCCGACGTGCTTGTCAGACGGCGTGCACAGAAGCGACGCGGCCTTATAGCACGTGCAAGGTACGAACCATTGAGGAGGGGACATGTAGCAGAAACCGATGGAAAGCATGTGCGTGGCAGCTCATGCGCAGATAAGAGCTCTTGGAATTCTTAATTTAATAAGGCTATAACTTCGGCCATAAGAGCAATCTTGGCTAAAAATGGTCAGGAAGAGTTAAAAGAACTGGGGTCTTGCTGTTTGATGAAGACAGATAGTTGAAACATATGAAGCTGATAATAAATGACCTCGGGAAAAGGAAAACAGATGAACAAATGATGTAGGTTCAATCACCTCAGTATGCCGAGGTAATAGAACCTAGGGGGCAGTTGTGGGGGAGTATTTTTGTAATGACAACACGTGGCCAAAGGTGATGCCGACATGTCAGCCGAGGTACCACGTGGCATGGTCATGCTGCCGAGGTGATCTCAGCTAGGCCAAGGTTATCTGCAGAAATACTGGAATCCGAGATAAGCGGATAGTGGACAAGAGTCCTATATGATTAAGGGTTCTAGTCTAGATAAAGATAAAGCTCTTAGGGAGTTTATTTCTATCTAGCTAGGAATCTAAGATAAGCATGATGAGCTTGAATCCCATGAAGTAGAGACTTCTAGGGGAGTTGGTAATTAATGACTATAAATACGACGCACCCCCATAGGTCTAAGGTATGTGTGTTTCATATGAGTTTTATGTTTTTATGTTCAAACTAGTGAGTTGAATAGTTGATTATTATCTTTGAGAGATTACTGACTTGATCGTCGGAGTGCCCCCGGGTGGAAGAACCACTGTCGAAGTCCTAACTTCTTTGCAGGTTGTTCGGGTTTAATCTATTCTGCCGGTGCTTTCCAGCTAAATTCCCCGTTTGGTTGTGTGGTCGGAAATCAACACTCACGAAACTTATATAGAGTGTTAATTAAGAGACTATGGGAATAAGAAAATCTATAGAAATATGAAAACCAAGTAAATTTTGAAAATAATATATTCTAGATATGCTTTAACATGATGTATTTAATTCAAATTTCTTCAATAAAATTTTCTTTCTACGGATTCCCATCCCAAAAAAAAAAAAATAAATAAAAAACCAACCACACTAGAATAACACATAACTTGCATTATGCTACACAACCTTTAAAGACTTTGTACCATAATATTATTAGAAAAATGTTTAGTGGTCCGAATTTGTGTAGTCCGAATGACTCGAATGTGTTAAAACGATGTCGTTTTACACACAAAACGACGTCGTTAACGACGTCATTTTGACACATTCGAACCATTCGGACCATAAAATTTTGGGCTACCTAACATTGTTGATATTATCATATAGCCGGTTCTATTTATGCTCTAGGGGCAACCCATGCAAAAGTGGAAAGAATGAGAGGGGTGCTTGAGAAAAAACTCACAAGAATAGATTAATCGTTGCCAACGGTTCAGGTGACTACCACTTGGGAATGCTGACACCCTTAAAGCCAAATTTCGCAAGGCGTAACGACCATTCTCTAGTTTTGACGTAGCTAATTCCGGATAGCGAACAACCAAATTCAAAGCTATATCTGTTTGTCAAAAAAATGAATATGCTAAATATCATCGAATTATTTGGCTAAGCACTTCATCTCTTGTGTCTTTTCCCATGTTGCTTGCTAAGTCTCAATTTGTTTTAAATGTAGTGGGTCTTATATGTAGACATACTTTTATTGTATTAATATACATAAAAAAGAAATAAATAGATGAAACAAATCTGCCAATTAAAAACACAAGAAGAAGAAAAAAATTTATAAGAGTCAACATTTACCTTACAAATCAGGTACTCATACTTCTGAACAAGTATTTCTCATTCATATATCATGGATATATATCTAAGCTCGTATGATTCATGACCTCTAATAACGATTTGTTTGTTTTAGTGAAAAGCAAATGTATTTTGGTATTTCGTGTGATTTAAATTAAAATTTAATAAAAGCTTCATTTTCTTTAGTTAATATAAAAAATAGTTGATTATTTGAAAATATTTTTTACCTTTTAAAGGTAAAAGACTTTTTCCCGGTTCTACCACCACCAGCACATTGTTTTAGAATTGCAACCAGACACAAGAAAATGTTTTGTATAGATGAACTTTTTCTAAAGATATTTTCTGTATACTTTTTAGGATCAAACATCAATAAATTTTAAATAGTGATCTTATGAACTGTTTCATCCTTCCTTTGTTCTTATGGATCTAAAGGCTCCATTTTACTGTAAATTACATAAAGGGCCAAGTATGGATCTAAAGTTCTATTCTAGTGTAAATTACATAAATGGCTAAGTATAAACGCTCTTGTGAGGGACAAATGTTTTTCTCATAATGTTGAAATTACTAAACGTAATACTTCAAAAAAATTCTTTATTGTACTTTTCTCAGACGTAACACTCCAATCAATGTAACACTAAAAAATTTCTTAGTATACTTTTTCGAAGCTTAATACTTCAATATAGCACATTGAAAAATTCTTTAGTGTATTTTTTCAAACGTAACAACATAAAATTCTAAAAAAAATTCTTAGTGTACTTTTTCTAAACGTAACACTCCAATTTATGTAACACACAAAAATTTTTTAGCATACTTTTCTCAAACATAACGTTCTAATGTAATATACAAAAAACTTCTTAGTTTATTTTTTCCAAACATAATATTCTAATATAACACACTAAAAAACTCGTTATTGTATTTTTTTCATATGTAACACTCCAATCAATGTAACAAACAAAAATCCTTAGTATATTTTTTTCAAAAGTAGCACTCTAATATAATACTTCAATGTAACACCAAAAATCACACTAGCACACATTTCGATGCTCGACAACTAACACTTCAGCTATCAATCTCTTCAAAAAGAATCTTCCACACCTCACTTTTCCATTCTCATCCTAAAAATGAATCACAAAATTAAAAAAAATGAATCACAAAAAGCTATTCACTTAAACTCAAATGGCTTCAAATCAAACAAAAATAACTTTTCAAAACAAAAAATGTAAATTGGTTCATAAGCAAACTTTTAGGACTAAATGGATCCGCATTTCTTCATATGGGATTTATGGATAAATTTTGCTATTTTTTAAAATAAACAAGGGTAAAGCACTAATAAATCCCAAATAGTAATATTATTAACTGTTTAGTCATTGTTTTTTTCTTATGGACCTAAAGGTTCCATTATAGTGTGAATTACATAAAGGGGCAAATATAAACGCTCATGTGCTATGTGTTGAGGAACAAAATTGGGTTTTCTCTTAATGTTGAAATTACTAAACATAATACTTAAAAAAAAAAAAAAAAAAAATCCTTAGTATATTTTTTCCCAACGTAACACTCTAATGTAAAAAAAAAAAAAAAAAAAAAATAACGCTCAATTAGTACACATGAATGTAAGTTTGGAAGGGGAAAGATTGAGTATACAACTAACCTTTGGCCTAATGCATAAAGTGGTGGTTCCAAGACTTGAACCCATAACCTCAACGTAGCACTCTAATGTAACACTTAAAAAACGTAACATTCCAATATAACATACTAAAAAACTACACAGAGTACTTTTTCTAAACGTAACACTCTAATCAATGTAACACACAAAAACTTCTTAGTATACTTTCTCAAACATAACACTCTAATGCAATACATTAAAAAATTCCTTAGTATATATTTTTCTTAAACGTAACACTTAACTATAACACACTAAAAAATTTCTTAGTGTACTTTTTTCAAACGTAACACTCCAATCAATGTAACACATAAAAAATTTTTAATGTACTTTTCTCAAACGTAACACTCCAATGTAACACACTAAAAACTTCTTAGTGTATTTTTCTTAAACGTAATAACGTAATATTTTCAAAAAAAATTCCTCAATGTATTTTTTCCAAACGTAATTTGCCAGTCCATATGACACACAAAAAATTTTTTAGTATATTTTTTTTCAAGCGTAGCACTCTAATATGACACTCCAATGTAACACCAGAAAACAATACTAACAGAAATGTATATTTACATACTCGACAACCAACACTTCAGTCACCAATCTCTACAAAAAGAATTTTCTACACCTCATCTTTCTGTTCCTATCTCAAAAATAAATTAGAAAATTAGAAAAATGAATCATAAAATGATATTTACTTAAAACTCAAATAGTACCAAATCAAATAAATACAATTTTCCAAAATAAAAAGGCTAATTGATTCATAAGAAAATTCTTAAAATTAAATAGATCAACATTCTCCTATATGAGATTTATTAGTAAATTTTCCAACAAACAAACGGATAGTAAATAAGTTATAAATTAAAACTAATAATACAGTAAAGATTCGTTTGAAAGTGTTTTTTTTAGTAATTTTTTGGTCTTTTATCTAAAATATAAGGTGGGAAAAATTGAAAAATTTATTTGGTTTGATTTTCAGAATCTTTTTTCGGAATTTTTTTTTCTAAAATTTTAATACATAATTTGGTAAATTTTTTTTTTTAAAATATTGATCATTTTCATACAGTTTTATTTTTTGATAGATAGAAATAATTTTTAAAATTTGAAAATTACTGTTTTAATATTTATTTTTATCAAACTAGTTTCTATGTATTGAAAAAATAATTAAAAAAATTATTTCTGAAATATCAACCAAACTAAGCAGAAGTGTTTGGTAATGATTTTTTGATTTTTTATGAAAATTGTGTAAAAAGTAAAGAAAATAAAATAAAAAAAATAAGTAATTGATTTTTTTGTATAACTTTTTAATTGTTTAACGTTTTAAGTTTTAATGACTTTTTGATTAATTTAACGTGATTGCCAAATGACCCCTAAGTTTGAGCATTTAATGGATCTGGGATGGATAAATTATATTTACCTGATGTTTGCTTATAATATTTGAACATTGTCATTCTCGTGTAGTGACTACTTTTGTATTAATTAGGCAACTCGCAATAAATCCGTGCTATGCACAAAATGATTTTTTTTTAAATATAAAATATTATATAAAAATAATTTATTGAATTTATTTGAACATTAATAGTTAAATAATTTTAAATTAATTATTAAAACCTGACCCTAAACAAATTTGTAAATTTTAAACTCACTCAATTGATATATTAGACATGGACTATTATTATTATTATTTGGAGGGTGTTTTGGAGTGCTTTTAAATGAATTTGTCATTTTTAATGATAATTTCAATTTACACTATTGGCAAAATTCAATTGAAAATAATTTTTGACTTTTTAACTAATGTTTGAGTTTAAGCTCAATAGCATTTTTTAAAATTATTTTTTAATTTAAAATTTTAAAAATTTGGTTGAAAGTCTTAGAACTCCAACAAAACTTCTCACAGAAAGTTCATTTGCTATAATATATACGAGCATATAAATCCGTGAGATGCACATGCTAAATAAATAAGTAAAATTAATTTAAAAATTAACTAATAACATAAAATTTATTTAAAAAGTATAGAAAAATAATTTAGAATGAATTAAATTTTAACCATTTTATTAGAATATATATTGCAGTTATTATGTCATTAATTGTATATTCTAAGTTCACAATAAGAAATCGGTGGTGCTATACGCACTAATTGGTATATCAATTAGTATACCAACATATGTTATAACATTGTCACTTCAAAATTATGACCCCACCTATTATACAAATTATCAAAATCTCTAAAATTATTTCACATCATCCGTTATATCACATTATTCATAAGAAATAGATGTCATAATTTAATTGGTAAAGATGAAAAAAAAAGAATAAATTAAATATATATATGATAAAATAAAATAAAAAATTCGTTTTATAAATTTTTTAAATTTAGTTTATTCTGTTTTAAAGTTTGTCATAAAACTTAAACATAACTTTTAGAAATAAAATAATTTATATATTTTGATAAAATCATTAAAATCGGTCAAAAGACCAACTAACTTATACAAAAATTAATTAATTAAAACTTTTAAATTTTATTTTATTTTAAAATTTAAACCGTTTTTAATTGAAACATGCATAACAATATAATATTAAATGTGAGTACATGTATACTTTATAGAAGTGAAATAACTCACTTTTTTCTTCTTTTTTTTGACGTGAGATTGTGTAAAATAAAAATTAGCAATTGTTTAGGCGAAAAGTTTATTTCTAATCAAACAATCAATCGTTCAATCTTTAATTTATTTTGAATCAAACAAATCTAACCAACATATTTTGATAAAATCGCAGTTAAACCAGCGAGCCAGCCAAACCGAAAATGATTTAACCTAATTGGTTAAGTCAAAAGACCAACCAACTTACACGAAAATTAATTAATTAAAACTTTCAAATTTTATTTTAAAATTTAAACTGTTTTGAACTAAAACATGCACAACACTACAAATATTAAATAGGAGTATAAGATTTATTTTATATAAGTGAAACGACTCATTTTTCCTTATTTTCTAATGTGTGATTATAAAATAAATCATGGACTAATTAAAGTTTTATCTTTATATGGTTAAATGGAAACTACCCAATGGAGATTTTTTTAATTGTTTAAAATTAAAAAAATCAGTACAACAAATCGTGGTTAAACCGGCGAATCAATCAAACCGAAAACAGTTCAGCCTAATTGGTTAGGTCAAAAGACCAACCAACTTATAAACATTAATTAATAAAAAAAATTAAATGTCATTTTAATTTTAAAATTTAACTGTCTTGAATTGAAACACAACACTACAATATTAAATGAAAATATAAAGTTCACTTTATATAAGTAAAATAACTTACTTTTTTCTTATTTTTTCGATGTGAGATTATAAAATAAAAGCTAACAATTTTTTAGACGAAAAGTTTATTTCTGATAACAATCGAGCTAAAGTCACCAGTTCAGCACCTTCAGTACTAGCAGCTCCAGCAGCTAAAGTCATAGCAGCTATGCCTAGCTCAGTAGCTAAAGTCACAGCAACTCAAGTTGCTACGACTAGCTCAACTATAGCAGCTCAACTTAAAGCTTCAAGCTTAAGCTGTTCAGTTAGATAGACTATTAGTTTGTTACACTGTTAGTTTGTTACAGATATTATTAGATTAGTTAGTTACAAATATTATTAGATTGGTTAGTTACAGATCTTGTATAAATAAGGACTTGTGATTACAAATTAAATAATAAAAAAAGTTTATGATCTTTTTTCATGGTATCAGAGCAACCCTAAAGCTCTCACGAGCTTCATCTCAACTCATTCATGGCTTTCTCTTCTTTTTCATCTCTACCTTCTAATCTCAATCTTTTGATCTCCAATCTAAACTCCTTTATTACAGTCAAGCTTGATTCCACAAACTTCATTATTTGGCGAAGTCAATTTCAAAACATACTTCGTGCACCTGAGCTTTTGGATTTTGCAAATGGATCTGTTCCATGTCCTCCATTGATGATCAAGAATTCAAGTGGTAAAGACATATTGAATCCAAATCGAACACAATGGAATATCATAGATGCACATTTGCTCATTTATATTGCAGCAACTCTTACACCAGCCATTTTCACATCAATTCTTCATTTGCAACATAGTGTAGAGGTATGGGACGCATTGTGTAAAAAGATTTACTTTGCTGTCTCAATCTCACATTCATCAAATGAAAAATAGATTAAATAATTTGACTAAGGAATCTAAGTCTATTGAAGATTATTTGAGTCAAATCAAAGAACTTGCTGATCAATTAGCTTTAGCTCCATTCCCCGTTGATGAAGAAAATCTGGTGTTACTTACTTTAAATGGCTTACATGATGAATTTGATGCTCTCAAAACTACCATTCGTGCCAGAGCTAAAGCTATTTCCATGGCTGAATTGACCTCTCTTTTGTGTTCTGAATCTATTCACATTGAATCTAAGCAAAAGAAGAGTCAACACAGCCTTGCATCCTCAGTTGCTTATACTGCTACTACTACCAGAGGTTCTCCTTCAAGCTATCATGGTTCCTCATCTTCTAGAGGCCGATCAGTACACAATTACAGAGGCAATTCTCGAGGTTCTTTTAGAGGAGGCAGATCATACAACAGCGGCAGAGGCAGAGGCAGAGAGTCTGCAGTGCATTCATGCCTGATCTGCCAAATTTGTGGTAAAGCAAATCATATTGCTTCAGATTGTTGGCATCGCATGGATTCAACCTATCATCAATCTTCTTCTCAATCATAGCCACAGTTTGCTTCTTCACCAAAAGCTTATGTTGCCTTTGCTCCATCTGAATCTGCTCCTTGGTATCTTGATTCTGCAACTTCTGATCATATCACACATGATCTTGCTAATCTAAGCTTGTATTAGCCATATCAAGGTAATGATCACATCACAGTTGGAAATGGTACATCACTGCTTATCCAACACACAGGCAAAAGTATTTTGTATACTCTTCATTATTCCTTCAAACTTAACAAGATTCTGCATGCACATATTTCCTCCAATCTTGTTTCTGTGCATCAACTTACCAAAGATAATGCTTGTACTGTCACATTTGATGATTCTTCCTTTGTGATTCAGGACAAGAAATCGAAGGCCATCTTACACCAGGGCTCTAATGCTCATGGTTTATATCATATTTCCACTACTTCTCCTGTTTTGAATTCCTCTATGCCTGCATCTCATGCTTCACTTACTTTCACTCCTGCAGCTATTTCTGCCCCTGTCTGGTATAAGAGATTGGGACATCCCTCTCGGTCTAAATTTGTACACATGAAAGCTCATTTGCTTGATATTGATAATAAAACTTCAGCTACCATGTTTTCTTGTGTTGATTGTTGTGTAGCCAAAAGCCATAGACTACCATTTATGCCTTCTAATTCCACTGTTAACAAGCCTTTGTCCCTCATTCATAGTGATGTTTGGGGACCTTTCTCCTCTTTGTCCACCTATAAATACTATGTTCTTTTTGTTGATGATTTTAGCAAATTCACTTGGCTTTATCCCTTATGTTACAAAAGTGAAGTGTTTTCCAAATTTTTGAATTTTATGGCTTTTGTTGAAACTCAGTTCTCTACTAAATTGCAAGTTTTCAGGACTGATGGAGGCACTGAGTTTGCTACTTTTTCTGGTCAATCGGCCACTTTTTCCGGCCATTGTTTTGGTCAATCGGCCACTTTTTTTGGCCGTTCTAGCTTCTTGAGGAAGCTTGAACCTTTTGAACCCTTGATTTTTAGTTTCTTGAGGAAGCTTGAACCTTTTGGACTTTTTTTTAGCTTCTCCAAGAAGCTTGAACCTTTTTTAGCTTCTCCAAGAAGCTTGAACCCTTTGCTCTAAAGCTTCTAAGAGAAGCTTGAACCTTTTTTAGTTTCTCCAAGAAGCTTGGCCCTTTTGCTCTAAGCTTCTAAGAGAAGCTTGGACCTTTCTTGGCTTCTTGAGGAAGCTTGACCCCTTTGCTCTAGCTTCCTCAAGAAGCTTGACCCTTTTTGCTTTGGCTTCTTCAAGAAGCTTGCCCCTTTGCTCCAAGCTTCTAAGAGAAGCTTGGACCCTTTGTTCTTTTATAAGACCAACCCTCTCCCTCATTAGAAAAGGTTCCAAAAATGTTATGACCCAAACTCGCCCCTAAAAGTTTGGTCCACGACCGGCCTGTACATAGGCCTAAAAATAGAATTTTAAAATAATATTTAACCATATATGGGGCCTTAGGCGGGAGCAATATCAATAAAAGACAACATCCATTGAGCTTGTGCATACATGATGGTTTAATTGGATTTAAGCATTTAAATACTCCAAATATACCTATACATTCACAGATTTTATATAGACCTCACACACTCTTACATAAGACTTAATAATTTATAAGACTCCTAATAATAAATTAAGGCCTCCGCGTGGAGACATACCCCAGGCGACTTGGCAGACCAGTGAACCTCAGTACAACTCTAATGTCAATCCCCGATGGCTCACCTACAGAAATATACATAAAACAGAATGAGCAACGCTCAGTGAATAATAGCAACTTAAAAAGAGTTAATTGAGTAAGTAAAACCTTGGATAAAATAAATAGACAGATACCAACCATATACAGGTCTTATCCATAACTATATTTCAATACGGTCACATATAATACAGAACGGCCTTGGGCCCATATATAATACAGAACGGCCATGGGCCTAATAGATACAGAACGACCATCAGCCCAATTCACATATGTATGGACTCAAGAGGTGTCTCGTACGGATTCTAGTGGTGACTCGCACTACAGCACTTAGTTCCGTATAGCACTTTGTTCCGTATAGCACTTTGTTCCATACCAGAAATCATTAGGTCTTAAAGACCGAACAATTCATATCATGTCATAGCATAAACGGAACGAATAAACAGAACAGAATAACTCCAGATTCATCAGAATACCATTACACAATAGTGCACATACATTTCCCCATGATTTATTACAGACATAGTTGTCTTGCGAATAACAGAACATTAATAATAACTACTACCAGAAGGCACATGTATCACTACAGTACTATTGATAGAGACTGAACCATTCACATCATAATGGCCTCGAGCCCCCGTCTATTACTAGGGACAGAACAACTTTAGGTTCACATCAATGTCATTAATGTAATCAAAGCCCAATATCGATTAAGCTAATCCACGCACAACATCAATGGGATAAGCCATTCACAATTAATAATACTTAAATCATAATTACAGGAAGTAAGTAAAACATGTCATTATACTACTATTACTCACAGTGATAGGTTTCTGATAACAGTGGGACGATGTCCTCGCCTTGACCTGTAAACACATTGCACATAGCAGATTATGAGAATAAAATCAATCTCGTTCTTATTCTTTAATCAATAGCCATGGTGGTTCTAAACTCATTAATCTTCCATAGGTTATACTCTATGCTCCAGAAAATAGGAGGAATCGATAGGGAAATGGTTCAGACGAAGAAACGGTACAAAACTGGTTGACAGAAAGTGAACAGTCATCACTAATTTGGGCATAACTATTTCTGTATTTAGAATTTGGGAGTGAGACCACAACTATTGGAAACTAGACTTCCGAGGCTTGATTTTAGGCTCAAGAATCACTCAAAACGAAGTCCGGAGGCAAAAGATATGCTTATTTAAAGTTGGCTGAACAGAGCTGTCTCCCCGCACGTACGGACCGCACATGCGGGAGAACGTGCTTTTTTAGCAGATTCAATTTTGGTTTTGGCACTGTACCGCTGCACGTGCGGGAAGACCCGCTGCACGTGCAGCTCTGGGCAGTTTGGAGTCCGAAAATGGCTCTTTTTGCTCCAACACTTGGTTTTTTCCATTTTTAAACTTGGTTTCTAATATAAATCACTTAAAAACATGTAAAATTGTCCCATGACATGATAAATTAACATCAACCAAGTGTAATTTCATTTCAAACAAATCAATCTTTGCCTCCAAGTTCAAGATTCATGCTTAATTTTTCATGATCTTCAAGGTTCTTAGAACACAACCCACAACCCACAACCCACAAATTCACTCAATTCTTGCTTGATTTTATTCCTTGGACAATTCTAAAGTGCATTTCATATGGTATTCATGAGATTGAACCCCAATCATAAACAAAACCATAGAACCCAAGGTTTCATTCCTTAAATTGAATTCAATTAAGTACATACTTAGAACTCTAACTCAAATGGTCTCAAATCTTTCCATATCATCATAATTTCATGAAATTGATGTCTAAAACACAAGGATTCAAGATAAATTATCATACCTTTGTTCAATCTTTGTCTTCCTCTTAATTCTTCCCTATTCCTCAAGCCTCCATGGTTGATCTCCCTTCTCTTTCTTCAATTCCCTTTCAATCATCTTCCAAACCCCATGATTGTTGAGCTTTCCATCAAGAATCTTGGTCTCTCTTCTCTCTTTCTCTCCCACGGTTCTCTCTCCCTCAGATATTTTGTTTTTTGACCTCAAAAGGATGAGTTCCCAACTCATATGGCATGCCCCTATATATATAAATGTATCACACACACAAGCTCAACTCAAGGGAGAGCCAAACATGGCCTTATGAATCGTACGAAATCAAATTTCAATTAAACTTTTCAGATGACTTTAAAAATTATGCTGATCATAAATATGCCCTCTATTCCGGTTTCTGAAGCCTCTAAGGCCTTCAATTTGCAGTACAAAGTTAACCACCCAAACATACATTAACAAATTAGACAAATCAGATTTCCAATTAATTTTCCCATATAGTTCTAAAAATTCTCATTAACATACCCAAGTACCCAATTTTGATTTCTGAACCCGTAATGGTCGGTAATTTCAATTTTAAAGCCGTAACTCAACAGATAATTCTTCAATTTGAACAGATATCATTAAATTAAAATGAATCAACCCATAAGGACATAAAAGTAATTTCAGATACGGATTTTTGGGGTCGTTACAAAAAATTTTGCTAAGGCTCCATACATATATCTCTCTTTGTATCTCTACACTTAGGCTTAGAAAGAGTGAAGTTCTTGGCCCCTTTGCACACCAACTCTTAGCCTAACACCTCCATCATCAACCTAAGGATCTTGGAGGCCATTTTCAAAGGTTGAAGGTATGTTTTTTTGGTCTCAAAGTTGCTAGTTTTGCTGAAGCTACAAGGGTAACATATTTTTCCCTCTTTTGGTCTTTATTTTGTTTCATCTTTTAGCCATATTTGCAAGCATTTTTGAGCTTTGTCATAAACTGAAAAAAGTCTTATTTTGAGCTCCTTTTAAATTTGTTTAAGGTCATTTTGGTGTTGGGGGTCGTCCACCCCCTCTTAGGCCTTATTTGGCCTCTTTTTGAGCCTTCTTTGTTAAGCTTCGGGACCACCTTGTATTGGCCTTCTCACCACTGAAATCCAGAGGGATTTCAGTGGTAGGGATGGTGTTTTGAGGTCCTAAGAAGGAGAGGGGTGACCCTCTCCCTTGTTGTCTTGTTTACTAGTATATTTGGCCTTATAAAGGAGCCCTTATTTACACACTTCTTGAGCTTGGTTCAGGCCTTTTTCAGTGAGTTTTAGGGCCTGCATGAACTCTTTCCAGAGCTGTTTTTGTCATTTAAGGCTTGCCTCTTGCATGTGTAGAACAACCCTCTTTATACCCTTTCAAAGTAGCACCTCATTCTTGCATGTATTGAATACATTTCTGTCATGACCCGAACCCACCCCTATGGGTTAAGGACATAACCGGCTAGTAATCCTGTGATTACCTACGGCCTCAGACCAAAACAGACATAACTCGTCAGAGGAAAAGGGCCAAACGGAAGCAAAATTTTAAAACTTTGTCCATAGAACCGTGCTTATATGCACATCAAACAAAGCATATTCATATACGTTAATAACCCACATCAAAAGTACAGTAGCATAAACTTCTTTACAGACAGGATCATCTAAACTGAGCCAGCCCATAACAAACTATATACAAATATACATAAAGTCCTTGCCAACAAGACAAAACGTAAATGCATAACAAAATGGCAAGGATGGGTCTCGTGCGTGAGACACAAGGCAGACTCTCCAAAACTCGTGTTGTTCATGGCAGACTTCACTGGGGTTGGGTTTGGACTTCTCTTGGCTCATCTACAAACACATGAATGAGCGTGAGCGATAACCCAGTGAATAATATCAAATACATAAGTTACAAAACAATGTAGAACAACAGGTTCCAAACGGCCTTGGGCCCAATTCATATTTCTATTTAACAGATATATAACTATACGAATTTCAAATCAAGTGACTTGTAGTTTCAACATTCTGGCCTTTGGCCCATTCAGATTTCCATTCATGTCAAAACGGCCATCGGCCCACTCATTTATGTAAAAACGGCCTTCGGCCCGATCATTTATGTCAAAACGGCCTTTGGCTTGTTCATTCTTATCAAACGGCCTTCGGCCCACTCATTCATGTCAAAACGGCCTTCGGCCCACTCATTCATGTCAAAACGACCTTCAGTCCATTCATATAATTCAAAACGACCTTTGGTCCATTCGTATATGTCAAAACGACCTTCGGTCCGTTCATTTCAATCAAAACGACCTTCGGTCCATTTAATTCTATCAAAACGACCTTTGGTCCATTTATGTTTATCAAAACGACCTTCGGTCCATTCATTTATTCATGTCAGACTTTTGTCCACAATCCCAATTAGCAACTCATAAAGCTTATAAGGGAATAAACAATTGGACATTCACAAGCATTCGAATATCGATATTACTCACAGTGATCGACTTGTGGATTTGCCCCGGAGTTTGACCCTACACATTTCATGAACAAAAAAGGGTCACTAACAGTTCAATCCGTTCTTTAATTCACATATTCCTCTTTAGGCTTTATTCTTATCTCATTAACTCATTTACAATGCTTAACACATGCCTAAGAGTGCTTGCAAGTGAAAGAGAATAGAAAACGAAGCACAGAATGCGAAAACAAAATGTCAGAAAATAGGGTCCCCACTCAAGCGTGGACTCCCCCGCTCGAACGGACCCTTAAGGCCTGCAAAAGTGCTGGTTGCATGAAAAATGCGCTCGAGCGTGGAATGGAGCGCTCGAGCGGAAGACCTGTCTACAAAAGCTCCACGCTCGAGCGTGAGATATCCCGCTCGAGCGGACATCCAACTCTGCAAAAAGTGCTGGGAGCACGAAATTCACGCTCGAGCGGAGGGTTTCCCGCTCGAGCGGACCTCAAATTTCTGGAAAACCCAGAATTGCATTCTTGAGCTTCATTTCGACTTTCCAACCACAATACTTGCATGCAATGGCTCAAATCCCAAATATAATCATACTAACATGGCACCAATGCAAGATTATAACATTATGGAGCTCAATTTCTTAATTTATCTACATGCATGTCCCAAAATATGTCAAACTCAACACCAACATAACAAACTCATGCATTCAAGCTCATATATTCTCAAATTGTACATGCATGTGATGAATTAGCCACATTCTCAACTTAGACAACACAAATGGTGATCACGACATGAGTTTCCTTTAACATTTCACATGGATTATACACATTTGTGCTCAAACATGCAATATCAAGGTGATTTCCTACATGCATGCACATATTAAGCTTCAATTCAACAAATACAACCCAATTTCATTTCAATCTTACTCTTGATCACCAAATTAGCTTGAGCACACAAAATTACAAACTATAATCCAAGAATTACTCACCTAGAAGCTTTGATCTTTTAAGCTCTAGTCAATTCTTGAGCTAAATCTCCAAGATTTCCAAGCTTTAGGCCAAATTAGCATAATTCTCCCCCTTTCTCTCACTATGGCCGGCCCTCTCTCTCTCACAATTGTCTAACTCAGATTTTTGAGTTCCAAAGAGTTAAAGGAGAGTGTAATGCTAACATACAACAAGCCCCACTAGCATATTATTTCAATATAAAATATTTGGGCACTTAATTCATCAATTTAATCAGTTTAATCTGACCAGAATCAATTTCTAATTAAATTTCACCGTAGGCTCTAAAAATTATGCCGATCACGATGGCGTAATCAATTTCGGGTTCTGTGGCCGATAAGGCCCTCAATTTAATTTCCAATTCGGATTATTCAAACAAATATTCCTATGGTGAACAGATAGAATTCCAAAATCACATATATTCACATAATGACACATAAAATCATGCTAAACACATAATCATACTCAAATTAAGGACCAATTAGTGTACTATGGAACAGGGGCATCACAGTCTTCCCTCATTTAGGAAGTTTGGTCCTCTAAACTTAAGTTACCTTCGTCGGGAAACAAATGTGGATAGCGTAGTCGCATCTCTTCCTCTTTTTCCCATGTGGCATCCGTCCCATAGTGCTCTTTCCATTCCACTTTCACCATTAGGATGGACTTGCTTCTCAATTGTTTCACTTGCCGATCAACAATCCATTCCGGCCATTCAGCATATTCCATATTATCATCAATAGCAACCCAGTGATAATCAATCACATGAAACGGGTCTCGGAGGTAACCCCGGGTCCCTGAGGTAACCCCTCAACATCGACACATGAAACACGTTATGGATTTGCTCGAATCCCGGCGGCAAAGCACCTCTATAAACAACTAGACCAAGCCTCTCCAAAATCTGAAACGGCCCAATGTAGAGGGGCGACAACTTCCCCTTTTTTCCAAATCTGACTTGGCCTTTCATCGGAGAAACACGGATGAACACATGGTCACCAACCTCATACTCAAGAGGTCTTCTCCGAACGTCTGCATAATTCTTTTGTCGGTCCTGAGCTATTTTGAGCCTTTGACGAATAGTCTTGATTTTCTCAGAAGTGTCTTGCACAATTTCTGGCCCAAGCAAAGCTCTATCCCCGACCTCTGTCCAACAAGTTGGTGATCTACACCCCTACCATACAAAGCCTCGTATGGTGTCATACCGATGCTGGAGTGGAAACTGTTATTATAAGCAAACTTTGCAAGTGGCAAATAGTCTTCCCAACTCCCTTGAAAATCCAAAGCACACATGCGAAGCATATCTTCCAAAGTTTGTATCGTTTGTTCTGACTGCCCATCTGTCTATGGGTGGAATGCAGTACTGAATCTTAGTTCTGTTCCCATAGCTTCCTGCAAACTCTTCCACAGTCTAGACACGAATTTCAAATCTCTATCCGACACAATGGATACCGGAACTCCGTGTAAACGGACAATCTCATCAACATAAATGGTAGCCAATCTATAAGCAGTAAATGTAGTTTTGATAGGCAGAAAATGTACAGATTTAGTCAGTCTATCAACTACAACCTGTAGACAGGCCCGCGGGGGGACCTCGCTACAGCTTGGACTCGATTTGTTATCACAGTTCTTAATCTGAACCAAAGAGTCCAAATCCGGCAAATCGTTTTGAGAAAACAGATTTTTTTGAAAGAAGTGCCAAACATGGACTGTTTTGCCAGATACAGAGTCGCCACATAAATGTTTTATTTTTGGGAAATTTAGGAAACCCTGACTCATTTGCCTAAGGCCACGTGTCCGTCATCACCAAAGTTGTTTTGGCTCGGGAACTTGGATACGATTGGGGAAGGTCACTTCGTGAGCACCCCCGCTCGCCCAATCAAAGATCGGCCTCTACAAACCATGATATCTAGTTTTGAAAACATTGTGTGCTCTTATTCCGGTTATTAGCCTAGATTTACTATGTGGTGCGCATAGCATACAAGTATAGACCGGGTCGCCTGAATTGGAACAAAACATTTCATGTTTGTTTGTCTGAAAATGATTTGATGGTGCTACCCGCAGGTAGGCTAAGACGTGGATTTGCCACCCTCGGGTGGGCTTTAGAAAACATGATTTTGCCACTATCTAGTGGGCTTAAAACACACATTCGATGAATTGTTCCAATCCAAATAACCCAACCTTCACCCACAGGCATTCAGGCAATTATATCACATAAGCAATTAGCCTCATAGTAAGCATGCTATTCATGGCAGTCACTCACACGCATGCAAGGATGCTAAAGCATAAAAACTCACAGAGTACTCCAAGCCAAAACAGAAACCGATTAGAAATCATGCATGATCCTAACTATACAGAAATGCCTAATGCAACACATGCAAAAATGCAACTATAGCAGGCTCGGCTATTCTAAACATGTCATATGAGATGCAACAGCTATCAAGTATTCAATTTGGAATTGAAATACAAATGCAGTTAGTATGATGCGCCGAGCCCGGTGCATGCAAGACAGATGAATGAATGCAAACATGCTATCATACTGTATGCTAATTGAAACATGCCCTAATCTAACCATCATAAGCAGGTAAATAAAAGGGAAGGAAGACGTGGGGTTGGAAGACATACATCACACACACGCACACTTATTACAACATTGCCCTCGCGTAGAGGGTCCGAATAAATAGTACAGTCCAAATAATACAGTCCAAATATGTACAAATCCCTAATTAATTTACAAATTAACTAAGAAAAATAATAAACTAGCATGCAAGCCAGGGACTGTCTTGACTTTTCTCCAGATGATGAATGATGCATGTCCGGGTTGCCTTGTGCAGAAATCCACTGCGATGCCCCAATTAGCCTCTGTTTGCAATTGTTTTTGGAATGCGTGCCAAGCCCCGGAAGACTGCTGATTCTTGATTTGCTGCAACAGAGAGCAGGAAAGGGGCATGGCAATGTATTTTCACAAATGTATGCATGCCTCGATCCTCGTGCCACCAATCACGTATCTCGATGCATGATGGCCGAGGAGTCGAATTGCACAACTCAATATGGAATGGATGCACATGAAAACTCAACTAAAACCTAACTCCATCATGGATAGTCCGGAGTGTCGGTGACTGGGGAATTGAGACATATTCCGTCACTCGGAGTATGAAACGTACCTCGTTTCCCATGCTCGGGCTAACTCCTATCCCGAACAAAATGCAATATGCATGACATGCATGAAATGCAACTAAGATACAACCTAACATGCAACATGCTATGAAATGGCATATACGATGCACGAGGTAACATGGTATGCACAATGCGCTAACATACAACCTAGCATACACAATGTTATGGAATGAAATGGCATACACAATGCATAATGGACTTACACCAACACAAGTGGACCTCGGCCACACTCACATAGGAGGCCATCAGATGAAAATGAGACACTCGAGATGAGTGCACGCGTGCACGCAAACCCAGGACCGATCCTAAGGCACCGAAATGCCACTCTAACAAGATATGGCAAGACATGGAATATGGCACACTATCATGCAAATTTCAGTAGCAAAATGAGATGCAAAACAGCCCCGAAACATGGCAAAATGGTACCCGATGCATGGAACGAGTCCCGAAACATGAAATTAGGCATACGGAATGACCTATAGCTATGCAATGCATGCATTATTTGAACATGAAGTGTAAAGACAGAAGCAAGGAAGCCCCAAAACAAGAATATTTACAGTTTAAAGTAAGGCCAAACAGTGGGTACAAATAGGGCTAAACTAGCATACAAAAATGGCCCCGAAAGCAAGATAATAAAGCAACTAATAGATTCTGGCCCTAAACAGAGAAGGGCCCTTCTACAATGTTGAAGAGGGGCCAAAAATATGATATTTTACAGTTTATGTCAAGCCACAAAAACAGACACAAGTATGGCAAAATTCCTATGCAAGAAATGGGCCAAAATGGAGACAAAGAAGAAACGGATACATTATGGCCTCAAACAGATGAAGGTCCTTCAACAAAGTTGAAGAGGGACCTAAAACATGACTTTTTACAGTTTATGATCAGACCCAAAACAGTATACAAGTATGCTCAAAATGCTATGCAAAATAAGGCCTAAAAAGAGGTTACAACACAAAGTATACAAAAGATGCTCCAAACAGTAATGGACCCTTAATGAAACATGAAGAGGGAGTCAAAATAAGACCCTTTTCAGTTCGGACCAAAGTCCAAAAACAGAAGCACAATAGGCTAATAAATCATGCAAAAATGGGACCAAAAGATGGATATCAAAGCAAGTGGCACATGGAGGATTCAAACAGTGATGAGCCCTTCTACAATGTTAAAGAAAGGCTCAAAATAAGCCTTTTTACAGTTTATATCATACTTCAAAACAGATTATACACAGGCCTAAAATGCTACACAAGAAATAGGCATACAAGAGGGATAATGAAGCAAGTGCAAAATGGGGGCCTCAAACAGTGAGAGGCCCTTAAGGAAACATGAAAAATATCTCAAAAAAAGTCTATCTCTAGTTAGGGTCGGAGCCCAAATATGCAAGCATAAGGAGCTAAAATATAGACCAAGTAAAGAGCAAAAAGAGGGAAAATGAGACTCACCCTTGAAGACTAGTCTTTCATCAACTCTTGGTCCAAAATCTGAGCTTTCAACCTCTTCAAAAGAGTCCCAAAGTGCTGGAATGGAGGATGGAGGCCTTGTGCTATGAGTTGGTGTGTAAAAATGGTGTAAGAATCAAAGGGTTTTGATGGTTAGAATGTAGAGAGAGAGAGATTTAATGTGAGAGCTCCACAAAAAAATTTTCTAACCCCTAAAACACAGCTGAGGGGTCTGTTATATAGACACAAGAGGGTGGAAAAGAGGGGGAAAAATGGGGGGGAAATAAAATTCAAATTTCCTCCCAAAATTGGCCTAAAAGGGGGATAAAGGGGCAAGTGATAGTAAGAGATCTCAAACCGAAGAGAGCCCTTCAAAAAAGTTGAAGAGGGGCTCAAAATAAGACACTTTGTAGTTTATGACAAGCCACGAAAATAAATACAAATAGGCCTAAACTATCATGCAAGAAAAGGCCTAAAAGAGGGGTAAAGAAGCAAGTGACAGTAGGAGATCTCAAACAGCAAAAGGTCCTTAATCAAACATGAAAAGAACCTCAAAATATGACTACTTCTAGTTTGGGTCGGAGCCCAACAATGCTTGAAAGCAAGGCTCGGGGGCCAAAACGCGCAGTCTGGGGCCCCGAAAACTGACTGTTAGGCACCGGAAGTGGTGTTCGACCACGAAGTCGGTCTCTTGGACTACAATGTCCCTCGAAAGGGAGGAAATAAGGTATGTGCCAAAAACCGGAGCAAACGGAGGTGGTTAAGCGGTCCTGAACCGAGGCACACGGCCGTCGGTTCTGAAAAATCGGGAACCGGGCTCCAAACAGGGAAAATGGCCTACGACCACTGAGAGATGATCTACGAGACCTCTCCCTCCCTTCAGGAAGAGAAAACAGAGAAAATAGAGCTTGGTTCGCAAACCGAGGTAAAGTACAAAAAAGTCTGGAAGTCCAGAGGCAAGGCTCGCAGCCGGGACTCTGAAACCTCTGAACGAGCACGGTATGCAATATCACCAAGCGCTCAATCGGTGATGTCTGAGTCTTAAGGTCGGTCAAAAATGGGGTGTCTACACAACCCAAATAGAATCCATACCTCGAGAAGTCCGAGGTAGGCC
Source organism: Camellia lanceoleosa (assembly GCA_025200525.1). Classification (NCBI taxonomy): domain Eukaryota; kingdom Viridiplantae; phylum Streptophyta; class Magnoliopsida; order Ericales; family Theaceae; genus Camellia; species Camellia lanceoleosa. The sequence continues at coordinate 707,403 of JANUSC010000025.1, read as the reverse complement.
AACAACGAAATCTATAGTCACATATTCCCACTTCCATTCAGGAATAGGGAGAGGTTGAAGTAGACCGCCTGGTTTCTGATGTTCAGCCTTAACTTGCCGACACTGAAGTCACTTGGACACATATTCTGCAATCTCTTTCTTCATTTTAGGCCACCAATAGATTTGTTTCAAGTCCCGATACATTTTATTGTTACCTGGATGCATAGCAAATATGGATCTGTGGGCTTCATCTAGGACCCTCTTCTTTAGTTCTGGGATATCAGGGACACATAGTCGGTTTCGGGATTTCAACACTTCATTCTCAATGCCAAACTCTGCTTTCGGACTTGTCTCAAATTCATCAATCACCTTTCTGAGGAACTCATCCTCTTTCTGTTTCCGTTTGATTTCATCAACAATGGCGCTTTCGGTAATAATAACGACTATCAATCCGCCTACCACATACTATTACTTCAATTTCAGACCTCTCAAAGTCTTGCAAAATTTCCCTTTGTTCTGTAAGCAAACAAGCCATACTCCCTGTTGATTTTCTGCTTAAGGCATCAGCAACTGTATTGGCTTTTCCGGGGTGGTACTGAATCTCAAGATCATAGTCTTTGATCAGTTCAAGCCATCTCCTCTGTCGCATATTCAGTTCTTTCTGTGTAAAGAAGTATTTTAGGCTCTTGTGATCTGTGTAGACTTCACACTTTGCCCCATACAAATAATGCCGCCAAATTTTCAAAGCAAAAATAATTTTGGCCAATTCCAGGTCGTGCGTTGGATAATTCTTCTCATGTGGCCTCAACTGTCGGGAGGCGTAGGCAATAACTTTTCCGCTCTGCATTAACACACAACCCAAACCTTTATAAGACACATCACTGAAGATTACAAAATTTTCCGTACCTGAAGGTAGTGTCAAAATTGGTGCAGTGGTCAATCTTGTTTTCAGTTCTTGAAAAGCAGATTCTCTTTCATCATTCCATTCAAACGGTTGCCCTTTACGTGTCAATTGGGTAAGAGGCACGGCTAATTTCGAAAAGTCCTTCACAAACCTCTGGTAGTACCCAGCTAAGCCCATAAAATTGCGAATCTCTGTCACATTAGTCGGTGTAGGCCAATTCACAATTGCCTCTATTTTCTGCAGGTCCACTGAAATTCCTTCCTTGTTGATCACATGCCCTAAGAAAACAACTTTATCCAACCAAAACTCACATTTCTTTAGTTTAGCAAATAATTTCCTTTCCCGAAGTATTTGTAAAACAGTCCTCAAATGATGTTCATGTTCAAGTCTATCTTTAGAGTATATCAAAATATCATCGATGAAGACTACAACAAACTCATCAAGGTAGGTTTTAAAAATTCTATTCATTAGGTCCATAAATCTTTAGCATTAGTCACTCCAAATGGCATAACAAGAAACTCAAAATGACCATACCTCAATTCAGAATCTTTGTTTTCTCAACATCCTCTGCCTTAACTTTCAGCTGATGATACCCGGATCTCAAATCAATCTTAGAAAACACCTGTGATCCCTGCAACTGGTCAAATAAATCATCAATACGGGGTAAGGGATACTTGTTCTTTATCGTTACCTTATTCAATTCCTGATAATCGATGCACAGGTGCAAGGTACCATCCTTCTTTTTCATAAATAACACCGGTGCGCCCCAAGGCGAAGTGCTAGGCCGGATAAACCCCTTGTTAAGTAGGTCTTGCAACTATTCTTTCAATTCTTTCATCTCGGCAGTAGCCATTCTGTAGGGAGTCTTATAAATAGGCTGGGTGCCTGGCACAGCCTCAATAGTAAACTCTATCTCCCTGTCTACCAATTCCCCTGGTAATTCATTTGGGAACACATCTGGGAATTCTCTAACAATAGGAATATCATTCAATTCAACATTCACAGATTGTTCAGTCAACACATAGCACAGATAACCCTGGCACCCCTTCCTGATCAGTTTACATGCTTTCATTGCAGATATCAAATAAGGTGGAGGCATTACCCCATTACCCACAAACACAATTTCTTTTTGTTCTGGTGGTTTAAATACAACCCTTTTTGTCACACAATCTATGGTGGCACAATACTTGGTCAACCAATCCATGCCCAAAATTACATCAAAATGTCTAAAGTTCAAGGGCAATAAATCTACATATAAGGTAGCATCCTCAATATGCATGTCACAAAACCGATATATATAGTCACATAACACAGATTCCCCCGATGGAGCAGACACACACAACAAATATGGCAACAACTCTAGGGTCTTTTGGTCTAGATGCAAATGTATATGTCACAAATGAGTGTGTTGATCCAGAATCAATTAATACAAAGGCATCCTGATTACATATTGAAATGGTACCTGAGACAACGGCATTGGCATTCCGTGTATCGCCCGGAACAAGCGCAAAAACTCTCCCCTGTCTCACGGTATCCCCGGTAATAGCGGATCTCAAAGTATTTCTCGGCTTTGGAACTGATGCAGTGGAACTAGCTGCTATCTTTCCACCATTCTGATTACACTCTCGGGCCATATGCCCTTGTTTTCCACACTTGAAACAGGCTCTTGATGCACGGTAAGAGACTTCACGGTGCCTTTTGCTACAGATATTGCACATGGGAGCTGTGTCTCGGGAAGAATTTGAAGTAGTTGAGGAGCCCATATTTTGCTTTTTCAGAAATTTCTTCTTCGAAAAGAAGCCTTGCCTTTTGTTACCCTTCTATTATGTTACTGGCTTAGCTTGTCTAGCCATATTAGCCTCTGATATGATGGCCCTGTCAAGCACCCCAATGTAAGTTTCCAACTTTAGAACATTCACCCTCTCTAGGATGTCATTGCGGAGTCCACCTTCAAAGTGTCTTGCCTTCTTATAATCGGTGTCAATCACGTGTGGTGCAAACCTGGCCAATTCAGTGAACTTGGCCTCATACTCAGCCACTGTCATGCTATCTTGCTTGAGTTCCATGAACTCGGCTACTTTCCTATCCCGAACGCATTATGGAAGTACTTGTCATAAAAGATCTCCAGAAATTTTACCCAATCCACATCTCTATGATTTTCTCGCATCAACATCCACCATCTTCTTGCTTCGTCTTCTAGCATAAAAGTGGCTAGGAGCACTTTCTGAGTCTCTGAACAGGGGAACACTTCAAATAATTTCTCAATGTTGATGACCCACGCTTCGGTTTTCAACGGATCTAATCCCCTGTGGAACTGTGGTGGTTTCATTTTCTTGAATTCCTTAGTGAGAGCTATTATCCGATCATCATTTTGATTATCTAGCACGGGCGGTGTCGGAGGTGGAGGTGGCGGGTGTGGTTGCTGCCACTGTTGTTGCCACTCCTGTTGTTGTCTCAAAGCTTCTGCCATTTCTTAGATCAATCATTCCATTCTGTCTATTCTGACAGTAGAGGACTCCTCTATCTCATCACCTCTGGTTCTCACCATCTGATTAAACTTGCATTATATTTCATACAAAAGATTCACAAATATGTATACACTAAGAGCACACATATTCAAATAATTACAATGCAAGTAAATTACAACTTATAACACATAATTACTCAATTGAAAACACTTAAGCATATTCTTGAAGCTTTCACAGTTCGTATCAAAATAGTTAAGCATATTATCAATGCCTCCAAATTCATATTTATCACATGAATGCATCCTAGATCTTATCTAGACGCGTATTGCTCTTTTGGACAAGTGTGTGAGTTATTAACTCGTGCTCTGATACTACTTTGTCATGACTCGAACCCGCCCCTATGGGTCAAGGACATAACCGGCCAGTAATCCTGTGATTACCTATGACCTCAGACCAAAACAGAAATAACTCGTCAGAGTAAAGGGGCCAAACGGAAGCAAAATTTTAAAACTTTGTCCATAGAGCCGTGCTTATATACACATCAAACAAACCATACTCATATACGTTAATAACCCACATCAAAAGTACAGTAGCATAAACTTCTTTACAGACAGGATCATCTAAACTGAGCCAACCCATAACAGACTATATACAAATATACACAAAGTCCTTGCCAACAAGACAAAACGTAAATGTATAACAAAATGGCAAGGATGGGTCTCGTGCGTGAGACACAAGGCTGACTCTCCAAAACTCGTGTTGTTTATAGTAGACTTCACTGGGGCTGGGATTGGATTTCTCTTGGCTCACCTACAAACACATGAATGAGCGTGAGCGACAGCCTAGTGAATAATATCAAATACAGAAGTTACATAACAATGTAGAACAATAGGTTCCAAACGGTCTTGGGCCCAATTCATATTTCTATTTAACAGATATATAACTATACGAATTTCAAATCAAGTGACTTGTAGTTTCAACATGCTGGCCTTTGGCCCATTCAGATTCCTATTCATGTCAAAACGGCCTTCGGCCCACTCATTTATGTCAAAACGGCCTTCGGCCCGATCATTTATGTCAAAACGGCCTTCGGCCTGTTCATTCTTGTCAAACGGCCTTCGGTCCACTCATTCATGTCAAAACGGCCTTCGGCTCACTCATTCATGTCAAAATGACCTTCGGTCCATTTATATAAGTCAAAACGACCTTTGGTCCGTTCGTATATGTCAAAACGACCTTCGGTCCATTCAATTCTATCAAAATGACCTTTGGTCCATTTATGTTTATCAAAACAACCTTTGGTCCATTTATGTTTATCAAAACGACCTTTGGTCCATTTATATTTATCAAAACGACCTTCCGTCCATTCATTTATTCATGTCAGACTTTTGTCCACAATCCCAATTAGCAACTCATAAAGCTTATAAGGGAATAAACAATTGGACATTCACAAGCATTCGAATATCGATATTACTCACAGTGATCGGCTTGTGGATTTGCCCCGGAGCTTGACCTTACACATTTCATGAACACAAAAGGGTCACTAATAGTTCAATCCATTCTTTAATTCACATATTCCTTTTTAGGCTTTATTCTTGTCTCATTAACTCATTTACAATGCTTAACACATGCCTAAGAGTGCTTGCAAGTGAAAGAGAACGGAAAACGAAACACAGAATGCGAAAACAAAATGTCAGAAAACAGGGTCCTCGCTCGAGCGTGGACTCCCCCGCTCGAACGGACCCTTAAGGCCTGCAAAAGTGCTAGTTGCATGAAAAATACGCTCGAGCGTGGAATGGAGCGCTCAAGCGGAAGGCCTGTCTACAAAAGCTCTACGCTCGAGCGTGAGATATCCCGCTCGAGCGGACATCCAACTCTGCAAAAAGTGCTGGGAGCACGAAATTCACGCTCGAGCGGAGGGTTTCCCGCTCGAGCGGACCTCAAATTTCTGGAAAACCCAGAATTGTATTCTTGAGCTTCATTTCGACTTTCCAGCCACAATACTTGCATGCAATGGCTCAAATCCCAAATATAATCATACTAACATGGCACCAATGCAAGATTATAACATTATGGAGCTCAATTTCTTGATTTATCTACATGCATGTCCCAAAATATGTCAAACTCAACACCAACATAACAAACTCATGCATTCAAGCTCATATCTTCTCAAATTGTACATGCATGTGATGAATTAGCCACATTCTTAACTTAGACAACACAAATGGTGATCACGACATGAGTTTCCTTTAACATTTCACATGGATTATACACATTTGTGCTCAAACATGCAATATCAAGGTGATTTCCTACATGCATGCACATATTAAGCTTCAATTCAACAAATACAACCCAATTTCATTTCAATCTTACTCTTGATCACCAAATTAGCTTGAGCACACAAAATTACAAACTATAATCCAAGAATTACTCACCTAGAAGCTTTGATCTTCTAAGCTCTAGTCAATTCTTGAGCTAAATCTCCAAGATTTCCAAGCTTTAGGCCAAATTAGCACAATTCTCTCCCTTTCTCTCACTATGGCCGATCCTCTCTCTCTCTCACAATTGTCTAACTCAGATTTTTGAGTTCCAAAGAGTTAAAGGAGAGTGTAATGCTAACATACAACAAGCCTCACTAGCATATTATTTCAATATAAAATATTTGGGTACTTAATTCATCAATTTAATCAGTTTAATCTGACCAGAATCAATTTCTAATTAAATTTCACCGTAGGCTCTAAAAATTATTGCTGATCACGATTGCGTAATCAATTTCGGGTTCTGTGGCCGATAAGGCCCTCAATTTAATTTTCGAAACGGATTATTCAAACAGATATTCCTACGGTGAACAGATAGAATTCCAAAATCACATATATTCACATAATGACACATAAAATCATGCTAAACACATAATCATACTCAAATTAATGACCAATTAGCGTACTACGGAACAAGGGTATCACACTTGCAGTGGGTATTTGGTCATATTTTGACATGCCATGAATCTTTTTTTGGCTGGTTTGGTGGTCCCTCATATGCTCCATATACTTGTAGTGTAAACCATGCTTACTAGCTTACTAGCTTACATTGTATGTTGTTTTGGCCCTCCATTCTAGCACATTTTGGCCATACTCCAAACTGATTTTGTCCTTGTTTTGGGCTGCCTTAGCTCTGTTTTGAGGCCTCATGGTCGAAAAATGCTTGCCATGCATACTTGTTGTGTAATAACTTTGACTAGTTTTGAGTTTTGGGGCCCCTTGCATGCTTTACTTAAGGCTTTTCAGTGTTTTGGCATCATTGAATATGCTATTTAAGAGCTTATATGTGTGCCATATTCTCATGTTTATCATGCCTTAAGTGCTATTGAGAGTTGTGCTTGTATGCCATGTTTGAGAGCCATTGTATAAGCTTCATTTGAATACATTTCGGGCCACCATCTCATCCCATATTGGCCACTGATTTTGGCATGCTTGAGAGCTATCCATGTTAGTGTAAGTCCATCTCACCATGTTGTTGTATGCTTGTTCCATTTTGCATGTTGTTGCTATTTGCATGCTTGCTTGCTTGCCTAGGTTGCATTGCATTGTGTGTGCATCCCTTGCCTCTTGATCAATCATGATAGAGGTTGGGGCCCTTTATGTGTTTTGTGTGCATTCCATTCCATATTGAGTTGCACACTTGGCACCTTTGGCCATCATGCATTAAAATGCGTGATTGATAGTCTGAGGATCGAGAACCATACTCCCCTGAGTCTTAAACATGATAGGGAGGGTGGTGGTGCAAATATTGCTTTGAAAATGCTTTGCCATGCTCTGTCTGTCCTCTGCTGCTGTCAAACAGGATTCTGCAGGAAGAGATGGCCGGTCGGCCGTCTTCAATGCCGGCCGGCTATGCATTGTTGGCCGAGAGCCTCCTACATGGTCGATGACCAGTTTCCCATGGCCGGTGGCCTTGCCTTTTGGCCAGTGACCTTCCATAGTGCTCAGAAGGTGGTTCAGAAACATCTTGGAGACTTGTACAGTTTTCAGAAGTGCAGAGCAGTGTAAACAGAGGCAACTGTGGCATGGCGATGGATTTCCGAGCGGAACCGAGCATGCACTCATCCCTCTTCCCGAGGCGGTTTACTACTTTAATAGCTTAATTAATTAGTTAATTAGTTAAGTGCTTTTGTAATTAATTAATTAGCTTGTTAGTTAGTTAATTTGTATTATTCTTTCGGACCCTCTGAGAGAGGGCAATGTTGTAATAAGTGTACGTGTGTGTGATGCATGTCTTCCAACCCCACGTCTTTCTCCCTTTTATTTAACCGCTTATGATGGTTAGTATTAGGGCATATTTCAATTAGCATCCTTATGCTATGCATGTTTGCATTATTTATATGTCTTGCATGCACCGGGCTCGGCGCATCATACTAACTACATTGTATTTCAATTCCAAGTTGAATACGTGTTAGTTGTAGCATCTCACATGTCATTCTTAGATTAGCCGAGCCTATTCTTAGTTGCATTTTTGCATGTGTTGCATTAGCCATCTTAACATGAACTAGGATCATGCATTGATTACTAACTAGTTTCTGTTTTGGCTCGGAGTACTCGGTAAGTGTTTATGCTTTAGCATCCTTGCATGTGTATGAGTGATTGCCATGATAGCATGCTTACCATGAGGCTATATGCTTATGTGACATAACTGCCTGAATGCCTGTGGGTGAAGGTTGGGTTACTTGAGTTGGAATAATTCGTCAAAACCCGTGTTTTAGCCTACTTGTGAGTGGCAAACTTCAATCCATTTTTCAAAACAAACGGATATACGATGCTTTGTTCCAAATTAGGCAATCCAGTCTATACTTGTATGTTGTGCGCATCACGTAGTAATTCTAGGCTAATAAACCGGAATAAGTGCACATAATGTTTTCAAAAATAGATATCATGTTTAGTAGTGGCCGATCTTTGATCGGGCGAGTGGGGGTGCTTATAGCTGACCTTCCCTAATCGTACCCAAGTTCCTGAGCCGAGGCAACTTTGGTGATGACGGACACGTGGCCTTAGGCACGAGTCACGGTTTCTTAAATTCTCCCAAAATAAAATATTTAGGTGGCGACTCTATATCTGGCAAAGCAGTCCATGTTTGGCACTTCTTTCTAAAAAATCTGTTTTCCAAAACGATTTGCCGGATTTGGACTCTTTGGTGATTTATCAGTCTTGCATTGCACTTTGCGAGATCAGATTAAGAACCGTGACATTTGAGTCTGAACTGTAGTGAGCCCATAATGAACAAAACGGGGGGGATTTCCCCCTGGAACGTTCGGGACGTCTACAACATTCTTCTTTCCTATGTAGCTATCGCGCCTCGTCTCTGTTATCATTCAGCCAACTTCTCAAATCGTGCGGCCGCTCGTCGCGATGGCAATGAAAGGTTTCAAATAGGCGGTTGGCAATCCTTTGCCTTTTATAAGAACTCTCCCGTGGGTTATTTTTTTTGAGGTTATTTGTCCTGCTGCTAGTCCCTTCGCTACGTACTGGAATCGGCCGGCTACGCTCTCCATAAGTAGGGCCACGGCTGGAGTGCTCCTTGTGAGCCGGAGGGGGAGAAGGAGTATATCTCCTTCGCGACGGTCCACTAATGGACTTTCTTGGCTCCGTTGGGGTCGCCATGAACTTCATCAATTGAGTGCGAAGCTCTGTGATCTCCAAACCCATTGAGTCAATGATGCGGTCACGGTGGTCTTTCTCAACAAAAAGGCACTGAAACGACTCGACGGCAACGACACGGCGTCGCTCCTCCGCGTTGGGTGTTCGATCGTCGTGGTCCATAGGGTCATCGTGTGCGGAGGGGAATGCCAGACCCTTATCTTTGGTCCTTTCCGTCATCGAAGTCCGCTCTGCTAGCCCAGAATGGGGTGTGTCTTCGATTCCCGTCACCGGAGTTCGTCATGAAGCAAGTAGTGGTTTTCCCACAGACGGCGCCAATTGTGCGGGAGTAATTTCCACACTATGAAGAAGGGTTGAACTTCGTGGAAGAACAGCGTGCTCTGGGAAGTGAAGATCTGTACAAAGTAACGAACGGTGAGGCTTCCCGACCGGGGTTTAGTGGGAAACCCCTCTGATGGTAAAGTCAAGGACTAAGGGAGAGAAAGAAGAAATGATACAAAGAGTGTATGTATGTTAAGTGTGTGAATTTCGGATCCCTTGAGAGTGAATAGTCCTCACCTTTTATAGGAGAATGTTGCTTGTCCTCCAAGACCTTCTCTCTCCGCCATTTGTCATTTGTCTTATTTGTGGTCATCTTCCATTGGAGGAGGACGACCACTCCGCTTGACACTCAGTTACAGGTCTGTTTTGTTTGTCTCATTAGTGGTCATCTCTCATTGGAGTAGGACGACCACTCCGCCTGACACTCAGATGCAGGTCTGTCATGTATGCGCCTTGTCCCTCTGCACCTCCATGTCTCCATGTTCTGTTCAGACAGAGTGAGAGGAGCAGAGTTATTTGTCTCTTATGAGGCTAAGAAAGATCATCAGTGAATTGGCCCTCTTTAAGTTGGTCTGCTTTAGCATGGTTATCCAACCAGGAAGTCCAATATGCTGCTCAGCCCACTTCGGAGTGGTTGTCTATCCATCCAGGAGGTCCACCATGTTGCTCGGTCCACTTTGGAGTGACGTTCATTCATTGGGCCGAACTTCTATGATTGTCCTGCTTCGGAGCAGGTGTTCGCCAACTTCCAAGTTTGGTTGTTCATAACTTGATTTGAGCTTTGTAGGTTGGATTCAAATTATTGTTCGGCCCAATATTCATGTTTGCCCAGTATTTCGTAGCTCGGTGATGCCCCCAAACTGAACATGTGTATCCTTATTAGCCTCGTAATTGCCTATCTTGGTACTTTATTGATCGGTTGAGCGTCGCTGCTCGACTTGAAAATATTGAGCGTCGCTGCTTGACTTGAAAATATATATACATAATAATATTTTTTTTCTTTAAAATGTATATATATATTTTTAAAGTTCATCAACTGGGTTGTGCAACACAGCAGTGCTTCAAAGCAGTCCAAGTGTGCCTTATCATAGCCAATTTCTAACTTGTTTTGATAATGTTGGTGGCTAATGCTTTGTGGGCCGCACCTTGATTACCATGCATGGTAATAGCATGCAAACATTATTTGCTGGGTGCTTGATATTGTATTGCACCTGGCGAAATAGACGTGGGCAAAGGCGGAGGGAGCATGTGACTAGGGGCGGCACGTGCCCCCCTTGATTTTGGGAATTTTTTTTTTTTTTTTTTTTTTTTTTTTTTTTTTTTTTTTTTTTTTTTTTTACAAACATAAAAAACAAATTTAAATAAAAACTTATAAAAATATTATTAGAGGGAAATGTCAATGATATTTTAAAAATTATGAAAACAATAATGGTTGTTTTGATTGAAAATAAAGAGATTATTATAAATAAATCATCTTAGTTATGAAAATTTTTGAATGTAACGGCAATGTCATTATTAGTGATATGCAAGTATAAGTAATCTCATTATAAAGATATGAAATTTATTAGATTGTTAATTACATTTGACATGTGAGGTTCACTCTTTATGCGTTTATTTACTATCAGTGGATGATATCACATACCAATGATGACGTAGTATTACCATTATATTGAATTTTTTTATCAAAAAATAATTTATCATTATATAATTTATTTTAAGGCTTATATCCATTTTTTTTTTGTGTTGTCTATGATACACTAGTTACAAATAACATTCAGCTTGTTTGTTTTTAGTTTTCAGAAAACAGTTTTTAGAAAATTTACTGTTTTATTTTCGTATTTTAATGTGTTTGAATGAATTTTTTTAATATTTTAAGCAATTTTTTTAATTTATAGACACACCTAACATAAATACACTTAAAAAGTATAAAATTTGTAAAAAAAAATATTTAAAAAATACATTAAATGCCAAAAAATAATAAATAAAAAAAATGAAAATTCAGTATACTTTTTATATTTTTGTGTATTTATTAATTTTTTACAAATATTTTACTATTTAGATACATCTAAGTAAGGTGCATCTATAAAAGTAAAAAAATTACTTAAAATTCAAAAAATATTCACTAAAAACAAAAAAAAAAAATACGAAAAAATAAAAAAATTCAATTTTCAAAAAACTGAATTCAGAAAACTGAAATCAAACACACTAATTATTTTTTTTTTTTTTTATGTTTCTTGATATAAATCATAAAAATTTATATGAAATATTTTTGTAAAAATTATTATAATTAATAAGTGTCCTCTGTAATTTAAATTTCTGGCTCTGCCACTGGACGTTGGCCCTACAAACTTGGTAATCCACTTAGTCAAATTTTGTAAGTTTGTCATGGAACTGTTTGGTGGGCTGAGCAACTGTAAGAAATTGTATAATATATACTCTGAACAAAAGCATTTCCAACAAGAAAAGGCAATGGAAATCATGTTGGCTCGGTCCCACTTAGAAAATCCATAGGTGATGTTCAGTTCTTGGTCGGCCAAGTCATGCTCGTGCACTCTGGTTTGGATATGGTCAACAAATCAATTTTTTTTTTTTTTTTTTTTTTTTTTTTTTTTTTTTTTTTTTTGTAGCTCCTCTGCATGTATTGGTCCGTCATGTCTGTTCATGTTCTGCATTGCATGGCTGTCTTCAATTTTGCTCGGTTCGTTCTTGTTCGGTTGTCGCTCGGTTGGTCGGCACGTCTATGACTTGGTTGGCTTGTTTTCTTTATACCAGAAACTTGACTTCAAGAACCTGTTTGCTAGCTAATTGGGCTGAGCCGCTTAATAGAGCTTCGGACACTCACAGGCCATGCTCGGCTCGCCTGAAAAGTTTAGAGCTGGATCAATTTCACACTTAGGCTTGGTTTGGCATGTCCTAAATAATACAAAAAGTCAAAAAGTCACTATCCTATTTAAGTCATATCATCTTATTTAAATCACATCACCTTTCTAACACATCACATCAAACCCAACCCATATAAGCCAATAAGTCAAAAAGTGCACTTTTTTAAAACATCCCAAACCAACCCTTAGTCATCACTGTTTTAAGTGCCTTTTAGTTCAGTCTAAAGTGCTTCAGCTGATCCGTCTGTGAGCATCGCAGCACGGTTGTCCATGATCTTGGCCTTGTCATAGGACCTCAAGCTCGGCCCTGACTAATGTATTTACTCCGACTGTCGAGCCATTATGCGTCCATATTTGATTAGTTTGGGAGCTGCCAACGTAACGTGAAAGTAAGTCCATTTCAGAGTTTTTTTGAAAACAAACAAACCCATCTTACCTATCACATTCTCACTCTAGAAATTTGAATTTCTAGACCCACTTTTCCCATGACAAGTCTGCCTCACTTTTTGACTCTAGAAACAACAGACCCATTTTTGGAATAATGCCTCTGACTTTGTTTTTATCCTTACGTTTTCTTTCCTTGGAATTCCAAACTAATTTTAAAATATGAGAGCTTGACCTCTAGTCCTCTTTCTATAAATTCTAAATTTCTCTTCAGGAAATTGAGAGCTTGCACCAACAACGTGGTCTGCTCATTTTTTCACTCTAGAATTTCAGTTCAGAGAGACTAATCTCCTCTCTTTTTTTTTTTCACATTTTGCTCTTGGTACCTTGCTTTGTCATTTCTGACGTGATAAGCTCTAAAGTTTTTAGTCTCCGACTGTATCTCCGTCCTTTAGCACCGTTTCTTGTGCCTCTACTCCGAAGATACTTTTTCACCATAGGTATCCCATCCTTCATAGTGGGTTCGCCACTATTATTTATTGATTCATGTTGTTTACATTGGTTTCGTAAGTTCCCAAACCACTTTTACTTTCTCTTTGAACTCACAATTTTTTATTTTTATTTTTATTTTTATTTTTATTTTTATTTTTATTTTTTTTGTTTTTTGATTGTCACAGTGGGATTGCTTTGTCGGAGACGCTAGCCATCAAGTTCCACTTGATTTTGACACCGTAAGTGATAGAACCCATGCATTTCCTTTCCTCATTCGCCATTACTTTTTTGGTTTAGTGTAACATTGAGAGTTGTCTAGTGCACGATTGCTCGATCGGCCATTGTACCTCCAACCTTGCAAGTCATCCTTAGTGTAGTTGTTTGGTGGAACGTCGCACCTCCCATTGGTAAGTTTCGGAACTTAGTGGACACGTCGGCGGGAATGGATGAATTCTGTCGAAGATATAACATTCCCAATGATGTCACGTTGACATTGGTGGCGGTGGACGTGGATTGGTCGAGTATGAGCACCACAATGCCCTTTTCAATTGCCTCCATTATAGAAGGGGGTGTTAGGTTTCCATTGAACCCCTTGTTGCGTTAATTCTTTTCTTATTTTGAACTTACACCAATGCAAATGTCAATGAACACATTTAGAGTGGTAAACGGTGTCTCGGCCTTGAATGACCTCTTGGGCTTGGGTATTTGGGATATCCTTCATTGCTATTCCTTGTGTCATAATAAAGGAGGTAAAACCTATTATGTCAAAGTTCGGTCTTTGAACCTCCAACTTGTCACTGAACTTCCTGATAATGACAAACATTGCTCTGATTTCCTTCAAGTCGGAGGTAATTGGGAGTTTGCGGCCGAGGAGGTGGGCCGATCGAAGCGGGTTCCACGAGAGAACGGCCACCCAAGTCACTCATTATTTTAGTTTCCTTTTGTCCATTCGCTTATTGCCTGTGATTTTTTTTTTATTTTTTAAAGTGTTGTTGTTCGTACTTGCAGGTTCAAAGAAGCTAAAAAGGAGGCCGGAGAAAGAACATCTGAGGGATATCAAAGTTGCACTAAGGTACGAAGATCGGTCGGCCCCACATTTGCTTAACTATGTGCGAACTTATAAATATCTCATCCAACGGAAGCCCAACGTAACCAAGTTCTTGAGAGACTCATCTGAAATAGAAACCGAAGGGCAAGTTGGCCATACCACCAAAGCTTCTTCTTCCACTGTTGTTTGTTCATCAAGCGGATCACTCAGTAGAGGCTACTCCCCGTCGCCAGACTTAGCAAACGAAATGGCTTGTTGCCAGAAGCTCAATCTTGATGCCTTAGTCTTTGGATCTGATGATGAGGACCTTCTAGCTACTTCGACGGTTGACACAGGAGCTCCTCCACTGATTGAGAAGTTTAAGGGTGGAAAAAAGCATGTTGTTACTCCTCCTCCTCCTGTTGCTACTCTCGCTCTTCCTGCTGATAAGGCTTTAAAGAGGAAGAGGTCCAAAGGTAAAGAAGTTGTTGGGGGTTCTAGTGGGCAAGGCTTAGTTGAAGAGTGGGTGCCTCCATTGAAGCATGACGGTTGAGCAATCACTACATCGGACAGCACAATCTACTCAAGCGACTTGGCATTTGACTTATCAAAGGCATTGCTGCTACCTTTAGACATAGCAAAGAAAAATATTTCAAGCGACGTGTTGATAAAGGGCTCAGTGCAGATGCTAACCGCAGTAAGTCTTCTTCTATGTCCTTGTCATTTCCTTAAATTTGGTTATTGAGAACATGACACCCTGGTTTAGTGCAGTGCATTCCGAGGATGCACATCATGGATGAAAGGCGACATCGTGAGGAGCAAGAGAGGGTTAAGACGATCAACATGTTGGCTGATGCTGATATGTCTTTGAAGGCGGCCGGAGAGGATCTAAAAGAGATAGAAGATGAAAAGAAGAAGGCCGAAGAACTGATGTTTATGGCTGAACAGAGGGTTGCAGATGTTGATGCGACTCTGAAGTCTTTGAAAGCTAATTATCAAGAGATGGTGGATGAGGCCGAACAGAGGGGCTATAATGAGGCCAAAAAGACCTACTCGGAGGAGATCTTGAAGTTAAGGGACAAGATCTTTATTAAGGGTTAGACTGGGGCTCTGTGCGTTGCCAAGGTGGAAGAGGTTTCTTCTCTTTATGATATTGACGATATCCCAATCCCTTCGAAGACCGCTGCAAGAGTTAGGAGGCGATGGTCTCGGGAGGTTGGAGCTATGGATGTTGATCCTTCTGACTTTTCTCCTCTTCTGCCGAGTTCTTGCTTGGTTGGACAGACTGTCGATCCTACAGAGGAGGAGCACCGCAAGGAGAGACACTACGAGGAGGAGCAACGCGAGGAATAAGTTGGTAGGTTGCCTTGAGGTTTTGCTTTTCTGCTTTAGTAGTTCTTTTGTAATGAAACCTGGAGGTTAATGAAGTATCTTCAACTTTTGCTTTAGTGCTCGATCGGATAGGCTATGACACAAATCGAGCTCCCTTTTGTAATGAAGTACCTTCTAGATTTACTAAGTGCTAAACTTGCAAATTTGCACTATTTTGTTTTTGGAGTTCGGTCGGCTAGACCTCTTCTTTTGTAAGGCTGAACTCATTTTTGTAATTGAAGTTCCGTATCAATGCACTAGTTCTTATATTTTTGCAAGTGTTGAACTATTTTGTATGTAATGTTTGCCCCCGACCGAGCAGAGGCTCTGCGGCCTAGCAGGCCATCTGTTCGATCTAACCAGGCTTCATGCCTTGGAAAGAAAAAATAAATAAAAATGAGTTTTGATGCCCCCAACCGAGCATGAGCTCGGTGGCTCAGAAGGCTGTCTGTTCGGTTAGACCATGCTTCATGCCTTAAGAGAGAAAAACTTGTGAAAGTTTTTTATCATGTTGTTCAGTCACCACCTAACTTGGTCAAGGTTTGGCGTGATTTAACCCATCGTAGAGTGTAAGTCGGCCCTTTTGGGAGCGTGAATTGTGAATATGGACCGTGCTCCAAGTAACGATACTTGGCACAAATTCCACCAAGTTATACCACTTGTCACCCCGCTCTAACCAAAGGGTTGAGCATCTGGGCTTGGCTTGAGTTAAGACCCGTGGCCAAGGATTACCAGCCGCCTATCTAAAACCTTTCATTGCCACCGCGACGAGCGGCCGCACGATTTGAGAAGTTGGCTGAATGATAATAGAGACGAGGCATGACGGCTACATAGGAAAGAAGAACATCGATGAGACAATGAGGAGGAACGCCGACTCAACAGGGAAGGGGACCACTTGGACCGGTCCATACACCAACTAGAGCGTCGCGCTCTAGACCGGTTGGTATCCACCCCTTTCACTCCCGAGAAAGAAGCTATCGAACCTCCACGGAAGTATAGCCCGCCGAAGTTCATCCTCTATGACGGGAAGACGGACCCGCTAACCCACATTAGCCATTACCGCCACATGATGTCCCTCTGGAACCGCAATGGCGCACTCATGTGCAAAGTCTTCCCTTCTAGCCTCGGAGAACTTGGCCTCTGATGGTTTGACAAACTCCCTAGTAGCTCGATTTATGACTGGACGCAACTCTCTAAGGCGTTCTTAGCTCGATTTGTCTCCAACAGTAGAGTCCCAAAGTAGTTGGATCCCTTGTTCAATATCCGCAAGGATAGAAAAGAGACCTTGCGCCAGTATGCGCGACGATATTGGAAGGAGTATGGGGACCTGGAAGAAAATGTGTGCAGTGAGCAATTGGCCGTGCTATACTTCAAGCAAGGCATGCCTCCTTCGCATAAGCTAAGGCAATCGTTGACGAAACGGCCTACCCACACCATGAAGGAACTGAGGGCCCGAATAGAGCAACAAGCTCGTGTGGAAGATGACACAACTTTGATACATGTTGGGATCGCTGAAGAAGAAATCAGGCCGCCTCGACCACCTAGGACTGAGCAGCCAAGGAGGGATGAGCAACGCAAGACCTATGGCTGACAGAACCGCACCACTGTTGAAAACGAGGAGGAAAGGGCCAAATCTTACGAAAGCATCACTACTATCTTCAAAGAGCCGATCTACAGCCTCGTCGAGAAACTTAAGGGAGAAGCCTTTTTTGTCTGGCCCCCTAAGATGCCTGGGGACCCCACTCGGCTCAATCAGACACTGCGTTGCACCTATCATCAAGAAAAAGAGCACAAGACACAAAATTGTAGAGCTCTCAAGCAACACTTGGAGGACTTAGTTACAGCAGGCCACCTCTAACAATGAATAGATGTTGACAAGACCAGGGAAAAACGAGGACCAGATCAAGCCCCTCCTGAAGAAAACCATGCCCCAAGGCTGGTCATCAATGTTATCCATGGAATGACCAACCTCGAAAGAGAGAACGCCCTTCAAGGTAAAATCCAATGAGCCACCCACCTTCAGCAAATGATGTCGGTAGGACCTCCTCTCAAAAAGTCCAAGACAGAAACCAGACCCTCACGGTTTAATGTCGTGTTTACTAAGAAGTACCTAAAAAGAATCCAACACCCCCACACTAATGCCCTCATCGTTACAGTTGGCATGGCCAACAAGTTCGATGTGAAGCGCGTCTTGATCAACCAAGGGAGTGCCGCCGACATCATGTATTATGAGCTCTTCAAGAAGCTAGGCCTCAGCGAGCAACATCTGACATCTGCTACTTCCCCTTTAGTTGGTTTCAATTCGCAAACAGAATGGCTGCTTGGCAAGATAACTCTGCCTGTCATAGTTAAGTCTAAAGTGGTCTCTGTTGACTTCTTGGTGGTAAACACCCCATCTCCCTATAACACCATCCTTGGTTGACCTTGGATTCACCAGATGGAAGCAGTCCCTTCTACTTACAACCAACTTGTTCGCTTCCCAACCAAGTATGGAATAGAGGAGATTCATGGAGACCAAGTGGCGGCCAAACACTGCTTCATTGCCGTCATGAAAACCAAACAAGTCTGCGACCAAGTGCAGATGGTGGAAGTACCTGACTAGCTAGTTTTAGAAGACATCGGTAGAGTGCCAAACGCGAAGATGGTAGAAGACCTAGAGACGGTCTTAGTAGAAAAAGAAAACCCAGATAAGTTCTTTCTGCTTGGCACTTCCCTTACTGTCGAAGAGAAAGAACAATTATTGGCTCTGCTCCGCAGAAACATCGAAGTATTCACCTGGTCGGCCTATGACACTCCTGGTTTGGACCACAATTATGCTTGTTATCGACTCAACGTCCAGTTAGGAGCGCGACTGGTTGTTCAGAAAAGTAGACGGTCCTCCGTGCAACATACCGATGCAGTGATTGAGGAGGTGGACAAACTCTTAGGGCCGCCCATGGGAAAAATAAGATAGACCTTGGTCAATTGCACATATTCCACCCGTGGACCTTGGCCATGGGTCTTAACTCAAGCCAAGCCCGGATGCTCGACCCTTTGGTTGGAGAGGGGTGCCAAGTGGTATAACTTGGTGGAATTTGTGCCAAGTATCGTTACTTGGAGCATGGTCCATATTCACAATTCACGCTCCCAAAAGGGCCGACTTACACTCTACGATGGGTTAAATCACGCCAAACCTTGACCAATTAGGTGGTGACTGAACAACATGAATCAATAAATAACAGTGGCCAACCCACTGCGAAGGATGGGATACCTATGGTGAAAAAGTAACTTTGGAGTAGAGGCACAAGAAACGGTGCTAAAGGCTGGAGATACAGTCAGAGACTAAAAACTTTAGAGCTTATCACGTCAGAAATGACAAAGCAAGGTAAAAAGCGCAAAATGTGAAAAACTCAGGAAACAACATACTGCATTTTCTTCCCATCATTTCCTTCTTTTCCTTTCTTTTCATTATTTTGACCACAAAACCTTCCCCGAAAAATGTTTGGGAGCTCTAAACTATGAGTTCTAAAGAAGCTCTAGGGAGTGAGTCCCACTTATTGATGTGATGTTTTGGCCTTAAGTTTTTTTTTTTTTTTTTCTTTTTGAATTTCCACCTCATTAATGTTCAATTAATGCTCCCAAATTAGAGGGATGAATCATTGTTGAACCTTTCCATGTCCGTGTTTGTTCTTTTCTCTTTATTTTCTTTATCTTTCCTTTTCCTCTAATTTTTCTTTAAATTGAGCCGAGTGAGGCCCACATCCCCATCTTCTTTTTTTTGTCTGCTCTTTTCATCCCTCTCTCGGTTTCATCTCTCTCCCCATTCCATCTTCTGCCTTTCTCACAAATTATTCTCTCCATTCATTTTCTGCATTCATCATTATAACATTTTCTTAGTTAAGTAACATTTAAAAGTACCACTAAACTATCTCTTCAGTAACATTTTTTAATCTTGTAACATTTTAAACAAGTAGTATTTATATTCATGCCATAATAGATATTAGTGACATCTCAGTGACACTTACAAATGCCACTACATCATCATGACTAAAGACTTTTAATGAGACTTTGATGTCATGATAGACACTATTGATAACACTACTAAGCGCTATTAAAAACAGACTTAGTGTCACTTCTGTAACACTTATAAGTGTCATTACACCATCAAGGTTAAAAACTTTCAGTGACACTTTGATATCATGGTAGATACTATTCGTGATTCTATCAAGTACCATTAAAGAAGACTTACAATCTAAAAAATGCCCCTCTTCAGACTGAACCGTACTATTTGGACCATTTGGGAGCCACTACATATCTCGTTTCGATAATTAGAACTCTTTATTTTTTTGTGTATTTTATTCACAAAAAAAAAAAAAAAAATTAGGTTTGTCAAATAATCATAACCTTTTCAAATTATTGCATTGGTCATTATAAAAATTGATGATTAAATTTTAAAAACACCAATTTTGTTCATTTTTTGGTGACAAACACCATAAATTGAATATGTTAGAATTATCATATCACTCTATCTTTTTGTGTTATCTTTTTGTGTAAATGAAATACACAAAATACCCAACAAAATTAATGGTTTGGATTCAAAATAGAACCTGTGATGGGCCCAAACGGTGCTCTCAAATCTAAATTATGGGGGCTCAAGGTAATCCACCTTTAAAATTTGGTGAGGTCAAATAATTATGCAAATTTATGAATATCTTTTTATTTTTTTATTTTCCTTAAACTATATTTCATTTAAAAAAATTTATTGAAATTTCACTTTGAGAAAATATCATTTTCCCCTCAAACTATAACTCCAAAAACAATCCAACCAATGTTCTTTTAATAATATCTACTTTATACCTAAACTATTCGATTTTGCATCAATTTTACTCCACCATTAATTACGGTCTATAATCAAATAGAAGTTACTCATGTGGCACCCAAAATATCAATTAGTTCCCTGAATAAAATGAAATTTGGAGGTCTAATTGATATTTTATAGATAGTTTGGAGGATAAAGTGAAATTTTAAATTTTAGTGCCACGTTAGCAATTTTCTTTGGATTATAAACAGAAGCTAACAGTGGGGGGTAAAATTAATCTAAAATCAAATAAACTAAGTGTAAAATTAATATTATTAAAATAACAGAGGTTAAATTACTTTTTCAGTGATAGTATAAGAGGCAAAATGATATTTCCTCTTTTACCTTTGAAAAATCTGGGTAATCCCCAAAAATATTGATTCGTGATTATGGTTCAATTTTAAACAATATATAACAATCCTAATCAACTAATCAAAGATAAATCGACACAAAGATTTAACGTGGAAAAACCACAATTGGAGCGCCTCCAATTGTGATAAAAAAAAAAAAAATCACGGGCAAAAGCCACAAAATAATCCACTAAAAAGACAAAGGAATTACACAAGTATACTCTCAATAACCTAGCGAATCCGCGCCCGAATCGAACCAACCCGTGCCTCTTCCTCCCCCGTCTTCACCTCAGAATTATCTTGCTCCACGTTGAATCCACAACGTCGATGTTGAATCCACGACGATGAGCCACTCCAGAATCCACCAAAGCTTCAAACCCAAATCTCCCGAAATCCACCGAAGAACTACACTCTCTCTTTATATTAGATAACCAAACGAACCCTTTGATATGATTCACTCAATTCATGATTTATCTCTCACAAAATATCAAAGGAAACAAGTAAACTAGCCCCAAAAGAAAACCCTAGAACCCAAAAAGTAGATCTAGAGGCTATAACCTAAATTTGTCAAACGAGATTGTCAAGAATAAAAACCTAACAACCTTTATTAGAATGATTAAATTTTCATATTAAATTATGTTAGCACATTTTCTAATAATAAATATTAATTATTTTGATATTACTTACATCAATAATTTCTTCACAGATTAGGGCATGGTTTACATTTTGTAAAATGGTAAATTATATTTTCACCCCGCTTACCTATGAGCACTTTCTCACTTTGGTCTCGAAACTATTATATTCTTTTCACTTTGGTCCAAATTGTAACAAATGTTATACTTTTGTGACTGAAAATGCAGCATGGGTCAAGTTCACCTTCATTTGCATAACAACCTCCGCTATAGACCACCTCAACATGCAATCCTCCATCGTAGAACATTTCCATTTACCGCTTGCCATGACTTATCTATTTTGAAGTGGGAAAACAAAGTTTTCTAAGTGATCAAAGTAGGAAAGTTAATTTTTTAAATTTCTAAAGTCACCCTCAAAAGTTAGCAATTGGACCAAAATAAGAAAAGACAAATAATATAAGAACTAAGGTGGATACAATGACAAACAATATATATCTAAGAATGAAAATACAATTTATTATTTTTAAAAAGGAGTGACGGTAAAAAGATAATGACCGACTGTAGACACCCCATTTTTGACCGTCCTCAAGACTTGGACGTCATCGTTTGAACACTCGATGATTATCCATGTTTGTGTTCGTCTTGAGTTCTCGGAGGTTTCGGCTACGCGCCTTGCCTCAAGACCTCTCAACTTGTTTGTTTTGTGTTTGATTTTGCACCAAACACCTGTTGTTTTGCTTCTGAGGGTGGGAAATAGCTTGTTGGCCAACCTCACACCTCACCGGCCATGGCTTGAGGCCACCGGCCCTGTTTTCTTGCTACCGGCCAAAGGTGATGGCCGGTCGGCAATGTTTTAGGTCGGTCGGCCATTGTTTTGATCAATCGGCCACTTTTTCTGGCCGAGACCTTTTCCTGAGGAGGTTTGAACCTTTTGAACCCTTGTTTTAGCTTCTTGAGAAAGCTTGAACCTTTTGAACCCCTCGTTTTAGCTTCTTGAGGAAACTTGAACCTTTTGAACCCCTCGTTTTAGCTTCTTGAGGAAGCTTGAACCTTTTCAACCTTTGCTCTAGCTTCTCTAAGAAGCTTGAACCCTTTTGTTTAGCTTCTCCAAGAAACTTGACCCTTTTGCTCTAGCTTCTCCAAGAAGCTTGAACCTTTCTAACTTCTCCAAGAAGCTTGCACCTTTTGCTCTAGCTTCTCCAAGAAGCTTGACCCCTTTTGCTTTAGCTTCTTCAAGAAGCTTGGCCCCTTTGTTCCAAGCTTCTAAGAGAAGCTTGGACCTTTGTTCTTCTATAAGAGAGACTCTCTCCCTCATTAGAAAAGGTTCCAAAAAATTTGTCTAAGGTTCCATACATATATCTCTCTTTGTATCTCTACACTTAGGCTTAGAAAGAGTGAGATTCTTGGCCCCTTTGCACACCATCTCTTAGCCTAACACTCCATTATCAACCTAAGGATCTTGGAGGCCATTTTCAAAGGTTGAAGGTCTGGTTTTTTGGTCTCAAAGCTGCTGGTTTTGCTAAAGCTACAAGGGTAACACACTTTTCCCTCTTTTGGTCTTTATTTTGTTTCATCTTTTAGCCATACTTGCAAGCATTTTAGAGCTTTGTCATAAACTGAAAAAGTCTTATTTTGAGCTCTTTTTGAAGTTTGTTTAAGGTAATTTTGGTGTTGGGGGTCGTCCACCCCCTCTTAGGCCTTGTTTGGCCTCTTTTTGAGCCTTCTTTGTTGAGCTTCGGGACTACCTTGTATTGGACTTCTCACCACTGAAATCCAAAGGGATTTTAGTGGTGGGGATGGTGTTTTGAGGTCCTAAGAAGGAGAGGGGTGACCCTCTCCCTTGTTGTCTTGTTTACTAGTATATTTGGCCTTACAAATGAGCCCTTATTTGCACACTTCTTGAGCTTGGTTCAGACCTTTTTCAGTGAGTTTTAGGGCCTGCATGAACTCTTTCCAGAGCTGTTTTTGTCATTTAAGGCTTGCCTTTTGCATGTGTAGAACAACCCTCTTTATAGCCTTTCAAAGGAGCATCTCATTGTTGCATGCATAGACCATGTTTTAGTGGGTTTTTGGGCTTTATTTGGCATGTCATACCTCTGTCTTGTGCTGGCTTTGTGGCCCCTTGAATGCCTCATAGGCTTGTAGTGTAAATCCCCTTCACTAGCTTATATTGCATGCTATTTTGGCCTTTGATTCTAGCACTTTTTGGCCATACCTTAAACTGATTTTGTGCATGTTTTGGACTGCCTAAGCTCTATTTTTGGGCCTCATGGTCGAATGATGCTTGTTATACATACTTGTAGTTCAATATCCATGCCTAGCTTTGAGTTTTGGAGTCTATTGCATGTCTATGTTGAGGTATTTTCATGTCTTAGCATCACTTTGCATGGTATTTCAGAGCTTATATACATGCCATACTTCCACATTTTCTATGTTTTAAGTGCTCCTTAGAGTTGTGCATTTATGCCATGATTACGAGCCATTGCATGAGCTTCATTTGAATGCATTTCGGGCCACCATCCCAACACATTTGGCAATTGATTTGAGTGTGGCTGAGGCCCACTCATTTTAGTTTAAGTCCATCTTGCATTGTGTATGCCATGTTACAATGTGTTGTACATGTTATGTTGTTAGCATTGTGTATGTCATGTCACTCCTTGCATTGTGTATGCTAGATGGTTAGTTGCATTGAGCATGCCATAGTTCATATAGCATTGTGTATGCTAGGATGCATGTTTGCATATTTTGGATTGTATGCCTATTGCATATTGCTTGCTAGCATACTCATTTTGCATTAGTTTGCTTGCATGCTTAGGTTGCATAGCATTGAGCATGCATCCCTTGCCTCTTGACCAATCATGATAGAGGTTGGGGCTTTGATGTGTTTTGTGTGCATTTAATTTGATATTGAAGTTGCACACTTGGCTTCTTGGGCCATCATGCATGGAAATGCGTGATTGGTGGCCCGAGGGTCGAGTACCATGCTCCCTTGAGTCTTAAACATGATAGGGAGGATGGTGGTGCAAACATTACTTTGAAAATGCTTTGCCATGCTCTGTTTGCCCTCTGCTGCTGTCAAACAGGATTCTGTAGGAAGATATGGCCAGTCGGCCATCTTCAGTGCCAGCCGGCTATCCATTGTTGGCCGAGAGCCTCACAACTGGTCGATGACCACTTTTCCATGGCCAGTGACCATTCCTCTTGGCCGGTGACCTCCCACAGTGTTCAGGGAGTAGTTTAGAGGCATCTCAAGGATTTTCACAGTTCTAAGAGGTGCAGAACAGTGCAAACAGAGGCAACATGTGGCATGGCAACGGGTTTCCAGGCAAGGCGAATCGAGCATGCATCATCCCATTATTCCGAGGCGAGGCTGTGGCCACCTCCCTTCTGTAATTAATTTGTTAATTAATTAGAAGTTTTGTAATATTTAATTACCTAGAATAGTTAATTATTTATTTGGTTTGTATTATTTATTCGGACCCTCCGAGCGAGGGCACAATTGTAATAAGTGTGTGTGCGTGTGTTGTATGTCTTCCAACCCCCATTTCTTTCTCCCTTTTATTTAACCGCTTCTGATGGTTAGTATTAGGGCATATTTCAATTAGTATCATTATGCTATGCATGTTTGCATCATTCATATGTATTGTATGCACCGGGCTCGGCGCATCATACTAACTGCATTGTATTTCAATTCCAATTTGAATATGTGTTAGTTGTAGCATCTCACATGCCATCTTAGAATAGCCGAGCCTATTTCTAGTTGCATTTTGCATGTGTTGCATTAGCCATCTTAACATGAACTAGGATCATGCATTTGATTACTAACTAGTTTCTGTTTTGGCTTGGAGTACTCAGTAAGTGTTCATGCTTTAGCATCTTGCATGTGTGTGAGTGTTGCCATGATAGCATGATTACCATGAGGCTATTTGCTTATGTGATATAACTGTCTGAATGCCTGTGGGTGAAGGTTGGGTTGCTTAAGTTGGAATAATTCGTCGAAACCCGTGTTTTAGCCTACTTGCAAGAAGCAAAATTCAATCCATTTTTCGAAACAAACGGATATACGATGCTTTGTTCCAACTTAGGCAATCCAGTCTATACTTGTTTTGTTGTGCGCATCACGTAGTAATTCTAGGCTAATAAACAGGAATAAGAGCACATAATGTTTTCAAAAATCGATATCATGTTTAGTAGTGGCCGATCTTTCATCGGGCGAGCGGGGGTGCTCATAGCTGACCTTTCCCAATCGTACCCAAGTTCCCGAGTCGAGGCAACTTTGGTGATGACGGACACGTGGCCTTAGGTAAACGAGTCAGGGTTTCCTAGATTTCCCCAAAAATAAAATATTTAGGTGGCGACTCTGTGTCTGGAAAAGCAGTCCATGTTTGGCACTTCTTTCTAAAAATCTATTTTTCAAAACGATTTGCTGGATTTGGACTCTTTGGTGATTTATCAGTCTTGTATTGCACTTTGCAAGATCAGATCAAGAACCGTGACAATTTGAGTCCGAACTGTAGTGAACCCAAATGAACAGAACGGGGAGATTTCCCCCCGGGACGATCGAGGACGTCTACAGTTTCTGGCGACTCTGCTGGGGATTTAGAGAACTTGACTCGAACTCATGATATCTTGTTTTGATTACACTTATGTGTCTCTTTGCATTGCATTTGCATTGGTAAGCCTAGGACACCGTGTTTGCCGTCTGCTGTTCCTAAACGGTTTGTCGGAGGCTCGCTTCGAGAAGCGTACCATAAGGCTGACCGGTTATGGGCTCTGCCACGATGGAAACACAAACCCCGGTTGTTACCAGGGCACCCTTTTTGACCATTCAACCTAGTGCATATCGAAATCCATAGTGACCATTCCAAACTAGGACATGTTGCTTACCCGATTATAGGTTGTTTGAAGCCGCTGCGTGCGTAGTGATACCCTAGCTCCTGACAAAATAGAACAGGAAAACCCTATCCCTCCATAGGGGTGTTTTGGTTCTCACTTGCTTGTTATGTGCTTTTAAAGTGTGTCTCTACGGGAATGCATGTATCAGTTTGCAAGTCTGGGCATCAGGCCTGCGGGCATCAATATTTGGAAGAATCAGTTTTACCTGAGGGTATCAATTTACAGGGTAGAATTTTGGGCAGAATTCTGTAGGAAGCGCAGTCATTCAACTTCACTCATGATGGTTCTGGTGAAATCAGGCTGAGATGCTGTCTATTTTCTCTTTTGCTAAGTAGTCTTGGAACCATAGCTTCAGAAGGGTCTGATGTCCCCCGGGTACTCTGTACTTGTGTTGCTATGTGATTGAGGGATGAACCACCTGCAGGCGGCGCTCAGTTTATTCCAGATGTGGCGTATGGCACGCACTATTTTGAGCATTTGCGAATGCTAGCTTTTGTGCTTTCTGACTTGGGTATTGGGTTAGTTTTGTTATTTTGTATATAGTTAGTCTTTTTGTACTGAGTCCTGTTGAGTTTGTCTTGTTGTATCGAGTCAGTCCTGTTGAGTTTGTCTTGTTGTATCGAGTCAGTCCTGTCGACTCTGTCTTGTTGTATCGAGTCCGTCCTGTTGAGTCTGTCTTGTTGTATCGAGTCAGTCCTGTTAAGTCTATCTCGTTGTATCGAGTCAATCCTATTGAGTCTATCTTGTTGTATCAAGTCGGTCCTGTTTTGTTAGAATCGAGTGATTCCGGAGATGTTACCTCGGATGTCACTATTTTGTTTTGTATTTGTCTCTTTGCTTTCTTTTTGAGTCTGTTTCTGCAGTGATTTTTCGCACTCTTGTGTTTGCTTCTGCCGTGTGCCAGTTGTGCCAGGAGTTCTGAATGAGGTGGCGGTATTTGACTAAAAACTTTGTCTTTTCTATGCCTTGAAATCATTGCATTGACCTAAGTTTTTCAAAACCTTTTGAACGCTGTAGTGAAAATAAAGAGGAAGGAATTCCTCGGGATTTGCAAAATTTGACCAATTGAGAGAAAGAGAGGCATGATAAGCTCTTAATGAATGAGATCATGCTTGTTAATGTGAGTACTGAGAAGGATCCTGGCTTGATCTAGATTGGTTCTACATTGTCTTCAGCGCGAGTGATTTGTCGCTTTCTTAAAAGATTTCAAAAAATGTTTTGCACGGTCCTGCAAAGACTTGTGTGGAATCACTCTTGAGATTGTGCAGCCTAGGATCGCTCTCAGCCTCGAGACTCAACCCCTTTGCTTTCGAACCTTGAACTTAGATTCAGAATGTTCAACGGTCAACCACCATGTAAGGCCTGTGGCCGGATCAGAAGCAGCCCGTGAACTAGGGGCAAGAAAAGATCAAGAAGATCAGGTGTTATCAAAAGAAGCTTGCGAAGCTAGATCAGGAACACCCCTCAAACTAGGGGCAAAAGAATTTCAAATGTGCTCGAAGAGTCAAAGATGAAGATCGGCAAGAATGCCAAATCCCAGAAGGGAGGAAAGAAGAATTTACTGTTGAAGGACAACTGAGTTCCTATCCACAACACTAGGGGCAAATTCAGCCCGCATTGGATGGACTCCTGCGTCGTCAGCGAACAGCAGCCATTTTCCTGGATTCAGATGACTTTAGGATCTCAAAACCATTTGACATGGATAAAGCTACACTTTTACCCTTGAGAGCCTCGCTAGGCCGAAAAACCATAAAGGTGACCCAAGCAAAAGTTAGAGCAAGAAAAAGAAGAAAAAGAACAAAAAAAGAAAAAAGAAAAAATGTAAAGAATGAAAAAAAAAAGAAAAAGAAGAAAAAGAAAAAAAATGAAAAAGAAAAGAAAAGAAAAGAAATGAAAAATAGAGCTCGCAAGGTTGAAAACCCAGAAAGGGTGGCCTTGGCAAAAGTTAGAGCGCAAAAGGAGAGGTTAATACCCGAGTGTACCTTAACCCCGAACTACGTAAGGCTTGATTCCCATGTTTGGGATACGTAGGCAACTTCATTCTGAAGTCCAGCCACAAACACTTCCGAATTGATTATGTCCATGTAATGGTTATTGATCATCTTTGTCTTCTCTGCATCCGAGAGTTTGGTTGTGTTTGTCACTCTGAAGACTGACTACAATGCGCCGCGGTGCCATTCAAAGAAGGGGCAACTTCCCGTTGCCACAAAATGTGCTGCGGTGCTATTCAAACAAGGGGCAACTTCCCATTGCCATGCAGTGCTCTTTGAACAAGGGGCAATTTTCCATTGTTATAGATCTGAGGTTGTGCATCTCAAGAGTAGGTTCCGAGCTTGTTGAGCAGTGGCCGTTTGCAAAAACAATTTTTGAGAATTTTTACTGAGGTTGACTAATTCTCTCGGAAATTATCCCATTTTTTTTCAAAACTGGACCATTTCTTGGACCCAAAGAAGGAAAATTTTCAGTGCTCATAACCTAACTCGCATGATTTTCAAATCAGAAAGTTGAATAAGCATGTTAATCTAACTCTCATTTTGGTCAAAATTGTTTTAGTCGAAAACCAAAACAAAAAAATGGTTAAAATGATGAACTAGGGGCACAGTTGAGTTAGGCTTCCTATCTTTCCCCATTGTCAACATACTTGCCAAGAAGGGCACTCTACCTTCCAGAAGAGGGCACAACTGAAGTCAACAACAAAGGGCTGAAAGCTCTCTCACCCTCCAAGCAACGAGGTATCAAGTTAAGTGCAAAGCACGAATTAGAATGGATCAAGATGTTCCACTTCCTCATCTGGACAGATCTAACCACGTCCAAATTCCTTAGCAGAGCATCGTCAACCGATGTCGGCTGCAGATTTGCTACACACCCTGTTGTAGCGCAACCCTCTGTGGGAGGAACTCACTAATTGTGCGCAGAAGAAAAAGAATCTAGCAGAATGCTAGGGGCAAGAGCCCGCAACTTCCTGCTTATCCATTAACTACCCATGGGAGGGATAAAAAATGAGAGATTGAAGAATAGAGAGATGTGCGTTGAGAGAAAAAGTAAGGAAAGGGCTTTTTCAGAAAAACAGAGCCTAAGGGCCGAGTGATGTGAGAATCACAAATGAGAAATGGTAGGAAATAATACCCGAAGAAACAAGCTCCCTGTGCACGTCTGAGTGTCGTGTCTTTTGTTTTGTCTCGATTCTTGTTTTGAGTCGTTTCGAGTGTTTCTCGATGTGTTTAGGTTGTTTACCTTTTGTTTTTCTTTGTTGAGTCGTTGTGCGCTGTGTTTAGTCATAGGCTCAATACCCGGTTAAGAACTCATCTCTCAATTTCAAAAAAAATCGTTTTGTGCTTAGAGTGCCGTGCCATTCTCCACATAAAACAGAATTTGTTCTTTCATAAAACCGCAGGGTTCAACCCAGGTCATGTGAGAACAGTAAAACCAGGACCAATCTGAAGCTATATAGGTTCCGGACTGCAAAGCAAAAGAAAAGAGGGAAATTTTGGAACATATGAGTTTGGTTCAACTTTAGTAAATTCCGTGATTGTATTATGGATGTACCTTGTCAAGCCTTGTCAATGCTCCGAAGTATGAGTGTGCCTCTACCTTAAGCGCAAGATCAAGCTTGCTTCAAAGTTATGCACCCTTCCACCCGCATTGTTATGCACTCTTCCACTTGTATTATCATGCATACCTTGCTTGCATTTATTTGCATCTTGTGTTATCTTCTATCGTTTATCCTTTTACGTTGAGCAGCGTTTGGGATCGTTGTCCTCCGGGACTTTCTCAGGTTGCGCCGGGCACGTGCCTGATAGTTTGTTTCGGACCTTCTCTCACAATTTCAGCGTGATTCGAGTGTCCCTTTTTCTCACACGATTTCAGCGTGTTTGGAATGTATCTGGGGACGCGTGAAGCGCGAGCCTGAGCGGTTTTCGGACCTCCTCTCACGATTTCAGCGTGATTTGAGTGTCCCTTTCCTCACACGATTTCAGCGTGTTTAGAATTCATCTCAGTTTGTGTTTGGTACACACCTGGGCGGGTTGTTTTGGACCTCCTTTCACGATTTCAGCGTGGTTTGAGTGTCCCTTTCCTCACACGATTTCAGTGTGTTTGGAATTTATCCCAGGTTGCGTTGTAGATACGCTGGGCGGGTTGTTGGACCTCCTCTCACGATTTCAGCGTGGTTTGAGTGTCCCGTTCCTTACGCGATTTCAGCATGTTTGGAATTTATCCCAAGTTGCGTTGTAGACGCGCTGGGCGGATTGTTGGACCTCCTCTCACGATTTCAGCGTGGTTTGAGTATCCCTTTCCTCACACGATTTCAGCGTGTTTGGAATTTATCCCCAGTTGCGTTGTAGACGCGCTGGGCGGGTTGTCGGACCTCCTCTCACGATTTCAGCGTGGTTTGAGTGTCCCGTTCCTTACACGATTTCAACGTGTTTGGAATTTATCCCAAGTTGCGTTGTAAACACGCTGGGCGGATTATTGGACCTCCTCTCACGATTTCAGCGTGGTTTGAGTGTCCCTTTCCTCACACAATTTCAGCGTGTTTAGAATTTATCCCCAGTTGCGTTGTAGACGCGCTGGGCAGGTTGATTTTGGACCTCCTCTCACGATTTCAGCATGATTTGAGTTCCTCTTTCCTCACACGATTTCAGCGTGTTTGGAATTTATCCCAGGTTGCGTTGTAGACGCACTGGGCAGGTTGCTGTTAGACTTCCTCTCACGATTTCAGCGTGGTTTGAGTATACCGTTCCTTACACGATTTTAGCGTGTTTGGAATTTATCCCAGGTTGCGTTTTAGACGCGCTAGGCGGGTTGCTTTTGGACCTCCTCTCACGATTTCAGTGTGATTTGACGTCCCTTTCCTCACACGATTTCAGCGTGTTTGGAATTTATCCAGGTTGCGTTGTAAACGCGC
This sequence comes from Camellia lanceoleosa, assembly GCA_025200525.1. Classification (NCBI taxonomy): domain Eukaryota; kingdom Viridiplantae; phylum Streptophyta; class Magnoliopsida; order Ericales; family Theaceae; genus Camellia; species Camellia lanceoleosa. Next base: position 676,306 of record JANUSC010000025.1, on the reverse strand, counting down.
TGGGTGGGTTTCTTTTGGACCTCCTCTCACGATTTCAGCGTGGTTTGAGTGTCCCGTTCCTTACGCGATTTCAGCGTGTTTGGAATTCATCTCAGTTTGTGTTTGGTACACACCTGGGCGGGTTGTTTTGGACCTCCTTTCACGATTTCAGCGTGGTTTGAGTGTCCCTTTCCTCACACGATTTCAACGTGTTTGGAATTCATCCCAGTTTGTGTTTGGTACACACCTGGGCGGGTTGTTTTGGACCTCCTTTCACGATTTCAGCGTGATTTGAGTGTCCCTTTCCTCACACGATTTCAGCGTGTTTGGAATTTGACTTAGGTTGCGTTGTATCCGTGCCTGATTGTTTGTTTTTCCTCCTCTCATGATTCCAGCATGGTTGGAGTATTTTCTCCTTTGCATTCACCTTTAGCTCGCACTGTCTTGTGCACTCTCTGGTCTAGGAGACCTTAAATCCTCTAAAGTTGCAATTCCTTTGGTGTTTGTCGTGCTCGAACGACTTCCGGTGGTCTGGTATAGCCACCTGCCTGTGTTTGCGGTGAGTTCCTGGGAGACCAACTGAGACGGTGGAAACTAGAGTTCGAATGGTTCATGCCTAGAACACAAAGGTTCGGGATTTCCGAGACTAAAGTCTGGTTTAAATACCCAGGGGTATATCCTCGGCTTGAAATCTGTATGGCAGCCCTATAGATTGAGATAGCATGTGTATGCGCCTCAATTCTGGATACCGAATCAACCTAGTCTGTCACCCTGTTGGAGAATAGGGAAAGCTGCGACCATAGTCAGGGAGAAAAGTAGTACCTATGGTTCAACCAAGAAAAAGCGAAAGATCCCCAGTGGCATGAGGTAGGTCATTGCCAATTGCCCCTGTAAGGTACCTTCACTTCCTAACTATTGCATCATCTAATATGTATATTGCATTGTACATAGCATATATTACATTGCATTTATAATATCTATTGCATTATAGTTTGCATGCATTGACTGCATTGTCCATCTATGGTTTGTGCCTTTCCATGTTGAGCTTGGTCTAGTATGTGCCCATACTTTTCACGTTGAAGCACAGTTATGATATTATGTGTACGCACCTAGTGTTGTGGGTGACGGCACCATTTCTGTGTTAGACGCGGTTTGTATGTGTCCATGCCTTTCCTAGGCAAGGTACGGTTTGGCCGCATGCCTTATCCATTCCATCTGTTGCATATAGAATATATCACTTGCGTTGACGCGCATGTTCCGCTTCCACCTGCATTGTCGTGCATTCTTCACTTGCGTTGACGCGCATGTTTCGCTTCCACCTGCATTGTCGTGCATTCTTCACTTGTGTCGACACGCACGTTTCACTTTCCACCTGCATTGTATCCATCCAGTGCATTTTTAGTTATTACATTCTATTGTACATAGAAAACATTACATGCACTTGTTGCATCCTCTATCTATCGCTTGCACCTTTCCATGTCGAGCTTGGTCTGGCATGTGCTTATACCTTTCGCGTCAAAGCACGGTTATGAGATTTAGTGTACGCACCTATTCCACTAATGGGATTGTGGTTTGAGGGTGACGGCGCCATTTCTGTATTAGACGTGGTTTGTTTGTGCCCATGCCTTTCCTAGGCAAAATACGGTTTGGCCGCGTGCCTTATGCACTGCATTCATTGCATTGTATTGTAGTTTGTGGCATCCAGCATTTAGGATCACAATCTTTCCTGAGCAGAGCATGCCTCACTTATATCATCCCACCCAATTACTTGTATCTTGTGTTCCGTCTACACACACATAGTTCTGTATGTGTACGTGCCTATTCCACTGATGGGATTGTGGTTTGAGGGTGTCGGCACCTTTTCTATGGTAGACGGATTTTGCATCTCTATCATCTTTATGATATTTGTGTCGTTTTGTACTGCTTATGGTTTGATCATCTCAAATGCATTGCATATCATTTGCATTGTTTATTACATTGTTTTGTAATATTGCATATCATTTTGCATCTGTAGACACCCCATTTTTGACCGTCTTCAAGACTTGGACATCACCGTTTGAACACTCGATGATTATCTATGTTTGTGTTCGTTTGGAGTTCCCGGAGTTCTCGGCTACACGCCTTGTCTCAGGATCTCCGAACTCGACTGTTTTGTGTCTGGTTTTGCACCAAACACTTGTGTTTTGCCTTGGAAAGGCAGGGAATGCCTTGTGAGGCATCCCCACACACCACCGGCAGTGACTAGAGACCACCGGCTGGTTTTTGTTGCCACCGGCAATATATATTGCCGGCCAGCACTCTTTGTTGCCGGCCGGCCATCAATTTTGTCAAAATGACATTTTTGAGCGGCCGACCACTGTTCATCTGCTTTTGCAGATATTTTAGGACAGCTGTTTGGCATTTGGTTCCCCTCCATACACGTGTATGGAGGGATGCTCTCCTTGTAAGCTTGTTGTATAAGCTTTACAAGTTTGGTTGCCTATAAGGGAAGGCTCTCTCCTCTTGGCATGGGGTTTTTTTTTTAGAGAATTTTGGAGAGAAAAACATAGAGAGAAGCTTTAGTTTTAGGGTTAGGGTTGATACATATCTCCTATATCTCTTTTTCTCTTTTTATGTTCTAGGTGTTTTAGTCCATATTATTGCACACAAACACCTAGTGCTTCACCTTCCTTTGGCTACTGAGGTTCTAAGGGCTTGTTCTTGCTATTTTTGACTGGATTGAAGCTTAAGGAGGCAACAAGATCACCATTGTTGAAGAAATGCTTCAAGGGTAAGAAACTAGTCCTTTTTACCCCATTTTTGCATCCTATTTCTACCTATCTTAGAGCTGTTTTGTGTTTAGTGTATAACATAAAAAGTTCTGTTGTTAGGCCCTCTTGATTGTTTGTTAAGAGTGTTTTGTGGTTTGGGTGTGTTTGACCACCCTTAGGCCTTGAAAGGCCTCATTTTTGTGCTATTTTATGCAAGCTTCGAGACTTTGGTGTTTGGGCCTCTTCACCACTGAAATTTTGAGGAATTTCAATGGTGAAGATGGTGCCTTGAAGTCTCAAGAAGGAGGGGGCCACCCCCTCTCCTTGTTGTCCTTGAAAGGGACCATTTTTGGTCTCTTAAGGGAGCTTATGTTTGAATGTTTATTGGTCATGCCTTGGCTGCATTTTATGTTTATATTGCTTTAATATAACATTGTTGTGTGTTGGTTTTGGTACACCATGCATGCTTAGCATACCTACCATGTAATGCCTTGTTATTGCCTTAATATGCCTTGGGTTGTAAACCATTATTCTAGCATGTTTTAGGCTTAGTCTTGTGAAGCATTTGTGCTTGTTTTGCCATGTATAAGGTCTGTACTAAGTTGTTTGGGTCGACCCTAGCATGCATTGTGTAGCCCCTTTGTATATTTGGGCTTGTTGGCCTTAAGTGCATAAGTGTATAGCATGCATTGCTTGCATTATTTCAGTGGTTTGGAACCACTTAGCATGAAATTTCAATCCATTTAACATGCTTACATACTTGCCTTAGAGGCTTCATTGTTGCTTTGAAAGCTTGTGTTGTATGCTCCATGTTTTGGTCATTATGTATGCCTTTGGATTTGAGTTACTTAGATGCCATCTAGGTGCACCCTTGGCTTTGTTTAAGCCTTCTTTTGACCTATTTTAAGCTTCCTTAGCCTTGTGAGGCTTGGTGGAATTGACCTTGGTTCAAGCCTCCGTGACTTGCCATAAGTACTTGGACCATGCTTGCATGATTATGCTTGTCTCATTTAAGTTGGTTTGGCACCACATTCTAGCATGATTTTTAGAGCTTATATCGCATGCTAATTGTCCATGTTAGGCCTCTTTTGAATGTCTTTTAAAGTTGCTAGTTTAATACTTAAAGTTTGGACCATCGTATGTGCACATGTGCATGTTTGTTTAGCCTTCATTTTTGGGCATTTTGGCCACTATTTTAGGCCTATTTAGAGCCGCTTAAATCATGTTTAAGTCCACCTTTTCACTAGTTTGCATTGCCTCATGTTTGCTTGTATGCTTGCATAAGTGCCTTGCCATGCCATGTTGCATCCTTAGCTTGCATGCCTAGGTTGCATTGCATCTTGCATGCATGCCTTGTTCCTTGATTTGGTGATAGGAATCGGGCCTTGTTTTGTTTGATTGGTTTGCATTTCATTTGACATGAAAGTGCACACTTGATTCTTTAGGCCATCATGCATGGAAATGTGTGATTGGTGGCCCGAGAATCGAGGCACATACCCCTTTGAGTCGCAAACATGATAGGGGGCATGATTGGTGCATACATTGTTTGAATTGTATTGCCATGCAAGTTTTGCCCTCTCGCGTGGAGTTGCGTGTTCAGAGGCATTGTTTGCCGACCGACAACATTTTGTGCCGGCCGGCAATAAGTCATCAGCCGATGGATTAATTTTGTGCCGATGGCCACATCCTATTGCCGGTGGTAATTCTACTCAGCCGGTGGTATCCCCCAGTGTCCTGAGAGGCATTCCTGAGACTTTGGCAGTTTTCAGAGGAGCAAAGCAAGGAAAACAGAGGCAGACTATGCATGGCAGTGCGATTCCGAGCAAGTCCCGAGCATGCGCTGCATTTGACCCGCTTCCCAAGGGCTTTACTGTTTTAGTTAGATTAATTAATTTGTTTAGTTAATTTAATTGATCTATAATATTTAATTAGCTTGCGTAGTTAATTAATTTGTATATTCTTTTGGTCCCTTCGAGCGAGGGCAAATCTGTAATAAGCGTGTGTGAGTGGTGTGCATGTCTTCCAACCCCCACTTCTTTCTTCCCTTTTATTTACCTGCTTATGATGGTAGATTAGGGCACGTCTATTTTAGCATACCTTATGCTATGCATGCGTGCATCCATGCATTTGTTGACATGCGCCGGGCTCGGTACATCATGCTGATTGCATTTGTACTTCAAATCTAACTTGAGTACGTACACCGAATGATTGCATTTCACATGCCATTTTAGGGTTAGCCGAGCCTATCCTAAACACATTCTGTATGCGTTGCATTAGCCGCTTAACATGAACTAAGGTCATGCATATGATTACTAACTAGTTTTTGTCTTGGCACGGAGTACGATGTAAGTATTTATGCTTTAGCATATCGCATGCGTGTGAATGTTAACATGACAGTATGCTTACCATGAGGCTAAGTGCTTACATGAGATAAATTGTTTGAATGCCTGTGGGTGAAGGTTGGATTGTTTGAGTTGGAAAACTCGTTGAAATCCGTGTTTTAGCCTACTTGCGAGTAGCAAATTCCAAAGCGATTTTCAAAACAAGCGGATATGCAATGCTCGTTTCCAAATTTGGCAATCTAGTCTATACTTGTTTGATGCGCGCATAACATAGTAATTCTAGGCTAATAACCAGAACAAGAACACATAATGTTTTCAAAATCGGATATCATGGTTAGTAGAGGCCGGTCTTTGACCGGGCGAGCAGGGGTGCTCACGAGGTGACCTTCCCCAATCGTACCCAAGTTCCCGAGCTGAGGCAACTTTGGTGATGACGGACACGTGGCCTTTGGCACCGAGTCAGGGTTTCCTAAATTTCCCATTAAAAAAATATTTAGGTGGCGACTCTATATCTGGCAAAGCAGTCCATGTTTGGCACTTCTTTTCAAAATCTGTTTTTCTCAAAACGATTTGCCAGATTTGGACTCTTTGGTTCAAGATTAAGAACCGTAACATTTGAGTCCTTGAACTGTAGTGACTCCAATAGCAGGCAGGACTTAAACCTCCGGGGTGTTGGGCGTCTCAGCTTCGCAACTCCGCTGGGGATTTTAGAGAGCTTGACTCGAACTCGTGATATCCTGTTTTGATTCCATTTATGTGTCTCTTTGCATTGCATGCGCATTGGTGCGCTTAGGACACCGTGTTGGCCATCTGCTATTCCTGAGCGGTTTGCCGGAGGCGTGTCTTGTCAAGGCATGACCATAAGGCTGACCGGTTGCGGGCTTTGCCAGTATGGGAACACAAACCCCGATTTTACCGAGGCACCCTTTTCGACCATTCGACCTAGTGCATATTTAAATCCATAGTGACCATTCCAAATTAGGACAGGTTGCTTACCCGATATAGGTTGTTTGAAACCGCTTCGTGCGTAGTGAAACCCTAGCTCCTGACAAAATAGGACAGGGAAACCCTACCCTAACATAGGGGTGTATTGGCTCTCTTTTACATGCTATGTGCTTTTTGAGTGTATCTCTGCACGGAAATGCATATACCAGTTTGCAAGATTGGGTATCAGGCCCGAGGGCACCTGTATCAGTATTGTTGAGAATCAGTTATGTCTGCGGGTATCGATTCTTTTGAGCAGTGATTACGGGGAACGATGATCGATAGTAGAGTCGCTTGTTCGGCTACACCCGTGTTTGATCTGTTTGGGGCTGAAATACTGCTTGTTTTCCGTTTCAGTTCAGAGATTCAGAGAGTTGATCCAGAACAGCTAGTGTCTTCTCCTTGCTGAGGTAGGACTTAGAATGACGCAGAATTCAGAAGAGATCGTGGTCATGACGGCCGCATTGGGTCAAGGAATCACCCCGCAAGGTGAGGCTAATATTGATCTGCCGCATCCACCCAGGTCGTCTACCGCACACCCAGTTTGGACCCCTCAACTATATCAGGCTCGCGAGCCTACGACATTTGAACTAATGGGAATGATAGGTGATCTTCAAAGATCCGTGGCGGATCTCGCCAATGGAATGTCTGCTTCACCACCAGCCGCACCATATGCCGGAGGCTTTGTACCCCAGGAGCCCCCGCTATTGGGGCGGATAGTAATTGAACTCAGCCAACCGGAGATGGCCTCCAGCTATGGCAATGATGCATCAACCCAAATTCTAGATCAGGCTGAGGCCAGAGGTAAAGATAAAATGAAGACAGATGCCAACCCTATCGAACAACTGCTATGGGCAGTAGAGGCTTTGAAAGCCGGGGGGATGAACAAGCAACAGATATCTGCAGTTGTGACAAAAGCTGTGGAGAATGCTTTCCCCGCTCCGCCTGAGGGCAATTCCAGTCAATCAGAGAATCGGGATAGGCCCCGTCATGCCAAAACAGTTTTTCCCGCTCCCAACCTTGCATCCAGAAAGGATCAGAAATCCAAGGCCGCACTCGCCGATCTGTTCGCTAGTGCATCTAGCAAGAGTGCTCAGGCTCCAAAGTACCTGCCCCGGGGGCGCAGGGTCTTCCATGCTCTCTACATGCCATTGTCCAAGGCACTTCAGATCCTTGCCGAGAGGGGACACCTTAAACCCCTGGAACCTCTGCCTCTCCCGAAGAATCTCCCTGCTACTCATGACCCTGCTCAGTACTGTGCGTACCACCAGCAGACAGGCCATGCTACCGATAATTGTTTCCGCCTCCGTCATGAGGTGCAAGATTTGATTGACAACGAGGTTATCCTCCCCCCCACCTCAGCAAAGTCCGTCACCACCCAGTTGTTGGATTTTGTGGACACAGATACTGCGAGTATGTAATCAGAAGGTGAACCGCCTGCGGGCAGTGCCTGGCGCATTTTTGGATGTGGTGTTTGGCACGCGTTTTTGGGGCATCTGTTAATGTTAATTTTGTAAATTCTGACTTGGGTGTCGAGTCAGTCTTTTGTTTTTCCTTTTGAGTCTGTCTCTCTGTATTGAGCCAGTCTTTTTACTTACATGGTCTGTCTTGTTGTAATGAGTCAGTCCCTCTTGTATAGTATACCAGGTGATTTCGGGGTTGTTGCCTCAAACACCGTTTTGTCTTGTAATTAGTTGATTTTGCTTTTTTTAAGTTTGTTTCTGCCGAAGAGCCAGTTATACCAACAAATCTGAATGAAAGAGCTGTGGCTATCACGTTCCGTACTTGTTGCTATTTGAGTCAGCCGTGCCAGAGGATGTGAATGGAACGACAGTACATTCCACCTACTCTCTTGTGCCCTAAACATCGTTGTAATGACTCAAGCTTTTCATAAAAACCCTTTTCGAACACTGCGGTGATAAAAACGAAGAGGAAGTAATTCCTTGGGTTTTGTAAAATTTTGATCATTTTGAGAGAAAGAGAGGCATGCTAAGCTTTTAATGAATGAGATCATGTTTGTCGGCGTGAGTACTGAGAAGGATCCTGGTTTGATCCAGACTGGTTCCACACTATCTTCTGCGCGAGTGATTTGTCGCTTTCTTAAAAACTTTAAAAAATGAAATGTTTCGCGCAGTCTTGCGAAGACTTGTGTGGAATCGCTCTTGGGATTGTGCAGCCCAGGATCGCTCTCAGCCTCAAGATTCAATTTATCTGTTGCAAACTGGAATTCGTTCAAAACGTTCAATAGTGCCATGAAGCGCCTGTGTGGCCCATTTTGAGGTAGCCCTCGAGCAAGAGGCATCAAAGTCAAATCAAGGAGATCAGATCCCACCAGGCAAGGCTCGTGAAGCAACCGTAATGGACTTCTCTGCAAATCAACACGACAGTCATTCTCCTGGACACAGAGAGGCTTCAATCTCAAAACCATTTGGCATGGGCTTGCTACACCTTTTACCCTTTGAGAGGCTCACTGGGCCGAAAACCCGAAAGGGCGGCCCAGGCAAAAGTTAGAGCAAAGAAAAAAAAAGAGAAATAAAAAGAGACAAAAAGAAGCAAGAGAGGAAAAAGAACAAAAAAATAACAAAAGAAATAAAAAATGAAAATGTAAAAGAAAAAGAAAAGAAAAAGAAGAAGAAAAACTTAGCTCGCAAGGTCGAAAACCCGCATTGGGCACCTTGGCAAAAGTTAGAGCCTAAACAGTAAAGGTTAAAATACCCGAGTGTACCTTAACCGGAACTACGTAAGGCTTGATTCCCATGTTTGGGATACGTAGGCAACTTCATCTTGAAGTCCATTTCAACGCCCATAGCGTCTCAGTCCATGTCATGGTTTTGATCACTTTTGCCTCCTCCGAATCCAATGTCTCGATTGCAGCAACCTGGAATTACGTGACCAACTTCCTCTTGAAGTCCGACCACCAATGCCTTCTAGGTGACTATGTCCATATATTGATTCAAACCGTCTTCGCCCCCTCCGCGTCCGAGGATCCGATCGTCATCAACGAAGACTGGCTTACAGAATACCGCGACATCATCCAAACAAGGGGCAACTTTCTGTTGCCATGCATTGCCATAAGTTGCCCTGAGTTGCTGTCCAAACCAGGGGCAACTTTCCGTTGCCGTGTTCCCCCCTTTAAGCTAGGGGCAATTTTCCATTGCCTCCGGTCCGAGGTTGCATATCTCGAGGGTAAGTTCCGCGCTTGTTGAGCGTTGATTGTTTGCAAAAATAGTTTTTGAAAATTTTTACTGAAGTTGATTATTTTCTCGAAAACTATTTCATTTTCCAAAATTGGACCATGTTTGGACCCAAAAAGGAAAATTTTCAGTGCTCACAACCTGATTCGCATGATTTGCAAATCCAAAAATCGAATAAGTATGTTAATCCGACTCTCATTTTGATCAAAATTGTTTTAGAAAACAAAAAAAAATGGTCAAAGTGACGAACTAGGGGCACAATTGAGTCAGGTCCTCTGTCTTTCCCCCGCCAACATACTCGCCGGAAAAGCACTCTATCCACTGGGAAAAATAGCCATGAGCCAACAGTGCTGGGCGTGAACCTGCGACTTCCTATTCATCCATTAATCACCCTGGGGAGGGATAAAAAAATGAGAGAATAAAGAATAGAGAGGTGTAAGCAGAGAGAGAAGTGAGCGAGAAGGTTTTGAGAGAAAAACCGAGCCTGAGGGCCGAGTGATGTGAGTATCCCAAATCAGAAAGGGTGGGAATAATACCCAGAGGAATTGGCTCCTCAAGATTTGAGGTCTTTTCGTAAACATGTCCGTGTGTCGTGTCTTTTGATTAGTCAGTCTCGATTTTGGCTTTGAGTCTTTTCTGAGTGTATCTCGTTGTGTTCAGGTCGTGTGCCTTTTGTTTCTTTGTTTGAGTCTGCTTCGCTGTGTTCTGTGGTAGGCTCGATACCCCGGTTGAAAACCCTTCTTTATTTCAAAAAATTGTTTGTGCTCAGAATGCTATGCCATTCTCTACATTTGTGTGAAGCAAGAGAAGGAAAGGGAAAATTTGGGACATCCGAGTGTGTTTCAACTGCAACCTTGTCAGTGTTGTGATCCGTCTTGTCAGATTGGGTTATTTGTTCAGGGTTTGCTGTGTGCAGAATGAACCGAGTGCTGTGTTATGGGCTGTATGCAGATCAATCCCCAACGGACTATGGGCTGTATATTCAGTTTGAGTAGTGGTTTGTATGAGTTGTTTGCTGTTAGTTGGTTGGTTATCCGATTATCATAGTGCAAGTGCTCAATTTTCAGACAACAAATCAATATCATTTACATTTGAGGTGTAATATGATGCAATACAGTGCAAGGTATGAAATATACACAAATGTAAACACTTTTTTAGACAAAAAAGTTTGTTTCATTTCATAATCTTTTCACGTACATAAGTTTTGGAAACAAAATCTGCCTGCGGCAGTACAAAGTATCCTAATCACTAACAAAGGAGGGAAAATGCAAAAAAAAAAGAACAAAAAACAGCAAAATCTGTATCAAATGTCAAAAATGCCTCCGGGGCCATCAATCTGTCCTAGTCCTCTTCCTGGACGAAGGTCCAGGAGCATCATCACCAGGAGCATCACTAGGGGCACCGCCGTCTGAGCTCGAGTCCGAGCCATCACCGGTCTCCTCCGCCTCCGTCTCTGCCTCAGACTCGTCATCTAGAACTGGAGCCCGCGAGCTGCTCCAGACGTGAGTGCGCCCCCCTCTGGTGCGGGGATATACTTTGCCATCCCGAGTAGAAATGGGAGGTCCAGCCGGAGCGCCGCCCACCGGAGGAATCTGGAAGGGAGGCTGAAAAAAGCATAAAAGGTGAATACATCATAACACTGTGAGCAGTTTATCCGTGCAGAATGCAATGTATCAGTACAGTCTGTGAATGCCGCAAGTAGTGAATCAGTGCAGAATGCAGTGTATGAGTACAGTGTGTGGGTGCCGTGAGCAGTGAACCAGTACAGGATACAGTGTGTATATGTATGCTGTGAGCAGTGGATCAGCGCAGGGTGCAATGTGTGAGTACAATGTATCAGATGCCGTGGGTAGTTTACCAGATGTTGTGTTATGCATCAGATTATGTAAAGCAGTTTGTGTATGGTTTGAGGTCAGGGTCGAAAGAACATACTGAATCTTTGAAAGGGCTAGGAGGTCGAAGGTCCGCTGTAGCATCCCCATCATGGAGGCATTCATCTCCAATGACTGCCGGGTATACTCAGAAGAAGCCTGCAACAGTATCAGATGCATCAATATTCTGTGAAATATCAAATAAACTGAAATGAAATGACTGTACAAAAATGCAGTAATACATACCGGAGGCAAGTCGGGGACACCGACAAACTCGTAATCAGCCGGCGGAGGGGCGAAGGGGATCTGATAGGTCGCCCCACCCTGCCCTCGGAAAGTCAATGAAGCGGGCAGAGCAGGCCAACCGGTCCCCCGCCCTCGCTGAACTCCGCCCCTACTACAGACTCGAGCTCTCCTCGGCGCTCCTACTCCAGCCGCTGGCGCCGCAGGTCTCTCTCTCTCTACTCGGTGGCTGCCACTCAGGGGTCGCATGATGAAGGTCCGGACGTACTTCGAGTAATCGCCCTCGCCTCTGAAATCATCCGCCTCCCAGCCAATGGTGTAGTCCGCCATCTACTCGGCGGAGAATCTCTCGGTATCCCTCATATGCTCAGGAGGGTGCACCAGACTATTCGCTCCGTAAACCTGTGGTCCGGCGAGAAACGCCGCCTAGGTACCAAGCCCGACAGACCGGGCCCTCCAACAGCATCCGGTAACGCGAGGTCTCATCACCGCAAACCGATCCAGATCATCGCTGGCAGTGGAGCCCACGGCCGCCAGGTGATCTGAAATTGAAATACAGTTTGTTATCTACTGTTATTGAAATATGCAGTGGAAAGGCGAAGCTTAAATGAACTGCAAGTAAAACATACCTCGGCGGGGGTGATAGTGTCAAAGTAGCGGCGAAAGAAGCTGAATGTCTCTCGCGGCCTCCGGGTGCATCTCCCGTCAAAGCGACGCGAAAAAGGGACAACCAGAGGGGTCTCTGCATCGGGTACGGGAGCGAGCCTAGGAAAGTAGGCATAAACCCACAACTGCAAGATAAATACCAGTGCATTTATCAGATAAAGCGTAATCTGAGAATAAAAGGCGTAAATAGCGAGTCGCAGGTGTGTTGTGCGGTGTAGTGTAGTCGCGAGTGTGGCTGATGTAATCGATTAAGCAGAGTATGTGTGTGCCGTGTGTACAGTATACAGCAAGTGTAAAGCAGACTACAGTGTGTGTAGTGTGCAGAGTACAGAAAATATAGAACGGAAATGAAAGGCAGAAAAAGATATGTACCTCCCAAGCACGCCAGTAACCCCCGAGCAGCTGTCCGCTGCCGCAGGAAGCTGAGCTCATATATCCATAGAGAGTGGCCAGAGCGGTGCCACCCCAGTCATAATGTAAGATGTCCTCGACGCCCACAGTCGCCGAGAAGCAGAGAGGCATCGGTTCGCCGGTCGGCGAAGATGGTCGTCCCAAATAGGAACATGAAGAAGCGCGCGTATCTCTCCACGGCCTCCCCGAAATATCGGTCAGATCGACAAGGAGGGCTGACCTCGAATCGCACCTCAAACCAGAGTATCGGACAAAGCCGGACGCAAGAGGCAAGACCGAGCAAGTAGACCTGAGTCGCGGTCCACTCGTCCATGTCAAGGTCAAAGAGGATCGGATCACCCCCTACCCCGATGCCTGTGAGCATCGAGAAATCATAAGGGGTCATCGTCATGTCCCCAGTCGCGGAAAAATGAAACGAATCGGTGGTGTCCCACCACCTCTCCACCAGGGTGGCGAGGAGAGGTCTGTATGTAGTCCAGAGAGCCTAGAACGCCAAAGTCCCTTCTTCGATGTGGCGAAGCGTCAAGGGTAGCTGCGGCACATTCACTCACGCGGCGACGGTGTTCCCATACCCGCGGATGGTATGGGAATCTCCCTATTTTCAAACAAGTAATTGCGAAGCAATATAAAATGTACAGTTTTAAAGAAACAGTGGTTCGGTGCAAATTTGGCATGTGTGCAAGTTTATCAGTTTCAAACAGATACCGGGTGCCGGTGTGCTTACAGTGAACTACAACGTGTGATGCGTCAGCGTGTTTGAGTGGTTCAGTGCAAATTTGGCATGCGTGCGTATTTTCATATTCAAACAGATATCGGGCGCCGGTGTGCTTACAGTGAACTACAACGCGTGATGCGTCAGCGTGTTTGAGTGGTTTAGTGCAAATTTGGCATGCGTGCGTATTTTCAGATTCAAACAGATATCGGGCGCCGGTGTGCTTACAGTGAACTACAACGCGTGATGCGTCAGCGTGTTTGAGTGGTTCAGTGCAAATTTGGCATGCGTGCGTATTTTCAGATTCAAACAGGTATCGGGTGTCGGTGTTTGCAGTGAAATACGGTGTGTGCTGCGTGTTGAGTGGTTCAAGGCTAGTGCAGTGTGTGTGCATGTGTGAGTCTTAAACAGATAATTAGTTGCAAGTGCATTTGCAATCAACTACAATATACAGTGTATCAGAGTATCTGAGCTAAGCAGTTAAAGAATGTAATCAGCTATGACAATTGGCAGTTAAACATTCTACATCGCAGAAAGTAAAGCAGAGAAAGAAGGTTACCTCCGAAGCGCCGAAGGATAGGTGAGAGGAAGGCTCGCGTAGCAGGAGCTCAGGATCCAACGCCATGTCGAAACTCCTGAACTGGCGCAGTCCGTCGGGTGGCAGAACATGAATCGCCGGCCGGTAGGTCGCCGGGTCGAACGGGCGCTCGCTCAAAGGTAGGAGCTCAACCCCGGGATCCATCTCGTGATCCGGGGGAGTCCCACCACGTGGAATGTCGTCGGCCATGTCAAGAGTGATGAGAAAATGGTCGGAGAATGAAAATCGGGTCGGAATACGAAGAGTCAACCGAAAAGTCAACTCCCAGGAGAGTGGAAAATAGCCGGAAAGGTCGGGATGTGAAAAGGCACGAAAATGGAGAGGAAAGTGAGGGGAACAAACCCCAAAAAGGTGGAAACGGCAAAAAAGGCACCGAAACAAAGATTTGTTCGGTTGAAAATATCCGAAACGCGAAGGAAATCGCGAATCCGACGACGAAAAGGGCGCGAGAACGCAAAGAAATGAGGAAATGAGGAAGAAAAAAGACTCTAGAGAGAGAGAGAGGTCGTTTTCGGTGAAGGATAATGAGAAGAATAGGGTTTGGAACCCTATTTTAAAACACCCATGGTGAAATGTCGAATCTGCCCCGATCCAGGAACTTTTTGCCGGTCGGCAACATTTTGTGCCGGCCGGTAGAATATTGTGCCGATGGAATTATTTCGCAGCCGGTGGACAGCCGGTGGCTTCCCCTTCCGGCCGGTGGTGTTCCCACAGCCTTGATTAGGCCATATGAGTAGTTTTTGGTCTTCATAGCTCAAGAAAGTGCAAGAAAGTGCATCTCCGATGCTCAACCGGCCTCCGTTTTGACCTCGGACCACGTCTTCTGTGTGTGGCACTCAAATTCATGCAATAATGTATCCTTCTGTATCCTTTTGTCTTTTACAAGATTTAAAAGTTGCCCCATGTGCGTTGCACGCATTCATCGCACTATTTCGGTGCATTGCATCACGCCGTCATGCGTCCCACAGTTGCATTGTTATGCATGTACTACACGCATTGTAACACGCACCCCTTATGCATTGTCATGCATTTTATTACGAGCATTGTCATGCATTTCAAAAGACGTGCGTTGTCACGCACTTTAGTTCATTCGCATTGTCATGCATCTTTCGATCTACATTTTAGTTCAGGCCTTGTGGCATGCGTGCCTTAATTTCCGTGAGGCATGTGTGTCTCACTTGCATCTCACATTCCGTGAGGCATGCGTGTCTCACTTGCATCTTGCATCCCTTGAGGCACGCGTGTCTCATTTGCATCATCTTGCATTCAGTGAGGCATGCGTGTCTCATTGGCATCATCTTGCATTCCTTGTGGCATGCGTGTCACAATTTGCATCGTCTTGCATTCCTTGTGGCATGCGTGTTACAATTTGCATCATCTTGCATTCAGTGAGGCATGCGTGTCTCATTTGCATCATCTTGCATTCAGTGAGGCATGCGTGTCATGCGTGTCTCATTTGCATCATCTTGCATTCAGTGAGGCATGCGTGTCTCATTTGCATCATCTTGCATCCCTTGAGGCATGCGTGTCTCATTTGCATCATCTTGCATCCCTTGAGGCACGCATGTCTCATTGGCATCATCTTGCATCCCTTGAGGCATGCGTGTCTCATTTGCATCATCTTGCATTCCTTGTGGCATGCGTGTCACAATTTGCATCGTCTTGCATTCCTTGAGGCATGCGTGTCTCATTTGCATCATCTTGCATTCAGTGAGGCATGCGTGTCTCATTTGCATCATCTCATTTGCATTATCTTGCATTCAGTGAGGCATGCGTGTCTCATTTGCATCATCTTGCATCCCTTGAGGCATGTGTGTCTCATTTGCATCATCTTGCATCCATTGAGGCACGCGTGTCTCATTGGCATCATCTTGCATTCCTTGAGGCATGCGTGTCTCATTTGCATCATCTTGCATTCCTTGTGGCATGCGTGTCACAATTTGCATCGTCTTGCATTCCTTGAGGCATGTGTGTCTCATTTGCATCATCTTGCATCCCTTGAGGCATGCGTGTCTCATTTGCATCATCTTGCATCCCTTGAGGCACGCGTGTCTCATTGGCATCATCTTGCATCCCTTGAGGCATGCGTGTCTCATTTGCATCATCTTGCATTCCTTGTGGCATGCGTGTCACAATTTGCATCGTCTTGCATTCCTTGTGGCATGCGTGTTACAATTTGCATCATCTTGCATTCCTTGAGGCATGCGTGTCTCATTTGCATTGTCTTGCATTCATTGGCATGCGTGTCTCATTTGTGGCATGCGTGTCTTATTCCTCATTCTCATTGGCACATGTGCCTCATTTTCATTGGCACGTGTGCCTCATTTTCATTGGCATGCGTGTCTCATTTGTGGCATGCGTGTCTTATTCCTCATTCTCATTGGCACTGTGCCTCATTCTCATTGGCACGTGTGCCTCATTCTCATCGGCACGTGTGCCTCATTCTCATTGGCATGCGTGTCTCATTTGTGGCATGCGTGTCTTATTCCTCATTCTCATTGGCACGTGTGCCTCATTCTCATTGGCACGTGTGTCTCATTCTCATCGGCACGTGTGCCACATTCTCATTGGCATGCGTGTCTTATTCCTCATTCTCATTGGCACGTGTGCCCCATTTTCATCGGCATGTGTGTCTCGTTTCCATTGGCATGTGTGCCCCATCTTCATCGACATGTGTACCTCATTCTCATCGGCACGTGTGCCTCATTCTCATCGGCATGTGTGCCCCATCTTCATTGGCACGTGTGCCTCATTCCCATTGGCATGTGTGCCCCATTTTCATCGGCATGCGTGTCTCGTTTCCATCGGCATGTGTGCCCCATCTTCATCGGCATGTGTGCCTCATTTCCATTGGCATGCGTGTCACATTTTCGTTGGCATGCGTGTCGTCATTTGCATTAGCATGTGTGCCTCATTTGCATTGTCATGCATGTTGCTAACGACATTGTACCTGTTAAGTTTGTTTTCTTTTCAGGCACGATATTGTATGTACGGTTCATTTGAGGCCGGTGCAACCAGACGAACCGCACAGGTATTGTATCATCCGAGCGAGACGTATTGAGAATTGCAAAATTCCCTTACATCTTTTCTGCATTGTAGTGTAGTCTGGTGTATGCTAGCTTAAAACTGTTGCATGTGTGCTTCGTTATAGCTCTCTTTGCATGATCATAAGTTATGCGCGGCTTCTTGCATTTTCAGTTGCATTTTGCCCCTGCCTTCGGGCGCTTACCTTGTTTGTCCTGCATGTTTGTCCAAGTCTTCGGCCTTGTCAAAAATGGGTCGTCTCTGGGCTTTGACATTCACTCCCGTCATTGTTATGACTTTCGAGTTCTGTCAAAGAGGGCAAATCAGAGACACCCCATTTTTGACCGTCCTCAAGACTTGACGCCACCGCTTGAACACTCGGTGATTATCCATGTTTGTGTTCGCTTGGAGTTCCCGAGTTCTCGGCCACGCCTCTTGTCTCGTGATCTCCGAACTCGACTGTTTTGTGTCTGGTTTTGCACCAAACACTTGTGTTTTGCCTTGGAAAGGCAGGGAATGCCTTGTGAGGCATCCCCACACACCACCGGCAGTGGCTAGAGGCCACCGGCTGGTTTTTGTTGCCACCGGCAATATATATTGCCGGCCGGCACTCTTTGTTGCCGGCTGGCCATCAATTTTGTCAAAATGACATTTTTGAGCGGCCGACCACTGTTCATCTGCTTTTGCAGATATTTTAGGACAGCTGTTTGGCATTTGGTTCCCCTCCATACACGTGTATGGAGGGATGCTCTCCTTGTAAGCTTGTTGTATAAGCTTTACAAGTTTGGTTGCCTATAAGGGAAGGCTCTCTCCTCTTGGCATGGGGGTTTTTTTTTAGAGAATTTTGGAGAGAAAAACACAGAGAGAAGCTCTGGTTTTAGGGTTAGGGTTGATACATATCTCCTATATCTCTTTTTCTCTTTTTATGTTCTAGGTGTTTTAGTCCATATTATTGCACACAAACACCTAGTGCTTCACCTTCCTTTGGCTACTGAGGTTCTAAGGGCTTGTCCTTGCTATTTTTGACTGGATTGAAGCTTAAGGAGGCAACAAGATCACCATTGTTGAAGAAATGCTTCAAGGGTAAGAAACTAGTCCTTTTTACCCCATTTTTGCATCCTATTTCTACCTATCTTAGAGCTATTTTTGTGTTTAGTGTATAACATAAAAAAGTTCTGTTTTTAGGCCCTCTTGATTGTTTGTTAAGAGTGTTTTGTGGTTTGGGTGTGTTTGACCACCCTTAGGCCTTGAAAGGCCTCATTTTTGTGCTATTTTGTGCAAGCTTCGAGACTTTGGTGTTTGGGCCTCTTCACCACTGAAATTTTGAGGAATTTCAGTGGTGAAGATGGTGCCTTGAAGTCTCAAGAAGGAGGGGGCCACCCCCTCTCCTTGTTGTCCTTGAAAGGGACCATTTTTGGTCTCTTAAGGGAGCTTATGTTTGAATGTTTATTGGTCATGCCTTGGCTGCATTTTATGTTTATATTGCTTTAATATAACATTGTTGTGTGTTGGTTTTGGTACACCATGCATGCTTAGCATACCTACCATGTAATGCCTTGTTATTGCCTTAATATGCCTTGGGTTGTAAACCATTATTCTAGCATGTTTTAGGCTTAGTCTTGTGAAGCTTTTGTGCTTGTTTTGCCATGTATAAGGTCTGTCCTAGGTTGTTTGGGCTCTAACCCTAGCATGCATTGTGTAGCCCCTTTGTATATTTGGGCTTGTTGGCCTTAAGTGCATAAGTGTATAGCATGCATTGCTTGCATTATTTCAGTGGTTTGGAACTACTTAGCATGAAATTTTAGTCCATTTAACATGCTTACATACTTGCCTTAGAGGCTTCATTGTTGCTTTGAAAGCTTGTGTTGTATGCTTCATGTTTTGGTCATTATGTATGCCTTTGGATTTGAGTTACTTAGATGCCATCTAAGTGCACCCTTGGCTTTGTTTAAGCCTTCTTTTGACCTGTTTTAAGCTTCCTTAGCCTTGTGAGGCTTGGTGGAATTGACCTTGGTTCAAGCCTCCGTGACTTGCCATAAGTACTTGGACCATGCTTGCATGATTATGCTTGTCTCATTTAAGTTGGTTTGGCACCACATTCTAGCATGATTTTTAGAGCTTATATCGCATGCTAATTGTCCATGTTAGGCCTCTTTTGAATGTGTTTTAAAGTTGCTAGTTTAATACTTAAAGTTTGGACCATCGTATGTGCACATGTGCATGTTTGTTTAGCCTTCATTTTTGGGCATTTTGGCCACTGTTTTAGGCCTATTTAGAGCCGCCTAAATCATGTTTAAGTCCACCTTTTCACTAGTTTGCATTGCCTCATGTTTGCTTGTATGCTTGCATAAGTGCCTTGCCATGCCATGTTGCATCCTTAGCTTGTATGCCTAGGTTGCATTGCATCTTGCATGCATGCCTTGTTCCTTGATTTGGTGATAGGAATCGGGCCTTGTTTTGTCATTGCATCTTGCATGCATGCCTTGTTCCTTGATTTGGTGATAGGAATCGGGCCTTGTTTTGTTTGATTGGTTTGCATTTCATTTGACATGAAAGTGCACACTTGATTCTTTAGGCCATCATGCATGAAAATGTATGATTGGTGGCCCGAGAATCGAGGCACATACCCCTTTGAGTCGCAAACATGATAGGGGGCATGATTGGTGCATACATTGTTTGAATTGTATTGCCATGCAAGTTTTGCCCTCTGCTGCTGTGAGTTGCAGGTTCTGCAGGCATTGTTTGCCGACCGGCAACATTTTGTGCCGGCCGGCAATAAGTCATCAGCCGATGGATTAATTTTGTGCCGATGGCCACATCCTATTGCCGGTGGTAATTCTACTCAGCCGGTGGTATGCCCCAGTGTCCTGAGAGGCATTCCTGAGACTTTGGCAGTTTTCAGAGGAGCAAAGCAGGGAAAACAGAGGCAGACTATGCATGGCAGTGCGATTCCAAGCAAGTCCCGAGCATGCGCTGCATTTGACTCGCTTCCCGAGGGCTTTACTGTTTTAGTTAGATTAATTAATTTGTTTAGTTAATTTAATTGATCTATAATATTTAATTAGCTTGCGTAGTTAATTAATTTGTATATTCTTTTGGTCCCTCCGAGCGAGGGCAAATCTGTAATAAGCGTGTGTGAGTGGTGTTCATGTCTTCCAACCCCCACTTCTTTCTTCCCTTTTATTTACCTGCTTATGATGGTAGATTAGGGCACGTCTATTTTAGCATACCTGATGCTATGCATGCGTGCATCCATGCATTTGTTGACATGCGCCGGGCTCGGTACATCATGCTGATTGCATTTGTACTTCAAATCTAACTTGAGTACGTACACCGAATGATTGCATTTCATATGCCATTTTAGGGTTAGCCGAGCCTATCCTAAACACATTCTGTATGCGTTGCATTAGCCACTTAACATGAACTAGGGTCATGCATATGATTACTAACTAGTTTTTGTCTTGGCACGGAGTACGATGTAAGTATTTATGCTTTAGCATATCGCATGCGTGTGAATGTTAACATGACAGTATGCTTACCATGAGGCTAAGTGCTTACATGAGATAAATTGTTTGAATGCCTGTGGGTGAAGGTTGGATTGTTTGAGTTGGAAAACTCGTTGAAATCCGTGTTTTAGCCTACTTGCGAGTAGCAAATTCCAAAGCGCTTTTCAAAACAAACGGATATGCAATGCTCGTTTCCAAATTAGGCAATCTAGTCTATACTTGTTTGCTACGCGCATAACATAGTAATTCTAGGCTAATAACTGGAACAAGAACACATAATGTTTTCAAAATCGGATATCATGGTTAGTAGAGGCCGGTCTTTGACCGGGCGAGCAGGGGTGCTCACGAGGTGACCTTCCCCAATCGTACCCAAGTTCCCGAGCAGAGGCAACTTTGGTGATGACGGACACATGGCCTTTGGCACCGAGTCAGGGTTGCCTAAATTTCCCATTAAAAAAATATTTAGGTGGCGACTCTGTATCTGGCAAAGCAGTCCATGTTTGGCACATCTTTTCAAAATCTGTTTTTCTCAAAACGATTTGCCAGATTTGGACTCTTTGGTTCAAGATTAAGAACCGTGACATTTGAGTCCTTGAACTGTAGTGACCCCAATATGAACGGAACGGGACTTAACCCTCCCGGGGTGTTCGGGGACGTCTACAGCATCTTGCCCTTGAACTACGCTGGTTTGATTCCTTGCAAAAGGATACGTAGGCAGCCTGCGGGTTCAACCAACTACATCTGTAGTTTGTATGCTTTGTCTAAGTCTTAAGCCTTGTCAAAAATGGGTCGTCTCTGGCTTTGACATTCACTCCTGTCATTGTTATGACTTTCGAGTTCTGTCAAAGAGGGGCAACTGTAGACACCCCATTGTTGATTGTCCTCAAGACTTGAATGTCATCGTTAGAACGCTCGATGATTATCCATGTTTGTGTTCGTCTTGAGTTCTCGGAGGTTTCGGCTACGCGCCTTGCCTCAAGACCTCTCGACTTGTTTGTTTTGTGTTTGGTTTTGCACCAAACACCTATTGTTTTGCTTCTGAGGGTGGAAAATAGCTTGTTGGCCATCCCCACACCTCACAAGCCATGGCTTGAGGCCACCGGCCCTGTTTTCTTGCTACCAGCCAAAGGTAATGGCCGGTCGGCAATGTTTTTGGTCGGCCGGCCATTGTTTTGATCAATCGGCCACTTTTTCTGGCCGAGACCTTTTCCTGAGGAGGTTTGAACCTTTTGAACCCTTGTTTTAGCTTCTTGAGGAAGCTTGAACCTTTTGAACCCCTCGTTTTAGCTTCTTGAGGAAGCTTGAACCTTTTGAACCCTAGTTTTAGCTTCTTGAGGAAGCTTGAACATTTTGAACCTTTGCTCTAGCTTCTCCAAGAAGCTTGACCCTTTTGCGCTAGCTTCTCCAAGAAGCTTGAATCCTTTTGTTTAGCTTCTCCAAGAAGCTTGAACCTCTCTAGCTTCTCCAAGAAGCTTGCACCTTTTGCTCTAGCTTCTCCAAGAAGCTTGACCCCTTTTGCTTTAGCTTCTTCAAGAAGCTTGGCCCCTTTGCTCCAAGCTTCTAAGAGAAGCTTGGACCTTTGTTCTTCTATAAAAGAGACTCTCTCCCTCATTAGAAAAGGTTCCAAAAAATTTGTCTAAGGCTCCATACATATATCTCTATTTGTATCTCTACACTTAGGCTTAGAAAGAGTGAGATTCTTAGCCCCTTTGCACACCAACTCTTAGCCTAACACCTCCATCATCAACCTAAGGACCTTGGAGGCCATTTTCAGAGGTTGAAGGTCTGGTTTTTTGGTCTCAAAGCTGCTGGTTTTGCTGAAGCTACAAGGGTAACACACTTTTCCCTCTTTTGGTCTTTATTTTGTTTCATCTTTTAGCCATACTTGCAAGCATTTTCGAGCTTTGTCATAAATTGAAAAAAGTCTTATTTTGAGCTCCTTTTGAAGTTTGTTTAAGGTAATTTTGGTGTTGGGGGTCGTCCACCCCCTCTTAGGCCTTGTTTGGCCTCTTTTTGAGCCTTCTTTGTTGAGCTTCAGGACCACCTTGTATTGGCCTTCTCACCACTGAAATCCATAGTGATTTCAGTGGTGGGGATGGTATTTTGAGGTCCTAAGAAGGAGAGGGGTGACCCTCTCCCTTGTTGTCTTGTTTACTAGTATATTTGGCCTTACAAAGGAGCCCTTATTTGCACACTTCTTGAGCTTGGTTCAGGCCTTTTTCAGTGAGTTTTAGGGCCTGCATGAACTCTTTCCAGAGCTGTTTTTGTCATTTAAGGCTTGCCTTTTGCATGTGTAGAACAACCCTCTTTATAGCCTTTCAAAGGAGCATCTCATTGTTGCATGCATAGACCATGTTTCAGTGGGTTTTGGGGCTTTATTTGGAATGTCATACCTCTGTCTTGTGCTGGTTTTGTGGCCTCTTGAATGCTTCATAGGCTTGTAGTGTAAATCCCCTTCACTAGCTTATATTGCATGCTATTTTGGCCTTTGATTCTAGCACTTTTTGGCCATACCTTAAATTGATTTTGTGCATGTTTTGGACTACCTAAGCTCTATTTTTGGGCCTCATGGTCAAATGATGCTTGTTATGCATACTTGTAGTTCAATATCCATGCCTAGCTTTGAGTTTTGGAGTCTATTGCATGTCTATGTTGAGGTATTTTCATGTCTTAGCATCACTTTCCATGGAATTTCAGAGCTTATATACATGCCATAATTCCACATTTTCTATGTTTTAAGTGCTCCTTAGAGTTGTGCATTTATGCCATGATTACGAACCATTGCATGAGCTTCATTTGAATGCATTCCAGACCACCATCCCAACACATTTGGCCACTGATTTGAGTGTGGCTGAGGCCCACTCATTTTAGTTTAAGTCCATCTTGCATTGTGTATGCCATGTTACAATGTGTTGAGCATGTTATGTTGTTAGCATTGTGTATGTCATGTCACTTCTTGCATTGTGTATGCTAGATGGTTAGTTGCATTGAGCATGCCATAGTTCATATAGCATTGTGTGTGCCATATAGTCCATAGCATTGTGTATGCTAGGTTGCATGTTTCCATATTTAGGATTGTATGCCTATTGCATATTGCTTGCTAGCATACTCATTTTGCATTAGTTTGCTTACATGCTTAGGTTGCATAGCATTGAGCATGCATTCCTTGCCTCTTGACCAATCTTGATAGAGGTTGGGGCTTTGATGTGTTTTGTGTGCATTTCATTTGATATTGAAGTTGCACACTTGGCTTCTTGGGCCATCATGCATGGAAATGCGTGATTGGTGGCCCGAGGGTCGAGTACCATGCTCCCTTGAGTCTTAAACATGATAGGGAGGATGGTGGTGCAAACATTACTTTGAAAGTGCTTTGCCATGCTCTGTTTGCCCTCTGCTGCTGTCAAACAGGATTCTGCAGGAAGATATGGCCAGTCGGCCATCTTCAGTGCCGGCCAGCTATCCATTGTTGGCCGAGAGCCTCACAACTGGTCGATGACCACTTTTCCATGGCCGGTGACCATTCCTCTTAGCCGGTGACCTCCCACAGTGTTCAGGGAGTAGTTCAGAGGCATCTCAAGGATTTTCATAGTTCTAAGAGGTGTAGAACAGTGCAAACAGAGGCAACATGTGGCATGGCAACGAGTTTCCAGGCAAGGCGAATCGAGCATGCATCATCCCATCATTCCGAGGCGGGACTGCGGCCACCTCCCTTCTGTAATTAATTTGTTAATTAATTAGAAGTTTTGTAATATTTAATTAGCTAGAGTAGTTAATTATTTATTTGGTTTGTATTATTTATTCGGACCCTCCGAGCGAGGGCACAATTGTAATAAGTGTGTGTGTGTGTGTGTTGTATGTCTTCTAACCCCCATTTCTTTCTCCCTTTTATTTAACCGCTTCTGATGGTTAGTATTAGAGCATATTTCAATTAGTATCATTATGCTATGCATGTTTGCATCATTCATATGTATTGTATGCACCGGGCTCGGCGCATCATACTAACTGCATTGTATTTCAATTCCAAGTTGAATACGTGTTAGTTGTAGCATCTCACATGCCATCTTAGAATAGCCGAGCCTATTTCTAGTTGCATTTTGCATGTGTTGCATTAGCCATCTTAACATGAACTAGGATCATGCATTTGATTACTAACTAGTTTCAGTTTTGGCTCGGAGTACTCAGTAAGTGTTCATGCTTTAGCATCTTGCATGCGTGTGAGTGTTGCCATGATAGCATGATTACCATGAGGCTATTTGCTTATGTGATATAACTGCCTGAATGCCTGTGGGTGAAGGTTGGGTTGCTTGACTTGGAATAATTCGTCGAAACCGTGTTTTAGCCTACTTGCGAGAAGCAAAATTCAATCCATTTTTCGAAACAAACGGATATACGATGCTTTGTTCCAACTTAGGCAATCCAGTCTATACTTGTTTTGCTGTGCACATCACGTAGTAATTCTAGGCTAATAAACAGGAATAAGAGCACATAATGTTTTCAAAAATCGATATCATATTTAGTAGTGGCTAATCTTTGATCGGGCGAGCGGGAGTGCTCATAGCTGACCTTCCCCAATCGTACCCAAGTTCTCGAGCCAAGGCAACTTTGGTGATGACGACACGTGGCCTTAGGCAAACGAGTCAGGGTTTCCTAGATTTCCCCAAAAATAAAATATTTAGGTGGCGACTCTGTATCTGGCAAAGCAGTCCATGTTTGGCACTTCTTTCTAAAAATCTGTTTTCTAAAACAATTTGTCGGATTTGGACTCTTTGGTGATTTATCAGTCTTGCATTGCACTTTGCAAGATCAGATCAAGAACCGTGACAATTTGAGTCCGAGCTGTAGTGAACCCAAATGAACAAAACGGAGGGATTTCCCCCGGGACGTTCGGGGACTTCTACACTGACTACGAAATAGTAGGCAATGACTAATAATAGCATGTGTTAGAGTCATAAATGTGTCAAAGTGATTTATAGCCGACGTCATCATTTGGACATAACAACAACATGACACTAGTACCGACAACAATGCTATTATAGTAGTCTAAGTCGATGATGATGGTTGTGTTTCAGAGGATCAAAGGGCGTGATTAATTGAAGTTGGTAACAATAACATTGTTGTCTAATTCACTAATAATGACAAGGAAAATGAGGTAGTCATAGTAACAACATTTCAGATAACATTAACATTGAAGATAGTGTGTGTGTGTGTGTGTGTGTGTGTGTGTGTGTGTGAGAGAGAGAGAGAGAGAGAGAGAGAAAGAGAGAGAGAATCATAGAGCAAGAAACGTAGTTGGAGTGTCATGCATTTTTCTTGTTGATAATGTTTGAGGTAATGGCAACACAACAACATAATTAGATAAAAATGGCTATCGATCAACTGATCAATTACTATTCAAATCTTGACTAAATTGATAGTAATGATTAGGCTTTTACTAATTGATTGGGAACTATGAATAAGTTGGGAATTAATTGGTTTAGTGTGGCTTATGAAAACTAATTGATTATTGAATCAATTATGTTTATTATATCGAGGATCCCTATAATCAATTGTACAATCAATTGTGATATTTGAATCTCCCTTATATTCTAATAGATTGTACAATCGATTAAATAACAATAGTATAAACACACACCAGTGGATTGTACAATCAATTGTGATTATTCAAAACCCTGGCTACTAATCTATTGTATAATCAATTGTGATATTTGAATCCAATCGATTTTGCAATCAATTATGATTTTTCATTCACTCTTATATCCTGTACCAATTGATCACACAATTAATTGTGTTTGAAATTTTAAAAGTTATGATGTTTTGTTAATTTTGTTACGATTTTCGGAATAAAATTACAATCAACGTGCTATGTTATGATTCATTGGTAAAAGTTATGATATTTTGTTAATGTTGTTATGATTGTGGGGAGAAAAAAGTTACAATCAATGTGCCATAGTTATGATTCATTAGTAAAAGTTATGATATATACTACCAAAAGTTATGAGTAATTGTTATGATGTTTAAAAAAAGTTATGATTCTTTTATGTAACCTGTTAAATGACCTGTTTAGCAAGTTACTTTTTATGACGTGACACAATATCTACCATACAATAAGTGTATATTATATGTCCGTTTAGAAGGTGCACATTGTAGACTTTTCCCAAAGAAAAAGGCAAATAAGTTTCTACAAAAAAATAAATAAATAAATAAATAAAGACAAAAAGAAAAAAAAAATCTCAAAGGAAAGATGGTTGAAAAAAAAAAAGAGAGGGAAATTTGGCTATAAACCCCCTTTACATTCCTTTCATTGTTAAAAGAACTAAGAAAAATATTATACTTTCAAAATCCCCTCATAATTATTAAGTCTTGTCTAAAGGACAAAATTTATTATTTAAATATTTTATCGGACTATTTTACCCTCAACTAAATCTTGCCACTATATCCTTCTACATCACTTTCTCTCTCTTCCTTCACCTCCATAGCTAAGGTTTCAAAGGAGATCTGGTCGGAGTGACCAGATTTGGTAGCAATATCGACGCCAATCTGCAAAATCAGTGAAGATGAAGACGATCTTAAAATATTAAGATCTCACTGTCGACGATCTCACCCTTGGTCAACGATACATGATCGAGATTTGTGAGTGTTGATAGAGTTTTAGAGGTTTTGCTTCAATTACGTGTTTGATTATTGTTCGAGTTCAACTAGGTATGTTTAGTTTTTTTTGTTTTTGTTTTTGATTTATTTTTGTTGATTTGCCAAGTTCAATTAGGTGTGTACTCTAGTTTTTGTTGGACAAAATGAGAGTAAAATTTTACTTTGATTTGTGCTTTGTTTTTGTTTGATAGAATGAGAGTAAAATTTTACTTTGGTTTATGCTCTGTTTTTGTTTTGACAAAATGAGAGTAAAATCTTACTCTGATTTGTGTTGTTTTTATTTGATAAAATGAGTTTCTAATTGGCTCTTTTTTTTATTATTATTTGTTAATAGATCTAAGAGTAAAATTTGACTCTAGTTCATTCATTTAGTATGTATTTTATTTTTTATAACAGTAAAATTTTACTCTTATTAAAAACATGTTGATTTGGTTGACAATATAAAATTTTACTTTGAATTATAGTAAATTTTACTCTGATTCAGAGTAATTCAGAGTAAAATTTATTATGATTCAAAGTAAATTTTACTTTGAAACTTTACTCTGGTTAAAAATGTGTTGATTTACTTAACGATATGAAATTTTGCTTTGAATCAAATTAAAGTTTACTATGATTCAAAATAAAATTTTATTCTGAAATTTTACTTTGACTAAAAACATGTTGATTTGCTTAACGATATAAAATTTACTTTGAATCATAGTAAATTTTACTTTGATTCAGAGTGAAGTTTATTTTGATTCAAAAGTAAAATTTTACTCTAAAATACACTGTAAGGATGACTTTGAAATATTAGGGGATTTTGAAAGTACTTATATAATTCTTGTTCTTTTGAAAGATAAATTAGATAGTGAGGGGTCTATTACCAAATTCCCCTCCAAAAAAAAAAAAAGAAAAAGTAAAAGAAAAAAAAAAGAAAAAAACAGAGAAGAATCAGAAAAAGAAAAAGAAAAAAAAAAGGACGAAATTGTGAAAGGAAAGAGTGAATTATTTGCAATAATGCCCTAATTTATTCGTTCTCATCCCAATAAATTCTCCATCTGTCATTTTTGTTTGTTCATCTTTTCCCTTTATTTTATTACCTTGACCCTTACATCACAACCAAATAAAGTTCCTATTTGATCTTAGGGGTGGTATGCTTTGGATGTGGACATGATTTGAAAAGGTCATAGTGTGGTAATTTTAAATTCTCAATATTTAGCATTTCTTTCATGAGACTATTTATTCTTCTTTATTAGGGTTCTTCAAAAATTTAGTATGTGAGATATTTTAATTTTTATTTACAGTATTTCGCTCGCATATATATATATATATATATATGTATGTATGTATATATTGAGAGTAATTTAACACCTATATCTGAGTGATTTATTTGTTGAGTACATTATCCAACAAGATTTGAGTCAAAGCATATTTTTAAAAGAAATTTTGTTAGAAATTGGGCGCCCATGTGGCATGGCCCTTTTGAGCTTTTTGAGCCTGAACCTCTTGAACCTTATCCATGTAAGTTTGAATTTTAATTCAAACTTATTTGGATAACCATTCAAGATATCTCTATCTATCATATCAATAGATATGGATAGATAGATAGATATTGGTTATATATATCAGATTATATGGTTAATCTAATATATTGAATGATACGTATATCAGATACGTTATGGGGTTTTTACCCATAACCTTTTTTTTCCAGACTCTCCTCTCTCTCTGACTCTCTCCCAAATACAACGATCAAGCTATTTGCACTGTGATTTGTGTGGGTGATATTCACCACTATAATATCACCCCACTGCTGGGTTGATTGACCAGATTCAGGAAGCACTGATTTACCCACGAGATCCATCAGAGTTCAGAATATTTCAGAAAGGTATGATCTAAATATTTTTCATCCGCTGCGTCATACTTTGTTTACATTGGTATCAGAGCCATGTATGGGTTTTTTCGTGCTTTATTTTATCATGTGTATATTTATATATATATATATATATACACATCTATACTCATTAAAGATGAAGAAATCCAAAATATTTCATTTTTTATGATTATTAATGTCATTTTTAGGACCATAAATGATTTTATTTTTGAAAATGGAGTCCGGAAGTATAAAAATCGGACCAGAAAACACCCTGGAAGGCGGCACGTGGGCTGCACGCGCCACCTGACGCCGTGAGCCGCCTCCACGCTACACGCTTCATCGCTCTCACGCTGTCGGCACGCCACGCCAGCGCCACGTCGGCTTGAGCACGCACGCTGCCAGCGTGTTGAGCAGCGAGCCGCTTCCCCACCGCTTGGCTCTAAGGCTCTGTTTGTTTGTTTTTAATTCTGAATTGCGTTAATTGGCCATAATTTATTCGTTATAGCTTTGTTTTAAGCATGGTTGGTACCATCAGACTCAGAATTAAATTTTGTATCTTGTGTAAAATTTTGAAAATTTTACGAAAATAAAAAATATTTTTTATGTGTTAATAATTCATTTTTTATGCTTTAAAATGATTCTGGTATTGCATAAATAATTTTCTGGGGTTGAAATTTTTATTGTGGACTTCTGAAATATTTTACTATTTACTGGTACAATTGTTTTAGTTTATCAGTTTCTGGATTTTTTATTTCTAATTTTATGTGTGTTTATTAGTTATTTAAAATTCCAGAAAATTTCAAAAAAATTTCAGAAAATTTCAGAATGATGTACATTTTTAATTATGGCATAATCTGAATATTGTTTCAGTTTATCAATTTCTGGATTTTTTATTTCTAATTTTATGTGTGTTTATTAGTTATTTGAAATTCCAGAAAAATACCAGAAAATTTCAGAAATTCCAGAAGTGATATACTTTCTGTTATGGCATAATTTGAATATTAAATACAGCATGTTGTTGTTTTTTTGCCTAGAATTTCTAAATTGTTGTAATAAGAATAGCATGATTAATTGTTTTTTATTTTAATTCCGTTATTAAATATAACATAGCATTTATTGATTGTGAATCTACATTATGATGCTGTTGTATGGAATTAGAATTTTTTATCATGCTTTTAAACATGCCATAATCAGTGGGAGGTTATTCGGTTGAGAGAAATCTTTGTAGATTAACTCCCGAAAACCAATATTTTACGCATAAATTAAATTAAATTTTGGATAATTGTCACTTGTGGCGCAAGAGATGATTACGAGCTTAGCGGATTTTCGATCTTGCGACTTGTGTAATATTGTCACTATTTAATTTAGGTTTTTGCGGCAAAATTATATTATGCTAATCAAATTAATCCCAATGCGAATTTCTCTCTAAATTGACTTAGCTTATAGAAGTTAATTTGGTTGACCTAGACTTAGTAGAGATGTTCAAATGTGAACAAACTAATCCCATTCTTTAGATGAGCAAAAGTCTTGGAGACTTTAGGTCAAACCTTAATTGAGCCAAAGTAAGGAAAAATGACTCAAAGTCGCCGTAGTTTTGTTGCCTTATTTGGCACAATAAAAACTAATGTGCGCTTATGGTTAGCGGCATGCTACGTAGTTTTGGTTGGCGAATTTTGGAGTTATAAAATTATTAAGCCCTCAATAGATCGTATATGATCTTGACTATTGAGTCTTGTGGATTGACTTTGTAATTTGACTTTTAATAATGTTGCATCATTGGATGAAGTAACATTCAAGAGTCACGTCATCCAAGAAATGCGAGCTTAAATAAATTAGTCATTAAAGTGTAAGACGAGTAGCCAGTATGAGCAGTGTTTTGCTCTCTACCCAATTACTGGGAGTGGATGAAGCAAAATTTCATGCACTATAATAGTGTGCGTTGAAATATCACACTAAGTGAAAAGATTAGCGCTTAGAGGCAGCAAAATCTATTAGCATTGCCAACTTGTCTAAATCTGGACACTTACTGTTTCCACAATTGAGTGTGAGACATGATGAGGTGCTTCTTTGTATTATTCCTTTACTAGGCTAACGTTTTGTTTTGAATAACGTTTACCACTAAGCGCAAACGTTGCAGCATAGTAATGAAAAGGTCAAGGCTGACAAGGTTGTTATGACTCTAAGAATTTGACGCATGGCTCGTGAGAGCATTGTGTTGAATTAGACTCTTTAGCCTAATTCGCACTTAAGTTACTTCAAGAGCTGTCATAGTTGATAGCTTATTCTCTCCTTCTTGTGGATAGTAGAATTAATTACAAGTAACTATGAAGCGAGAAATAGATATGGCAAGAGGAGTATCGTCATCTTTCAACTAGATGCATTAAAGTGTATGGAGAATAAAATTGACTTGAAGGTGCAGGGGATTAGCACTTACTAGTTAAATTTGCGACTTAGGCGCACCTGATATCTCCATGACATCCTTTTATGATCTAGTGAATATGAATTAGTCCTGAGTCATTACCTAGTTGGGCCTAAACCTTTTAAACTTATCTTCGAGAACTCACACATTAAGATGATTGGAATTAGTTTATGACATTGGTCATGAACCGGTGGCTTATTATACTTAATTACATTAATGAGATGATGACACGATGGTTTGAGTAGGCCTTCTCGGGCCCACTCGCTTGTGACATCCTCGCCTCATATAAATGTGTAACTTTGTTCGCAATGGAGTGCGCACAAGTAAGTAGGAAAGCCAGAGAAGGTCATTTGTATTGGCGCATTTAGTCCACTATGTTTTTTGTGACTAGATATGTGTAAGGATATGATAGCTAAGCCTCAATCTCGACACATGTATAGATTACGATCTGTCTGAAGTCAAGACTATTTGATCTCTCATAAGTCAAAAGTTGTGAGATGATTTTTGACATTGCACATATGAGGTTGAGATCAATCAGAAAATAGCTTTCGAGCTTTTAGTTTTGACCAAGGTGGCGAGTATCTATTTGAGTTATTTTAGAAAACTCTATGAAGAGAAATGGATGCTTAGAAAGTTGATTATTCCTAGTACTCAACAACATAATGGTGTAGTAGAGATAAGGAATTAAATATTGTTAATGTTAGGTGGATAATGGCGCAAATGTTTCCCAATTGGGAATTGCACTAGTTTATTGCCTATATCCCTAACTCAGTGCCCTCCATATCAGTTTTTACACTCCATTTTGAGTAATGGGTTAGCAGAGAGCCATCTATGGGCGATCTGTAACCGTTAAGCAGATTATCTTTATTTTACTTCTCATAAGATTGCAAAGTTAAGACCTAGGGTTCTATAGCGCATTATTGTATGCTGTCATGTAAACCCTCCAGGTCATATGCATATAGGTAAGCAGCTTTGTGGTAGTGTAACTAAGTCACATAAAGTTTTCTTAGTAAAGGTGACGTGAATAGAGTTTTGGAACTCTATAAGATAGAGAATTCTAAGCATAGCGTTTTATGTAGCCTAGTTGAGAATGGAAAGAAATTTCCAATATCCTAGGGGCAAGGGGAGCGATGTGCCTACTAATGGATTACTCCATTAGAGAAGAATACTCTACATTCATAGTTGCGTGGTAGCAAATGTGAAAATTTTCCACGTCATCACTGGGTGATTGAGAAGGAAATATTCATGATTGCTCCGCAAGATGATAAAGAGCCTAGGATAATGCCAAAGGCTCTAGTCCCCTATTTTTAGAAAGTGGATTAATGTTGCGCAGTTTAAGACAAAGTCTTTGAGGATTAACCATTTCTATAATTTGGTTAACTTTCCATTATGACGCGAAACTGTTCTAAAGTTATGCGTAATTTGGATAGTCATTGTTGAGGCATAAGGCTCACTAGACACTGAAAAGTCGCACCATTGAGGAAAGTGTAGACCATGAGAAGACTTCCTCCTGGGGAGTGAGGTTATTTTGACTTAGGCTTTGATTGACATAAGTTCGGAACATTAATTTATGGACATTGTGACCCAACTTCTCGTTGGAGAATTGGATAAGTAGATCCGTAGGGATTTACCTTCTGTTTTTTATGGTGAAAAGTTAGGAGCGCAAAAAGGTTGCTAGTTCCAATAAATCTTTTCCAATAAATCTTTTACAGCCTAAAACAGTTATCCAAATAGTGGTTCTTAGATTTCGTCAAGCCATGATAGGCAAACGATAATCGATGAAGACCACTGAGGCATGATCAATGGTCCAAAAGAAGTTTTTCCTTACTTAGTCATTATAAGCCAGGAATTTATAGGGTTGTCGCCACCTAGGGTGGGCAGTCCTCTATTTTAGATATGATGGACATGGGTGATGTAATTTATATGCTCGGATGTACGATCCTTAGGGATTGTTTTGGGAGAATTCCTATTTTGTCTTTGATGACTTGCATAAGGAATATCCTAGAATGATTCTAGATGCAAAATTACAAACCCATTGACTTACCTATCGGTAAAAGCCAGAGCCTTAGCTATTAAGTGTATCCTCGGATTGTCTTTGGGAGAAACAAATGACCTATATTCCTTGATCTTTTTTCTTTGTGGTGGGAGCCTAAAGTACGCTATGTGGGCGTATTCGCATGATAAATGTTATCTTTGGTAAATGGTCAACTGAGTTGTTTAGACATTGACCTTGCTCATTAGATCGTGGATAAAATGCTTTACTAGTAGTATATCAATTTGCTTCTTGTAAGATTCAATGCGCTAGTTAGGCGTCTGCGCTAGTTAGGCGATCAAGAATGAACGCATAAATTGGTCACCAAAATATCTTTAGAGAGGATATTATGAAGAGGTAGTGATCTTAAATCACTTCATGTGAGCGCACATGGAGGATTCCATTGTATATGCTTATCGCAAGAGGTGCTGATAAGGCTTATGTTTGGAATCTAGAATTGTGATTTTGAATCACTTCATGTGAGGCGCACATGGTGGATTCCATTGTATATGCTTATCGCAAGAGGTGCTGATAAGGCTTATGTTTGGAATCTAGAATTGTGATTTTGAATCACTTCATGTGAGGCGCACATGGTGGATTCCGTTGTATATACTTATCGCAAGAGGTGCTGATAAGGCTTATGTTTGGAATCTAGAATTGCGCAAGCTGTGGTCATTTTTTTTTAAAAAAAAATCGATCACTTATTTTGAGATGATGGGATGTTGACACTATTATGATTTGTGTCATAATGATTAGCAGATGATGATGTCAGCAGGCAAGATTGGCTCACTCACACGAGCAATCGCCCTTGGCGCTTGGGAGCGAGCAAGGATGAGACTAGTGGTTTATTTTTGTTTGGAACAAAGAGAGACTGAAATTATCCACTACGCATGTCGCCTTGGTTACAACCAAGATGAGGTCGTGTTAAGGACCAAACATGGATGTTAGTACCCACTTTCCATGTTGTGCCTGTTATGATTAGCCAGATGCGAGATCTCATTTGGCGCCTAGGAGGCGAGCAAATAGAGAATT
The DNA here is from genome assembly GCA_025200525.1 of Camellia lanceoleosa. Lineage (NCBI taxonomy): Eukaryota > Viridiplantae > Streptophyta > Magnoliopsida > Ericales > Theaceae > Camellia > Camellia lanceoleosa. Next base: position 642,043 of record JANUSC010000025.1, on the reverse strand, counting down.
CGGGTTAGGCGCTAGAAAGCGACTAGACTAATATCTCACGATTGTATCGAGTATGACGTCACTCTTTTGGAAGAGTTACTCCACCGTAGCATGTATTCATACTACATGTGCTTGGCGACCAAGTAATGAGGTGAGAGAATGGATCCCTGTTTCCTCACCGTGTGAGTCTTACGTGTCATTATAGATATGACTTTCATTTATGTACCCTTTTTGTGACTTTTGACTATATCATAAGGTAAGGGGTTGATGTTCTGCTACTTTGGTATGTTGCCTGCGGTCATGTATGATTCGGCCTTAAGGGACATCACTGGGAAAGCGGTCAATTCTAAACTAAATGGCATGAGTGCAAAGGGAAGATCATCTAGTATTACACCACCACTGTTGTATATTCATTGCCGGCAACTCACATCGCTCTGTATGAGAGACGAATTGAGTGTGAATATATTGCAAGAATTGAGAGGGTCAAACATGCTCTTTTTGAGGGATTAGAGATGTTTTTTGGACCGGTGTAATTAGATGGGTCTGGGGTATATGAGACACTATTTTTGTTCCTTTTGGGTTGATGTCTCTATGCTGGCTCATTTTGAGTTTCTAGTATAGAGCTCCCACATGCAGGTGTTCTCAGCGGTCGCACGGTGCATTGGCTAGTATGAAATTGTTCTTCTTGGGGAGATTGAGATAGAGATGTGGCAGTGTCATGCCAACTCATGTGCGAGTGGGAAATGTTAGAAATTGGGCGCCCATGTGGCATGGCCCTTTTGAGCTTTTTGAGCCTGAACCTCTTGAACCTTATCCATGTAAGTTTGAATTTTAATTCAAACTTATTTGGATAACCATTCAAGATATCTCTATCTATCATATCAATAGATATGGATAGATAGATAGATATTGGTTATATATATCAGATTATATGGTTAATCTAATATATTGAATGATACGTATATCAGATACGTTATGGGGTTTTTACCCATAACCTTTTTTTTCCAGACTCTCCTCTCTCTCTGACTCTCTCCCAAATACAACGATCAAGCTATTTGCACTGTGATTTGTGTGGGTGATATTCACCACTATAATATCACCCCACTGCTGGGTTGATTGACCAGATTCAGGAAGCACTGATTTACCCACGAGATCCATCAGAGTTCAGAATATTTCAGAAAGGTATGATCTAAATATTTTTCATCCGCTGCGTCATACTTTGTTTACAAATTTGAGTTATGTTCCACTTGGAGATTGAAATTTTGTGTGGGTTGGCTAAACTTATTCACACAGTCTAGATTGAAAAATGCTTGGGAGCACTAGTTAGTGCTCCCACTAATTAGGTGGCAGTGGGTCCCGCCAGTAATGATGTGATGTTTTGGTCTTGGAGTTATATATATATTTTTTTTTTACTTTTTTAATGCATTAGTGTTATTAGTGGTGGTTTTTTTAGTAGGATGAATCATTGTTGGTCCAGATTTTTAATATTGTGGAGTATCTTTGCTTGTTGCTTGTACTCTTGAACGTTGATTGATTTTTCTGTTAAGATGATGGGATTCATGGCTTTGTACTTGAATTGACTGTATGAGAATAAAAGAGAACTATTGAGGACAGCTTTTGAATTTTATGGGTATATTAACTACAAATTTTCACAAGATTATACTCGTTCACTAGGGTAATTTAATAGTTTAAAAACTTATTGCAAATGTTAAATACAATTGAAGATCTACAAAAGTGGATTTCATTTTTTATTTTATTTTTGCTTTGCTTGAGAACTAGCAAATTTTAGGTTTGGGGGAAATTTGATATATCCATTATAGTGCATATTTATACCCTTAATTTATACTTTGTTAGACCTATTTTTATATTTTTAGTATTTTGAAAACTTAATGGAAAAATTCTTAGGTGGAGAATATTGGAATGGGAAAAACACCAATAAATCTCAAGTTTAGATAGTTTGAACCATTTAGTTCTGCAATTTATTTTGCAGACGGATTGGTCCCATGTCAATATTAATTATACATGAGCCCACGAACAAAACACATGGGTTGGCTATTTGGAGCGGTATATTGGGCATTTAGATGATGTTGTAGTTATCGAAAAGTCCAAAAGTATATTATAGTATTTTTTTTCCTTTTTCCCTCACTTGCGAACAAAACGGAAGCTCAAAAATGGGAATGTCAATGTTTCCTTAACGATGTTGCAGTGTTGATCCTCAGTTTGTGTGAGTTGAACGTTGGATTTGGGAACGCTACACCCAAAATTCGTTATTCCCCAAATAACATTACAAAAGCCCCCAAAAAATCTTAGAAAATCATAGAAACCCCTTCTGTCAAATTCACAGAGGCGAAGCGGCGTGGGCACTGAGACATCTTGGAGCGCGATTAATATTGAGGACCTAACGTCGGCAATTTAAAATTAATCCGTCGACGGCATCGTTGATCGTGTGTTAGTGCGATGATAAGAAGTGTAGGTGTCTTCGATGTTAGTTTGGTTGTTTGTGGAACAATACGACATCAAGGTCGATACTCGAAATGAGTTTTTGTTTAATTGGTGCATCATGTGGGATTTTAGGTGATCTTGTTCATATCGCAGGTTTGGGGTTTACCATTGATTGCAAATGTGATGTTGTGCATATTTGTAATGCGACAGACATATGATTTTGTTGGTTAATGTTGTAATATTTTCATGGGTTTAGGGGGTTACCAGTGATTGCAAATGTGATGTTGTGTATGTATATAATGTAATAGATGCATGGTGTTGTAACTAATATTTGTATGATTGGGTGTGTATTTTATAATGTTGGGGGCTAATGGCAGGATGTATACCTGAAATTGTTGGTGGGGTTTGGTGGTGGTAGGAGGTAGTGGCTATTAATTGTCAGGGACTGTCAAACTGTGTCGATGTTACGTTATGTGGTTGGTGTTTGGTGCTTGGTGCTGATGTTATAGGTTGTTAGTGGGAGCCTTAATGGCACAACAATGTGGCTCTAGGCTGATGTTATGTAGGTAAATGTGAACGTTGCAACCCACACAACTTACTAGGAAAACACAAATAATTTAACATCAATAATGTAACACCAATTAGGTAACATCAATAATCTCTACAATCGCTCCACAAAATCCCTAAAAAAAATAGAAATGTTAAACAATACCTTATCCACATACGCGCAATCTCAAAAAAAATCAAAAATATAATCATAATAAGGGACAAAAAAGTAAACTCAAATATTACTAAATCAAATCAATAATACAAATTACAAATAAAAATGACTATTTGGTTTATAAAAAAACATGTAGGACTAAATGGATTAACATTTTCTCAAATGAGATTTATGCTTAAATTTTCCTATTGGAAGGAGATTTGCATGGAAAGAAATTAAATAATTAAATGGGATAAATAAATTATATGTGTTTATTAGCCTAATTGGTATTTTGGTGGCTTTGATTGTGAAAAAGTTCTTTAATATTGTTTCACATCACACAAATCATGACACTTATCATATTGTCTTTTCGTAAAAGACAAAAATGGATAAAAACTCACTATTTTAACTAACGAAATACATGTTAAAAGGTCCATTTAGATTTGTCCCTAGAGCCAACTATAATTTCCCTTGATTGTGAGAAGTCTATGTTCAAGACTTTACCAAAAGCCAAGCTATATTTTTAGCCCAGTCAAGACAATCCAATTGTACCATGCCGCAAAGCATCAGATTACTTCTCCAATCAAATGGACATCTCCAGCAAGAGTTCAGATCCTCTCCTCCAGCAAAACCAAACTTCATGCGCCGTACACCTGCGTCAGGGAGAAAATAGCATTATATTATTATAAAGAAAAATACTTGGTACTTTTTTTTTTGTTTTAAGATTTCACAATTTTTATTGAACCTTAATTATTGATGTATCTGTGGAACTCATTTATATATGTGTATTTAACCGTTGAGATCTAAAAAAAATTACGAAAGTCTCAAAAAAAAAAAAAAAAAAAGTCTCAATCTTATACATTTTTTTTCTTTTACTTAACAATATTTTATTATATTAAGTTTAGGTTTCCTCTTCTATATAAAGACATGTGACTCCTATTATAAGGGAGGATTTCTGACAGAATGAAGAGCACGGCTAGGGTTTTAATATTCAAGTTTGTTATAAGTTTTATTTTAATGGTTAATATTTTTATTTCTTTAATAATGTGTAACTAAATTATTAATTAAGGTAAAAGATGAAACCTCATGTTTCATAATAATTAAATATATTATTCGATTGTGTTTTTTTTTTTAAATTGTGATTTAGCTGATTAATTGTTCTTGTCTCTTTGTAATTAATTTAATGAATTTTGGATGATTTGAAATTCATTGATTGATTAGTTTCCCTCGATTATTATTTTATTAAATTCAAATATTAGATACCTATTGTGATTTGTTAGAAGCGGATACATTAGATGATTTGATTTTGAAATTTTAAGTTTGGAAGAGCGTACATAAGATTTTTGTTAATGAAAGAAGTTAAAGATCGTATTTTCCATGATAATTAAGATTGATTTCCATATTATTGTGAAGAGAATTAAAAAAAAAAAAAACTATTTAAATTATATTATTAATTATTATGTATGTTTGAGTGTAGATTCTGTAGCCTTAATTTCATTCATTGATAAATTTATTCGTTGTTTATTTAATTATTTATTTATCACATCTTTAGATTCAATTTCAAACTTTGAAATTGATTAGTGTTCTAAAAATCATAAGTCGATGTGGGTTCAATCTCGCACTAATTAAATTATATTATTGTACGATTCGTGCGCTTGCGAGTATAATTGAAATTGACATATCACGAGTCATAAAAATTGAAGGATAATTCAAATTGGCCTAACACTCTTTTGAATTGAGATGACCAACTTGAAAGAATCCAAATCCTTCAAAATTCTATTTCTTTAATAACTTTTTGGTTTCCTTGTGTTTTTAACCATTGTTTTTCCAACATAGACTAGATTGGGATCAGATCGGGCACAATTTGATCCAATTATAAAACAATTTGAATTCTAATCCAATCCGATTACGGTAAAGTTGATTCGAGATTATCCCAATTTAAATCTAGTTTATCTCATTATTTTATCTGAAAATATGATTCCACCATGGGTTTGAAATGTCCACCCCTTAAGATACCAGACAACCAAATTAAGCTACATGGTTAAGCATATTATTTACACTCAAACAAATTTAATATGTCTTATTCTTTACAAAAATTAATTATTAGCATGCATCATAATTTACTTAAATTTAAATCAAGGATAATCTCTAGTACAAAAATTAGCAAATAATCCCAAATCCAAATTGTGCTCAAATTAAATTTAACACATGGATATGGGCTTACTTTCACCGGAGTAAATTGTACGTGAATAAATCACATGGTAAAAAAGTGAAATTCGCTCTCCTTTTCTTACAATTGATGGTGGAAATAAGGAAAGAAAAAATTGCATTAAGCAATGATAAAACTTGAACTCAAGCTTGGGATTGACTAAGACAATATTATAAGATTAAGAAGCAAAAGTACTATTAGATAAAAGGGTTGGACTTCAACAAATAGGCTTTTTAGAGACAAATTCATTTCGTTCCTAAAAGTGTAATGTTCATGGATAAAAATTTTAGCTAACCAATTTAGTTCGTCTTGTCCAAAATAGACTGTCTGGAAAAGTCTAAAATTAATTTTTAGTGACAAAATTTTGAATCCGTCACTATAAATAGACTTATAGAGAAAAAAATTATGTTCAAATATGATTTGGGAAACCTTGAGACAGTCGTGGAGCACCACAACTGGCCCTGTTTCGATTTACCAAACCATTTATTTTGTAAAATCCCCCGTGCATATGATTCGTGAAAAAAATTAAGTCAATCTAATAATCTTAACCTTTTCATTTTACTGTGCTTGTCTCCAAAAAAAATAAATAGTCTATTTTTAAAAACATATTATTGGCTATTTTTTTAAAGACAAACGTGATAAAATAAAAAGGTTATGATTATCGGATCAAAATAATTTTTTTTTTTTTTATGAATGTTAAACATTGAGTACCTTACAAAGTAAACGGTACGGATCATCTAAATAGGATTTATAGTGGGTCTCACATACCTTACAAATTCTCTCATATTTAAATTTGAATTTGAGAAAATGCTAACTTGAAATTTAGGAAGAATTACATTAATCTCCCTTAAGGATTAAAAAAATACATAGTAAAGTTGCATTGACTAAAAATATAGTAAGTTCCATAATTTTGATATAATTATATTGACTTTTCTTTTAGTAAAGTTAAATGGACTAAAATTAGTGCAAATGGTATGAAAATGTAAAAATAAATGGTGTAAAGTATTTTATTTTATTTTTTTGTAAAAGAAATGATAATATCATTTTTTTATTCATATAACTGACAAATTATTATTAAAAATGAAAAGTGCTATATGAATTAAAATTTCAAGGAAAGTTGATGTAATTTTGTCAAAGTTATGAGATTTATTATATTTTTCCTAAATTTTAAAGGAAATTAGTATAATTTACACTAAAATTTATTGAGTCCCTTTTCACTTATGGAATGTGGATACTTTCCGAAGCATTGGTGCTATTTGGGGAGAAGTGGCACAGATTGATGAAGATACCAATAATATGGTTTCATTCCACTGTGGTAGAGTTCGAATTATCACTAAGGCCAAGTTTGGAAATATTAAATAAGTGCACTTTTTGACTTTTTATGAAATATGGGTTGGATTTTGGTTGGGTTTGAAGTGATGTGTTAGAGAGGTGATGTGACTTAAATAAGATAATGGGACTTAAATAGAATAGTGACTTTTTGACTTTTTAGATTTTTTTGAGGATGTCAAACTTGGCCTAAGTGTTTTCAATTTATTAATGGGACTGTTAAGTTGCAAAGGTCAGATGTATCCAATAAGGGTCTGTGAGAATTTGGTTTCCATGAAAGGAATGGTGCGGCATCGGTGCTGTTGCATGACCAGATCGATGGAGATAGGAAGTAGTGCGTCTGAAGCCCATGAGGATTGTTGCTCCAACATAGGTGCTGATGGGAGAGGCAAGGATCAGGAGGTGAAAGGGACGGTTGACATGGCTACTGAGGTGGCCTGCAGAAATGTAGTGGCAGCCGGTAGTACAGCCAAGTGGAGTGATATCAGAATGGAAAACAAAAGTAACGCTAGTTGGGTGCTAGAGACGAATCAGGATCCTCGGCCGCCCAACCCGGCAGCCCTACCCGGCAGCCCCCCAAAACGACGTCGTTTTGGGGGAGTTTTTTTTTTTTTCCTTCTTTCTTTCTCTCTCTCCTCGTTCGCTGATCAGCCGCAGGAGGAGGCTGCGAGCTCACTGTCGCGCACTTCACTGCCGCCTCATTGCCGCCGCCTCGTCGCAGCAGCTGCACCGCCGCCGCCGCCTCCGCCTCCTCCTCCTCCTCCTCCTCCTCCTCCCCCAGTGGTTATGGCCCCCTCCAGTCCGGCCCTTCCCTTCCTCCTCCTCCTTCCTCCCTCTTCCTCTCCTTCCTCCCTCTTCTCCCTCTCCCTTCCCCTCTGGTTCGAAGAAGAACGACAAAGAAGAAAGAAGAAAAAACCCCAAAACGACGTTTGGGTCCGGTAGGGCAAGTACCGAGAATCCGGACTCGCCAGAGACGTTGGTGGTTAGTGAATTCAGATCTTCGGTAGCACTTTCCTGTCGCCCTTCCTGTCGCCCTTACCGAAACGACGTCGTTTTGGTCAAAACGACGTCGTTTTGATTAGTGTTTTTTTTTTTTTGGTCCCAAAATTTGAATTTCCCCCTTAATTTTCAGCCCCTCTGGTTTGGTTGTGCCCTAGCCCCTCTGAGACGAAGCAGATCTGAGGCGAGGCGAATCGAAGACGAAGCGAGGGCGAATCGAGACGAAGCGAGGGCGAATCGAAGATCTGAGGCGAGGCGAGGAGCCAGGGCCAGGCGAGGCGACGAAGACAGAGAGGCGAGGAGCGAGTGCGAGAGACGAACACAGAGGCGAGGAGCGAGGGCGAGAGACGAAGACAGAGAGGCTTGGGACGAACACACATTTGGTTTGACTCTCTTCCCTTCTTCTGTGATTCATGCAAAGAATAAGAACAAATCGAGATTTGCTTGATTTGGGCATTTTGTATATGTTGACTTTATTTGCAGATTTTGGCTGTCATTTTGTGTAGAACGAAAACAGAAAAAATATATATAAATATATGTTGCTTGATTTGGGCATTGAAAAACAGAGCTGAAATATAGTTTGCAGATTTTGGTTGTCATTTTGTGTAGAACGAAAACAGAAAAAATATATATAAATATATGTTGCTTGATTTGGGCATTGAAAAACAGAGCTGAAGTATATATATATATATATATACAAAGCTTGAAAAACAGAGCTGGCGTATATATTCATACCATTTCATGAACATTGCAAGATATATATACATATATAGGATGAATCAAGAATAGTGATTCATCATAGCTAATGATTGAGTCATTGCTTGAAAAAAAATATATCATTTTTTTTTCCTGAGTTTTGGTTCATCCATGGAAGTGTATTGAGTGTCAGTAGCTAACAATTCTATTTCACAAAACAAGAAAACAAAAAATAAAAAAATATATATATATATATGTTGCTGGTATTTTCTGCAATGGCCATTCCAGATGATGGATTTTTAAAGTTAAAATAAATGAGATATCAAACCTGGATGAGGAAATAAGATTTTGCTTTGATGTCCTAACATGGTCTTAGTTGATAAGTTAGTTTAACATGTCACCAGGCTTATCAAAAAAAAAAAAAAAAAAAAGAAAATTGAGTTAAAATGTCAGTATGAAGTTGCAGGTTAACTTCCAAAAACTACATTAGAGTATACTAAGAAGTTAGTTATTCACTCAAATTGAACATATGCTAGGGATTACCAAATTAAAGCACAGTATTGAACTGACCATGCAGGTGTCTGCAGTATTCATATCCTCTTTTTGAATAAGTTGGTACATGTTTATAGTGTAAGAAGGTTGCCCTCATCTGTTTTGTGAGTTATGTGGTTTGAATTATGTGAAGCTTCTATCATTCTGATTTTAAGCATGCAAATTGTTCACACCTTAATTGAACTGATGAGTAAGTGTGCTGACACCTTAATTATGAATGGAAGGACAAAAGATTAGTTATTAGTTCTGCCACCTAGCTCTCTTTTATGTATTTATGATGTGGAAAATTGTGGGTTTTAATAGTCTACAGATTATCTATCATTAATGGGGAATTAAAAACCATCGCCCTAAATATATAAAAAGGAAAAAAAGATAGTGTGACTTTAGTGAATGCATGCAAATAGTGGGTAATAGATCTGTGAGGCCTACAACACTAGGTTTATGCCATTCTTTTCTCTAATTCTTCAAGTTGATTAATCTCCGAACTTGCTGAAAACTGATGTTGATGAAAACTGATGGGTAGTAATATGAAGTAATATGATCTTATGGTTGTTACCTACATCTCTTAACTTCAACTGTGGTTAGATATGTGTTGCATTTGATATTGACTTTTGTGTTTACTTGTAATTAGGATTGACATGTCAACGAGTTTAAACAACGATGCTGGATTCTTTCAAAATCAAAGATGCAAATGTGGGAAAAAAACAGGAGTGTACATATCAGAATCAGAGAGAAATCCAGGGAAGATGTATTTCAAGTGTGCACACTACAAGAAATTGCACTTTTGGCGACTACTTTTGGCGACAACATCAATTTTTCATAGCCAAAAGTATATTTTTGGCGACACAGTGATCAATTTCGTTGGGAAAAGTAGACTTTTACCAACGCAATTCACTATCGTCGCTAAAAAAGCGTAACATTGACTAGGCGCCAAAAATATTGGTTGGCGCCAAAATTTCGTAAATTTTAGCTACGAGCCTTATTTTTTAGCAATACAATAAGCGTCGCTATTAGTGTGCTTACTTTTGGCGACGACTAGTTGGCGTGGTAAGAGTTAAACATTTAGCATTTATAACACTATTTGTCGGTAAAAACTTTGCTAGTGAAATCAAATGATTTAGTGATTTATGTTTTTATTATAACTTTTCAAAGAATTTTAAATATTCTAGTTATTGAATTGTAAAATTAAAGTGATCATCGAATTAGATCACAAAATGAACCCATCAAGCCCAAACACACTCTTAAGTTGAGATGGCTAATTTGAGATAATCTAAACTTTTCCAAAGAATATTAGATTATCAATTTCAATATATTTGGTTTTATTTTCATAAACTTGTTTCAAATTTTTTTTTCCTGAAAAACTTAAAAAATATTTGGTGAAAAAATAAAAAAATACTTATTATTTTTGTATAATTTTATCTTTTAGGAGGACATAAATAATTTAAAAATATATTTCCGATTTTTATAGTTCTCAAATTTGTTTTAATTTTTTTTAAAAGAATTAAAAATTATTTTATTTATATTTTTTTGATGATTTGGCTCTAAAAATTGAGACGGTAGAAAGTTTCCTCTCAAAATTTTCTCTTTTTTTCTAGGTGGTAAACCCCTCGTCGCTCTCAAAATTTACTCTTATAATTTCCACAATGTACAATTTATGTGGTGAATGATATTAAAAAAATAATAATAATAAAAAAAAAGAAAAAAGAAAAAAGAAAAAAAAAGGTGCCTATGACCAAAAATTATACTTTTTTTGTTATCAAAATATTATACTTCTAATTGGGTTTTAGAAAGCTGTAAATTGGATAACCTAGAAGAGAGGGAGAAGAGAGAAGAGAGAAGGGGAGAGTGGTTAAGCGGTGCCAGATTTCAAAGCGGAACGATCAACGGCGGCAACGATCGACGGTTCAGCGAGACCGGTTCGGCGGCAGCAACGCTTGACAATTTGAGACTGGTTCGACGGTTCGGCGGCAAGACTGGTTCTTCTCTTCGATCTGTAAAAAAACTCAGGTATGTTCGGTTTCCCCCTCTATCTCTCTCTCTCTCTCTCTCACATTCATGTAAAGCACTATGTAAACATTTGGGGTTGTAGTCTCTTACGGTGGAGGATCAACAATTGACGATTACGATATTTCATACGATCTCATGTTGTATAGGACAATTTCTGAGATTTTTGAATGACATAACAATATGACTAGATACACTTGGGAATTCAATAGATTTCATATACCTTGTGTAAGTGGATCCTAATCATGTTATGGACACAACACAATATGATCTCATCTTGTATAGGAACATCTGTGGGATTTTAGAGTCAAATAAGTATATGATTAGTTCACGTGGGAAATTAAAAATTGGGTTTCATATACCTTGATTAAGTGGATACTAGTCATGGATGTCTGAAAAGCATTAATTGTAACCATTTATACTAAATCGTAATGTCTGTTGTTGATTCATGAATAACTTTATGAGATGTGTTGCTTTGCAACCGAAGATCATGAATGTGCTTGTGCAGGACAGGGATTGTATAATTTCAGGGTATATTTATTAGAAATCTTGAATTAGAACAGATTAGATAGGACTATTCAGTTAGAAAGGTTTATATGGTGTTGGAATATAGTACGAAGTAAAGCAGAAAAGAGATAAGTTTTAGCAAAATGTAGTTGATGTCTAGTTTCTGGTCTATAAAATTCAGAATAAGAGAGAAAAATGTATAATATTCTGATTGCTTTTGGATTGGCTTATCAATCCAGGAAAATTGTCCTTAACCATGTTCTAGAACATGACATAAAATTGAAAAGAATATCAGTGTTTCCGGTTCAAGTCTACTGCAATACATATTGCTATGGTTCCACAGTGATATTGACTTATATAGATTGTCCTGTGTCGCTATATCATTAGTGAGAGAGATATTTTTGAAAGTGTTGAATAATGAACTACAATTTGGATAACTTTTACTACGTAATGTCGTGATAAATAACGATGGGCTTGGAACCAAACATTGCCTGAAGTTTTTGAAGTCTATTGCTAATTGTTTCCATATCCTAAGATTGATTGGCAACCACAAAAAGAATCAAAACCTGACATATTAAAGCTGCACTTGAATCAGCAAAGAACATAAAAAGAAAAGGAGAAGAAAGAAAGAAAATATGTTTTAGTGATTGGCACTGAGATGTTTTCCTCAAGAACTTTGCCCTTTTATGCCCTCTTGATATTTTAATGCCATCAAGTCACAAGTCATTGTTAGCCTATTCCTAGATTTCATCCTCATGCTTAATCATGTTCTCAGAATTGGGATTGCAACACATCTAGGCCATTAATTGATCTGCTAAGATTGCATGGAAAATGTCCAAAATTGTTACATTGATTATGGGATATTGTTTCATCAATCAAATCAGATGTTGAGAATGTAAAAGTAGTTGCTGAAGACATGCTTTCTCTATGGCATTGTTTGTCATAAAGTTTGTGTTTGGAACACACACATAATGATTTAGGGAGTTTGAATTGGTGGCATGAGTGTATCCTTTCCTTGGTGTCTCTGTGTTGTCAAACAATTATTTATGTTGTAGGTTATACAAAGGTAATATTATGCATGTAAATCCATATCCAATCACATCCTCAGTAATTACTAGTATATAAGAATAAATATGGAATAAATAATTAAATCTTTATACTGTCCTTATTCTTGTGCACTTGTTTAATACGCTTTCCATGTCAACAATTGGACACTCCCAACATTGTTCTTTGTATCTAATAAATAACTCAAAATGATCTTAAACCCCATTCTTTCGGTTTAACGCTTTCAAGTGCGTTCATGATATTCAAAGTCTTAAGGGAGTATAAATGAGTGATCTGTGCAACATGTGCTCTATTTATGTTGTTTCTACTTGTGTTTATATTTTCTTGATTGGTTTTAATCATTTATTTTTGCTTATGCAGGGCTATTGATAATCGTATTCTATTTACTTCTTCTATTTAACAAGATTTCGTCTACATTCATCTCATGAGTCATAACCATTTTTTTTGCGAATAAAATTTGTTGTCTATTTACATTGAGTCTCTCTGTGGGTCTTCAAAATGTTTAAATATAAAAGCCATGATTCATTGTGATTATGCGTTTTGAACATGTCACAGATTTTTCTCTGTTGCCTTTAACTGATATTCACGAGAATCTTTGATTCACTCATTTTCAGATTCATTGTCACTATCGTTTTGATAACAGGAAGATCGTCTCAAGATGTTTTGGGCAAATACCATTGCGCGATTCCTATTAACATTGTGATTCACAAGCTGGCCTTGGAAAATTCCCTTGGCATGGATCCTGTTAAATATTTCCCTGCGATCTACGTCAATAGGGCTTGTCCTTCCTACTTTGATGAATGACATTGAGCCAGGCAAATCCTTGGTTTGATACCACTTGACGGAACGCAATACACATGAAAACTAGATATCATTCTAGACGAAATAGGTTGTCAAATCCACGAGAAAGATAAAACCTTGAATCCACAAGATAAATTATGAATATTATTGATTAAAAGTTATTTTGATCTTAGGCTTACATATTTATTTATAATAAGTCTTAGAGACCAAGCAATCTAAAATAATGAAACAATGAACTAGTCTAATTCTTGTCCTACATCACATGGGCATCACACTCATTTTGGAGTGTCCGTGCTCTCTAGCTGGCAACTAATTGTGGGGTATCAACCAACTTGGTGTATGAACCTCCCATATTATAATATTAACATTCTGTTCAACGGAGACTAGTACTTCTAAGGTTTCATAGGTTTCATCAGAAGAACTAATAGCAGTATATTCTTATAAAAGATTGAATTGGTGCTCCACCAGACAGTTAGAACAAGGTGCTGAAACTCACTAAGATTTCCATGTTAAGAGAAAACAATTGTGATTTTGTAACCCCACTTCTTTTGTAAAAGTTAAAGAAAATTGGCAAATGCCTGACCAATCCACTAAGAACTGATGACGATTATATCTTCTTCTTGTGTAACTTCAACCATAAAATATTCTTTCTTAGCAGCTTCCTCTGTATTTGAATAGTTCAAACCACACAAGACCAAATAGCTAACAGTATGGCTGCAACTGTGTAAACATGTAAATTAACCTCCTTAATAAAAGTAAATTTCTTAGGAAAGGACACACTGTTTTAGCATTTGTTGGACATATCAAGTTCAGCTATTTCTTTGAAGCATTGCAATTCCAAATTGGAGAAATCAAATATCATTAACTTAACATCTTAATATTTTTCTTCTGTGTGACAATCACACTCTCAACTTGCCAAAGCTGTTGTAAAACACTGGTGTATGCCTAGCATTTGAAGAGAGAGGTGGGGCTAATTTAATTAAATATTTCTTACAGTTGTCCATATAGTGTATGCGTATAAAGTTCTTTCCACATAGTGGGCCTAAGGTTTCAATTCAATATTTCTTACTGTTAACCATGTAGCATACATGTATAAAGTTCTTTCCCCATTGCCTTTTGCTTTTTTGAAGATATTTTAAAGTGTACTTGTAGAAAAATTTCTTTTGTGACAGTTATATGTTGCAACTTGTTCACCTACTCGTGATGCTGGTGCTGGTAATGTTGCTTGGGGCCACTCCACACTTGTTGGACCTGTAAGTAAATACATAAACTGAGCTTTCTTGCATATTATAGCTATAAATTTTGGTTAGGGGCTGCCAAGGTAAGTGCACCAAGAACAAAATTTGAGTTTATTGGTACGTCATTACTATTAGAAGACAATTTTTACATTAGTGTTATGGAATAAATATTTTATTAGAGGAAAATAAATAAATCTATGACACTCATTTCTTATTAATCTTCAATTATTTTATATAGTTTTTGAGCTATCTAATTAGGATCTTACTAACCACCATTTTAAAGCATTTTATTGGTTGAAAATAAACAATTCCCCTGTTCAGCAGATGGATGGTAGATTAGATAAAGCCTGAGATTTAAACTGTGATTTGTCATTTATTTTTCTTTGTTTTTTTGTAAATTTCAACATCAACTAAGTCCTTACTCATAGAAATGAATGTGGCAGTTTGGAGAAATTTTGGCTACTACGGAACATGACGAGGCCATAATCATATCAGAGGTTGATTATTCACAAATTGAGCTCAGGAGGTGAATAACTGTCAACCTGAAAGTTTTTATTTTAATGATAGTTTTTAGTTTAAACATGCTTTATGCTTTCCTTTTGCTGTGTTTGCTTGTTTTAAATGTGGAGCAAATTTAACAAACCAAAAAAGGAATTTGGTTTTTGGTCTCTTTCTACTGTTTTCTTTCTTACAATATAATTTAAATTGAAGTTTATAGGTTTTGAATAGATTCTATTTGACTTAACAAGTCAGTTCATTGGTGATACTGCATAGTACCTTGTTTGGTTTGTGTGCTAACCTCAAGGTTGCTTCTATGGGCTCTAGGGTTTAAATGCTTTCTTTTTGCAAATTTTCAGGAAATACATTTCAAGCTTCAAGCCTGAGCGAGCAGGCAAGCTAGGGTCTCTTCTTGATATGAGATAGGTAAAAATTAAAATTATACTGAAGTTATTTGTTGTGTTTGCACTTTTTTGTTTTTCCCAGCCATCTATTTCATAGTTGAAATTCCTTTTTTTTTTATTTTATAAATATAATACTTCCTTCAACAATAATGCTAGTTTTAGTTGCTTTATTTTCTTAAATAGGTGTTTTAGTTTTGGCTGATTAAAGCATTTAAATATGGCTATGAAGTTTCGTTTTGTTTTGTGTTGCATTTTGTATGTGTTCCAATTTCTCTCCTTAAAGCAGGCTGTTAAGGGTTTTTTATTTTATTTTATTTTATGCAGGTACTACCATGTGACCCTTTACATAGGCCACCCACCAAAACCCTGCTTTCTTGATATAGACACTGGCAGTGACATCGCTTGGCTCCAATGTGATGCACCTTGTACCAAATGCACTCCGGTAATTATCGTCATCATCACCATAATCATCCTCATCATTGTTATAGATAATTTATAAGTCAATGAATTTGTTTTCCATCATTATAGTAACCCGTCACCTTTACTAATTGTTTATGAAAATGGGAGCAGCTTTTGCAGTACCTCAATGTGACATGAGCGTGAAAGAATTTCAAGAATTAGTTTTCTTTTTATAAGGGCTAAAAGAACTTATTTTTGCTTTTTACCCCATATTGTAAGGTGGATCTCAAACTTAAATATTGTAGGGTGGAAAAATGAAAAGTGGTCACTAGCACCATGTTGTCTTGTTCATCTAGTCTTCCTTTGAAAGCTTTTGTTTCATATTTCTCTATCACAATTCAATACTTTGCACCTATTCATTTGAACAATGAAAACTACACCTCAACTCTACCCACAATCTCTCTCTCTCTAGCATGCTCATTTCATTTCTTAGAATTCTAATATGAAGTAAGTGGTCTTTCCTGACCTTGACTAGGAGAAGCAAAGACTATGAGGGAAGATCATTCATTGCTTTCACAAAAAGATTGAGAGAGGAAGAATATAGTAAGAAATTATACTTTGCAGCATGACCGCGTCAACTAGTATTTTTTTTTTAATTATATATATATATATATATATGAAGATGATTCTATGAAGCATAGGTAATTATAAAATAAAAAGTTATTGTTTCCCTATCTTTCTTCTTCTTTAATAATAGTCAGTTCTATGGTGGGACTCATAATTGAAAGAAGAAATGATAAATTATAGAAGAAGGAATGCTTTGGTAGTTGGAATTGGTGTAAATATGTTCTGACCTATGCGAGAATCTTATCAAACAAAGACCTTTCACATTTGAAACTCAATTTAGCATGACAATCTCTACAATAAACAATAGACAAAAATATATGGGCTTTGCTTATTGAACTTTTTTTATTATGCAATTTTTTTATTTTATTATTATTATTATTATTTTTTTAAAAAATATAAGAACCCCAATGGCAATATGGTGTTTAAAAATTTGAAATATTGACTTATGTCACTACTCGCAACACTTGCATGAGGATTCAGTTTTTTGATCACTACTTTTAAATTTTCTATTTCATCTCTAAGACAAACTATTGTGTTTTTCAAACAGCTATGGGTGAGAAACTTTTTATGTTTTTGAGGGGGTACTTGGTACTGGAAGGTGGGCTTTCTTCACAATCTTACCAATTTCTTGTCATGTTTAGATTTTAGAACAATTTGAATTGTGTTGTTGAGACAAATTTTCATATAAAATTGGTGACAATTAAATTTAGGGTAAAAGATGAAGACAAGAAGAGAGAGAGAGAGAGGAGAAATACAGAAAAGGCTAATGAGAGACCCCATAAGTAGGCACATGTTCTCTTCTTATACACACATATGTTTGCATTTTGTCTATCATCGACTAAACCAACCCAATTTGCATCACTAAATGCTTTCAATTTTAAGTGATCATGATTAGAGCACGTGATCCATTTCACAATAGCTGACTTGAGATACCTCTAAATGAACGATCGTGCACAACAATTTTGGCATGATCAAGCAACTCAGATTATTATGTTCTTCCTCTTCCATGATTATGTCTTATGTTATTTTATTTTGCAGTATGTAACTCTAAATTAAGTTAATAAAGTTTGATTAAGTAGCATGTACTTGTTATTTTGAAATGATAGTTGAAATGGGAGAATAAATGGAGGGAGCAAAGTCATCATTGGAGCAACATTGCTAATATATAGCATTTTGTCTCTTTTTATTGCTAAATTATAACAATATTCAGCATGTAGCTATTGAACCATTGGAGACTAGAAAATTCACAAGACAGCACCAGGAAACCATAGGAGATTTTTTTTACTTGACAGGAATACAAGAACTGATAGGCTGCTTCTTAGTAGTGATATGGCTTTGATAACATGTAAATATTGGAAACAAAAAGTGGAATTAAAATTTGGTTAAAAAAAAAACTAATGGCTTTGCGCAGAAAACAACACCTGACCTAATATTACACTAGTGATTGTGTAAACCAAGTCAAATCTAATTTACTATAAACTTACAACTAAATGATTCTTGAATATTCCAATACAAATTTAAGTAATTTCATATCTCTGAACAATGCTTTTCAAATGATAATTTAATTGTGTCTTGGTTGTGCCACTTGATAGTAAATTTGTTTGTGCTAGGTGTTTAACCCAATTCAACAGGGATTGGCACAGAATGGCCTTTTTTCTTTGTTTATTTATGTTAGGTGTTCTAATATCATATTAGATGATGTTATTGTTAATGTCTACTTTTCTTTTTAAATTGCAAAAATTAAAATGGTAATAGAGCCGCTTGAGGGCATTCATTTTGTTTCTTCAGGAGGCCATTTCTCTTGGTGCCTAAGCTGGTATTCATCCATGGATAATTTATGACATTATTTCTAATGCTGCTGGAAATTCATGGTAAATTATTGTTCACAATTCTTTACTGAGGATTATGTTGTGTGTTTAAAATTTTAATATTTCTAGTCCTGAAGCATTCCTTATAAGCATTCTGATCTGAAATTGCTAATTCTAGATCAGGCACAACCTTGATAGATGAGACTGCTAATAATCTGATTTGCACCATGGGCACCAGTTGAGACCATGGCACTGATTAGCACTTTCTGTTTCTCACAATGAACTGATTTTGTAGAACCCATGCCTTTAAAGAAATTAGCTGCAAAATTTATTGAACACTGAAAGCCCTTCTTGTTATGTGCTTACATGTATACACATACATGGGAACATCTGTTTACTTTCAAAGATCTGTGCATTTTTATACTAACTCAATAGGTATTCAAGGCTTTGGTGGTTGGTGTTGGTATATGTAAATGCCGTAGTTAGTTTTTTTTTTCATGACATTCCTGGAATTTGCTAGCGTTTTCTTAAGCAGATACTGTGTTACCTTGCTACTAGACATCCTTTCGTTGGATTCAATTTTCTGAGGTTTTCAAGAATCATGTTCCCCAGTTGCTAAGGGATAATCAAACCAAACATCTCCTGAATACTTTTGTTCAAAATTTGGTAAGTCTTCTCATGTTGTAAGTTTCTTAGTGTTGTTCAAGTATATTATGAGTAATTTCTTTTCTTCTTGACTCTGAAAGCTTGAAGCACAATACTTTGTATTGGATATTCTTTCAGGCTGAATAGAAGTAAAAGATATCTTCAAAATTAATGGTAGTTGCTTTGTCTTTGGATTGTAGGTGTATGAACCGATGTTATCTCGGTTTGCAAATGAGGGTGGCTTGATTGGGAGCTCTCCAGCTGAAGTATCCAAAGGTAATTTTTTTAAAAGGTCTACAACATAAGAAAACATATTTAATTTCTGAGGTCTAATTTTGTAGAAAAATCTTACGTAAATGTCTCAGGAGCTAAAACTGCCTTCCTATTATTTAACTCTCATGCCTCAAAACTGTTTCCAGTGTTGAGTTCGTCTTGCTTGACCACGTTGCTAGTAACAAATTTTTCCATCTTGTTCTCACAATTGATTTTCAGTGTAATATAGTTGAAATCTCAGTTCTTTCATTGAAAACATAAGCCCCAATTATTCACATGAATGTGTGACATTGTGATGCAGAAGCAGTAAGTAGAAGAGGACAAATCCCAAGCAAATAATGTCAAGTTTGTCTAGTTAGTATAAAGTTTGTTTATTTATGACTCTTCATTTTATTCTTGATTAGAATTTGTTAGTCCCCTATTAGGAGCTTCAGAATGTTCTGGATGTATTTTATTTTTAGGGATTTCTTTGCTATAGTTTGTGTGTTGGTTAGTAGACTTCTCTTGGGCTGTAATCCAGCCAATTACTTGTTTAGAATTACTTATTTTGGTAGATTTTGAATATTTTACAGTCTCTAAATGGGGTAATTTTTAGAAAGTTTATTTCTCATTATGGTTTACTAGTGTCCACATAAAGAGGCCCCTGCTTGATTATGAATTTAGAGTTGGAATTAAAGAGCCAGTGTGGAAATTCCCTGTTGACTTGTGTGTGTATCTCAAGCCACCCTTGTGGAGTAGGCTACTCCTTTCATGCTTTTGTTTTCCTATTTGCTGAATTTATGTCTAATTCAAATCTGTGTAACAAGTAACGAGACCTTAATGCAAGAAGCACTAACACTTCTACTCATATGACACTTCTACTTATGTGACACTTTTACTCATTACACTGCCGAGTTGAAATGGTTTTTAATCGGTGATGATCTGTTGAATCGGTTTGTTGATCTACTATTCTTCCGGTCTTCTTTGTGATCTTTCTTTATTCTTTGAGATCTTTGTGGTGATCTTCTTTGTAATGGTGTTTGTTACGATGAGGTAGTGCTGTGTTGTTGTTGGATGTTTGCTGGTGTTGTTGATGTTTGGAAGGGTGCAGGACTTTTTGTCCAATCTGTAATAGATCAGGTTTTCATTAATGGGGGTTGTCATTAGGTGTAAGTTCGAGCAACTGCTGGTGTTTTGGCTGGAAGGGTATGGAGGGGGTATTTTGTGTGATTTCATATCCATGTTATTAGTTTGTTATAGTGGTGCTTGAGGGATGCCTCTTGTAAATCTGTAAATCTTTTAAAAAATTATAAATGAGTTTCAATTATTTTTGCCATTGCAAATTTGTCGTTGTTAAAAAGTGAAGCTTTCTCGACAAAAAACTTGTCGGTAAATGTGTAGCTAAAAGTTTATTTTTACCCACTCATATTGTGTTGCTAAAACTGTATTTTTTGCCAATGTCAATTTGTCGTTGCCAAAACTAAAGCTTTATCGACAACCAAATCGTTGGCAAATGGCAACATTTACCGACGTAAATGTGTCGCTAAAAGTTACTTTTCCCCACTCATATTGTGTTGGTAGAAGTGTATTTTTTGCCAATGTCAATTTGTCGTTGCCAAAAGTAAAGCTTTAGCGACAAACAAATCGTCGGCAAATGGCAACATTTACCGACGTAAATGTGTCGCCAAAAGTTTACTTTTGCCAACGCATATGTTGTTGCTAAAAGTATATTTTTTGCCCATGCAAATTTGTGTCGCGAAAAGTGCCACACAATCATCATATTTGAATGACTTTTACCAACGCAAGGTCAATTGCCGACGATAGATGGAGGCTTTTAGCGACGACTATGTTATGTTCGCTAAATGCATTACTTTTACCAACGAATCATAATTTCGTCGGCAAAACTTTTGCCAACTCACTTTTGCCTCTGCCGCCAACGTAGCTTTGTGTGTTGGCAAAACTCTTTGCCAACGAATTTTCCCTTTTAGCAACATATTTTGTTGCGTTGCGAAAAATGCAATTTCTTGTAGTGGCAACTAAGGCTTGTGACTACTTTGTGTGGGGAGTGCCTCCTACTGGGAATGGATCAAATATCCAAAAGAGCGGGGATGATTATGATTTTGCGAGAAATAATGAAGTGGTCAAAATCTTTGACCCTAAACCAAACCAAACATAAAAAAAAAAAAAAAGCATAAGTGAAAAACAAAAAAAAATACTAATGCATTTTCATTTTAAAAAACATACAATATGAAAAGAATACCTCAACATAATTACTACTCATGGCAAAAGGAGGTCGAGATTGACCTTGTGGAGTACAAACACCCTAAAGTAAACCAACGTAAACAAAAGAATAAGTGAAACAAAAAAAAAAGTACTAACGCATTTTCATTTTAAAAAACATACAATATGATAAGAATACCTCAACATAATTACTACTCATGCCAAAAGGAGGTCGAGATTGACCTTGTGGAGTATAAACACCCTAAATTAAACCAACATAAACAAAAGAATAAGTGAAAATGAAAAAAAGTAATAATGCATTTTCATTTTGAAAAAACAGACAATATAAAATATTACCTCAACATAATTACTACTCATGCCGAAAGGAGGTCGAGATTGACCTTGTGAAGTGTAAACACCCTAAAGTAAACCAACATAAAGAAAAGAATAAGTGAAATTAAAACACACACAATAATGAATTTTCATTTTTACTAACAAATAATAAGTTTCTATATTACCTCTACATAATGACTACCCATGGCAAAAGGAGGTCGAGATTGACCTTGCGGAGTGTAAACTGTAACACCCTATAGAACCAATGCACAAAAAAAAAAAAGAAATTCACATGACTATATTGCAAGAAGAAGCAATTGAAGATATGTTGGTGCCGTATGAGGTTCAATTGACCTAAGGTGTATGCATGTCAAAGGTTGCATACAAAATTAAATATTACCTGTATTGAATGGGTACCCAAGGCGGAAGACGGTTCAGATTGACCTTGAGAAGCAAGAAAAGAACCACCCTACATGCATCACAAAATAATAAATATCACGCTACTAGTTGCACACAATAATAAATATTGAAAGATTAATACAAGGTTGCACATAATAGTAAATATTACCTGACTACAAATATTACCCATGGCGACAGGAGGCTCAGATTGACCTTCAGGAGTACAAAAACCATCACCCTGCAAACAACCAATTTATTTAATTCATGATTTTCCAAACACACATAACACAAAATTGATAACACATAACAATCACACATAACAAAATTAATTACCTGCTTAGATTGCATTCTTTTCTTCTTCGCAATTGATTTTTCCATCCCGCCCTTGATCCTCCTTCTTCCCTTAGTAGTTGCTTGTCTTTTCTTCAGTCCCTTAGCTTGGATTGGACAATCTACTTCCTCACTCTGTGGGCATGTGTTAGTTGAGGAATTTCTCAATTCAGTGACCTCCACTTCACCACAAGTGTGCACACTTAATTTCTCTTCAACCATTACGCTCAATGCTTCACCTTTTGCAAGTGACAAATGATAAGTTTCTTCACTTTCCGCGGCTCTACTTGCTATTGCTCTAAACATATTCATCAATGACCTATATCGATCACTTTGATGTAGTTTCACATCAGCCTTCACATCATACCCACGGCTATCTTTCACACTTTCAGCCCTTGCTTTCTTAGTCCATCGTTTCAAGATGTATTGTGCAGGAAGGTCTTTTGCATTCAATATTTCTCTAAGCACCTTCAAACAATGTCGACACACTATTCCCTTCACTTCAAACTTCTTGCAACTACAACTCAAAAAACCATCTCTATGCATTATCACATTTTTATCTTTGTTTCCATCTCCCACCGTTTGAATTGTGAAAATGATACTGTCACCATCATTAAGAGTGCCTACAATGGATGCTTCAATGGACTGTACGTACTCATTTTGGAATTCCTCAAAATTTGTTTTCGTGTAAATATCTGCCATTTGCTTTAACATCAAAGTTGGAATGGAAACCCTTGGCAATTTTTGGGACAAATTATATTCGGCTTCCAATTCTTTATACCTCTTGTCATAGAGCGCCCTCTCAAAGTGCATGAAAAATTCCATCAAGTAATGATCACAATTGAGATAATCCTTCAAACATGCATTGAATGATTCACTTAGTTGAGTAGTACTCATTCCAGCTGCCCAAGAATTCATAACATATGGCCATCCCCATTTATCCTTCACACCAAAAGTTTGCTTTAACCAATGATTGTTGTGTGCATCATACCTATCAAGCATTTGGTCCCATCGTATTCTAAATTCTTCTTCATCATCAATTTCATGCATAAATTTTGCAAACACACCCTTCACCCCCATATCTCCAAAAAGACAACTTACATGCTTCACAGCGTTTTGCATCAAATGCCATGTGCAAAGTCAGTGGTTTGTATTAGGCATGACAATTGGAATGGCCTTAGCCATTGCAGCATCTTGATCTGTGAAAATAGTTTTTGGAGCTTTGTTTGACATTGCCTCCAAAAAAATCTGAAACAACCATGTGAATGATTCGGCAGTCTCATCATACATCAACGCTGCACCGAATATAACCGTTTCTCGATGATGATTAAATCCAACAAAGGTTCCAAAAGGTCTATGCTCGTTATTTATTTTGTAAGTAGTGTCAAAGGTCACTACATCACCAAATTGAGCATAGTCCATTATCATTTGAGCATCGGCCCAAAATATATTAGTTATCTGCTCTTCACAATCTAATTGGACTGCATAATAAAAGGATGGATTTTCCACAGTTTTCTTACGAAAGTATTGCAACACACTACCCGCTTCTCCATATTCCAAATCTTTTTGTCTCTTCGATCTTAAATAAATTTTTTGGTCCAATTTGGTGAAGCCAAGTGATGCTCTTCCACCACATTCCCTACCCAATAGCTCATGAGCAGACCTAAGAGAAATTCCAGATTCTGAAGCCAATTCTACTTCAATTGCTTGGGTGGTAGATATTTTTCTTTGGGATGGCAACATATGAACAGACTCTTGACGCACAAGGTCATGATTGTGATGTTCAACAAAATTAATTACAACATGTTTCCCTAAATTTCTATCTAACTTTATACTCAATCGGGCACCACAACCACATCGCACCTCTTGTCTCGGAAATTTTACTAGTGGATCTCGCTTGTCAATACCCCGAGTTCCCTCTTTATAACATACAAAATTCCGTGAAGTTATTTCCTTGGTTTGTTTGTTCTTGTGTGCATACGACTTCCTAATACTAAACCCTACCTTTCCGCCATAGTTATTATAAAAGTCATACGCAGCTTGTTCACAGTCAAAAGACATGCCCAATTTTGGCTTCCAACCACAACTACCCAACTCATCAACAACATTATTTTCTTCCATTACCTACAATTGAGTACCATACAAATAATCAAATAAGCTAATTCCCAAAAATTAATGGATAGGATTTTTTACTTTTAACTTTTTATTAGTGGGACTGATGAATGATATGAATAATGATATGAGTAATTTATACCAGTGGGACTGATGAATGATATGAATAATGATATAAGTAATTTATTTTATAGAAGAAATGTTTGTTACAAGTTTGAATTCCATGAAGCACTTATCCAGCCCAATTTATGCAGCCACTACAACAAAGGTACCTCTAAATCCCATAATCCAATACTATTATATAAAAAGAGAATTTTGAAATGATATATTTTTAAAATAACTTTAACATCTCCTAAAATTTGACAATGGTTAACAACCTCTCTCAATTGTTTGGACTTAGGAATTGTCAAAATTTTAAATGCGTAGATGCACACCACACACACCCAATGGCCTTTTTTTTCTTTTCTTTTTTTAAACCATACTCAAGAACCCAAGTTGTTTTTAATTTATTTCTCATACCCAATTGTTTTTGGAGTGTTTTTAATACACAATTTTGAATTTCAACTCCTGTCTTCAATAAACAATTTCAAAATAATAAAAATAATAATAATGATGATGAATATCACAAAAATATGAAATCATCTAATGACTTCACCCAATCTATCTCTTTCTTGTCTAGGACAGTAAGTGGTTATGTTTTGGATAAAAGTTGTGAGATTATCCGAAGACACATCACAGTTGACAGAATTCTGTTAATTTTCAGAATTTTGGGTCAAATTTTTTTTCAATTAACAGAATTCTGTTAACATTTTTGTAATGTTTGGTAGTGGAATATACCTTTTTGAACAATTCCATCATTGGGTCAAAAAAATAACTGAAAAAATTAACAGAATTGAAAAAATAACTGAAAAAATATTTGGGTCACCATCTGAAATAATATTTCAGATATATATATATATATGTATATATGTATATATCAGTTACAATAATCTGAAAAATATCAGCCACAGATATTCACTTATTTTTCCTCTTCAGGGCAGCAATCTCGCCTCGCCGTCGCGTCGCGTCCCTCCGCCGTGCTTCGTCCTTCGCCATGGCAGTCTCCACCCTCCGCCATGCTCCGTCCATGGCAGTCTCCTCCCTCCGCCATTCGTCCTTCACCGTCGCGGCCCTCCACCATCCTTCGTTGGCCCTCCACCATCCTTCATTCACCGTCCGCTGCCGCAGCCAGATCGCCCCTCAACGCATCCCGGAGGAGTGCAAGTCCCCTGCCCGGTTCGCTTGTGGTTCTACTACAGTTCAAAGGACTCAAATGTCACGGTTCTTAATCTTGAACCAAAGAGTCCAAATCTGGCAAATCGTTTTGAGAAAAACAGATTTTTAGAAAAGAAGTGCCAAACATGGACTGCTTTGCCAGATACAGAGTCGCCACCTAAATATTTTATTTTTGGGAAATTTAGGAAACCCTAACTCGGTGCCAAAGGCCACGTGTCCGTCATCACCAAAGTTGCCTCGGCTCGGGAACTTGGGTACGATTGGGGAAGGTCACTTCGAGCACACCTTTCGCCCGGTCAAAGACCGGCCTCTACTAACCATGATATCTGTTTTTGAAAACATTGTGCGTTCTTATTCCGGTTATTAGCCTAGATTTACTATGTGATGCGCACAGTATACAAGTATAGACTGAGTCTCCTGAATTGGAACAAAACATTTCATGTTTGTTTGTTTGAAAATGGTTTGATGGTGCTACCCGCAGGTAGGCTAAGACGTGGATTTGCCACCCTCGGGTGGGCTTAGAAAACATGATTTTGCCACTATCTAGTGGGCTTAAAATAAACATTTGATGAATTGTCCCACTCCAAGTAACCCAACCTCCACCCACAGGCATTTAAGGCAGTTATATCACATAAGCACGTAGCCTCATGGTAAGCATGCTATTCATGGCAGTCACTCACACGCATGCAAGGATGCTAAAGCATAAAACTCACCGAGTACTCCAAGCCAAAACAGAAGCTCATTAGAAATCCATGCATGATCCTAAATATACAGGATTGCCTAATGCAACACATGCAAAAATGCAACTATAGCAGGCTCGGCTATCCTAAACATGGCATATGGAATGCTACAGCTAACATGTATTCAACTTGGAATTGAAATACAAATGCAGTTAGTATGATGCGCCGAGCCCGGTGCATGGAAAACAGATGAATGAATGCAAACATGCTATCATACTGTATGCTAATTGAAATATGCCCTAATCTAACCATCATAAGCAGGTAAATAAAAGGGAAGAAAGACGTGGGATTGGAAGACATACATCACACTCACCCACACTTATTACAATTTTGCCCTCGCGCAGAGGGTCCGAATAAATATCTGATTCGAATAAAAGAATAGTGCAGTCCAAATAATACGGTCCAAATATGTACAAATTCCTAATTAATTTACAAATTAACTAAGAAAATAATAATCGGCATGCAAGCCGTGGACCGCCTTTGATTCTCGATGAATGATGTATGTTTAGGCCTTTATGCGAAATCCACCGATGCCCCAATTAGCCTCTGTTTGCACTGTTCTTGAAATGCGTGCCAAGCCTCGAAAATCGCTAGCGATTCTTGATTTTGCTTTGCAGAGAGCAGGAAAGAGGCATAGCAATGTATTTCACAAATGTATGCATGTCTCGATCCTCGTACCACCAATCACGCATCTCGATGCATGATGGCCGAGGAGCCGAATTGCACAACTTGATATAGAATGAATGCATATGAAAACACAACAAGACCTAACTCCCTCATGGATAATCTGGAGTGTCGGTGACTGGGGAATTGAGACACGTTCCGTCACTCGGAGTACGGAACGGACCTCGTTTCCCGTGCCCGAGCTAACTCCTATCCCGAACACGATGCAATATGTATGATATGCATGAAATGCAACTAAGATACAACCTAACATGCGAAAGGCTATGAAATGGCATACACGATGCACGAGGAAACATGGCATACACAATGCGCTAATATACGACCTAGCATACGCAATGCTATGGAATGAAATGGCATACATAATGCAATATGGGCTTACACCAACACAAGTGGACCTTGGCCACACTCACATAGGAGGCCATAATGATGAAAATGAGACAACTCGAGAATGCGTGCACGTGCATCAAGCAAACCGAGAACCGAACCTACTCTAACCAGACATGGCAAGACATGGAATATGGTATGCAAACATGCAAAAATCAGAGGTAAAATGAGATGCAAAACAGTCCCGAAACAAGGCGAAATGACACCCGATGCATGGAATCATTCCCGAAACATGAAACTAAGCATACGGAATGGCCTACAGCTATACAAAGCATGCATAATTGGTACATGAAGTGTAAAAGCAGAAGCAAGACAGTCCTGAGACAAGCATTTTTACAGTACAAAGCGTGGTAAGACAGTGAGCACTCATGGGACTAAATTAGCATGCAAAAATGGGCCCGCAAGAGGGGTGATGAAGCAACTCACAACTTCTGGCCCCAAATAGGAAAGGGTCCTTCTACAACATTGAAGAGGGACCAAAAATATGATGTTTTTCAGTAGATGACAAGCCCCAAAAACAGATACAAGTATGGAAAATAATTCATGCAAGAAATGGGCCAACGAAGGGGCAAAGAAGTAACTGATATATAGGGGTCTCAAACAAGTGAGGGACCTTCAACAATGTTAAAGAGGGTCCCCAAATATGGCATTTTACAGTAGATGATCAAACCCAAATCAGTATAAAAACATGCTCAAAATACAATGCAAGATTAAGGCCTCAAGAGGGCTATAACATGAAGTACAAAAATGATGTCTCAAACAGCCATGGACCCTTGATGAAACATGTAGAGGGGGTCAAAATAGGGCCATTTTCAGTTCTGACCACGGTCCAAAAACGGAATCTCAATAAGCTAATAAATCATGCAAAAATGGGGACCAAAGAGGGGTACAATGACAAGTGATACATGGAGGTCTCCAATAGTGTTGAGCCCTTCTTCAATGTTGAAGAGGGGCTCAAAATAGGCCTATTTACAGTTCATGTCAGGCTCCAAAACAGATCACACATAAGCCAAAAATACTATGCAAAATAATGGCATTCAAAGGGATATTGAAGCAAGTGCAACATGGGGGTCCCAAACAGTGTTGAGCCCTTAATGAAACAAGAAAATGAGCTCCAAAAAAATGAATTTTTCAGTTTTGGTCGGAGCTCAAAACAGATTATATATAGGCCAAAAATATCATGCAAAAATATGGCATCCAAGAGGGGTAATGAAGAAAGTGGTGGCTGGAGGTCTCAAACAGGGTAAGACCATTCAACAAACATGAAAAATGGCTCAAAATAAGCCTAGTTCCAGTTAGGGTCGGAGCCCAAATATACAAGCAAGAATGGCTAAGAAATGATACAAAATAAGCTCAAAAAAGAGGGAAATGGTGCTCACCCTTGTAGACCAATCTTTGGCTGCCTCTTGGATTGAGAAATGGCGCCTCCTAGCCTCTGAGAAGACCTCCAAGCTGCTGGAAATGGAAGTGGTGGTGTGGTGCTAGGTGGTGTGTAAAAATAGTTAAGAACTTAAGGAGTTTTGAGGTTTAGAGTAGAGAGAGAGAGAAATTTAATGTGAGAGGCTTATACAAATTTTTCTAACCCTTATTACACAGCTGAGGGTCTGGTTTTATAAGCAAAAAAAGGTGGAAAAGAGGGGGAAAAATGGGAGGGTAAATGAAATTCAAATTTCCCCCCAAAATGGCCAAAAGGTGAGGTAAAGAGGCAAGTGGTAGCTGCGGGTCTCAAATCGACAAGAGCTTCAACAAAGTTGAAGAGGGGCTCAAAACAAGACACTTTGTAGTTTACGACAAAGTCCAACACAGCCCACAAGTACGCCTAAAATACCGTGCAAAAAAAAAGGCCTAAAAGAGGGTAAAGAAGCAAGTGACAGTAGGAGATCTCAAACAACAAAAGGTCCTTAATAAAACGTGAAAAGGACCTCAAAATATGACTATCTCAAGTTTGGGTCGGAGCCCAAAAATGCATAATGAAGGTTCGGGAGCCGAAACACGCAGTTCGGGGCCCCGAAAGTGGGCTGTTAGGCACCGGGAGTGGTGTCCGACCACGAAGTTGGTCTCTCGGACCACAGTGTCCCTCAAAAGGGAGGAAATAAGGTATGTTCCAAAAACCAGGGCAAACGGAGGTGGTTAGGCGGTCCCAAACCGAGGCACACGGCCTGACGGCTCCGAAAATCGGGAACCGGGCTCCGAAATGGGAAAAATGGCCTACAACCACAAAACGTAGCCTACAGCCATTGAGAGATGGTCTACGAGACCTCTCCCTTCCTTTGGGAAGAGAAAACAGAGAAAACGGAGCTTGGTTCGCAAATCGAGACACAGCACAAAAGAGTCCGGAAGTCTGGAGGCAAGGCTCGCAGCCGGGACTCCGCAACCTCAGAACGAGCACAATATGCAACATCACCAAGCGCTCAATCAGTGACGTCTGAGTCTTAAGGCCGGTCAAAAATGGGGTGTCTACACGGCCCTCCACCATCACTCTCATCTCTCAGCTCAGCTCTCTCTCTCTCTCTCTTCGTCTGCCGTCTCTCTGTCTTAGGGCTAAACAAACCAAGACACACAGCTGAGAAAGAAAACAACCGGGAAATTCGAATTTTGGGCAAAAAAAAATTTTAATCAAAATGACGTCGTTTTGACCAAAACGACGTCGTTTCAGTAAGGGCGACAGGGAGGGCTACAGGAAAGGGCTACCGAAGATCTGAATTCGGTGGTTAGTACAAAGAACGATCTTGAAAACCCAAACGATGGTAGCTGCACCTTTGTGAAGGATAGCATGCGTCTGAAGTTACCAAGAAGGGTTATTGAGAGTAGGGTGGTAACAGGTGAAGATCATTTATTCACACCTGGGTTTGTTAGAAGTTTGAGTGGGTCTGAGGGAAAGACCCAGTATTAATATTGAGGTAGTATTAGAAAGGGCCCAAGTAGGTGGTTCTGCTAATGGGCTGGGGAGTGGGTTAAATAATAATGTTGGGGCCCAAGTTCAAGATGGGTTGGCTCAGTCTCGTTTGAAGCCTTTGTGTCTATCACAAGCCCACTAGCGTGATAGCATTGGTATCACTACTGTGGGTCGAGAACCAGGGGAGGTAGATAGTATACATCGTCTTCAAGAAAGGAAGGATGGGAGGCTGAGAGGAAAGGGAACGAGAAGGGTGTATAGAAATCTTGCTTCATTTTCCGGCGGTTTTCCAAGGGGTGCATTGTTCAGGGTGGCAGTTGCTGCCTTATCACATTCTCTGTCTCAGAGTAGCTGTTCGAGTAGGAGAAGGAAGCTGGTCTTAGATGAAGCTCGTGCGACTGTGCAGATTGGGAAACGTTTGGGTATAAATTGTGATGGGAAGGAACATGAAGTGGTGCAGAAAATTATTGAGCTGGAGATACAAGATGCAGAATAGTTTGCAAAAATTGCTCAAGGGGGTCAGGCGGGTCAAACCTAATTGGCCTGTGATTGGGGTTTTTTGCGGGGTTCAAGCAGTTTTGATGAAGATCATGTCTTGGAATGTTAGAGGGCTGGATAGGTTGGAAAAACGGCGGCGAGTGAAGATGATTATTAAACATAGAGGAGTCGATGTTGTGCTCCTTCAAGAAACGAAGCGGAATAATATTGAAGAGTGTTTTGTTCGAACTATTTGGCCTTGGGAGAAGCTGGAATTTATGGCTGCAGATTCGGATGGGAGTGCTGGGGGACTTCTGACCATTTGGAACCCAGATGTGTTCTCCTTATCAGAGTGTTATAGCAACAAGAATTTTTTGCTTCTATCAGGTACTCTCCTGGGTCTTTTGAGTGTGTTTTTTAAAATGTTTATGCTCCTAATGATGTGGTTAAGAGAGCTAAGCTGTAGGACTCTATTATTACTATAAGACTCTCATTCCCAAAGCCTTGGTGCATGGGTGGTGATTGCAATGAGATTAGAGTTGTTTCTGAAAGGAAAGGATGTACTAGAAGCACTAGAGGGATGCTGGAGTTTAATAATTTTGTTGATCAATTGGAAATGATGGATTTTCCAATGTTGGGTAGGAATTTCACCTGGTGTAATTCTTTGTATGGAGATAGGTGGAGTAAAATAGATCAGTTTTTGTTAGATCCTATCTGGGTAGAAAAATTTAGATTCAAGTTATAGGGTTTACCTCGATTAGTGTCAGATCACTGTCCCCTGTTGTTAATGGAAGATGAGAGAAACTGGGGTCCTAGGCCGTTCAAGTTTCTGAATGCTCGGACCTTGCATCCTAGTTTTATGTCAGTTGTGCAATAGTCCTGGTTGGATTCGCAGGTGCAAGAGTGGGCTGGTTACAAAGTTAAGATGAAACTTTGTCGTCTTAAAGCTAAGTTGAAAAAATGGAATTCTGAAGTGTTTGGCTCTGTGGAGGATCAACTTAAACAGGCTGAAGTTGAGTTGCATGAGTTTGATTTGTTGGCTGAAATCAGGTCATTAGAACCTAATGAAGTTGTAAGAAGAAGGGAGGTCAAAAACTTGGTATGGTCCTCTAGAAAGAAACTGGATTGGATCTGGTTCCAAAAATCTAAAGTAAATTGAGCTCAAAATGGTGATAGGAACACTAGATTTTTTCATATTATGGCTAGCCAATGACAACGTAGGAACTTAGTTGACTCAGTGGTAGTTGATGGGGTTCGTGTTGAAGATCTTGAGCTAGTCAAACAAGAAGTGCTGAGGTTTTTCTCCAAGGCTTTTTCGGAGGACTGGACTTCTCGACCAAAGTTAGCTGGTAGTTTTGTGCAAATTAATAATGCTAAGGTGGTGGAGATTCTTGAACCTGAGTTCACGATGGCAGAAGTTTGGGAGGCAGTAAAAGAATGTAATGGGAATAAAGCGCCGGGACCGGATGGTTTCAACATGTTGTGCATTCAAAAATGCTGGAAGGTGATGGAAAGTGACATGTTTCAGTTTATGCAGGAGTTTTACAACAATAGCAAGCTGGTTACAGGGTTAAATAGCTCTTTTATTACCCTTGTGCCTAAGAAGACTAATCCCTCGGGTTTGATAGATTATAGACCAATAAGCTTGGTGGGTGTAGTGTATAAAATCTTGACTAAGGTACTCTCGAAAAGATTGAAACGGGTGCTACCAAATGTGATTGGTGAAGTGCAGACTACTTTTTTGGGAGGTTGGAATATTTTTTGACAGGGTCATGATTGCTAATGAGGTGGTGGATTCGTGGAAGAAGTATAAATTGAAGGGTGTCATTCTCAAACTTGATTTTCAAAAAGCATATGATTCGGTTAACTGGGATTATTTATTTTCTATGATGGCCAATCTTGGGCTTGGGGAGAAATGGTTGAGCTGGATAAGAACTTTTATCACTACGGCTAGAATTTCAACTTTAGTTAACGGTTCTCCAATGGAAGAGTTCAGCCCACAAAAGGGATTAAGACAAGGGGACCCTCTATTCCCCTTTTTATTTAATATCGCAGCTGAGGGCTTAAATGTGTTGTTGGAAAGGGCTACAAATCTAGGCTTAATCAAAGGAGCAACTGTTGGGTCAGCAAGTTTGAAACTTTCCCATCTCCAGTTTGCCGATAACACTATTCTTTTTTGCGATGCAGAATGGGAGGAGATTGTTATGGTCAAGAGGATTCTTAGATGCTTTGAGGTTATGTCGGGTCTTAAAATAAACTTTCATAAAAGTGTGGTGTGTGGAGTTGGGATTAGTGCTGAAGTTGCCCAAGTTTTTGCATCTAAACTGTACTGCTTAAGTAAGAAGCTACCTATTAAGTATTTGGGCCTAACTCTAGGGGCTAATCCTAGAAGAAAGAAGACTTGGCAGCCTGTGGTAGAGAAGGTTAGATCTAAATTAGCCCTTTGGAAGAGAAAGATGCTGTCTTTTGTTGATTGGCTTACTTTAATTAAATCTATCCTTGATAGTCTTCCGAGTTACTATATTTCTCTCTTCAAATTACCTAAAGGCGTAGCGAAGGATCTTGATAAGTTGAGAGCAAAGTTCTTATGGCGTAGCTCTGAAGTTCGGAGGAAGATTCACGTGGTAAAATGGAAGGAAGTAACACTAAGTAAAGAACAAGGAAGGCTAGGCATAAGCAGGGTAAGGGACATGAATGATTTCTTGTTAACTAAGTGGTGGTGGAGATATGGGGTAGAAGATGAGTCTTTGTGGAAAAAAGTCATCATAAGCAAGTATGGGACAGTTGGTGGCAGATGGTTACCAATTATGGAAGGGACGGGTAAAGAATCTCTTGTTCGGAATGATATTCTGAGTGTGTCCAGGACAAATGCTGACCTATTTGATTTCTTTAAATCTAATTGCAAGATTGTGATTGGAAATGGGTGTAGAATTAACTTTTGGCATGATAGGTGGTTGTTGAATGTTCAATTAAAGGTAGAGTTCCCAAGGTTGTTTAGACTATCTGTGGAAAAAGAGGGGAACTTGAGTTATTTTATGCAGAGGAGAGATTATTTAGGAAATTGGAAGTTTCTGTTTACAAGACCACTGTTTGCTTGGGAGGAGGAGGAGGTTTAAAGGTTGCAAGAGTTGGCAAGAGATGCTCCCAGCCTTAATGAGGAGGTACCAGACTTGGTCAGGTGGACTGCATCTTCTACAGGTCAGTTCACTGTGGCATCAATGAGAAAGTGGTTCGAGTTGGCCAATGGCCCAAGACTGCAGGTTTCTAATCTGATCTGGAGAGGTGTGGCTCCACCTAAAGCTCAGTTTCTGAGCTGGTTAGCCTGGAAGGGAAGGCTTAAAACTATAAGTCTTTTAGTACTGCGGAGAATTTGTACCCATTCTGCAAGTTAGAACCAGAGTCAATGGATCATCTTCTATTACACTGCTCAGAGATATGGAAGGTGTGGTCATCTCTGTTACAATGGTGGGGAGTATCTTTGGTCATTCCTGCTACTGTTGATGGACTGTTGTTATGGTGGCTAGGAACAAAATTCATGAAGTCAGTCATGAGGATTTTGAGGCTTGTACCAATTGTAATGATGTGGTCAGTATGGAGATTAAGAAATGATTGCATTTTTAAAAGGTGCCAGCCAAATATGGTTGAGCTTTCTGAAGTTGTGAAAGTAAGGGTTGGGTTGTGGGCTAAGTCTGGGCTACCGGAGTTTCATTATACAGTGCATGAAGTTGTGGCTAACCTTAGTCAGGTCTTATTTTGCCTTACAAATAGGAGCTGAGTTAGTGTGGTGTGGTCTGGGGGTGTGCTGTTATTTTGAGTGGCCTGGTGTGGTGAGATGCTGTTCACCAGGTAGTGATATTACTGGTATGTGCAACTCTGATGCAGATGTCTGGGTGTTGTTGTCGCAAGTTATTGCTGCAGTGGTATGCTACTGGTTGCTGCTGTAGTGCTATTCTTGGGCTGTGTTGTGCCTGCAGTGTAGTTTTGTTATTATGCTGTTGAGCTGTTCTGCTGTTAGTTTGCTCTGCTTGTTGGTTGAGGATGTCTGTCCTACTCTTGATCTGCTGTGGGCGTTGGTGTTCGAGTAGTTTACGGTTGGAGTTTCTGCATTATTGAGGGTGATCAGTTTTCTATACTGTGGAGGTTGAATTTGGGCTGCTAAGGGTCTGCTGGGTGATTTTGGGTTGATAGCAATGCTAGTTATTCTGCTGTTAGCATTTGGGTTCCAGCCCCCTTCGTTGTGGTCGGTTTATGTGTGTTCAAGGCTTCGGTTCATGTCTGCTGTTGATTTGATTTTGGCTGATGGTAGTGGCTACTGTAGTCTGCTATTTTGGGTTGTGACTTTTGTTTTGTTTGTATGGCTTTTGTTGGTGTTTCTTTTGTTGTTCTTTCCTCTTCTTGGGTTTGGTTCCTCACCAAACTCTTGGGTTGAGCTTGCAGATGATCGGGCTTTCTTCTCGGTGCCAACCTAGTTGGGATTGGGTTAGTTCGTTGTGATACTTATTTCTTTTATTTTTACAGAATTTAATTTTGTAAATTTGGTTTAATTTTCTGTGTAGTGTAAATTCTAATTATAATTTTGTTTTATATATTAGAATTGATGGCTACTGAAACTAATGCCCAAACAAGTACTACTATGGTGGCTACAATGACGCCAACCCCCTCTCCTGTGATGACAGTACCAATAAATCATGGAGAGAAGCCAGAGAAGTTCTCAGGAACTGACTTTAAAAGATGGCAACAGAAAATGTTGTTCTATTTTACAACTCTGAACCTGGCTCGTTTTCTCCGTGAAGATGCTCTTATCCTGAAAGAAGATGAAACCGACCGGCAAGTGGTTGCTGCGGTTGATGCTTGGAAACATGCCGATTTCCTTTGCCGGAATTACGTCTTGAACGGACTTGACAACACATTATACAACGTTATGATCCAATCAAGACAAAGAAAGGAACTTTGGGAATCGTTGGAGAAAAAGTACAAAAGCGGAAGATCTTCAAAAGAAATTTGTGGTTGGCAGATTCTTAGATTTTGTAATGATTGATTCAAAAACTGTGATCAGCCAAGCTCAAGATTTCCAACTCAATCTGCATGACATTCATGCAGAAAGTATGTCTCTCAGTGAATTCTTCCAAGTTGCAGCCTTAATTGAAAAATTACCAAAAGGCTGGAAGGAATTCAAGAACTACCTCAAACACAAGCGCAAAGAAATTTCTATGGACGAGTTAATTGTGCGTTTGAGAATTGAGGAGGACAATCGCAATTCTGAAAAGTGGGCTGGTAAGCATCCTATGGAGTCTAAGGAAAATGTGGTGGAACATGCTTCAAAAACCAAGAAACGAAAGTCTTCTGGAGAAAGTTCATCACAAGGCTCTAAAATGGGGGATAATAAAAAGTACAAATTTAATGGCAAATGTTACATCTGTGACAAAGAGGGACATCGGGCCAAAGATTGCCGTAGCAAAGGCAAAAGCAAAAGAAGAACAAGCAAGAAGCCTACTCAAGCCCATATGACCGAAGTGGACAATATTTCCAATGGTGTCAATGACATCAATCTTTCTGCAGTTATTTCCGAGGCAAATCTTGTCGGAAATCCTAAAGAATGGTGGGTGGACACTAGTGCTACTCGTCATATTTGTGCCGACAAAAAGATGTTCACATCTTATTCTATAGTGGACAATGGTGAACAACTCTTTATGGGCAACTCCTCAACTTCCAAAGTTGAAGGACAAGGAAAGATTGTACTCAAGATGACATTTAGAAAGGAACTCACTCTCAACAATGTGCTGTATGTACCGGACATTCGCAAGAATTTAGTTTCCGGATCTTTGTTGAGTAAGAATGGGTTTAGGCTAGTTTTTGAAAGTGACAAGTTTGTACTTACCAAAAACGGGATGTATGTAAGAAAAGGTTACATGTCTGATGGCCTTTTCAAGTTAAATGTAATGACTATTGTACCATCAGTTATTAATAATAATACATCTTCTTCTTACTTGCTTGAGTCTTCAAATTTATGGCATGGTAGACTAGGACATGTTAATTATGGATCTATACGTAGATTAATTAATATGGAATGTTAACCTAAATTTGACATTGATTCAAATCATAAATGTGAAATTTGTGTTGAGGCAAAATTATCTAAAACTCCTTTTCATTCAATTGAAAGAACTACAGAACCACTTGAATTAATTCATAGTGACATTTGTGATTTTAAATCAATTCAAACTAGAGGTGGGAAAAAATATTTTATCACTTTTATAGATGACTGTACTAGATATAGTTATGTTTATTTAATTCGAACCAAGGATGAAACTTTGGAAACTTTCATTCAATATAAGAATGAAGTTGAAAATCAACTTGGTAAGAAAATCAAGAAACTTAGAAGTGATAGAGGTGGTGAATATGAATCACCTTTTGGTGAGTTTTGTAAAGAACATGGAATAATTCATCAAACCACCGCTCCTTACTCACCACAGCAAAATGGTATTGCTGAAAGGAAAAATAGAACTTTAAAAGAAATGATGAATGCCATGTTAATTAGTTCTGGATTATCTCGGAACTTGTGGGGGGAAGCAATACTTTCTGCTAATTATATTTTAAATAAAATACCCCGAAAGAAAGTGAATCAAACACCTTATGAATTGTGGCATGAAAGAGTACCATCCTACAAATACTTAAAAGTGTAGGGGTGTTTGGCTAAAGTGACTATTCCTAGTCCTAAAAAGACTAAGATAGGGCCTAAGACCATTGATTGCATTTTCATTGGTTATGCCAAGAATAGTAGTGCATATCGGTTTTTGATTCATAAATCAGAACATTCCGAAATGCATGTAAATACTATTATTGAATCTCGGAATGCATCATTCTTTGAACATGTATTTCCAAATAAGACTGGACAAGAGACTAGTAATAATAAGAGATCTTTTGATGCTATTACTAGTAATGATCAAGAACATGATCAAGAGCAAGAGTTAGATCAAAATGAGGAAGAGGAACTTAGGCGCAGTAAACGTGCTAGAACCTCAAAATCTTTTGGTCCAGATTTTCTAACATTTTTGTTAGAAAATGAGCCTTTAACTTTTAAAGAGGCTATGTCCAGTCCTGAAGCTCCTTTATGGAAAGAAGTCATCCTTGATGAAGTTGAATCCATCTTGCAAAATTACACTTGGGAATTAGTGGACTTGCCACCAGGTTGTAAACCTCTTGGGTACAAGTGGATTTTCAAAAGAAAATTGAAAGCGGATGGATCAATAGACAAATACAAGGCAAGACTTGTAGTCAAAAGGTTTTAGACAAAAAGAAGGTCTAGATTACTTTGACACATACTCACCGGTTACTAGAATAACATCCATTAGAATGCTAATTGCCATTGCATCTCTATACAATCTAGAAATTCATCAAATGGATGTTAAAATCGCTTTCTTAAATGGTGAGTTAAATGAAGAAATTTACATGGAACAACCAGAAGGGTTTTCTGTTCCAGGGAAAGAAAAGAAAGTGTGTAAATTGGTTAAATCATTATATAGTTTAAAACAAACGCCAAAGCAATGGCATGAGAAATTTGACAAGGCAATGATGTCAAATGGATTTAAAATTAATGAGTGTGACAAATGTGTTTATATTAAAAACACAGACAAATGTTATGTCATTGTATGTCTTTATGTAGATGAGATGCTCATCATAGGTAGTAATAATGACATGATTAAAACTACCAAGAAAATGTTGAATAAACATTTTGACATGAAGGACATGGGCATTGCTGATGTAATTCTTGGTATGAAAATTACCAAAACATCAGAAGGATATGCTTTGTCACAATCTCATTACATTAAGAAAATACTTGAAAAATTCAGCAAAGATGATTATCATCTTGCTAGAACTCCTGTAGATGTTAATTTGTATCTTGCTAAGAATGTACATGAAAGTATTTCTCAATTAGAGTATGCTCAAATTATTGGAAGCTTAATGTACTTGATGAACTGCACTTGCCCAGATATAGCTTATGCAGTAAGTAAATTAAGTAGATATACGAGTAATCTGGGAGTAGAACACTGGAAAGCAATTATAAGGGTTCTTAGATATCTCCGATTTACTCGTAACATTGGGCTTAATTTTACTAGATATCCAGCAGTACTTGAAGGATACTGTGATGCAAATTAGATATCAGATACAAGAGACTCAAAATCCACCGGTGGGTATGCCTTTACTCTTAGTGGGGCGGCTGTATCTTGGAAATCTTCCAAACAAACTTGCATTGCTAGGTCTACTATGGAATCAGAATTCATAGCCTTAGACAAAGTAGGGGAAAAGGCAGAATGGCTTCGCCACTTCGTTGAAGATATTCCAATATGGCCAAAACTGGTGCCTACTATATGCATACATTGCGATAGTCAATCAGCTATAGGTAGAGCACAGAGTCATAGGTATAACGGTAAGTCACGACACATTCGTCGTCGACATAACACCGTGAGACAACTACTCTCTAATGGAATTATTTCCATAGAATATGTTAAGTCTAAAGACAACATAGCGGATCCACTAACCAAAGGGTTAGCAAGAGAGTTAGTTGAGAATTCATCGAGGGAAATGAGACTTAAGCCTATTAAATAAGAGTTACCACAACGACAACCCAACCTAGTTGACTAGAGATCCCAAGATCTAAGTTCAAATGGACAACCGAG
Organism: Camellia lanceoleosa; assembly: GCA_025200525.1. NCBI lineage: Eukaryota > Viridiplantae > Streptophyta > Magnoliopsida > Ericales > Theaceae > Camellia > Camellia lanceoleosa. The sequence goes on along the minus strand of JANUSC010000025.1, from coordinate 602,364 downwards.
TTGTGATTGATTCAGAAGGATCACTGTGGAGTCCAACTCCTACCCATTTTCTATGATGAAATAAGTGATGTCTGCAGCGATTTAGGTTAAGCAATACTTTTAATGATTCTTATATCTAGGTTAACCTAGTGGAGTATAGCAGGATACTCTTCATAAGAATTACCTATGTGAAAGTGAACTGGGCCGGTTCTGTGAGATTTGTGAAGGGCTACAATTCTCTAGAGCACTCATGAAATACCAGATTGTTCAGGGCCAAAATGAACACAATAGTGAGAACTAAACTGTGTATGGGAATATACTGTGTGAGTTCTATTGTCTTGGTTTACACAAACGGCTGAACAGTTCAAGACATCATGTTCACTAGTTAGCTAGTAAATCCGATAGTGTCTCACAAGGAAAGGTTCAAAGCCAAAAGCTACCTATCCTTTGCAAAATATTTCTAATTTTTGTACTCTCTGTTATTAGATCATGTTGTTGCATTTTCTCTCCGTCAAATTCCATTCATGTGGGGGATTGCTGGAAAAATGGTTTTATATAGGCATATTTTTTAGCTCAAAATTGAGTGGGCCCCAAACGTCTTTTGGGGTGGGTCCGAAGAGGTGATGTGTTCCTTGTCGCGTGGCAAGTCACACGGTGAAAACGGAACGTCAAAACCATTTATGAGTGAATGGGAAGTTGACATCGTTTTCGGATTTAACATTAATTTTTTAGATAAAAATTCTTTTGAATTTTTTCAATAAAAAATTATTGTGGGAATTTAATTTAATTCTAAATTCAAATTTTGGGTTCCTGAGTAGTTTCCTAAAGTTTGTAATTGTGGAAATTTAATTTAATTCTAAATTCAAATTTTGGATTCCTAAGTAGTTTTCTAAAATTTATACCTCTTTATTTATTTATTTAATTATTTCATTAGTTTAATATATATATATATATATATTTGAGATAGTTTAATAAATAATGCACCAACAGTTTGAATAATAGTCCAACGGTTGCTTTTCCAAAAAGTTTGAATAAATGTTCAAATAGGCAACGGTAAGAATCTGTTGAACCTGTTCATGGTCAATATTGTACCTGTTCGGGACTGTTGAGTTTGCCTATAAATACACATTTGTTCCAGCGGTTTTGGAACCCCAAAAAAGATCAGTCGGAAAATAGTCTTTTTGCTGTCCAGTACTTATTTTGTGCATTATTCTTCATTTTAGATTTAAGAATAAATATAAAGAGAGTATAGAACACAGGTTTGGTTCGCCGAACAAATTTATTTGAAGTGCTTCTATAAATTTGTGAAGATCATTGTATCCTGTGAGATAGACGCCACTCAACTGTAAGCACCGTAACGGGGCGAATCTGTTTTAAAGACAGAGTGTCACACACTCGACTTGGTCTTAATTTTAATTTGGTTCGATAAATAAATCTGGTATGTTATTTATTTATTTTGTTTGAATTTATTTCTTGTTATTTTATTTACACAGAAGATTGTTCCAACACATTCTTCATGGGCTCCTTCTCAACATCATTTTTCGGACACTGAGCTTTACTGAATTTATCTCCTTTACAAACAGGAGCAATACTAGGCTTACAATTTTGCATATTAAACCTAGCTAGAACACGATCTAGATATGCTCTTTGCGACAAACCCAATAACCCTCTAGGTCTATCCCTATGTATCTCAATGCCAAGTACATAAGATGCTTCTCCAAGATCTTTCATATCAAAATTTGCTGACAACATCTTCTTAACATCAAGTAATAATCCCAAATTATTAGTAGCAAGTAAAATATCATCAACATAAAGGATTAAGAAAATAAATTTACTTCCACTAACCTTGAGATATATGCATGAATCAACTGTATTCTTAATAAAACCAAAAGATGAGACTACTTGATGAAATTTCAAATACCATTGCCTTGATGCTTGTTTGAGTCCATATATAGACTTTTTTAACTTGCAAACTAGATCTCCTTTACCTAACTCCTCAAAACCTTGTGGTTGCATCATATATACTTCTTCAAGAAGATCACCATTCAAAAATGTTGTTTTAACATCCATTTGGTGAAGCTCTAGATCAAAATGTGCTGTCAATGCCATAATCAATCTAAAAGCATCCTTTGTGGACACCGAATAAAAAGTTTCCGTATAATCAACCCCTTCTTTCTGTGTGTACCCTTTTGCTACTAACCTTGCTTTGAATCTTTCAACTTTTCTCTTGGAATCTTTCTTTGTTTTAAATACCCATTTGCAACCAATGGGCTTAAAACCCTTAGGAAGCTCAACAAGCTCCCACACACCATTGATTTCCATGGAATGCATCTCTTCCTTCATTGCATCAAGCCACTTGCTAGAATTTGGATTTGTGACTGCCTCATTGTATGTAACTGGATCAATTATTTCCTCGGGCTCATAATCTCGCTCACCTAGAAAGACAACATAATCATTTGGAAGAGCAGACCTTCTAACTCTATGTGAACGCCTAGGAGGTTGTGCTTGTTGTACATCTTCAATTGGTTGAGGTACATCAATAGGCTGATTAGGGGCTTCATTATCCGCTTGTGCTCCTACTTCCTCTATGTGAGAAGGAACGAACTCTTTTGTCATAATAGGCAGAGGTACAAAGGTAGGCACATGTATTTGAGCTCTAGACTGTTCACCCGAACTCATATAATCACCTACATCATTCTCTAGAAACTTCGCATTTCCAGCCTCAACGATCCTTGTGCCATGACCAGGACAATAAAACCTATAACCTTTTGAGGTTTCTGGATAACCTACAAAGTAACGACGAGTGGTTCTAGGTTCTAATTTGGTTTCAGAAGGATTATAAAGTTTTACTTTAGCAGGACAACCCCAAACCCGAAAGTGGTTCAAACTAGGTTTTCTTCCAGTCCACAATTCGAAAGGTGTTTTAGGAACAGCTTTACTCGGTACCCAATTTAGGATATACATGGCAGTCAAAAGGGCTTCACCCCAAAGGGATTCAGGTAGTTTGGACATACTAATCATACATCTCACCATTTCTTTTAGAGTACGATTACGACGCTCAGCCACACCATTTTGTTCAGGGGTCCCAGGCATGATGTATTGTGCAACAATTCCACAACTTCGTAAATATTTAGCAAAAGGTCCCATACATTAACCAACATCACCATGTCTACCATAATATTCACCTCCACGGTCAGATCTAACAATTTTGATTACTTTGCCAGTTTGTTTTTCCACGTTAGTTTTATAAATCTTAAATTTTTCAAGAGATTCAGATTTATTATGAATTAGATAAACAACACCATAACGTGAGTAGTCATCTATGAAAGTGATAAAATATTGTCTTCCACACAAAGTAGTAGACAAGGGCCCACAAATGTCAGTGTGTATAATTTCTAAAAGGTCTTTGCTACGTGTGGCTCCTAGTTTTCTTGTTTTGGTCATTTTTCCTTTTATACAATCCACACACACTTCAAAGTCATGAAAATCAAGGTTAGGAAGTATATCTGTTTTAATCAATCTTTCAATTCTTTCTTTAGAAATATGTGCTAGTCTTTTATGCCACAACATAGATGAGTTTTCTTTAATTAAACATCTTTTAGTTTCTCTGCTTTCAACATTCATAGAAAATTGATTTTGGGACAAATTTAGTTTATATAAACCATCACACAAGCATCCATTCCCAATCAAAATAGAATTTAAGGACAAATCAAATTTTCCATTACCAAAACTAAAACAATAACCAGACTCATCAAGTTTTGAAACTGAAATTAGGTTTCGCCTCATAGATGGCACAAAAGCAACATTTTCTAAAATAAAACTAGTTCTAGACTCAAAAAATAACCTAACACTACCAACGAAATCTACTAAGACCCTAACTCCATTTCCAACGTAGACACAATTCTCTCCTTCACTTGGCCTGAGTTTGTTTATGAACCCCTGCAAAGAATTAGAAACATGAATAGATGTTCCACTATCAAGCCACCAAGAATTTGGTGGCACATCAACTAAAGAGGATTCAAAACAAACAAAGGCCAATGAGATACCTTCTTTTTTGTTCTTTTTATCTAGCCAGGCCTTGAATTTGTGACAGTCCAGTTTTTTATGACCATTTTGCTTACAAAACCAGCAACTCATCTCCTTTTTAATGACAAGCTTGGGTCCTAGTGGATTGTTAAGTTGAGTTTGTTGGTTGTTAGACTAACCCTGATAAAACTTGCCACGATTGCCTTGATAATTATGATTTTTATGAAAATTATTACCCTTGTGATGTTGATAAGACTGATTATGGGTATAACCCCTTCCCTGGTATGGCTATATTCACACTCCCTCCATTTTCCTTTTTATTTCTCTCCTCTTCTTGTACACATATGGCAATAAGCTCATTCACATTCCAAGACTGTTTTTGGGCATTATAGGTGGTTTTCAGGTTACCAAACTGTATGGGAAAAGAGTTTAAGGCTTGGTGAACAAGGAAAGTCTCTGCAATGGGCACTTTAAGGTTGGTTAATTTGTTGGCTATCTCTTGCATTTTCATGATATAAGATCTGACACCGCTCACCCCATCATACCTCATGGTGGACAAGGTTTGCATAAGGTCACCAGTCTCAGCCTTTTCTGATTGTAGGTATCGGTGTCCTATGGCATCAAGGAACATCTTAGCATTGGACTCATCTGGCATAACACCTTGAAAACTCTCAGATATGGACTTTTTCATAATCATAATGCTAAGCCTGTTCGCCCTATTCCATTTGTGATATTGAGTCTTTTGTTCAGCAATGCTAGTATCAATGGGCTTAGGGGGCTCATCATCAATTAAGGCAATATCTAAGTCAGTTAAACCCAAAGCTAACTCAACATCCCTTTTCCATCTCTTAAAGTTATTTCCAGTCAAGGTTTCAATGGAACAAATCTGATTATTCACTGCAATATTGCTAACAGCTGCAACAAAAATTTAACATGACATAATTGAAACATGGGCAATAGCAATAATAATAATAATTTCACAAGAACATGCTGAAAATTAACTTTGGCATTATTCTCAGAGGATTAAAATGTGTCACCATATAAACGCCTTTGAGCATAATATATATGACACATCCTAACATCTCTAAACAAGTCAATTAATAAGAATGATTTATCAAAAACTATCCCTTTGGGTTGATAGGTCTTTTCAAAATCAATAAAATTCTCTTATTATTGACTCACACTACCTCTAAAATTAATTCACACGATTAACTCCCTTTAGGAAGGTAATTGAGTAAAACAATTTCAGAAGAGCTTCCCAGAATCTTTATTAAAAACTTATAAATCTCAATAGATTAACCACTTTGGCAGTATCACCCATATTGATTTAAAAGTTTTCTAACTGGGATAATTTTCAAATCAACGCTCACGGTTTTATTTTTATTTTTATTTTTATTTTTTATAATGATTCTGAAGCAATTTCAACAATGAACAATATGTACATATTAGTCACCCATCATGAGGCACATCATTTTAGTAAAAGAAAAAAAAATATATATATATATATGTTACGCAATCTGGAGACAGAGAGGTTGCATGTGCAAATATTTGCTTTCGTGACCAACACCCGTAAGAGTGAGATTTATTCTCAAACAAGAAAAAAAACTTATAAACAATGAATAGTATGTTCAAAACGTGAAGGTAACACCTGGAACGTTTATTCTCAAAAAATATATATATATATATTGAAATAATCTGTCATGATTTTGATTCCAGTATAAACTTGTTCTGATACCACATGTAAGTTTATAGAATCTTTATACTAGAAATCAAAACACTATGAATACAATTAATTACTAAAAGAAAAATTTAAATACATACCGTTTAATTCTGCTATTGCCTATTTTACATCTAGCTGGTTTTGTTCATACATCTAGTTTGTAGGTGTGAATGATACCAATGGCTACTTCTGAATAGTTTTGATTGCTGGTATCTGTAAATTGTATGCGTCAATTGCCAAGGACATGAAATCTTTGATGATGATAGACGGTTGATCTGTCTGATTTTGTTCCAATTTTCAGGTCTAGATGAGTCAAAGGCCTAACAAATTTAATTTACAAACCAATACTGATAAGTAAAGGCCGACCTTATGGTCAGGCAAGACGTGTCTCACAACTTCCCATCTTGTACCGTAGCTGGCAAACACCTAGGCTCTAGTGAAGTTAGACCATGCCTTATTTTGGAGTCAAACATTTTGGTTCCTTGATTTACCCAAAACCAAGTGGCAATTCTTAATCTTTTTCAAAATCTAAATCAAAACAAAAAATTTTCCAAAATCCATTGCACTTGTATTGTTACTATCATTTGTCACACAATTTTTCATGTTGAACATTGCAACATGTTTTTATTACAGAAGAAAACTTAGGGACCATAATCCATTTATTGGTTACAATGGATGAAACTAGATGATATATGCTTGGAATTCTTCATCTTCTTGTTGATCTTAATAAAAAGACCGATTACTTTGCTTGCCAAAAATGCCAGGTCCATATGTTGAAGACATGAGATCCGCAAGGAGGGGGAACTGTAGGAGCATGAAAGAAGAAATTGGTAAACATGCTGACATAACAATTAAACTAAGTAGCCAGCTGTTCTTGTCATCCAACATAAGACAAAGTATCGAGCTAAAGGCTGCAATCATGGCTGTTATGGAGAGGAACAATGTAACAAAGCCAACAATCAGCCTATGGGGAAGAATATAGAGAAAATCGTCTTCAGCATATCGCGATGTGAGGATGGACAAGAATATCAGAAGAGAAGTGGTGGACATGAATAGAGCAATTGCATCCGAAACTACAAAAACGATAAATGCTTTTTCTGCGGAGAAAATTGGGAGTCCACTTGTGTTATTGTTCCCACCTGGAACAGTTATTGCAGCAGCAAATACCATAGCAGTAATGAGTGTTGCTGCAATTGTGCATGAGGTCGCTCGGTTTTTCATCCATTTCTCTCCTTCAACTACTAAATCCTTGTGTTTGTCGGTGAAAACTGTTGAAGGAGTGTGTCCATCGGCATTTTGCATTTCTTTATAACTAGGGTTCACAAACTTCTCCACTTCCTGTATGATAGCCATAACATTTTGAAATAATGGATTAATGTATTTTACTTTTTTAAGACTAAATTTTGAAAAATTATTGTTTGATCTTAAATTGAAACTACACATTAGACAAAAGAAATGCAGATGGCCACACACAAACATTACTAACATACATCAGTAATTAGTCCTTGGAATAGAAAGAAGTATTGTATTACCTTAAACCATTGTAACTCACGCTGCATCTGCAGAGCTGCACCAGGAACAACATTGAGTTTCTCTATAGGTGCTTTGTTTCCAACCAAGTGTAGCAGTGTGTTCCCTTTATCATCTACCAACTGTGTGATATATTGTTTATACTCACCCATTTGATACAAGAGGTTGAAAACATTTTCATGGCGCTTTAAAACTACGAGTTGAAATATGTTTCGATCTTCTGAGTCTTTAGCAAGAATTGCTCTAGGAAACGAATTCACAATCTCTTCTATAATCTCGTGAATCCCTAACTTTGCTGCTACAAGGAGTGGATTTTTAGCAAGTGATCTATAAGCTTCCAAGTCTTCTAAAGATCTGACTTGCTCACATAAGTATTTGACTAGTTGGAGTGCTTGATTGTGCTTCAATTTTTGCTCTCGTATGTGTTTAGGCACTGCAATTGCAAAAATCGTAGATGTGGTAAGTTATAATTGAATCAATGTGTGTACAACTAAAAAAAAAAAAAAAGAGTACTAAAAAAGAGATAACTGAATCAATGTATGTTTAATTAAATAGTATTTCTCGTCCATTAGCTAATAATTCCAAGACTCTCCAAAGCATGGCCTCCACTTTTTGCCTTGCTGTATGTCATAAAACACAATAAAACTTGTTTTCATATGGAAGGAAAATGTTATGAGCATTGTGTAATTGACAAACTAAAACTAATTTTGCAAAAGATTTACAAGCAATTTAAGTAATGCTATATATAATTTTCATTTTTTTTTTATCCCATTTTCACTCATAAACACAAATTAATTGGGTCACCAAATTAACATATGTGCTTCAAGTGATAATAATCTTTTTTTCTTGAACCCAAGGTCACAGGTTCAAGTCTTATGTATGTTTCTCTATATAGCTTTTTATTTTAAATAGAAAAATGAGAGATACATTGCATAAGGGCAAATAAGCCATGTGGCATAACGAGAAATAAGTAAAGATTTAGACATCAACTCTAACTTTCACTCGATTATAATTACCGGTTGTCACACGCAATTAAAATAACTAAAAATAAAACAAAACTTTTACTATATATGGTATGCTATGCAAGTGTAAGAGCTTTGTTCTTTAAACTTAAGGTCTAAGGTTTGAGTTATACTCTTGTCAACTATCTAATTTTTATTTTTTTTTAAATTTCAAATAGGAAAATAAGGACACATGACATAAGGAGAAGCCACCAAAATTTGGTCACCAAGGGAGTTGTTCACTTTTAATAACTAGCCGTTGGTACATGCAATGTGTATACAATCCGAGTAAATAAAAAAAATAAAAAAAGAAGATAAAAACAAAAAAAAAAAATTAGTATCATAATATGTGTGGGGTTCTAGTACTAAAAGTTTCATTCTCCCAGAGTAAGGTCTTGTTAACTTAGCTATCTATTTTTTTTTTTTTTAATAGAAAAAATCACGTGCCGCGTGGCATGAGGACATATTTAGGACACCAGAAGACATGTTCACTTTATATAATAGTATAATGGTATAGATAGTGTAGATAATAACTAACGGTTGGTAGATGCAATGTGTGTAATAAATTTAAATATATATATATATATATCATATATATTGTGTGATAGTCAAATGGTAAAAGCCTTCTCCATGAAACCTTTGGTTTAAGGTTGAAGTCTTACCCCCTCCTCTTTATATAAGTTTCTTAAATAGAAAAAAGGATACTTGGAAAAATGAGAGAAGAAATTTGAGGACACCAATTGACTTGTTCACTTTATATACTCAAAGTCAAGATTTTAAATCTTGTGTACATTTTTTTTTATATTTTAAAAAGGAAAAAAAAGAAAAGAAAAGAGAGAAGTAACATAAGGAGAAGGCTAGACTTATATAATAGTATAGTAAATAATAATAATATAAATTATATTTTGATTTGGTGCAGGATATTAGAGAAATCATACTTATCATCATATTTATTTCATTTAGTTCATCTTATAGAGTTGTTTATGTGTAGAGCCAATTAGACTTAAAAAACTGTGAACCTTATCATGAGCACATAAAAAAATACGTAAAAATTGAAAATTTTGATGAAATAATAAAATGATTTAAAAAAAAAAAAAAAAAAAAAAAAGCACCAATGACTTAACAAATTGCATTCATAAATAAGATATGGATTAACAAAGAGTTTATATGACAAACCAGAAAATGATAACATTCTTTCCAAAAATCGAGTCCAATTGTACTTGTGCGCAGTCACTCCAAACCTGTCACTTGGATTCTCAATATCACCTCCTTCACTGTATTCGGCAGATTTCTCCACCTTCACCGGAACACCTTTAAGAAAAAACTAGCCTGAGAAATTTGGGCTGCAGTAGAGGCTTAGGCAGTGGGTGTTGTGCATTTCAGCAGGGTGTGGTGTTCCGTGGGTGTTGTGTCTTCAGTTCAGGCTCTGGCGTGGTGGCAGTGGGTGTTGTGTTAGAAGAACACTTGGTGGGAGTTGATTTGTGGGTGTGGTGGAAGTGGGTGATGTTTTTCAGCAGGGGGTGTGGTGTCTTCGGCAGTGTTTTCCCGGCAGTGGGTGTTGCCTCGTGTTGCAGCAGGGGGTGTGGTGTCTTCCCGGCAGTGGGGGCTGTAGCTTAGTGTCTTCGGCAGTGCCGGTTTTGCTGATTCATCAGGGGAGTCCAGGTTTTCATTCGAGCGCTTTTGGCGAGTAGGAGCTGGAGGGGTGCACTTGGGTTCGTAGGTGACTCGGTTCTTTCCGGTATGCACTCGTGCGCTCCTTCTAGGTTGAAAGTTTGAGGGGTGTATTCCTGTATCCCAGCGGGTGGACGGTGTTCGGTGGTTGTGTGGTGTTGCAGGGGAGGTCTTTTAGCTTTCGAGGGGGTGGCTATGGAGTTTTCTGGCCAGTTTGTAGCAGTGGAGCGTGCTGAGGACGTCTTGGCGAGAGTGGCTTTGGGTGTGGAGAAGGGTGGCGTGCAGCAGGGTGGTGTGCGTGGGTTTGGCGTGCAGCAGGTGTTGGGAGTTGTTTAGCAGCATAGGGGTAATGATGTTGCTTTCTAGTAGCTGGTGTTTGTTGATTTCAAATTAGTGTGGCGTGCAGCAGGGTTTTTGTTTTGTTTAGTTCATTTAGTTTGGTCTCAGTGTTTTGGTGGGTTGAAGGTGTGGAGATTCATGTATTTTAATTTTTTTTGTTGTTGTTAAGTTCTTCTTAACTGTTTAAAAAAAAAAAAAAAAAAAAAATTCGAGAGGCTTAGGGGTTGGTTGTATGATTGCGAGTAGCAGTAGTAGGGGTATTTTTATACTTCCGAATCTCTCTCGATGCAATTTATCTTCCTGTACTTTTAATTTCTTGCTGTTAAATGAAATTTTTCTTTGCCGATCAAAAAAAAAGGAGTTCAATGTAATTTACTCAAAAATAACTTGAGTTATAATCTATGACGAAATATTCTTGGTTGTGCAATGCATATCATATATAACTCTATCACAAAATTACATAAGTTTTTACGAATTTACATAAGTGATCTCACAAAAATGAATAAGTTGAATATAAATTTGCTTAAGTCTATTCATTAAAGTTTTGAAATTACAAATTGAAAAATGTTTGAGACCCACAATGATATGGTATCATACGTGTCAACTCTTGATTTGTCATACACTTAATGATATGATGCTCAACTCCATTACCACATCATTGTGGGTGAAAAGTGTGGGTATGTAGCATTGCTCTTACAAATTTACGTGAATTTGTGTTCAATTTACACACTTTTACGAGATCACTTATGTAACTTCGTAAAAATTTATATAATTTTGTGATAAAGTTGCATACAATACACATTACACACCAGAATATTATTGTTCTTAAAGATAGCCCAAAGGGCTCGTTTGGAAAGAGGGATTGTGGCTAAAATAGCCACAAAAGACAAATTAAGCTATTTAAGCCATAAAATACAAAATATCACATCCAACCCATAATTATTACACTCTCCTCTTATAAAAAAAGTCAAAAAAGTGAAAAAACTCTTCCCAAACCAAGCTTTTTAGTCCAGGCTAAAATAGCCAAAAAAGTCAAAAAATTAAAAAGTCAACACACTTCCCAAACGTAGGCCAATGTTTTATAGCATAGTCATACCATACCCCAACCCGCACATGCACTATTTAATTTATTAGAATGAGTTGAAATATAATGGAATAGTCATTTTTTAAACACTTGTATAGATGACTAATCTCTTGAAATAATGGATGATGATTTCATTTGTAATTTATTTTGTCATTATTTTTTGGATTATTTACGTGAAGACCGCCTAAATTATTAAAAAGTATTACTTTGACCCCTTAAATTATAAAAGTGTACAAATGAACCCTCTAAACTATTTAGAAATATTGTTTTGCCTCCTAAATTTTAAAAGCATTTATATAGTCCTAAACAATTGACATGTTTCACTTTGACCCCTTCTATTAAGCAGTTCAATTGGTACGCTTTTTATAGTGTAGAGAATCTATTTGTACACTTTTATAATTTAGAGAGGTAAAGTGATATTTCTCAATAGTTTAAGGGATTCATTTGTACACTTTTATAGTTTAGGGGGACTTACGTGTATGTTCTAATAGTTAAACTTATTGCCCAATAAGTCTTATAATAATTAATTACATTTTTCATCAAACACTATTAAAAAAAAGTTATTAATTGTTAATTTTCAACGATAGTTCGAAAATCATCATAAAAAAATGTCACTAATCATAAGTTTTAGCGATAGTTTAAAAAAAATGTCACAAAAAAAGTCAATAATTTTTAACTTTCAGCAATAATTTGAAAAATTCGTCATAAAAAAATGTTACTAAATTGTAAGTTTTAGCAACAATTTATAAAAATCAAGATAAAAAAAAAAAAGTTACTAATTGTCAATTTTTAACAACATATAAAAAGATGTCATAAAAAATTATTTTTAACGACGATTTTACTAAAACTTATTTTCAATAGAACTAGATGAAAATTAAATCCAACTAATAGGACCTATTGATAGTTTAACCCTATACTTTAGGGGCTCAAACTGATATTCTTAATAGTTTAGGAGGTCTTTATATAAATAATCCTTATTTTTTTTAGTAAACCAGACATAAAAACAAATAATATTTTTGTAGAATGATCATTCTATTATGTTTCATTCTAATGAATTAAATATTTTTGATAGCCATTTTTTTTTTTTTCATCCACTAGTGAGGTTGAAAAAAAAAAAAAAAAAAAACAGCGAAAGGCTAAAAGATGAAGGAAAAAAAAATAGCATTTCCTAAATAAGTAGTACTGCATTGACAACATATTTTTTGGTCTTAAAATTACGGCTAACTGATTTAATTAAAGCCAATTTTATACTATATATTATTTCATAATATTTCTGTAAAATAACAAAGAAATAAGATAATGCACGGAATAGCTGAAAGCGTGAAATTTATGTGTAAAATAAATCTGAATTACAAAATAATAATTTTAAATAATTAAATCTTATTTTGTAGTGTTAGTGGGGTTACTAAACACTTAGGGTGTGTTTGATTGGGGGGATAAGGGGGGGGGGGACTATCCACTGTTTGGACTCCATGTCCGGCCTCCCTCCTTATCCGTCGTCTGATTTTTTTAGTCGTGACTCCATGTCCGGCCGGACTCCATGTCCCCCATATGGGGGACTATCCTGTCCTAGGGGGGGGTATGGGATTGTTTTGGGGGGACTAATCACTATTGGGATTAGATGTGAAAATGACAATTTTGACCCTCTACTATTTAATTATGTATTATATTTAATAAAATTCAATAAAATTTAAATGTCTCAATTTAAAAATAAAATAATTTTATTTAACTTTTTATTAATGTTTTATTTATTTAATTTTTTAAAATAATTTTTTATAGATATTTTATTGATGTTTTATTTTAAAATTTTGTTTATAGTTTATTTAATTTCATTATTTAAATTGTAATAGGTGTTTTATTTAAAATTTATTTAAAATTTTAATTAAAAAAATAATATAAATTTTTTATACAGGTTATACTGTATTTTATTAAATCAAATTTAGTGGTTATTTATTTATTTATTTGTGTAAAAAAATAAATTTAATTTATATTATTAAATTAATGATATTTTTTGTATGTAAAAAAAAAAACACAGTAACGTTTTGTATGTAAAAAAAATAATGATTTGTTATACAGTAATGATTTAAAACAAATTTTATTGATATTTTATTTATTTATTTATTTATTTTAAAAAACAAAATTATTTAATTAAAAATAATTAAAATATTAAAGATATGTTTAATATTGCTATTCCTTAGTAAACAATTGAAAAAGGGCAAAATAGTCTTTTGTTCATTTATCCTATCCATCATCAACCAAGCGTTGGATTCACTAAAAATAGTCCGGGGATTCACGGTCAGGACATCTAATCCCATGAAAAAACAAACACAGGATACATATCCAATCCAACCAAATAGTCCGGGGGATTCTAATCCCAGGACTCAAGTCCGATGGATTCTAATCCCCCCTTTTCCAGTCCGTCCAATCAAACACACCCTTGGGCTTGTTTGATTCATGGGATTAGGGGGGGGACTATTTACTGTGCGGATTGTAATCCGCACAGTAAAGCTAATCCGATGTTTGTTTTTTTTTTAGTCCGCCGGACTTCATGTCGTAGGACTCCCAATCCTTCATATGGGGATAAAATAATCCGGGTGTGGGATAGAATTGGTGGGATTGTTTACTGTTTGGATTAGAGGGGTGAGATGACCATTTTGCCCTCATTTGTTGTGGCACATTTAATTCAAATTTAAATTTAATTATGTATTATATTTAATAAAAAAAATTAATTTAAATGTCTCAATTTAAAAATAAAATATTTTTATTTAACTTTTTATTGATGTTTTATTTATTTAGTTTTTAAAATAATTTTTTATAGATATTTTATTCATGTTTTATTTTAAAATTTTGTTTATGTTTTATTTAATTTCATTATTTAAATGTAATAGATGTTTTATTTAATTTCATTTTTGATTATTATTTTTTTAAACAAATTTATTTAAAATCTTAATTAAAAAAATAATATATATTTTTATTGATATTTTATTTATTTATTTTTTAAAAATAAATTTATTTTATTGTGTAAAAATAAAATAAAATAATTTTTATTTAATCTAGCTAAAAATAATTAAAATATTAAAGATATGTTTAATATTGCTATTACTTAGTAAACTATTAAAAAGGGTAAAATAGTCATTTGTTCATTTATCCTATCCAGTCCGTCCAACCAAACGTTGGATTCATTAAAAATAGTCCGGGGGATTCACAGTCCGGACATCTAATCCCATGAAAAAACAAACACAGGATACATATCCAATCCGACCAAATAGTCCGGGGGATTCACAGTCCCAGGACTCCAATCCGATGGATTCTAATCCCCCCTTTTCCAGTCCGCCCAATCAAACACACCCTTACAATAATACATTATGCGTTGCCAGTGATTGAAATGACTACCACTTCGGAATGCAGACACCTTTTTAGCCATTTCTCCCAGAGCACATCGAGACTTATCTTCCGTACGAACACGTCTGTGTAGCGTACGATCACTTGTGTGTGTATGCCGCTGGCGAGGCACTCCCGGAGCACGTCGAGGCATAAATGCTGATTTAGCTATCTGGGGATATTGCTTAACCAAATCCAAAGCTATATCTGTATAATTTTAAAAAAAAAATAAATACCTAAGTTATATAAAAAGGCCATATATTTAATATCGTTAGATTTGAAAATGTTATATAATTTATATTTTTAATGAGATTTTCTTTGAATAATTATTCAATAATCTCATATTGCCAACTCAACAAGTGATGTATTACTTTTGAATCAATAATTAATCTCTTGACTTTTAGGCCGGTTTTGGAAATTGATTTTAGTATTTTTCCTTAAGTGTTTTGTAATTGCTATATATATAGTACGAACATGAAATAATCTTCTCAAACTTTGATAAGAAGTTGCCATATTACTCTTGTGCACTAATTTTTTTCGTCAATCAAACTGCTGAAGGAATATTTTGATCGAATAGTTATTGCGTTCTATTTTATTCCAGTGAACTAAACAATACTTAATAATATTGTGGAGATGTTGTAGGAAGATGGTGAAAGTATTGAGTGTAAAATTAATTTTTCTACAAATTTGTTAACAAATGTGTTTTTATTTATTTTATTTTTTATATGAAGAAGTAATTCCAAACAAGTTTATTTACTTGTTCACTTTTTTATTTATCCAAAAAAATAACAAGAAAAAGTTATTATTCAAGTCTTTCCAAAAAGAGGGCAATAAGTTTTTAATAACCGGACCTGGATATATATTGGAATGGATAATATAATAAAAAATATTGCTATGTAGGACATAATAACGGCTAATCATAGTTCTAAAAAATCGTCAGGCACGTAGTGTACTGACCGATACATATCGAAAAATCAAGGCCCGTTATGGATACCCACCGGCATACCAGTGTGAACAGAAATCGTCACCATCGCAACCGGTTCCCGTTACCTAACGGCGTGTAACCGTTACACCAGTCATGACCGGCCGATACTCACTACGACTGGAAAGAAAGTGTTGAAAATTAGTTAAGAAATTTCACGGCTGCGACACCTAATTCCCAATACGCACTGGTCGATACTTCCAATACCAATGCTCCATGATCAATACCGTCATGTTAACCAATACAGAGATTTGGAATCATGCAGCTAATACAGAAAGGTCTAAAATACCAGTATGAATGAATATGATATGATATACCAAAGGTGGTGGCAAAACTCACCATAGAATCCAGAGGCTATGACAAGAACAAGAAGCTCAACACCAGAATCATCTTCAAAGGGGGCCATGTGCTCCAAATCATCCTCAATTGGTTTTTTGGTCTTACGATCACGTTTAGTGACCGTTAATAAATAAGAAAGGGTATCCTTATGAGCACTTTGAGCAGCCCTGTGGAGAGGTAACCAATCTTCTTTGTTGCGAATGTATAACAAATCCGAGTGTTCGGCTACTAAAATTTCAGCGGCCTCTGTGTTGCTGAACCAGGCTGCAGTGTTGAGGGCAGTGTGACCGTTACAGTCGGTCAGTTCCAGCGTTTCCACTGCCATCAAATCCACCAAATTCTTCACGAACTCGGTTGACTTACCTGTTGTTGTCGTAATTAGGCTTATTAAAATCGAAATCTTAGATGGGATTGCTGGGATGGACTTACGGTTTGTATTGTAAAATCGAATCCAGAATTATACGATTCAACTTTCAATACAAAATAAATGAGAAATTATGGCCCTCCTTGTGCCAACCTGATTGGAATGAGTAGGTTTCACTGTGATGTTTATAGCACTTCCTTTGTCTGTCTTTTTTACACTACAAGAATTAACACTTTTAGCAACAAAAAAATTGGTCGCTAAAAGTCTATTTTTGGTCGGCAAAAGTTGTTCGCGACCAATTTTTTTGGTCGCTAGTTTGGTCGCCAATTGAGGGTCGGCAAAAGTAATTCGCGACCAAAATTTTCATTGGTCGGCAAAAGTTGGATTTGCCGACTAAATTTTTGGTCGCTAAATATTTAATTTCCGCGACTAATTCATTTTGTCGCTAAAACACTTTAGTCGCGAAAAGTCGCATTTTGCCGACCAAAAAATTTGGTTGCCAATTATGACATTTCGCGACCAAAAATTTTGGTCGCCAATTGTGACATTCTGCGACCAAAATTAGTTTGGTTGCCAATTGTTACTTTTCGCGACCAAAACTGTTGGTCGGCAAAATTGAATTTTCACGACCAACAAAACTTTTGGTGGGCAATAGATGTATTTTTTGCGACCAAAACTCTTGGTCGGCAATTGTCATTTTTTGCGAAAAAAAATAATTTATTTGTCGCGACTAATAAATTGGTCGCCAAAACAGGAAAACAATACAGCTGTAATTCCTAATAATTCATTCAATCCATTTTAAACCTATAATTTTAAAACATCATTCAAATTAACTGAATCATTAACATTCGACACAATACAACTATTCTAAGTTTTCATTCACAAGTCACATCCATCTAGCATAACAATTTGAAACATAACTATTTGTTATCCATGTGCAGCTATCAATAAATAAAACTACTAATATTTGTTATCCATACACATCCATCCAAAAATATTTAATCCTCCCTTGTGGAACCTACATATTTAATCCTCCCTTGTAATAACTAAGAGCCACAAGGTCTCAATAAAATTAAGTTTCTCTCCTTTGCAGCTGCTTCAAAGGTCTCACCAGCCACAAGGTCCAGAACACAGTAAATCGTCATCTTCTTGTCTGTGATTGCATCGGCACCAGTGCTTGTTTGAAGGCTCTGCCCGGCTTCCTCAAGTTGTCCAAATTATCAGGCCCTGAAAGAAGGAAATCCAGTGAGTAAACACACAAGGAGAATCTTTTCAGTGTTAAGAATAATCAGATCCATTTAATATAAAAAAAAATGATATTATAAGAAACATGCACATACCCAATTGGTTAATAATTCCACAAAATAAATGCAGAGATATAAAAAGGAGGCACTGTCAACAATCAGTGTGATAGTTTTCTGGCTTAAACCACAATGAAAAATCAATGCCTTTGTTCTTCAGTTTATCTGTTGGAGGGCCAATTCTCTCCAGAAGCTGCAAAATACACAAACAATACAAAGTGGTTTGGAAAGAGGATGATAGGAAAGTAGTATATTCTCATACTCTATTTTCTTAACATTTCTAACTGCATTCAGGTAACACATTCAATCCAATCAAATATGTTCAAATCCTCACAGACTAATATAAGCGTTTGACAATTTATAAGTAGTCAAGTGGTTAAGGAGTTACAATCATCCATTAGACATGGTCTAGTGGACAGGATCGCTGGTCCTACGATATCTCAAATATAGATTTCAAGAGCAGTTATCATCAAATACACATAAGGCTCCAAAATGAGTGGCTACTAGGATGTGTAATAATGTAAAGCTCCCAATATTACAAGCCTTGGACCTAACCTTGTCATGCAACATCAAGTTCTCTAAGAAAGAAAGGGAAAAGACTAACCTTGTCATGCAGCACACCATTTGATACCAAGACTGATCTATCAAATACACTATATTTTCCACCATCCAACTCTGGGGAAAAGGAAAAAAATAATGGTTCAATTAGAATCCTGTTAGTCTAATAATTGAGAACTAGACCTAACATAAGCGAATGGCTCAAGGACAAGCAATAAAGATTTCCTTTGTATTTTCTTTTCTATTTTCCTCAACAAATGCATAAACCAAATAAAGCATAAATGTGGGGCTACCTATCGAGAGAAATAGGTTGAAGTTTGTAAGCTTATTGATCTATATATACAGCTTACTCTTTTTTCTATTTCTCTATGCATTTCTCTCAATTTTCCATCCCTTGCTTTCTCAAACATCTCATACTTACCACAACCAAGTGACAAAAGCAAGGGTTGCTAAAACACATTTGGATTTGGTTTTACCTTTCTTAAAATTGAGGCTTTCCTTTTGAAGTTTATCAATGAGTTCATTTTGGATCTTTACACCTTGTCAAACAGCATTCCGTGAGGCTTCCAGCTTTGAGTATTTCTCTTTCAACTGCATATACAAAACACATATTAAAAAAAATAACTACAAAAATGGTATGACCAGAATTAAAAATAAATCAATACCACAACACCGCATGGATTCACAGCCTGAGGTTTCGCCACTATCTCTGCCTCCATCGCTGCAAAAAAGCACAAGAAAACAATTAGGTTAAGACACCAGTATATACATGAATACGGAGTGATTGAGAAGTAGAAGGAGTGATTGAGAAGTAGAAAGAGGTAAAGGTACCGTTTAGTTGCTTGCAAAAGTGAGGGAGAAAGAGAAGAAAAAACTCACACTTCTAGGCATTTTGCCTAAGCACACAAAAAATTGCACTCTCTATTTTGCCAAACAACTCTAGCTAATGTGTACTCCAACAAGACTTTATTTTATTTTTTTTGATTGGCAAAAAAATCTTTATTGATGACAGCATATAGAGTATGGAACAGTACATCAATAAAGAGGAGCTTGGAGTTAAAACGAAACTCCAAGCGCCAATTGGTAAGGAACCAACCAAAAGAGAAGAAGAGGAGAAAAAGAGAAAAAAAAAACAAAAGAACAACACATCAGAGCAAAACTACCAGCAAACAAAACTACACAGCATAACAGAGCAACCAGCATACACCTAAATAATCAATTAGAAGTAACAACCCCCTGCTGCCATTTGAAACAAGACTCCAAAATCTGAATCTTCCTCCTCTGCACATACCAGCCCAGCCGAAAGCAAACCAAGAACAACTGCATCAAGCTCCACTGTTTGTCAACAAAACCAGCTGAATGGAAGTCCTCTGCCTTCAACACCATCCACTCCACTGCCTACCAACTATACCAAAGACAAGACAGATTGAGAAGCACAGAAGCGAGAATCAAACACGCTTGAAACTAAACCAAACCCCAATTCACAGATCTGAAAACTACGGGCCAAAGACAGATTGAAGCCAATGAAGCCAATCGAGAAAACCGGCAACCCAAAACTACATCGGACAACAGACGGTAGATGGACTAAAAGGAATGAGCTCTGCTTATGCTTCGTAAAGCCTTCCTTCACAACACTTGCCAACAGATGCCCACATCAGTTGCAAAAGATCCACACCAGATTACACCTAAGACAGATGGACCAAAATCACACATGCGAGCAAGAACATCTTCGGGCGGACTGGACCCAAGCAAAGAAACCATTACCTTTTATTAGACCATGATAACTTGGGCTGCAGAAAAGACTTTATTTTAGTTAGCCATTCAAACTATCTAAAGATTTTCAAAATGAAAATGCTATGTAAATTTATTTTATTTTTTAAAAAGAAAAAAAAAAGGCTATTTTTCATGGCATGCCACATAGGCACCTAGTGTTGACATGGTTGCAAAGAAGCAACATCTACAAATTTATTAAAAACCAAATCAAACAAATATGTAGATAGCAATGCATTCTAAAAAAGTGATCAAGAGTCAAGTCACTCTCCAAAGTTGTAAAAACTAAATAAAACTACAATATTTCAAAGAACCATAGAGAATTTCATTGAATTTTATTAAAATGGCAAACATCAAACAGTTGTTAATTTACTCCAGGGAGAAATCTTAGACCTTTTATTATTTTGAAAGTCTCAAACCATTTTTTACTCTCATATCACTTACATAGTACCAGTGTAAAATTCAATTACCCAACATATGTTACTGGAGCTTTGAAGTTTCTTATGTTACTGGAGCTTTGAAGTTTCTTATGTTCCGTGTTTGGTGTTGCTTGGGTTATACCAAGATCAGTCTATGATGTGTTGGCGGGGGTGGGGGTTTTACTCGGAGGAACTTTCATAAGTTAACTAAGAAAGATTGGACAGGGAGTACATACCTTCACAATAGGTGTAATGAACTCAACTAAGAAAGAAGGAATTTTTAGCAACGATGGCCAAAATGAATGAATAAAATTAATCAACAGGCCTTTAATATGTGATCCATCATGGTCCTGTGAATGCATAAAAATTGAAACTTTTAACCAAGTCATCAGCAAACAAACTAAAATGCATCCACACTCAGTAATGAATCAACATATAGATAAAACCAAAAGAATGCGTTTTTTACTTACCCATCGAACAACATAAATAAAAAATCAACGATAAGTTTTGAATGAAAACTTGAGACTATTGCAAAGTCTTCTAGATCTGACTACAACACATCACATATTCCATCTTGGACTATTTAAATTCTTCATCATTTGGTAGAAAGCTATCAATAGAACCTTTGGGTGCTCCCCACGACCTCGAAACAACCTAGGCGGTTCGACTCAAAAGTTTCAACCAGAGTTTGAGATTTGATCGGACTCTATATGAATGCTTTGAGAATGATGAGAAAATGCATCCAAAGCAACTATACTATGTCGATTATGTCATAGCTAGCAAATTGATATATTTCACAAGGATGAGGACCCCAATGTATCTTAGAATAGTCTTGGATGGCGGAATTAAAGATAAGGAATTGGAATACCACTACGAAGAACCCCATCCCTAATAACAAAATGAAACTTTCCAATCAAATATATAAGTGATAATCGAGTGAGAGTTCTTATCCAAGTGCTAGATAATGAGAAAAAGCTGCTCCATGTGAACAGCTCACTTGAGTAGTTCTTTCAAATTTCTTTTTGTACAATATCCAACTTTGGAAATGATAAAAGGAGGGGAAGAGAGAGAGAGAGACACAGAGAGTGGGGGGGGAGTGGAAGGGGAGCCATTATAGAAAACAAGTTATTACGCTTAGTTAGAATGCTCAAGTCGTCTCTATAAATGGAGTTGACTAAAAAGAATTGATGTTGGGGCAGAATATCTAAAAGAATTGATGTTGGGGCAAAATTAAAAAGTCTAAAGGTTAAGAAAATAATAGCTATAAATCCATTGCTTTTATCTTATCATTAGATACCAAGTTAGTTTTTTTCAAACTAACAATGTATTTCATGTGTCTAAACAATGGACACACTTATGGAAAGTCCCTAACACATCATTTCATACATTAATAATCTTGCCAGCAACCCTTAGCAACGAAAAAATAAAAATCAAAGAGCATAATAAAGCACATGCATTTCAAACAGAAGCATGTGTTCACAAAAATACCTAGTATGGATCACAATTGTCCAAATCTCAGCCTATAAAACCAACAAATGACTAATTTGTTCCCTGTTTGCATTCTACTTCTCTCAATGTATGGATGTTTGCATCTCCACACGCAAGACGGGTTGCACATGAAGGAAGGTGTGGAAAGTTTGACATACATTGTTGGGCCAATTTCCTAACATCTTAAGCTTTTGGAAAAATTGGTGATCTGACATAGCAATATTGTTATTATGACCACATTTTTAACCATCTTATATGGTATCATTGCGTTGGTTTAAAGGGCCGCACCAGTCATATACGATACCAACGCAACAATGACACATGAGATGGTAAACACTTTAAGGTACACAAATGTGGTCATTGTGGCATTATTGCTAGGAGAGTCTTGAATTTCTAAAACTCATGCAAACCACACTGAAGTTTCTAAAGCTCAATCCTTGAATTAAAAACTACAAAGATTTCTATATAATTTGGGTTTTACCTAACATTATAAGACCCATGTACATTTGTGTTCACAAATCTTGAGATCACCAAAATATCATTACTCATAAAACCAAATCAAACTGTATCAACGACATACTAAATGGAAAAATACATAATAAACATTCAACCTAAAATTTTGACTAGACAAGGTCTGAATTATTCTCCGATCTTTTCTTGTTATCATGGTCCATCGGTCAATGAAGTGACATTTTCCATCTTGCCTTAATGTAGTTTTGTGGACGGACATTTAGTTGGAAAAATCAAAAAAGTTTTTCTTTATGATTTCAAAATTATTCTCTCAATGATTATTACATCGACTTGTAATATTTTAGAGAAATTTGCGAGTTAATTGGCGGTGCAGAGCCATGTTGCCTCCAAAATGACATCAATCCTCAAGGACAATAAATATATTTGCAAGCGGTCAAATCTCGGACATATCGACTTGCGTCCCAAAGATGTAGAGGTATATGAGCCATAAGCTAGATGAGAAACTACAAGCTACACAAGAAATGAGGCTACAGATGATGTTGTCATAGATCTCCACAAAAGCATAAAGATCCTCAATCAAATCATAATAATCAAATTGTTGAAACCAAATCTTAGATAAACAATTTTTCTAAAACTCATGCTAAATATATTCTTGGACCCGCCAATGTGTGGCACTTAGTTTGTCAGATGGCTTTTATTAATGCTCAGCCCCAAGCTTGGTTTCACATAAAAAATCCTCCTATTAATTATATAAATTTAAGAGGAATAAGTTGCCCTTTCTCCTTTTCTTGTCTAGTGCACACATCCTTTTGGGTGAGGAAACAAGCACCAAACGTAAAACTAGTACAGCAACTTACATGCATTGTATGAGTCTTCCCACTGCTAGTGACATCGTATGCAAATACAGTACCTGCAAAATACATTGTTGACCATAGAATGAATACATTGTTGACATTGTGGCAAATGTTATTATGGTTTAGTGATTTTCCATTATTAGTTGAACTAGCATGAGGTGTCATCATAAATTTATAGATCCCCCAAGATGATCTAGAATTAATATCTAGAATTAATTTCAACAAAAAAAAAAACAAGAAACAGGGAGAAAAAAGGTTTTCAGAAAATTACCACAAAGACAGAGGATACTATTAAGAGATTATCATGGAAAGGAAATAAAACATAAGGGATTGGGGAATGATGAGAATGTGTTTATAAGAAAGGGAATAGAGAGGAACTGCAGTGCAGAGACCAAAAAGTCATCTAGTACACGAGCATATGTTTGCAACAAATCCTATAAGTGAGGATGTCAACATCACAAGATGAGATGCTAAGGGTTGATAGGAATATGACTCATGTCCCAAGATCCACAACCTTAAAAGGGGAAGGGTTTTGAGGGACTGGTGGGGGAAAAAGTTGTTCAGAGCAACTGAAATGCAAAGAGTTTTATGTTCAATGGTCATCCCTAGCAAAAACAAGATCATCATACAACAAAAGGCTATGCCTGATGCATGTTCACATCAGATTAGATGATAGGATCTGTGAAGAAAATTAATTACCATTAATTCCTTGCATGGCACCATTGACAACTCTTGGCGGCAACATCATAATCATCACGAGTAGTTGTTGCTGGACCAAACACTCTATCTGTAGCCAAAGATATATGATATTGTTCATAGGAAATCAAGTAGAACACCAACACTAATTACTGTCATGAAGAAAAAGTTAATAAATAAAATATACCCAAAGCATTCTAAACTTTAAAAACTTATTTCCACACAAGTACATCTTTTGAAAAACAGAAGGTTTTCAATTCGGTGAAAGCAAATTGTTCTTCTCAACCCTACAAGGACATAAAATAGGAAAAATTATAGTAACAAAGGACTTGTAGCATGTGTGAGCCTCATTACCGAAGCTCGAAGAGCTTAACAGATAATGATGCATCGAGACAAGCAAGCATTACATGAGTCAGGAAAATTTGAGGCATGGAATTGCAAGTTGGGTATACAGATGACAAAAGATGATGACAATTACATAATTTTCTAGTTGAATAACAAAAAATAAAGATACTTCATTGCTGATATGGATTTACACAACAAACAACACCCAATAACTTATTCCTCAACCAATAGTTTGACACTATGCCAATGTCAAGAACTGCAGAAAACCATAGACTCTGCTTCCCTAAAGGCATGTAGAACATACATTACAAAAACTAAAACATGTATGGATCAATTGCAAATTAACTTCTTAATTTAGAGCCAATTCCCTTGCAAGCAGGTGTCTTTTAACATGTTACAGCCTATTTCCTTCAAGAACATACTTATTTTTCCAAACTATTATGCTTAGCAAATGTTCCACGTTATAGTTTATTATGAAGAGGACAGAACTCTAGCAACAATAGTATTTGATTGATATGGAAGTCTGGTTAAAGAGGAGAAAACATTGCACTAAAAGGATGTATAAAAAGGGGGAAATGGATATTCATGTCATGTCAAAGAAGTCACAATAGAATAATGTTTGCAGTAACAGAAAAGAGTTGCAGACATCACCTCATTTGTTTCTCTCATTCAAAACCGTGCATGAGACTTTCATCTCACACTGCTCCTAAGTGATAAAACAAAGAACTCGTCTTCTTTCTTTTTTGATTACCTTCCTCACAAATGTATAATAAGACCAAAGTCATTCAATTTCTAAAAAAGATTACCAATCCTTAAATACTAGTGTGTAAATACTGGTGTGTGTGTCACATAAAAAAGAAACAAACCTGGATAACACAGAGAATATTAGGGAGGTTATTTTTGGACTCATCAACAGGACCTGCATAGAGCTCAATAAATACATCAGGCATTAAGGGAGATAGACAAGCATTAATGGATAGCAAACATAACAAGTAATATACCAAGTAACACAAATAAGTGTTGCGCTGGAGCATCCGCCATTAATTATAGATCATTTGGAGAATTTTTTGTAGTGCGAAGCAACATAGAGGGGGGAAATTTGTTATACTATGTTGCAAAACCTCGAAAAGATTTTCTTCCACCAAAAAGAGACCTTTAAAAAAATTCAGCATACTATGGGTACTATCTCGTAGCCGCCAGTATCAATGGCACCAAAAACTTGGCGAGCTAATAAGCGAGATATTGCGGCGATCATACAATGAGGCATGGGGTCCTGGGGACTCATTTGATAATGAGACAGATCAAACTAGATGTGTCACATGATAATCAAAGGAGAAAATTAGAAGTAACTATATCACACAACCTAAATCGGTGACATTAATTGAAATTCTAAAAAAGCGATGAGATCCCAAGTCCAAGGAAAGATAATGAGTTCCTTGACTAAGTCAAAATCCCAGGGGATATGTCATTACACAACTTTTCTGACAACAAATATATGTTTATGAATTCAAATGCATAGAGAAGCATTACCTCAATTCCACCAACAAATATAAAGAAACATACACACATAAAGATGAGTAGATACACACATACACATATAAAGATGAAGAACTACCAGGTCTTTGTTGTTCGACATGATTTTTTCTTTTCATTTTTGTTCATTCATTAATGAGTAGATATTGGTTTTTAAAAAGATTACCTTAGAACAAAGAAAGTCGCATCGATTTTTCGAGAAACCGATGTCAGATTGAATTAAAGAAAATGCAATGTAAACATCGAAATTATCACACAACCTAAATCGGTGAAATTAATTGAAATTCTAAAAAAGCGTTATGAGATCCCAAGTCCAAGGAAAGATAATGAGTTCCTTAACTAAGTCAAAATCCCAGAGGATATGTAATTACACAACTTTGCTGACAACAAATATATGTTTTTGAATTCAAATGCATAGAAAAGCATGACCTCAATTCCACTCTGTAATCGATTTACTTGACTGATTATTGACAATAATCAGTCTTTACCATTACCTCAATTCCACCAACAAATATCGATTTACTTGAAGCATAGAGAAGCATAGAGAGAGAGAGGGGGGGAGAGAGGTACCAGAGAGCTCCCATGGGGGTTCGAAGCAGAGAGAGAAAGAGAAGACAGTGGCGTCAATGTAGAATTTGAGGAAGCTGATGATGATGACGGTGGCTGTGGTGGTGGAAACCCTAGCCGTCGGTGACCCAATCGAAGCACAGTGTCGCGATTCACAATCGGAAACCCTACCTTGCGAGTGGGAGGATTGCGACTTGAAGACACCGAGAGAGAAGGAAGGAGAGGCAGAAATCGAGGCCAAAGATCGGGAGGCGGCAGGCGGAGGGTAGGAAAGAAGAACAGAGGGAGAGAGAGACAAAGAGGGAATGGGAGACGAGTTAAACCAAATTACCCCAATCTGGGTTCAATTGATGCATCAACAGTTTGAAGTAGAATATTACCCCAATCTGGAATTTTTTTTCTGAAATTCAATTCCCGCCCCACGTTTCAAATATCCCCCAAACTTTTTGCGACCAAACTCTCAAATTAGTCGCAAAAACAGGTTCTTTCGCCGACAAATTTTTTTAGTCGCCAAATCTCAATCAACGGCGACTAAAATATTAGTCGCTAAAAGTACTAATTTGGCGACTAATTTTTTTTGGTTGCTGAAAATAAGTTTTTCGCGACCAAATTTTTGGTAGCCAAAAAATATGTGACCTTCTGCGACCAAATTTGTAGTTGGTCGGCAAAAGTATACCACTTTCTGCGACCAACATATTTTTTGGTCGCCAAAATATAACCTTCTGCGACCAATAAAATTTGGTCGCCAAAATTAATTATCATTCGCGACTAATTAATATTTGGTCGCCAAATGTCATTGTTTTGCGACCAAAATTTTTTTAGTCGGCAAAAATGGTCGCAAAATGTGTAAATTTTTGCAGTGTTAATTGATGTAAGATGTAAAGAATTTATCATTGGTTCTAATTTAATAAAGTTTATTTTTGCTAGAAAAAAAATAATATATGTTAAATAATTTTAAAATTATTAAAGAAAAATGATAAATTTAATATAATGCATCTTTTATATTAAGATAAATTAGATGGCATATCACGAGAAAGAGTTTAAACTCAAATTTGTTACTATAGATATACACATATACACATATACGTACATATATAAGAAATAAATACCTTTTTTTTTTTGTGTGTGGGTAGGATTGGGATGTAGTAAAATTGGGCTACACAATTTTATTACTTAGATTGTATTTAGGATCCTACTAAACTTAAAATCCTAATGTAATCCGGATCGTTTAACCCAACTAGATTAGTGTGATCTAGATCGTTGGTCCAACTTTAAGATCCTACAATTCGGATCAGAATTTTGGTAACCATGTTGTAATATAGTTTTTGAGTTTTGAGTTTTGAATTTCAAATACATTTTTTTATTTAGTTATTTTTCTTTTAATATTTTCATCAATTTTTGTTACATTTTAGACGCATTTAACTTAAATCTACCTAAGAAGTATAATATTTATGAATTTATTTTATATTTGGTTTTTTTTAATTCACTAAATACAAAAATTCAATAATTTTTTTTTTTTGTATTTATTATTATTATTTTTTTAAGAATTATTCAAAATACAAAATCAATTTAACATGTTTTAATTGCCCATAATAAAGACGAAAACATTAAATTTAACATATAATATTAAGAGCATAAAAATGGAAAAGATGAAAAGATGTACAAATGAACTGAAAAATATTGTAAAAAAGAAATAAATATACACAAAATAACAAACACTGAAAAAACACATATAAAGAAAAAAATAATATTAAATTGATCTTATAATGATTTTCTTATATCATAAAACTTGCAAAATGTAACAATGGAGAAGATGAGCTATTCTAAAAAAAGATGGGTACATGAGAGAATGATACAATGTAATCATAGTGAAGATGAAAAGATGTATAGATGAACTGAAAAATATTAGAAAAAAAGAAATATATACAAAAAAAAAGTAATAAATACTGAAAAAATGCATATAAAATAAAAAATAATATTATGAGCATAAAAATGGAGAAGATAAAAAGTTGTGTAAATGAACTACAAAATATTGAAAAAAAAAAAGAAATGCATACACACCAAGTAACAAATATAGAAAAAAAAAATATATATATATATATATATATAAAGTAAAAAATAATATTACAATGACTTTGTAATGATTTTTGCAGATCATGAAACTTACAAAATGTAACAATGGAAAAGATGAGTTATTTTGAGAAAAGATGAGTAGATGAGAGAATGATTGAATTTGACTGAAATATGTTGAGGATATTGCATCAAAGCCATTCCAATCCTCTGCATTATCTCAGTCCTCTGCATCAAAGCTCAAATCCATCAGTCCAAGCCATAAGCATATTAAGCATACCACCATTTTAACTAGCTCAAAACAGATAACAGTTAGACAGTTAGATAGTTTGTTAGTTTGTTAGATGGTTAGACAGTTACAAGAATTAGCACATGTATTTTATATACATATCTCTTGTATAGATATAGTTGTATCAATATATATATTAGAATAGCTTGTACATTGGATATATTGAATAAGAACTTCATCTTTTCATCATGGTATCAGAACAAAATTCTGATGGTTGGAAGCTTAGCTACAGGGCTAAAGGTCTCTTGAAAATCCACACCTGCTTGCTGAAGATATCCTTTGGCCACGAGTCTAGCCTTGTGTCTCGCTATGGTACCATCCGAATTCCTTTTGACTTTGAAAACCCACTTACAACCTATAGCAGTTTTGCCATGGGGAAGACAGACTAGAGACCAAGTATGTTGCTGTTGTAAAGCATCAAATTCAGATTGCATAGCCTTATGCCAAATAGGAGAAAGAAGAGCCTCGGTATGAGATGGAGGTTCAGAATCGGAGTATAGTGCAGAAGAAGAAGAAGGTTTGGTATGAAGGAAACATTGAGAAAAGAGTTTAGACCGAGTAATCATGGGATGGACATTTGTAGTAGCAGAGGGAAGGAATGGTAAATGGACTGAGAGGGAATCAATACGAATAGAAAAAGTAGAACCAGAATGGGGCCGAACCAGAGGCTGAACAGACAGAGGTGCATCTCATATCGGAGAAGGCATGATCTGCTATAGAAGGCAGCTGGAGCCGCTGGTAGAATGCATGATCTGGCCAGAAAGCGCAGAGGAGCAGAAGAAGATGTGGGTGGTGCTGCTGGTGAGGTGACAGGGATAGTAGACCAAAAGAAAGATTGAATTTGAGGTAAAGGAAGAGAAGAAGAAGTAGAAGACATTTGCTGAAAAGGAAAGATACATTCATTGAAAAGAACATGTCTAGAAAGATAAATCCGGCCAGAAATGGGATCAAGACACCTATACCCCTTAGCAAAAGGATGATAACCAAGAAAAATACAAGGAAGAGACTTAGGATGAAGTTTAGTGGAAGAATAAGGCCGAAGCCAAGGATAGCAAAGGCAACCAAAAACCCTGAGAAAAGAGTAATCTGGAGGATGATGAAATAAAACTTCAAAAGGAGACTGATGCTGCAACTGAGTAGAAGGAAGTCGATTGATCAAGTAAGTAGCAGCAGCAACTGCTTCAAACCAGAATTTAAGAGGCATGGAGGAATGATGAATCAGTGCAACTGCTATTTCTGTGATATGCCTATGTTTTCTTTCAGCAGTGCCATTTTGTGGTGGAATGTATGGGCATGAATGTTGGTGAATAATGCCATTAGCAACAATAAAGTTCTGCATTTTATTATTACAAAACTTAGTTCCTCCATCAGTACGAAATATTTTTAAAACAGTATCAAATTGTTTCTCAGCATATGTTTTGAATTCCAAAAATTTGTCATAGACCTCACTCTTGTAGACTAAAGGATACAACCAAGTAAATTTACTAAAATCATCCACAAAAATCACATAGTATTTGTAAGTAGAAGAAGAATGAAAAGTGCCCCAAACATCACTATGAATAAGAGAAAGAGGCTTATTTAGCAACACAACAATCTACACAATCTTGAGTAGCAAGAGGGACAGATTGAAACAATTTCATGGAGTTCTTGAAGAGGAGGTGTTTATGCTTCAACCACCAGGGTTTGTTCATCCAGATTACCCTCATCATGTTTGCCATCTCAAGAAAGCTTTATATGGCTTGAAACAAGCACCCCGGGCATGGTATTCTACATTTTCCAATTATCTTTTATCTCAAGGTTTTCATAATAGCAAGTGTGATACTTCTTTATTCATCCAGCAAACCAGCACTACTTTCACTGCTCTTTTTGGTCTATGTGGATGACATTTTAGTCACAGGCAATGATGCTTCTCACATTCAGACACTTATTTCTCATATGCACATTGCCTTCTCTATGAAAGAACTTGGTGACTTATCCTATTTTCTGGGTATTTCCATCACACCAACTTCCACTGGCTATGGCTATGTTTTGTCTCAACAGAAATATGCTGCAGATATTCTTCGTAAGGCCGGCTTAGCTGATTGTAAACCCTGTCCATCACCTATCTCAGTTAAACCTTCAGTTACTCCTGATTCCTCAGCTCCTTATTCTGATCCTGCTCTCTATCGTAGCCTTGTTGGTGCTCTCCAATACCTCACCATAACTCGTCCAGATATTTCTTTGGCCGTTAATCAATCTTGCCAACATATGCATGCTCCCACCATTGGACACTTTGCTGCAGTTAAACACCTGCTGCGTTTTGTTAAAGGTACCATTAGCCATGGTCTGACCTATACTCCCAGCTCGTTTGATGTTCAGGCCTACTCTGATTCTAACTGGGCTGGCGATGTTTCTGATAGAAAATCTACTTCGGGTTATTGTATTTTTTTGGGTTCTAACTTGGTGTCTTGGTCCGCTAAAAAACAAGCCACGGTATCTCGCTCTTCCACTGAAGCAGAGTATCGGTCTCTCGCCCATACTGCTGCCGAGTTAGCTTGGATTGGCATGCTCCTCACTGACTTATCTATTGCCTCTCCTGTGCCTCCCACTCTCTGGTGTGACAATACTTTTGCTATGGCATTAGCTTCCAATCCAAAGATTTCATTCGTGTCTAAACACATTGAAGTCGACTGCCACTACGTTCGAGAACAAGTTCTCGCTAAAAAGTTGGTTCTTCAGTATATTCCAACTATGGACCAGTTGGCTGACATCTTCACTAAACCTCTCTCCGTCTCCAGATTTTTGTATCTCAAAGACAAGCTTATGGAGTTCACTCACCCCATTCGCTTGACGGGGCATGTTGAGGATATTGCATCAAAGCCATTCCAGTCCTCTGCATTATCTCAGTCCTCTGCATCAAAGCTCAGTCCTCTGCATCAAAGCCATCACCCACGATAGCGGCTAAACACATTATACCAAATTTCGGCTTAACTAGCTCAAAACAGATAACAGTTAGACAGTTAGATAGTTTGTTAGTTTGTTAGATGGTTAGACAGTTACAAGAATTAGCACATGTATTTTATATACATATCTCTTGTATAGATATAGTTGTATCAATATATATATTAGAATAGCTTGTACATTGGATATATTGAATAAGAACTTCATCTTTTCATCAAAATAAACTTAATAAAGAAACATGTATGGGAGTTGTAGGAGTTGTGGGTTTTTTTTTTTTTTTTAATAACATGATATTAAATTAAGGAATAATTCTACACATACTAACAATCTTACTAAAAATACAAGAGGCCAAATGTGATCACATCCAACCCATAATCATTACACTCTCCTCTAACAAAAAAAGTCAAAAAAATTAAAGAGTCAAATAACCCTTCTCAAACCAAGCTTTTTAGCTCAGGCTAAAATAGCCAAAAAAACAAAAAAGTCAAAAAACCAACTCACTTCCCAAACGAAGGCTTAGTAAGATTTTAAGTGAATATAGCATTGCTCTAAATTAAGAGTGAGATATTTGCAGATGATGGATATGAATGAATATTTTATTATTTTATTTTTATTTTATTATTTTATATCGAGGGAGGAAGTAAGAAGGCATGAATAGTAGGAAACGTGTGTATAGGAGTTGTAGGAGCTATTGGGTTTCTTTTTTTTGTTTTTAATATCGTGATATTAAATTGAGAGTGGGATAGATATTATTGGTAGTAATGGATATTATTTGAGTTGTAGGCTTCTTTTATTTTTTATTATTATTTTTTTGTTTTAATAACGTGATATTAAATTGAGAGTGAGATGGATATTATTGTGAGTGGTGGACATGGATGAACAATTTATTATTTTATTTTATATTTTATATAGAGAGAGGTAGTGACAAGGCTTGAATAGTGGGGAGGGAGATGTAGGGAGATGTCATGTAATATTTTTTTTCCCTTCAAAATTATGAAATTTTAGGATTTGAATTTTGGAGCCTTTTGACATAACAGCCATATTTGGTTATATATATAGTATATAGACAGAAATAGATAGATGAAGTAGTGTTTTTCCCTTTCTTATGGAACACATTTCAAAGGCTTACTTTTTTCAACATGCTTTTTTAAATTTACATATAGAATTCTACACAAACTTAATTTCAATTATACTAACCAATTTTTTATGAACTCTATTTGAGAAATTTTTTTTTCATGTATTTTCCATCGTGTATTTAGTTTTGCCATTATTATTTTTTTATATAGTTGATATTTTAATTTAATTATCATGATAGTTGAAAAAAAAAATATTTATCTGGATATACAAATAAATAAATGAGACAAAACATGCTTGATTATGTGTATCGCTTGGATCAAATTAATTTTCTTTTATATTTTTTATTTTTTGTCTATCCTATAAGTGTCTTAATATTAATTTATATTTAATTTTTAATTTAACATGAAATGATATATTAAAATAATTATATTTAATTTAAATTTTATATACCCATATGCAATATGTATGAATAATTCAAAAACAATGTTAAAGAAAAAAATCAATAATTTATATAATTAATTAATGTGTTTTCTTCTTAATCCAATCACAACATTTTTATATTTAATCTATTAAATAATTTTTATGTAATTCTATTTCTACATATTTTTATTTTTCAAATCAAAATAAAAGTAAAATTAAATAATTAAAATCACTTTTAATTTTATATTAATAATTCTCTTTCTAATTTAACTATTATTTGTATGAGTGTTCATTTTACTATCTTATAATTTAATATATATAATATAAATTATTATATGATAATTTAAATACAACATATTTATATTTTATTTTTTAAATAAATTTTATATGGTTTCTATTTCTACATATTCTTATTTTTCAAATGACTATTAAAGAAAATTAAATAATTATAATCACTTTTAACCTTGAGATAAAAACCTTGAGGTTATGAGCTTAAGTCTCGGGACAATCACTTCGTGCACTATGCCAAAGATTAGGTATGTACCTAATATTTGCACTCCCAAACACACATTAATGTGTACTAATTGGGCGTTATTTATTTATTTTATTAATTCTCCTTTCAATTTAACTATTATTTTTAATATTAGAATAAATATTTATTTTATCTGTCTTATAATTTAATATATATCATATAAAATCATTTTATGATTATTACACTTTTATAACTCAATAGAACTAAAATTGTCAAAATAAACAAGTAACTTAACTAAATTTATTATATTTAAATATTCAAGTAACACTTTTATATAATGAGACAGTTAAAATTATTAAAATAAATATTTTTGCCATTATTATTGTTATGTAGTTGATATTTTAGTTTAATTATCATGATAGTTGAAAAAAAAATATTTATCTGGACATACAAATAAATAAATGAGACAAAACATGCTTGATTATGTGTATAGCTTGGATCAAATTAATTTTCTTTTATATATATATTTTTTTGTCTATCCTATAAATGTCTTAATATTAATTTATATTTAATTTTTAATTTAACATGAAATTATATATTAAAATAATTATATTTAATTTAAATTTTATATACCCATATGCAATATGTATGAATAATTCAAAAACAATGTTAAAGAAAAAAATCAATAATTGATATAATTAATTAATGTGTTTTCTTCTTAATCCAGTCACAACATTTTTATATTTAATCTATTAAATATTTTTTATGTAGTTCTATTTCTACATATTTTTATTTTTCAAATCAAAATAAAAGTAAAATTAAATAATTAGAATCACTTTTAATTTTATATTAATAATTCTCTTTCTAATTTAACTATTATTTGTATGAGTATTCATTTTACTATCTTATAATTTAATATATACCATATAAATTATTATTTGATAATTTAACTACAACATATTTATATTTTATTTTTTAAATAAATTTTATATGGTTTCTATTTCTACATATTCTTATTTTTCAAATGACTATTAAAGAAAATTAAATAATTATAATCACTTTTAACCTTGAGATAAAAACCTTGAGGTTATGGGCTTAAGTGTCGGGACAATCACTTTGTGCACTATGTCAAAGGTTAGGTATGTATCCAATCTTTTCACTCTCAAACACACATTAATGTGTACTAATCGGGCGTTATTTTTTATTTTTTTATTAATTCTCCTTTCAATTTAACTATTATTTTTAATATCAAAATAAATATTTATTTAATCTATCTTATAATTTAATATATATCATATAAAATCATTTTATGATTATTACACTTTTATAACTCAATAGAACTAAAATTATCAAAATAAACAAATAACTTAACTAAATTTATTATATTTAAATATGCAAGTAACACTTTTATATAATGAGAGAGTTAAAATTATTAAAATAAATATTTTAAATTAAAATTTTATTTTAAATTAAAATTAATATTTAAAAAAATTAAGCCGTGCAATGCACAAATCATCATCTAATTATTTTTTTTATGATGAATCTTTTCATATAATTTTACGGCACCTGTTGCAACTGCCACGTGGAGTGCAATCTCGTTGTCTTGGGTGATCTTGGCTGTGAGTGCATCTCTATCTCCATTAATGATTCTTTTGGCCTCTTCCCAGTCTCCTGTTAGAGCAGCTTTGTATAGTGGTGCATACTTCCAATACTGTTTCTCCATGGCTGCAGATAAATAGAATTGAACTCGATTTCATAAGAACTCGTTCGAAAGTTGTTTATTAAGTTTTTTATATATATATATATATTTGAACTCAAGCTCAAGCTGATTAAATTTTTAATAAATAAGTTCAAATATACTAAAGAATCACGGGCTGTAAATCAACACAATCATTAAATTCAAATTAAATTTGATAACTCATTCAAACTTAGTTCATTAATTTTTTTTATTTTTTTATTTTGTTCTTTTTTATTTGAACTCAGACTCTAGTTCATTAGATTTTTTATAAATAATTTTAAACATATTAAGGGTTGATTTGGGGTGTTCTAAAAAAATGCACTTTTTGTCTTTTTACGAAAAAATGTGCAGAAAAATAGAGAGGTGATGTGATGAAAAAAAAATAAAAAGATAAAAAGATAAATTATATAGATTATGCCAAACCTAACCTAAAGTTCAATTTGTAAACTTGACACATTTACCATTTATTATTTATATATTAATATAAAAATATCTATAAAAAATAAGGTAAATACGTTATTTATATTTTAAAATATAAATACAAATTGTAGTTAACTATAAATAATGCATTTATATAATTATAAATAATATATTTATATAATAGTGATGATAGATATTATTATTTTAATAAAATATTAATTTTTTTAATATATTTATATATATATATATATATATTATATATATGATTGTATAATCATACCTTGTACCTGCTCCTCCTCCTCCTCCTCCTCCTCCTACTTTTTCTGCTTCTCCTTCTCCTTCTCCTTCTCCTTCTCCTCCTCAATTTCAAAAAATATAAAACAAAATATGTGAACCCAACAAGAAAAGAGAATGAGATTGAGAAAGGGACTAAACGAGAAACAACAATGTACAAGAAAATTATAATGCAATTGATGATAATGACATGTAACCTTACCTCCTTCTCCTCCTGCTTTTTCTCCTTCTCCTGCTTTTTCTTGTTCTTCATCACCTTCTAATTACATCAATAAAAAATATATAATTTTAACTATTAATGTTGATAAAATCTTCTATTGATTGGTAATTAATTTTGTAAAAATACACTGATCTGTAATATCCCCTACAAAAAATATAAAACAAAATATGTGAACCCAACAAGAAAAGAGAATGAGATTGAGAAAGGGACTAAAGGGGAAACAACAATGTAGAGGAAAATTATAAGGCAATTGATGATAATTACATGTAACCTTACCTCTTCCTCCTCCTCCTCCTTCTTCTTCTTCTTCTTCTTCTTCTTCTTCTTCTTCTCCTTCTCCTTCTGCTTTTTCTTGTTCTTCACCTTCTACTTCTTCGATTTCTCCTCCTCCTCCTTCTCCTCGTCCCATTTCTTCTCCTTCTGTACCTGCTTCTTTGATTTCTCCTTCTCCTCCTCCTCCTGCTTTTTCTCCTTCTCCTTCTCCTCAATTTCAAAAAATATAAAACAAAATATGTGAACCCAACAAGAAAAGAGAATGAGATTGAGAAAGGGACTAAACGAGAAACAACAATGTAGAGGAAAATTATAAGGCAATTGATGATAATGACATGTAACCTTACCTCCTCCTCCTCCTTCTTCTCCTTCTACCTCTTCGATTCCTCCTCCTCCTCCTCCTACTTCTCCTTCTGCTGCTGCCTTTTCTTCTATTATTTCAAGGTCATTCACAAATTTGGTTGCATGATTTTCATTATCAGAAGACTCCATGAGCACTGGCGTTAATCTATGCACAAAAAACAATCACTTCTGTTTGGGAATAATGGAAGAGTTCTGATGTCCATGGCAGTGTTTGGCGAGAGAGGATCCTCTCCTTGCAGCCTTGGTGCTTGCAACCGTCCTTGCAGGCCTTCGGGT
Source organism: Camellia lanceoleosa (assembly GCA_025200525.1). Classification (NCBI taxonomy): domain Eukaryota; kingdom Viridiplantae; phylum Streptophyta; class Magnoliopsida; order Ericales; family Theaceae; genus Camellia; species Camellia lanceoleosa. Next base: position 565,094 of record JANUSC010000025.1, on the reverse strand, counting down.
TTACTTTTAGGCCCAATTTTGATAATCTGAACCGTTCATATTTTATGATTTATTCAGTATATCATACCTGTAAAAAATCAAGTTGATCGGATATCGAAAAGTATGTGTTCGAAAAATTGAACTAAAAACTATTTTTTAAATAATTTAATAAACAGTTTTCCGATCATATGCTTTCTGATATCCGATCAACTTGATTTTTTACAAGTATGATATATTGAATAAATCATAAAATATGAACGGTTCGGATTATCAAAATTGGATCTAAAAGCAGACCCGAAGGCCTGCAAGGACAGTTGCAAGCACAAGCCTGCAAGGAGAGGCTCTTGACTCGTGTTTGGCAACCCATGGGTCAGGCTATTTTAGCCTCTTTCACGGAAAAAAGCTATGGAACCTGACTGTAGTTGAGGTACCAGGTACAGCTGGATGTCACTATGTCAGTAAAAAGACATTTTTATCCTTCCCATAGCTCATATCGAAAAAAAAAAAGAGAGTGACAATTGATGGTCTCTTATCTCTGTATCATCTGTCATTTGGGTCTAAACAAAGGGTTTAACAAATTCAACTTTTTTTATAACACAATTAGTACATTTTAAATATATTAATTTCTCAAATTTATCATTTAATAGTATATGTATATATATATTTTATAAATATTAATTATCATAATTATATTTTTTGTATTAGTAATAAATTTGAAAGAAGGCAAAATAAAAAGTTCATGTTATTTTATTCCTTAATTTTCAAAAAAAATATTAATATTTTGAAATAATAAAAAATCAAATAAAAAACTAATATTCGGAGATAAAGAAAATAAGTTTTGAGTATTTATAATTTTTATAATGAGATTTATTAGTATACTAATTAATATACAAATGGCTTATAAGCCTCCGTTTGGGAAGTGTGTTATTTTTTTGACTTTTTGATTTTTTTGATTGTTTTAGCTTAGGGCTAAAAAGCTTAGTTTGAGAAGGACTTTTGGCTTTTTTGATTTTTTTAGTTTTTTTTGTGAGAGAAGAATAAAATAATTATGAGTTTGATATGATGTTTTATTTTTTATGACTAAAATAGTTTATTTTGTCTTTTGTGACTAAAATAATCAAAAAAATCCAAAAATCTTTTACCCAAACGAAGCCTAAATATATCCATTTATTTTGTCACACTAACATGTAGTACAAATAAATTTAGTTGTGTAACATGTAACATAGGAGTACTTTGGGAAATTGATAAAAAAAAATTAATTTTTTGATTTTTTTGATTTTTTTAACCAAAAAATCTAATTTTTTGATAATGATTTGAATAAAAAAAATTAATTTTTATAACTAAAAAAATTAACTTTTTACTATGGCCTATTTTGAGAAGTTGGTAATAATTAATTTTTTGATAAAAAATTACTTATAAACAATTTATAAACAACTTTTTTATAAGAGCGGAGGTTAGTTATAATCCAAAAAACAAATTATAACCAAGTTGCCATCAAAACGCTCCATATTTGTGAACCCGGGTCAACGAAGGGCGGAGGATGGCAGTCTCCTCACTGACGCACCACAAGTTGTCTTTTGTATTTTATTATTTTTTGTATAGATAGTTTGGTCATTGCATATTACACTATCATTTTAAACCTATTTTTTGATATTACAACAATTTAAATAAAAATTTATTCCATTTTTTTAAATATAAAAACTAAAATAATTTATTAAAATAGTTAAATAATCAAAAATTTTGAAAAATAATCACTTCTCAAACACCCACCATATATATATATATATATAAAATAAAACAGAATAGTTTTTGAATTTATCTTACACACATTTGTCCTATTAGGACATTTGGATGGCTCAAATCTATTTGAATTATAAAATGACTGAGATATATTTTTCAAAAAATATCCTACATGTACATTTTCTATTTTCCTGCTTCTCTCTCTTATTTTTTTCTTTTTCTCACCTATCCGTCTATGATTCCATGATCACACCTTCCTCTCTTTTGTCTTTATTTATTTTTATTTTCTCCTATTTCTATTTTTCTCTTTATTTGTTTTTTTTTATTTTCTCTTTTTTGTTCACTTATTTTTATTCATATTATATGGAAAAGTCTACAAATCCAGAATTAGGAGCCAAATTTTACAGTGTGTAATGAAGATTAAATTAATGAATTTTATAGTCCACAAATTAAATGAATTTGAACAATTAATTATTATTTTTAAATATATTGAATACCTGATAAACTTCATAAATCTAAATCTCATATGAATCTTCAACATATTTTAATAAAGTAGGACGATTTTTTAATTTTTAACATATTTTTGTCCTATTAGGATATTTAAATGTCTCAGATATATTCAAATTATAAAACAATGGCTGAGATATATTTTTTTAAAAATGTCATACATATACATTTTCTAGTTTCCCACTTCTCTCTCTCTCTCTCTCTCTCTCTCTCTTTCTCTCTCTCTCTTACTTTTTTTCTTTTTTCACCCATCCTTCTATAATCTCATGATCTCACATTCTTTTTTATTTTTTTATTTTATTTTATTTTCTCCCATTTTTATTTTTCTCCCTATTTGTTTATTTTTTTTATTTTCTCTTTATTGTTCAATATATTTTACACATATTTCCGTACAATGTATGTATGTCCGTAATAGATTAGGACATTATGGGCATATATATAATTTTCATATAATTATATAAGCAAAAACAGTATTGTATGCAGGCTCATGGAAATTATATATATGCTAGACACATCTCTCTATCTAGATATATATTATATAAGCAAAAGCAAGTTTTCATGAGGAGTTTTGTAAGAACTTCAAAATTTTATAATAAATTTATAATTTTATCAATTTAAAAAATAAATTTAAATAATATTAAGATTATAATTATTTTTTAATCCTAATATTATTTACACCGTGCCTTCTGCTGCTAATTGTTTGCTAGGCCAGAATATAATAATGCGTTGGCCTTATACTGAAGAAACCACGAGGCTAACCTATAATTTCCTGCTACTAAAAAGGTATTTCGTCTAAGAATCTAAATCTTAATTTTATTTGTTTAAAGGAAAAAAATATTTTGTTCAAAAAGACAAACTCAAATAAAGAAGTCATTTGCGCAAAAAAATAAAAATTATATTTTGCATCTTGTCAAAAAAGTTAAAAGTCGATTTTTTTGCCATCAAAAATCATTTAGAAAGGTAGCTAAAATCTACCTATAAAATTATAGTTATACTTTTCATGTTTATATTTGTGGACCAGGGCAAAATTTTCTCGTGTGGGTATTTTGGTCATTTAAATATAATGTGACAGTATAAACAAATATTAATAAAAAAAAAATTAAAAAGTAATTTTTTACTAACTTCTCAAATGACTTTTTTAAAAAATCAAAAAACTTGATTAAAAGTTCAAAGTTAAATTTTAACCATCTTCTCAAAGAATAAAGATTCATAGCTCGAATCTTTTGGCTCAAAAATGGCCCGAGTGCTATATACACCCCCCATATCTTGTACACCCCCTTTATACAACCTCTCTCAATTTTGGGTTTACCTTTTCATTTCGAATATAAAAAAATTGAAAAGAACAGAGTACAGAGAGAGAAGAGAGAAGAGAGAAGAGAAGAGGAAGAGAAGAAGAGAAGAGGAAGAAAAGAAGAGGTGGGAGAGAAGAAAGAAGAAAAAGAAGAGAAAGAAGATGCCGCCATCCTCTAGTGTATACACAGGTCTGTGTACACACAAATTTGTATCTCGTTCTCTGTATCCATCTCTGTGAATATGTGTGATGATGATGATCTATCACTCTTTCTATGTTAGGTGATTTGGATTTGATTTGTGTGTGATGATGATGATCTCTGTATCACTCTCTCTATGGCGGTGTTTGGCAAGCAGAGGTTCAGGCTATTATAGCCTCTTTTAGAAAATTAGCCCAAAAGCCAGCACTGTAGCAACCTTTTTACTGATTTTCAAAAAAAAAAAAAAATAGCCTCTGCTGCCGTGACAGTGTAGGGCCAGCCTACACTGTCAAAGTGTCAAACTTCTACATCACTGCTGAAATTACTTATTTACCCCTTGAAACCAATTTAAAAAAATATATTTTTAGAGATAAATTTGTCATTTTAAATTTAAACATCATTTCAACACACTTCCCAATACAACAACTCAACTAAAAATTTATCCCATCTTCCCAAACACAAAATTAAAATAGCCTACTACAAATAGCCTACTAAAATAGCCACTTCCCAAACGAGGCCTATGTGTGATTTTTGTTTGATTTTTGGTTGATCTTTGTTTTGATTTTTGGTTGATCTCAATCTCTCTATGTGATGATGATTTTTGTTTCATTCTTTGTTTTGATCTCTGTATGACTCTCTTTCTCTATGATGATGACCTTGAATAGTTGAGCATTTTCGGTTTGATTTTTGTTTGATTTTTATGATTCTCTCGCTCTGCTCCTTTCGTATTTCTTCTTTCTTCTTCTGTGAGTAACGGTACGAACAAAAAAAAAAAAGGCCAATATGACGTCGTTTTGAAATTTCGGGCCACTCAAGCCGTAGAAATTTCGAGCTACCAATCGGAACTGCTTTTCAAAACACTCAAAAACGACCAACATACCCTATATACAGTTCAACCCAAACAAAAGTGTTTTAAGAAGATGGTAAAAAGTTAACTTTTAGATTTTTTTTTTTTTTTTTTAACTTTTTTTGATTTTTTATGGAGTTCTTGATTGTTATTGTTGTTGTTGTTGATTGCACAAAATTGGCGACTTGTTATTTTTTATTGTTCTGTTGATGATGATTATGATAATGATGATACTTGATTAAAAAAACATTTGGAGCAGATAGGTTTAAAGGAATTTGTATTGGACCTGTTCAATTTGAACAAATAGATTTCAACAGATAGGGACATATTAGGACGGTTTTAAATCGATATACAGAGAAATCCACAGATTTTGAATAGATAAGGTTAAAAAAACTGAACAGATGGGAAAAAAGTTGAACAAATAATTAAGAAAACTCAATAAATAAATAAATAAAGTCAATTGATAAATTAATGAGTAAAATTGAAATAAAATATTCTTAAAAATAAATAAAAGAATTTCGAATCAAATTATTTCACAAATGGTATATCCCTCACTAATAAAAAAATATTTACCGGACCTATTATTTTACAATATATCCCTTAAGATTTGTAATTGCATAACAAATAAGTCTTTTTATTAATAAATTATCAAGTTAATTAACAGTTTTTAATGGTATTAAAATTTTATTTCAATTAATAATTTAGATAATTTTATTATTGTATAGGAAAACAGTTAGAAATATTATTTTTTTGGTTAATTCTATTAAATAAAAAAATTCTGATAAGGAGGTATTTGTAATTTTTTAAATTATAAGGAATATTTCATATTTTAAGAAAAACTTAGGGGGTATATTTGTAATTTATCCAAATTAAGTTATTATTATTTATTATACAATAAGCAAAACATTTACTAAAATTTGACAACTTGAGCTCGTTTGGAAAATTGAGATTTGGGATTTTTTGGTTAAAATAATTACAAAAAAATAAAATAGGTTTTTTAATTTAATAAGACAAAATATCACATTCAACCCATAATCATTATATTCTCTCTCACAAAAGTAAAAAAAATTCATCCCAAATGAGGTTTTTTAGTCCAGGCTGTGAAATGTTATCAATTTGTTTGCTTCAATTTTCAAAAATCACAAATCAGAAAATTATAATTTGAAGTATTTCATGTTATTTTTTGCACTGAATTATTTTAATTTTCTAAGCAATTTTTTTAAGTATGCACTTAACATAAAAACAGTGAAAAACTCTATTTGGTTTAATTTTGAAAACATGATTTCACTCTTATATTTCAATGTTTTGTTTAATTTAAATTTTAAAAAATTAATTTCAATGTTACATTTCAAAATTCATTTAAGAACGTTTGGCCGAGGGAACATTTTGTTTTGTTTAATTAGAAATTTTTTTTAAAAAAATTTTAAAATCACTTTCTCTCTTTTACACATCAATCAATCATTATTTTTCTCAATTATTTTTCTCTTACACATATCTATACAACTATAACAAATTATCAAATTATCTCAAATTCCTATACTGTAAAGCTATTTCTAAAATATATAACTAAATAAATTTAAAAAAAATTAAACTTTTTTTAAAATTTATCTCTCAAAATTAAACCAAAGACACCCTTGCATTTGAAAGTAAGGATATGCATTGGGAAAGCTGAAACCCAAAGTTCTGTTTATGTGATGATGGTGCACGGGAGGCGTACACGAAAGGACGAGTACTATTGGACCATTCCAATTCTGCCTGGCCTGAGTCTACCATTAATACAACACCAGAAGCGATTGGGACCTCGAATCCCCCTCCCCCGAATCCCCCTAATCGACGAAACGACGTCGTTTCGTCATCTGATTTTTTTTTTTTTTTTTTTAAATTAGAAAATCAGAAGAAGAAAGAAAGAAGAAGAGAAGAAGAAAGAAGAAGAAAGAGAGGCAGAGGCGAGAGGCGAAGTGAGGCGGATGAGGCGGGCGGCGACGATAGAGGCGAGAGGCGATGGCGGAGGGTCATGAGCCTTCTCCTCTCCCCTCTCTCTCTCTCGACGATCTCCCTCTCCTCTCCTCTCTTTTCTCTCTCTCTCTCTCTCTCGGGGGATTCGGGGGAGGAGGGATTCGAGGTGCAAAACATTTTTGATACAACACCAAAACTTTTTTGTGGTTTTTTTAGGTTTTTTAATTTTTTTTTTAAGAAAAAGAATGTAATAATTATGATTTAGATGTGATATTTTGTCTTATTAGATTAAAAAATCACCTTGCTTGGTTTCATTTTTCAAAAAATACTTTTGAAAAATTCTACTTCTTTATTTTCCGTATTTTTTATTTTTACTAAATTTTTTTAATATTTGAAATTATTTTTTTACTTTTTAGACACAGCTAACATTAATACACCTAAAAAGTAAAAAAATTGAAATTATTTTTTAAAAAAATTCACTAAATACCCAAAATACAAAAAAATAAAATAAAATACAAGAATTTATTATATTTTTTTATATTTTATGTATTTATTAATTTTTCAAAATATTTTTTTACAAATTTTTTAATTTTTAGATATATTTAAGTAAGGTGCATCTAAAAAGTAAAAAAAATATTTAAAATTTTAAAAATATTCACTAAAAACAAAAAAAATACGAAAACTAAAAAATTCAATTTTAAAAAAACTTAATCCAAAAAATTCTAACCAAACACACTGTATTTTATTTTTTGTGAATAAAATAGCCAAAAAAAAGTCCAAATTTAAGCTTCCCAAATGAAGCCTAAGAACCACTCTTATTATGTTTGGTTTAATTTTGAAATCACAATTAAAAAATAAAATTATATTTTAAGTTTATGAATTATTGAATCATGATTTTTTTAAAAAAATTTACTTAGTTATAAATTTTTGATATTTTTTTAAAAAAAATATTCAACCAAATATATAATCAAAAGTAATTTTAAGATATTAACTGAATGTTTTTTTAATATTTCAAATAAAAAATGTTTTTGAAATTTTTAATTTTTTAAAGAAAAAATTATTTTTTTTTCAATAATTATTTTTTAAATTGAATTTAAAAAAAAATTGGTTATGAACTTTAAATAGAATTTTCAATAGAGTTTTGAGTTGTGTGTTTGGTTATGAGTTATAAGTTTTTAAATTAAGTTTTGAAAATTCTTTTCAAAACTCGTAATCAAACAATTTTTTTCATTTCAAAACTCATTTTAAAAATTCAAAGCTCAATTTAAAATTTAATTCAAAACTTTTTTTAAAATTCATAACCAAATCCAATTTTGGAAAATTTACCCATAAGTCCTAGTTTTTGAAACGTTGAACCATTTAGTCCTAAAAGTTTTCTTATGCTCCATTTAGTCCCATTTTTACATCAGTATGATGTAAATGATGTAAATGATCTGATGTTTCATTCTATAATTTCAAAATTTATTGAAATCTGATGAACATTAGATGTTTTTCATCCTATATTTTCAAACATTATTGAAATTTGATGAACATTAGATGTTTGAAATCTAATGTTTGTAACATGACTCTGATGTTATTAACATTGTATCTGATGTTATTAACATTGTAATGGGACCTTTCAGTCTATAAGAAAACTTTTAGGACTAAACAGTGCATAAGTTATTAATTTGGGATTTATTGGTGCATCCCCCATTAATTTTTCATCTTTTCAAATCATAATTCAAAAATTCACAAATTCAAAATATAACTTAATTTTTAAATTATAATTTTAAAATGAAATTAAACATAACTGAAGACTCTGTTTAGTTTAACTCTAGAAACATAGGGTTGGTTTGGGGTGTTCTTAAAAAATATATTTTTTGTCTTTTTACGAAAAGATGTGCAGAAAAATAGAGAGGTGATGTGATGAAAAAAAGATAAAAAGATGGATTATATAAGTTATGCCAAATAAGGCCATAATTTCACCCTTGTGTTTCGATGTTTTATTTGATTTAAATTTTTCAAAATTAACTTTAAAGTTATATTTTAAAATTTATTTGAGAATATGTTTGACATATGTGGGAGAAGAGAGTTTTTGAAGTGATTGAGTACTTTTTGTCAACTGATCGGTCTGACATAGGAAATTACATCCCACAGGAAATTAATCACAAAAAATTGTTGAAAACTCTTTTCAAAATACACAATAAACTGTTATTTCAATTTCATTTGAAATTATTTCCAAACTTTTTTCAAAAGCCCATTAAAAAGGAAGGAATGAACTTATATGCAAAACTCGATTGTACGCTTACAAAATATATTCAAATAAATGTTAATATTGGACTTGACCAACTTTTTTTTTCGCAAAAAAAATAATGACAAATAAAAGCTTTTACATCCTTCAGTCATGCAAATATGTACGTCTATTTCATTAATGTAATAATTTTGTGAAATTCTGTTGTACAACAAATCTTTGCGGAACTCACAACCAAATTCTTTTCAAAATTTCATCTATAATAAATATTTTCAAATTTTTTTCAAAACTCCATTTCAAAAGCACCCATATACGTTATAAATGTTGTGGGGGCATATTTTTGAGTAGTCCACGTGGTTGAGGTTGTTAACCGAGGTGTCACGTGGGTGGACCATGGTACCGAGATATGGTGCGATAATATCGGAATCCAAGATATTTGGATAGAAGACTAGAGTCCTAGATGACATCAAACTACCTATTTGGATAAAGATGAGACTCTTGAGAAAGTTTATCTTAATCTGAATAACGTGAGTTGTGATAGATGTTATCCTTGTAAAGGATAGAGTCCCACAGAGTAAGATTTCTAGGGGAAGTTGGACACTGACTATTATAAAAGTGAGGAATCCCCGTGGATCTAAGGTATGCTTTATTTGAGAAACTTTTATGCCTTCATTGTTGAAGTTTAAGTACTTGTATTGATATCTGTGAGAGATAAGATTATTGACTTGATCGTCGGAGTACCCCGGGCGGACAAACCACCGCGGTATTCTCATCTTCTTGTTGGCAAGCGTTCGAGCTTAATCTATTCTGCTGTAACATGCCCGGGTACCACAAGACGTTAAGCGATTCGGACTCGAGATCTTTTGATCTCGTGTTTCACGATCGCAATGTGAAACGAGATGAGAGTCCAGATTGGCAACTTTTATTGAAAATCCATTTTATTGCAATTTTGTCAAAAATGGATCGTCATCGATCTCGAGTCGCCACCTAATATTTTGGGAAATTAGGAAACCCATGACTCGGTGCCAAGGCCACTGTTCGTCGTAACCAAGGATGCTTGGCTCGGAACCTTAGGTATGAGAGGGGAAGGTCAATAATGAGCACCCCCGCTCACCTGATCAAAAGATCGGCCTCTACTAAACCATGATATGACTTTTATTTTCTTTATATGTCCATGTTCTGATTATTTAATAAATCCTAAAATTTACTATGTGAAACATACAAGTATAGACTATGTCACCAATTTTGGAACAACTTGATTTCATGTAGTTTTTGAAAGAGTTTTGAAAATATACAACCCAAATAAATGGAGTTTACAAACATGAAAATCAACGTCATTCCAAATGATGCGACACAACCTCTATCCTCTGGCATTCATACAGTTATATCACATAAGCAAATAGCCACATGGTAGGATGCTTAAACATAGTAAGAAAAACACACACAAACGGGATGCTAAAGCATAAAACTTACATGTTTGACGACCATGAACAAGCTACAAAACAAAGTTAGTAAAACATGCATGATCTTATATACAAAATCCTAATGCAATTCACTCATGATATGCAACTAAAGATTCGCTTCTAAGATATGACATGTGAATCATCTCAAGAACATGAGGTAGCGCACATAATCATATAGGAATTGATTAAATCCACAAATGCAAACTTAGCGAATCAAGATGCATGAAACATGGATGCAAAGCATGAATATGGTAAAAATAAATGTGATGTTTATATACAAATAAGGAGAGCAAGTAGAAGAATGGGATAGAAAGAAGCCGATGGAGAATTATTACAACACTTGAAATAATAATTACAAATCAAAATAGAGAGGGATGGGTAGAATATTACATCAAAATAAAAACCTCATAAAACACTCAAAATAAAAAATAAATAAAGTAAAAACTTCGTGTTCTTTGGAACCGCCGCGTAAATGGGTCAACATTGGGAGATTACGCCATCTTGTTAGGAAGAAGCTAACCGACCGCCAAATAGGTCGGCCACCAACTAGGCCAAGCAAAACTGTCTTGTTGAAAACCAAGAAAAGGCACAAACAAAAAATATGTAGATGGCTCAACTAACCACTACCGGTTAGATTAAAAAATGAGAAAACAAATATAAAATAAAATAAAAAGTGCAAATTTACAACATAAACCTAAAACAATAAAACAAATATAAGATAGAACATGCAAGATTACAACAAAACTAATATGAGACTAATACAAAAAATAAAAATAAATATGAGGTAGAACATGTAAGAAAATGAAAGACTAAAAATTCACCTTCCAAAGAAAGATTGAACTTTTTGATTCCCAAACTTCCTCTTGATCACCCTCAAGTGTAGGAAGTGTGTTCTCAAATTCTCAATTCGAAATTATGGAGTTTATGGAGTTTATGGTATGGAAAGTGGCTAACTCTCTAGTTTTTCTCACTTTCAATCACTAAGCACTCTTCCTTATGATCAAGGCAATTGATCTTTGGCTATATCAGAATTTTTAGAGTGGTTTTGGTGTATGGAAATGAGGAATTTCAGTAGCTATGGAAGGTATGGGGTGTATATGGAAGATAGGAATATTTTTGGCTCAAAAACTCAATTTTTTTTCTCTTTTTTCACTCCTTTCTCACTCCTTTCTCTTCAATTTCGTGGTCCTCTTCCTTTCAACAATCAGATGTATACTTATAGGCTAAGCAAGTGGAGAAATGGTGGAGGATATGGTGGAAGACAAGATAGAGCATAAATGAAGGTAATGGAGCTAATGGAACACTAATGGAGCTAATGGGAGCAAAAATGGAGCATTATCTTCAATGGAGCAAACACTAGGTAATGGGGGATGAGTATACATGCATTGGAACATATTTGGGTCAGAAAAATGGATCAATGGGTTGTCCCAACCGAACCAAAACCAAGAAAAATGGGCTATTGTTGTTTTGGGCCGAGTCAACAAAAACTGCTTTTAAGTCCAATTTCAAATGGGCATATCTCCCCCATATGGACTTGGTTTTAGGTGGTTCTTGGGTCCAAATTGAAGCCCCAGAAGTCTACTTTCCAATGGTGGTGGCCTCACATTTAAATTCCAAGTGTACAAAGAGATATACCTAATTTAGTAAAGGCTGTCTCGGGCTGGGTCAACAAAATCTGCTTTGAATCTCAACTTCAAATAGGCATATCTCCCTTATTTGGACTTGGTCTAAGGTGGTTCTTGGGTCTAAATTGAAGCCCCAGAAGTCTACTTTCCAATGGTGGTGGCCTCACATTTAAATTCCAAGTGTACAAAGAGAAATGCCTAATTTAGTGAAGGCTGCTCATTTCCTTCTTAATGATTTGATACTCATTCTTTTCCTAAACCAGCTTTTCATCCCTCCTATTACCTTTAACACCACACCTATAAAGAAGATGTTTTTAAATATTTTTCAAAAAAAGTTCACCTCCCTTCCATTTATTTCCACTTTGTCCTTACTCGGTTTACTGAAAAGTGCAACATTTTAATCGAAATGGGAGCCTCGGACATTGTAGAAACATTAAAAAAAAAAAATTATATTTTCAAAAGAGGGTTTTAAGGTCTAAAATAGTTTGGCCAAAAAAATGGGTGAAGGTTGGGATTAAAACTTAAATTCCATCTTTCTTACTGAGAATTTTGTGAGAAACACATTCTAATTGTCATCATCGGGTAATCAAAAGAAAGCCCAAGTCTTAGGGCGGTCAAAATGGGGTGTCTCATTGCCCTCTTTGTGAACTCAAGGTGATTGCATGACGTGAGTGAGTGCCAAAGCCTAAAGACGACCCTTTTGACAAGGCCGTAAGACTTGGGCAAACAAACAAGATGTAATGCAAGTGGTTGAACCCAAAGGTTGCCTACGTATCCCTTTGCAAGGAATCAAACCAGCGTAGTTCAGGGGCAGAATGCAAGTGACATGCTCAAAATGCAGTTTGAAAGTTGGACTTACACGCTTCGCGAAGCCGGTTGTTTGAAAATTCATGATGTATGCAATGCAATGCAATGTCATGGAGTGCTGGCTATGTTTGCAACTTTCCCTATTCTCCAACAGGGTGACAGACTAGGTTGGTTCAGTTTCCAGAGTTGAGGCGCATACAAAGCTATCTCAACCTATGGGGCTGCCATACAGATTTCAAGCCGGGGATACACCCCTGGGTATTTAAACCAGACTTCAGTCTCGGAAATCCCGAACCTTTTGCGTTCTAGGCATCACCATTCGAACTCTAGTTTCCACCGTCTCAGTTGATCTCCTAGGAACTCATTACAAACATAGTCAATTGAAGTCGTTCGGGCACGACAAACACCAAAGGAATTGCACCTTTAGAGGATTTAAGGTCTCCTAGACCACGAAAAAGGGTTGCATCGCATACAAATGTGCATACCGCACAAATGAAAAGGGGGGTTGCATCGCATACAGATGTGCATACCGCACAAATGAAAGGGGTTGCATCGCATACACATGTGCATACCGCACAAATGAAAGGGGGTTGCATCGCATACAAATGTGCATACCGCACAAATGAAAGGTGTTGCATCGCATACACATGTGCATACCGCACAAGTGAAAGGGGTTGCATCGCATACACATGTACGTACCGCACAAGTGAAAGGAGGTTGCATCGCATACACATGTGCATACCGCACAAGTGAAAGGGGGTTGCATCGCATACACAAGTGCATACCGCACAAGTGAAAGGGGGTTGCATCGCATTCAAATGTGCATACCACACAAATGAGAAAGGGGGTTGCATCGCATTCAAATGTGCATACCACACAAATGAGAGGGGGGGTGCATCGCATTCAAATGTGCATACCACACAAATGAGAAGAGGGTTGCATCGCATTCAAATGTGCATACCACACAAATGAGAAGGGGGTTTTAGACACTGTAGGATTTAAGGTCTCCTAGACACCAAAGGATTTAAGGTCTCCTAGACCAATAGGATTTTAGGTCTCCTAGACACCAGTAGGATTTAAGGTCTCCTAGACACCAGTAGGATTTTAGGTCTCCTAGACACCAGAGGATTTAAGGTCTCCTAGATCAATAGGATTTAAGGTCTCCTAGACACCAGTAGGATTTAAGGTCTCCTAGACACTAGAGGATTTAAGGTCTCCTAGACCAATAGGATTTTAGGTCTCCTAGACACCAGTAGGATTTAAGGTCTCCTAGACACCAGTAGGATTTAAGGTCTCCTAGACCAGTAGGATTTTAGGTCTCCTAGACACCAGTAGGATTTAAGGTCTCCTAGACCAGTAGGATTTAAGGTCTCCTAGACACCGTAGGATTTAAGGTCTCCTAGACACCAGTAGGATTTAAGGTCTCCTAGACCAGTAGGATTTAAGGTCTCCTAGACACCAGATAGGATTTTAAGGTCTCCTAGACACCATATAGGATTTAAGGTCTCCTAGACACCAGATAGGATTTAAGGTCTCCTAGACACCAGATAGGATTTAAGGTCTCCTAGACACCATATAGAATTTAAGGTCTCCTAGACACCAGAGAGGAATTAAGGTCTCCTAGACACTATAGGATTTAAGGTCTTCTAGACACCAAATAGGATTTAAGGTCTCCTAGACACCAGATAGGATTTAAGGTCTCCTAGACACCATAGGATTTAAGGTCTCCTAGACACCAAATAGGATTTAAGGTCTCCTAGACACCAGATAGGATTTAAGGTCTCCTAGACACCATATAGGATTTAAGGTCTCCTAGACACCAGGACGATTGAATTTGATGCACAAAGCAGTGCGGTGCCCAAAGCAGGGCGATTGAATTTGATGCACAAAGCAGTGCGGTGCCCAAAGTAGGGCGATTGATTGGCGTAACCAATAGGCGTGTCTCAACATATTTTATACGAAGAGAGGGAAGGTTTTACCAGGGAGAAATACAATGGTATGACCAACAGACGTATCTCAACGTATTTTATACGAACAGAGGGAAGGTTTTAACCAAGGAGAATTACAATTGAGTCTTTGTAATCGGGGATGTCCTCCCCTGACTTCAATAAAATCAGTTTCTTTTTTTGCTCATCAATGGCGTGACTGGCATATTTGAGCTTGAAAACAATTTGTTTGATTGAATTTGAGAATGATTGAATTTTTGAAGTCTGAATTAGACAGTGACTCTTTACTGATCTGAATAAAAAATAACACTGACTCAACATGAGAAAAACGAAGCCAAAATAATCCAAACACACTTCTATATACGGACTGGTATAAATATACCGACTGGTATAAATATACTGACTGGTATGAAAACACACTAATATACATTGACGAGTTGACTCAGGCGGGGGAGAAGATAGAATCACTGACTCAACTATGCCCCTAATTCATTGCCTTGATTTTTTTTATTTTTTTATTTTTTTGATTTTTTTTCTTGATTTTTTTTGTAAAAATGTTTTGATCAACATGAGGATTAGATTAGCATACTTATTCCATTTTCTGTTTTGAAATCATGTAAGCTAAACTGTGAGCACTGAAAATTTTCCCTTTTCAAATCCAAAGAATGGTCCAAGTTTTGCAAAAATGGAACAATTTTCGAGAAAAATTAGTCAGCTTCATTCAAATTAATCAAAATCTATTTTTGCAAATGGTCACTACTCAACTAACATGGAATCAACTATTGGGGTGCATAGTCTCAAACCAGATAATCAAAGGTGATATCTGAACCAAGCCAACTGAACCGAGCCAAACCGAATCGAACCGAACTGAACCAAGTTAAATCAAACCAATTGAGCTGAGCAGAACGAAGATACACCAATCAAACACGGATAGGACAACCAAGTCGACTAAAGACACACCAAGCAAACATGGACAAGATGAATGAGTTGAAAAATTATTAGGGCCGAACTTCGAGATGAAGCTACCTACGTATCCCAAAGATAGGAATCAGGCCATCGTAGTTCGGACAAAGGTTTACTCGGGTATTGACACTCTCCTTTTACGCTCTAACTTTTGCCAAAGCCGCCCTTTCTGGTTTTCAACCTTGCGAGCTTTTCATTTTTTTCATTTTGTTCATTTCATTTTTTTTTTTGTTTCATTTTCATTTTTTCATCATTTTTTTTTTCATTTCTTTTGAGTTTCTATTTTTTTTTTAATTTTTCTGCTCTAATTTTTGCCTGAGTCGCCCTTCCGGGTTTTCAACCCAGCGAGCCTCTCAAGGGTTACTTTCATTTTAACTTGTCCATGTTGATTGGGGAATCTCTAAGCCAACTATAAGAAACTGCTACACTTGACCGGTGGATATGATGATGTAGGGACTAGGCTACTTGGGTCTGATTTTGCCTCTAGTGTTGCCCCTAGTGTAGTGGATAAGAACTCGACTGTCCTTCAATAATAAAATTCATTCTCTCAAATTCTGGGTTTGGCCTTTCTGGGCGGTCTTCATTGGGAAACGGTTCAGTTTTAACTCTTTGATCACATCCAACTTTTTGCCCCTAGTTCAAGGACTCCTTCAAATCTAAATCACATCTGACCTTCTTGCCCCTAGTCCAAGGGTTGTTTCCAATCTGAATCACAGGCGCTACATAGTTTTGGCTAAGGTTCACTCGGGTATTGACACTCTCCTTTTACACTCTAACTTTTGCCAAAGCCGCCCTTTCGGGTTTTCAACCTTGCGAGCTTTTCATTTTTTTTTTTTTTTTTTTTTTTTTGTGCTCTAACTTTTGCCTGGGTTGCCCTTCCGGGTTTTCGGCCCAGCGAGCCTCTCAAGGGTGGTACCTTATTGCCCCTAGTTCAAGGGTTGCCTCCATTTCAACTATGCAAGCCTCACACTTTTGCCCCTAGTTCAAGGGCTGCTTCAAACCAGAATCACATTCGACCTTATTGCCCCCTAGTTGACGAGTTGTCACCATTTGAATCACATCATTGCCCCTAGTTCAAGGGTTGTTTCCAATTTGGCTATGTAAGCCTTACACTTTGATTGATCATTGACTATTTTGAATCAAGGTTTGAAAGCTAAGGAGGTCGGACCACGAGTCAAGAGGGATCCTATGCTGTATAATCAATTCCAGGCCTGTCTTCGTAGGACCACGCAAAAACAGTTTTTTGAAATCTTTTCACAAAGTGACTAATCACTTGTACTCTTACGAAGATGAGATAGAACCAATTTGGACCAAGCCAGGATCCTTCTCAGTACCCACATTAACAAAAATGATTTTATTCATCAAAGGCTTAGCACACCTCTCTTCCTCTCAGTTGATCAAAATTTACAAATCCCGAGGAAATTCTTCCTCTTTGTTTGTTTTATTAGAGTTTTGGAAAAAGTTTTGAAAAACTTTGGTTAATGCAATGATTTAAAGGCACAGCGAAGTAGGCAGACTCTATGGCATTTTTTTTTTTTTTTGATTTTTTTTTTTTTTTTTTTTTGAAAAGAGACTATGACTCAGCAATGACAACAGACTCAAAAGGAAATGACAAAGAAGACCTAGACGGGACAGAAATGTCTAGGTTAGCACTCTCGAAATCAAAAGACTCTGACTCACTAGAATGACTCGGGTCTGATTCCAAAACTTGGTGGAATCAAACTAAGACTCAATACTCAATTCAGAACTCAAAACAAAACCATTCTCAAATTGCCAGTCAAAGTGTGGGCCATCGACAACATTCCAAATAAAGCCCGTGCAATCAACAGGTTGTCACTCCCCAATCACAGAGATGGTCGACTTTGTGGGATATCGACATTTTTTTTTTTTTTTTTTTTACAATTTTTTTTTTTTTTGATTTTAGGTTTTTGTTATTTTTTTGTTTTTGAAGTAATGGTGCTAAACTGAACAACCTAAACCACTCATTTGAATTTGAGAACCCCTGTATAGATCCAATACATTGCACATAACACATAGCAGGAAAGAGAACAAACACCCCTATGGAGGGTAGGGTTATCCTGTCCTAGCTTGAAATGATCTAGGGTTTCACTATTCAGACAAGTGGTATCACACATCCTAGAAATGAGAAAGCATCCTGTCCTAATTTGAAAGGTACTATAGCTCACTATATGTACAAGGTTAGCTCTATCCTAGGGGTTGAAGACAAGGTGACGTTACCAAAGAGTCCTTTGAGTCATAACCAATAAAGATCCCAGGAAATCAGAAGAGTCAAATAGCCTCTCTTCGGAGTCTGAGAACCTTAGATAGCAGAGCTACATAGCAAAGCTACCCTTTTGACAAATCTCAAAAGGTTACAACACAAGGCTTCTAAAGTAACGTAGAGATAGGTGCAGTGTCACAAAAAGTATGCCTGTGTTCCCACCAGTATCTGGGCAACATAGGAACTTTAAGTGCACCAATACATGCAATGCAATAAACATATAATTGAAAATAAAAGTCATATCATGGAGTTCGAGTCAAGGTTTCATAAATCCCCAGCAGAGTCGCCAGAAACTGTAACATGCCCGGGGGGTACCCGCGCGCATTAAACAGTTCGGACTCTCGAGATCTTTTTGATCTCAGGTTTCACGAGTGCAATGTGAAATGTAGATGAGAGTCCAGATTTGGCAACTTTTATTAAAAATCCATTTTATTGCAATTTTGTCAAAAATGGACTGCGTCATCAGATCTCAGAGTCGCCACCTAATATTTTGGGAAATTAGGAAACCCATGACTCGGTGCCAAGGCCACTGTTCGTCGTAACCAAGGATGCTTGGCTCGGAACCTTAGGTATGAGAGGGGAAGGTCAATAATGAGCACCCCCGCTCACCCGATCAAAAGATCGGCCTCTACTAAACCATGATATGACTTTTATTTTCTTTATATGTCCATGTTCTGATTATTTAATAAATCCTAAAATTTACTATGTGAAACATACAAGTATAGACTATGTCACCAATTTTGGAACAACTTGATTTCATGTAGTTTTTGAAAGAGTTTTGAAAATATACAACCCAAATAAATGGAGTTTACAAACATGAAAATCAACATCATTCCAAATGAAGCGACACAACCTCCATCCACTGGCATTCATACAGTTATATCACATAAGCAAATAGCCACATGGTAGGATGCTTAAACATAGTAAGAAAAACACACACAAACGGGATGCTAAAGCATAAAAACTTACATGTTTGACGACCCGCGAACAAGCTACAAAACAAAGTTAGTAAAACATGCATGATCTTATATACAAAATCCTAATGCAATTCACTCATGATATGCAACTAAAGATTCGGCTTCTAAGATATGACATGTGAATCATCTCAAGAACATGAGGTAGCGCACATAATCATATAGGAATTGATTAAATCCACAAATGCAAACTTAGCCGAATCAAGATGCATGAAACATGGATGCAAAGCATGAATATGGTAAAAAATAAATGTGATGTTTATATACAAATAAGGAGAGCAAGTAGAAGAATGGGATAGAAAGAAGCCGGGATGGAGAATTATTACAACACTTGAAATAATAATTACAAATCAAAATAGAGAGGGATGGGTAGAATATTACATCAAAATAAAAACCTCGCAAAACACTCAAAATAAAAAAATAAATAAAGTAAAAACTTCGTGTTCTTTGGAACCGCCGGCAGAAATGGGTCAACATTGGGAGATTACGCCATCTTGTTCGGAAGAAGCTAATCGACCGGCCAAATAGGTCGGCCAGCCAACTAGGCCAAGCAAAACATGTCTTGTTGCGAAACCAAGAAAAGGTACAAACAAAAAATATGTAGGTGGCTCAACTAACCACTACCGGTTAGATTAAAAAATGAGAAAACAAATATAAAATAAAATAAAAAGTGCAAATTTACAACATAAACCTAAAACAATAAAACAAATATAAGATAGAACATGCAAGATTACAACAAAACTAATATGAGACTAATACAAAAAATAAAAATAAATATGATGTAGAACATGCAAAATTACAACAAAACTAATATGAGACTAATACAAGAAAAAAATAAATATGAGGTAAAACATGCAAGATTACAACAAAACTAATATGAAATTAAAACATGCGAATAAAAAATAAATAAATAAATAAATAATTATAAGATAAACAAACCACTAGGATTATAACAACACACTATGAAATATAAAGTAAGAAAATAAATATGAGGTAAACAAACTACTTGGATTATAACAAAACACTATGAAATAAGAAGCAAGAAAATAAATATGAGATATAAAATATAAGAAAATGAAAGACTAAAAATTCACCTTCCAAAGAAAGATTGAACTTCTTGATTCCCAAACTTCCTCTTGATCATCCTCAAGTGTAGGAAGTGTGTTTTCAAATTCTCAATTCGAAATTATGGAGTTTATGGAGTTTATGGTATGGAAAGTGGCTAACTCTCTAGTTTTTCTCACTTTCAATCACTAAGCACTCTTCCTTATGATCAAGGCAATTAATCTTTGGCTATATCAGAATTTTTAGAGTGGTTTTGGTGTATGGAAATGAGGAATTTCAGTAGCTATGGAAGGTATGGGGTGTATATGGAAGATAGGAATATTTTTGGCTCAAAAACTCAATTTTTCTCTCTTTTTTCACTCCTTTCTCTTCAATTTCGTGGTCCTCTTCCTTTCAACAATCAGATGTATACTGATAGGCTAAGCAAGTGGAGAAATGGTGGAGGATATGGTGGAAGACAAGATAGAGCATAAATGAAGGTAATGGAGCTAATGGAACACTAATGGAGCTAATGGGAGCAAAAATGGAGCATTATCTTCAATGGAGCAAACACTAGGTAATGGGGGATGAGTATACATGCATTGGAACATATTTGGGTCAGAAAAATGGATCAATGGGTTGT
Source organism: Camellia lanceoleosa (assembly GCA_025200525.1). NCBI lineage: Eukaryota > Viridiplantae > Streptophyta > Magnoliopsida > Ericales > Theaceae > Camellia > Camellia lanceoleosa. Next base: position 544,599 of record JANUSC010000025.1, on the reverse strand, counting down.
CCCAACCGAACCAAAACCAAGAAAAATGGGCTATTGTTGTTTTGGGCCGAGTCAACAAAAACTGCTTTTAAGTCCAACTTCAAATGGGCATATCTCCCCCATATGGACTTGGTTTTAGGTGGTTCTTGGGTCCAAATTGAAGCCCCAGAAGTCTACTTTCCAATGGTGGTGGCCTCACATTTAAATTCCAAGTGTACAAAGAGATATACCTAATTTAGTAAAGGCTGTCTCGGGCTGGGTCAACAAAATCTGCTTTGAATCTCAACTTCAAATAGGCATATCTCCCTTATTTGGACTTGGTCTAAGGTGGTTCTTGGGTCTAAATTGAAGCCCCAGAAGTCTACTTTCCAATGGTGGTGGCCTCACATTTAAATTCCAAGTGTACAAAGAGAAATGCCTAATTTAGTGAAGGCTGCTCATTTCCTTCTTAATGATTTGATACTCATTCTTTTCCTAAACCAGTTTTCTTTCATCCCCTCCTATTTCCTTTAACTCCAAACCTATAAAGAAGATGTTTTTAAATATTTTTCAAAAAAAGTTCACCTCCCTTCCATTTATTTCCACTTTGTCCTTACTCGGTTTACTGAAAAGTGCAACATTTTAATCGAAATGGGAGCCTCGGACATTGTAGAAACATTAAAAAAAAAATTATATTTTCAAAAGAGGGTTTTAAGGTCTAAAATAGTTTGGCCAAAAAAATGGGTGAAGGTTGGGATTAAAACTTAAATTCCATCTTTCTTACTGAGAATTTTGTGAGAAACACATTCTAATTGTCATCATCGGGTAATCAAAAGAAAGCGCCCAAGTCTTAGGGCCGGTCAAAATGGGGTGTCTACATCTGCCGGTGCGCTCCAGCTAAGTTTCCCGTTTGGTTGTGTGGTCAGAAATCAACACCCACAATTTGGCGCTATCTGTAGGAACTTAGTTAGAATAGATGGCCATCATCGTGCAAGATCAACATTTCGGCAACGACGAGTTCAGTGAAGATGGAGAATGCGTCAACATTGACGGAATTAAGGCCCTTTCAGAAGGCATGAATGCAAAGATAAGGGCGTATGAGCACTCCCGAGGAGATGAAGACGCCCTTCAAGTAGACAAGATCTCGGCCTAGATGAGTAGGTCCGAGAAGACAAGAGTTCAGCCTAAGTGAGCAGATCCCAGATCTCAGATCCTAGAAGACAAGATCTCGGCCTAGATGATTAAGTCCGAAAAGACAAGAGCTCAGCTTAAGTGAGCAGATCCCGAATTCCAAATCCCGGATCCCAGATCCTAAAAGACAAGTTCTCGGCTTTGATGATTAAGTCCAAGAAGACAAGAGCTCAGCCTAAGTGAGCAGATCCCGAATTCCAGATCCCGAATTCCAGATCCCGGATCTCAGATCCTAGAAGACAAGATCTTGGCCTAGATGATTAAGTCTGAGAAGACAAGAGCTCAACCTAAGTGAGCAGATCCCGGATTCTAGATCCCGAATCCCAGATCCCAGAAGACAAGATCTCGGCCTAGATGATTAAGTCCGAGAACACAAAAGCTTAGCCTAAGTGAGCAGATCCCGAATTCCAGATCCCGGATCCCATATCCTAGAAGACAAGATCTTGGCCTAAATGATTAAGTCCGAGAAAACAAGAGCTCAGTCTAAGTGAGTAGATCTTGGATTCCAGATCTCGAATCCCAGATCCTAGAAGACAAGTTCTCGGCCTAGATGATTAAAGTCTGAGAAGACAAGAGCTTAACTTAAATGAGCAGATCCCAGATCCTAGATCCTAGAAGACAAGTTCTCGGCCTAGATGATTATGTCTGAAAAGACAAGAGCTCAGTCTAAGTGAGCAGATCCTGGATTCCAAATCTCGGATCCCAGATCCTAGAAGACAAGTTCTCGGCCTAGATGATTAGGTCTGAGAAGACAAGAGCTCAACTTAAGTGAGTAGATCCAAGATTTCAGATCCCAGATCTCAAAAGACAAGATCTCGACCTAGATGAATATGTTTGAAAAGACATGAGCTCAATCTAAATTAGCAGATTTCAGATCCCAGAAGACAAAAAAGAAGCATACAAGATCAGACTGAAGTTGGTTAGGTTCTGCCTGTCGACAGAAGGCCATATCTTGGATCTCATGTCTTCAACATATGGACTTGGCATTTTTGGCAAGCAAAGTAATTGGTCTTTTTATTAAGATCAACAAAAATATGAAGAATTCCAAGCATATATCATCTAGTTTCATCTATTGTAACCAATAAATGGATTATGGTCCCTAAGTTTTTTTCTGTAATAAAAACATGTTGCAATGTTCAACATGAAAAATTATGTGACAAATGATAGTAACATATAAAAGTGCAATGGATCTTGGAAAAATGTTTGTTTTGATTTAGATTTTGAAAAAGATTAAGAATTGCCACTTGGTTTTAGGGTAAATCAAGGAACCAAAATGTTTGACTCCAAAATAAGGCAGGGTCTAACTTCACTAAAGACTAGGTCTTTGAGGGCTAAGGTACAAGATGGGAAGCTGTGAGACATGTCTTGCCCAACCATGAGGTCGGCTTTTACTTATCAGTATTGGTTCGTAAATTAAATTTGTTAGCCCTTTGATTTGGGGGTTCAGATCTCCTGTCCCAAAAGCCTGTCCCAACTCCCTGTCCCTTAATTCTTGTGCTGACACGTGTCTAGTCTTAAAAATCAATTATAACTCCGTTAACCCTCTATTTTGTATGGCTTCTCTCTCCTCCCAACAAATATGACTCATCTAGACCTCAAAATAGGAACAGAATCAGACAGATCAACCATCTATCATCATCAAAGATTTCATGTTCTTGGCAATTTACGCATAAAATTTACAGATACCAGCAATCAAAAGTATTCAGAAGTAGTCGTTGGTATCATTCATGCCTACAAACTAGATGTATGAACAAAACCAGCAAGATGTAAAATAGAGAAATTTGTGAATTGGGCTTACCTTAATTATACAATCTCTATTCCTCGAAAAAAATTACACAATATCTCCCTTCAATTTATTGTTGTTATTATTATTATTTTTATTATTACAACAAACAGGTAGTTTATATGTGACATTATATATATGGTGTTGTTAATATTAAAAGATGAGAAAGAGTGTGGTTAGCCGCATCGTCTCCGTCATCGATGATTGGTAGCGGATCTCATAAAATTCGTAGCGCAACTGCGACAGTGAGCAGATCTGGTCGCCATTGGCATACTCCAACTAGGTAGATCGTACAATCAGCTCTATTGAACTTTGAGATGCTGCAGATCAGCCACTGTTAAACATTTACAGTGATTGGATCTTATTATGGCTCCTTTTTCGGGGCTGCGGAATAGCCACCTCGTGGCGATGATTCAGTCTGACCACGGTGATGAAGCCGAAACACAAATTAAGGTGCGCATCAAGGTGGCGAGGACAACTACGAAATCGGAAGGTAAGGGATATAGCAGATGAGTTGTGAATCGTGCAAGTGCAAAAGGGTGGGTTGACGGAGTTATAATTGATAGTAAAGAGTGAACACATGTCAGCATAAGGGGGTGGGGTCAGGGAATTGGGACAGGCTTTTGGAACAGGGGACCTGAAGCCTTGATTTGGAATGCATGAATGACAATTATGGAAAGCGATACATGCCACGACCCAAACCCGGCCCTATGGGTTTAGCACCGTAACTGGCCAGTAATCCGAGATTACCGAAGGGCTGCTTAACAGTAGAACAGTAAAAGCAGAGTTCAGGGCCTGGCGGAAGCCAATACAGTGATTAAGTAATGTCCATTGAGTTGTGATAGTCTGTATGTCAAAAACATTTTTCATACATTCACATATTCAAACAGTACAGTCTATACAATATTTACAGTCAAACTGTCTGAGGCTCTAACTTCCTACCACTTCTCAAAGCAACTACCGCCTGTACTTGCTCATGTTGCTTTCCATTCCCAACCGAACTCTCTGCCCCGTATTGTTCCTTAGGGTTGGCCACAGTTTGACTTGGTAATTTTCCCTCCTCTCTCCGATTCATGTTGTTAGCTATTTGACCCAATTGGGTCTCTATCTTGGCAATAGAGTGAGTGTGGGAGTGAACTATCGGTGCTAACCCCTTAAGTTCTGAGAGAACTTCCAACACCTGAGTCTCAAAGGCAGAGTTTCCCTGAGGAACAAGCGGGGGTTGTGGTTGCCGGTACGGTTGTGGGGGTCGATAAGGTTGCGGTGGTTGGTAGGATGATTGGTTGGCAAAATTATTGAAATTCTGCCTTGGTGGTGGAGGATTATAAGAAGTGCCTTGTGAAGGGGGTCTCCATGAGAAATTAGGGTGATTTCTCCATCCCAGATTATATGTGTTGGAGTATGGGTCATTACCCGAGTTAGAGAATCCTTGAGCCACATTCACATGCTCTTGGACTAACTCCGGAAATTGTGATGCCGAAGGGCACTCACTCAAGTCATGAGCAGTGCTCGCACATATAACACATGCCTCACGGAATTGAGGCTGATCTTGCTGGGTAGGGGCATGTCCCGTAGCTAATAAATGGTCTATCTTGCGGGATAGTGCCTCTACTTGTTGGGCTAAGTCCAAGTTTTGCCCGACCTCATAAATGCCCCTCTTTTCGGGGCTCCAACTACGGGTTGCCGGACTTGCCGGGCTGCGAAGGCATGGTGAAGGGAATTATCACTTAGGTTCTCAAACAATTGCCATGCCTCGGCATCATTTTTAGACATAAATGTCCCACCACAGGACGAATCCACCATTTGGCGGTGTGGCTCAGTTAAGCCATAATAAAATGTTTGAACAAGTTGCCAATCAGGCACTTGGTGGTGGGGACACTGTTGGAGAAGGTCTCTAAGTCTTTCCCACGTCTCATGGAATTGCTCGCCATCCATTTGAGCAAAGTTTGTGATGGCTCGCCTAAGTTGGTTGGTTTTACCTATGGGAAAGTACTTTTCCAAAAACCGTTGCTGTAATTGGTCCCAAGTTGTGATTGAATTAGCAGGTAAATAATTTAGCCAGTGTTTGGCTTTATCCTTTAACGAGAATGGAAACAATCGCAACATTAAGGCTTCATTTGTGAAATTCTAGATCCTCACTGTCGAGCAAATTTCCAGAAATTCATTCAAATGCTTATAAGGATCATCATGAGTTAGTCCATGGAATGATGGGAGTATTTGTATGGTGCTGGACTTAATCTCATAATGAGCAGCAGTGGTGTTGGGTAATTGGATGCATGATGGTGATGTGTATGCAGTGGATGTAAAATAATCCTTAAGTGTCCGGTTGGGCACATTCGGGACATTAGGATCTGCCATCTCTAATGGCTCAATGTATGGATATGAATATTCAAGCCTAGGAACACGGGCAGAAGTCCTAAGTCTCCTAAGGGTCTTTTCTAGTTCAAGGTCCAAACACCACAATTCAGGGCGACAACAACGACGCCCGTGCATACACTACCCACACACACACAATAAGTTCGACTCGGTGCACTAAGTTACGAAAGCAAAATACCAAAGGAAGAAATACTCACAGCGGTTTAACGAAAACGCTTTACTCGTCTTGCGGATGCTTGACGTGTAGACGTTGTCTCCAATTCCCAACTGAGTTTTGACTTTCGTTTTAGCATTTTGGTGCTTTGCTTGTGAGTGTTTGCTTCTGTTTACTCACTTTAGTGCTGCGATTTTTTTTTTAAAGCTCGGCTGTGCTCCGCTTGCACTTCAATGATAGCTCCAATTTCAACCGCTCTGCACACTTAGCAACACCAAAAGCATAAAATCCTAAACTAAAAATTAAAGTAAGAATGTAACTTTAAATTAACTAATTTCGCCAGAAGTCCCCGGCAACGGCGCCAAAATTTGATGGGTTGTTGAACACACCAAAATATAATACTAAACTATACCAAATTCTATCAGAATAATGGCAAGTCCAAGTATCGATCCACAGGGACTATTGTGAAATTAAAATAATTTAATTATTAAATTCCTAAATTAATTTTGATAAAAAGATTGAATGATCATAAACTAATTTAATAACGAATAAATTAAACTAAGGAATTAAATTATTAATAATAAATGAAATTGGTTTACTGAATTGGGGGAAAAACTAGGGCAAAGAATCCACCACTAGCCACGTAATTAGGGTTTCCAATTGAAATCAATTATCCTAGGGTTTGAACAGATTAATGCTTTGCAACTACAAGTTCAAAGCATTTAACAAGAAAATCATCACATTCAATGTACGGGCACGAACCATCTCAAGTAGTACGAACCGTTCACTCTAAACTAGGGTAGTGACACGACTCGTCCCTCGTAGTATGGTTCGTCTCATACCTTGAATGTGAAAGAATAGAAAACTCATGTATGGATAACACTCAACAATCACAGAAAGTTAAATATTTGAAAAGATAATGAAAATTATATATAAAGAATTTCTAAAACACCATACAATGGTTCAAACCTTTACATAATTGAGAATCAAAAGGAAAACAAAATAGTTACATGGCTAGGGTTTCATCAAAACCCTAGAAAAGGAGACTAGCCACTCATGGAAGAGTGGGAGGAGGTAGTTGGAGAAGATCCACCATTGGAGACATCTTTGAAGCTTTTAGTTCCTTCCTCTTCTTTCAAACCCTAGTCTCTCTCTTTAGGTCAAAATAGTTTAAGAACCCTAAAAAAGCCTTTTTCTTTTCTTTTTATACTTCTACTCACTTCCAAACAAGTTTAAAACATCAGTTTGACTTTTTCAGAAAAAGTCAACTCTGTCCAAATTTTGCCTTTTTGCCCATTTTATGCTCCGACGATGTATAACCTGATTGACATTCAACACACATAAAGTACACGGTTTGACCAGCAAGTGAAATTATATTTCATTTCTTACATTATTTTATATAATCACACTTCACAGGAAGAAAAACCTACACAATAATAATACTCTCGAGAAACTTTTAAAGTTTGGATTTACTGCTTGAGTTACTTTTTCAATTGTTGAACAGTAAGTTCTTTTATGTTCTGATATCATATTACAGATGATTAATCACTTCACTCTTGAGATGTATCACATTGAGATGTATCTATCGTTTTGATGTTTTCATTATTTTTTCTTTTTGGGTTTAGATGTTATTATGTAATTCATTCTTGGTTAGTCATTATTGAATTTCTTTTATATAGTTGATATTTTAATTTAATTAAGAATGTTTATTTTATTCTCTTATAATTATATATATATATATATATATATCATATAAAATCATTATATGATAATATAACTACAACTTATTTGTATTTAATTTTTTAGATAAATTTATATAAATTTTATTTCTACATATTTTTACTTTCCAAATGAGTATAAAAGAAAACTAAATAGTTATAATTACTTTTAATTTTATATTACTAATTCTTTTTCTAATTTAACTACTATTTTTAATATTAAAATAAGAATTTATTTTACTACTTTATAATTTAACATATATCATACAAAATTATTAGATAATAATTATACTTTTATAATACAATAGAACTAAAACTATTAAAATATATAAATAATTTAACTAAAATTAATATATATATATATATATATATGAGTATTCAAGTAACAATTTTATAGAACAATAATAATAATATTATCAAAATAAATAATTAAAATCGAAATTGAATTTAAATTTAAATTATTCTTTTATAACTCACTTTGTGCCATCAAATATTTTTTGAAAAAAAAAAAATAGTATGTGCATTGCACGGGTCAACTGCTAGTATATATTATTAAAACAATGTTTGCTCTCAATTTTTCGCTTTTCTATGTGGCACATTTCTCTTTTTTTATTAAAATGCCACATCAATATATCCTTTTATCAAAATTCTTTCTAAAATTTAATATTTAAAAGATTTGTACTTAATCTAAATTACCCATAAACAAAATCTAATAGAATTATACATACTAAAAGTACTTTACCAATTAATTTTATTATACTTTTTTTCACTTTTTCTTTATAAATAAAATATTATAATTATTTCCTATTTTTATGTCTATCTTATTTATAAGATTAATTATATTGAATTTCTTAAATAATTAGAATCACTTTTATTTTTGTAACAATTATTTCTAATATCAAGTTATAATTTAATATCATATAAATTTATTATATATTTATTTAAGTTACATTTTTGTAGCATGAAAGGTTAAAATTATTAAATAAATGTTTCTTTTATGGGAAATTGACCAATAAATCCCATATTTTGGACTTATAACATATATATTCCCATATTTTTTTTCTTGTGATCTATTTAGTCCTTTTGGATTTGTAAGGACTCATTTGTCCGCCACATTAGAGTGTCACATTTGAAAAATGTACACTAAAGAGTTTTTTAGTGTCACATCATATCTGCCACGTTAGAGAGTCACATTTGAAAAAAGTACATTAAAGAGTTTTTAATTTTTTTATAGTGTCACATTATAGCCGCCACGTTGGAGTGTCACATGTCACGTTTGGAAAAAGTACACTAAGAAATTTTAATTTTTTTAGAGAGTTACATCATACCCGCTACGTTATCACATTTGAAAAAAATACATTAAAGATTTTTTTTTTATTTTTTGAAGTGTCACATCATACCTGCTACGATATCACATTAGAAAAATTTATACTAAACAATTTTTATTTTTTTTGAATAAAAGTTTTGGAATGTCACATCATACCCGTCACGTTGTCACATTTAACAAAAGTACACTAAGAAGTTTTTAATTTTTTTTGAATGTCACATTAATACCTGTCACATTAATAAAACTGTATAGCTGCCCACCAAAACACTACCAAAATTAAAAATAAGGTCACCCGATAAGAAACTCTCCATTAATAGGACTTAACATATCAATAAAAAAAAACTTGGGACTAATTAGAGTACTTGTTTGTGGGATGAGATTTATTGGTAAGGAAAATGTTTGGTGGCCCGAATTTTTGTGACTCGAATGGCTCGAATATATCAAAACGACGTCGTTTTACACCCAAAACGACGTCGTTTTGGGTGTTTCGAGCCATTCGAGTTATGATTTTTCGGGCCACCTAACATTGTTGTATTGGTAAATATCCCTTCTTTTATTGTGTTATAATTTAAAATTATTATATATATTTATTTAATTTATATTTTTATAGTACGATAGAGCTAAAATTATTAAAATATTCACAAATAATTTATTTAAAATTATTGTGTGTTGATTGGAATACCACTTTTATAAAATGATAGGATTAAGATTATAGAAAATAAGTAAACAAAAACACTGTTTACCTTTAACGTTTTTTCTCTTATCTAGCACATCTCCCTTTTTTTCTTTTTCTTTTTTCTTTTATTAAAATTTCAGATCAATATATCCTTACTAAAATTCTTTATAAAATTTAATATTTAAAAGACTTGTACTTAATCTAAATTACCCATAAACAAAAAATAATAGAATTATACATACTAAAACTATTTTACCAATTAATTTTATTATACTTTTCTCATTTTTTAAAAAAATTAAATATTAAAAATATTTGTTTTCATAAAATTTATTATATATATATATTTATGTAAGTTATATTTTTATAACACGATAGAGATAAAATTATTAAAACACATATAAATAATTTATTTAAAATTAGTATATGCATTGATTTAAGTAACGTTTTTATAAAACAATAATTATTAAAATAAATAATTATAATCATTATTTAAATTTTAAATTTTAAATTACTACTTTTTTTTTCTAATCTAACAATTATTTTAAATATTTTACATACTCAAAAATATAAATAATTGAACTAAATTTTATGAATTTTTTTAAAAAAATAAATATGTTTAACCCATACATCACACAAATTAACTACTAGTTATTAAAATAAAACTTACAACAAACTTAAATATTAAAACCTAGCCGGCTTCTTCTTTCTCTCCGAAACTCTCCCTTTTAATAAGTGGCGTTTTGAGTATGGGTTGTTTTGGGAAGATGGTAAAAAGCTAGCTTTTGGCTTTTTATCAATTTTTTTGGCTTTTTGGGATGTGGTTTGGGAAGTTGGTAAAAAGCTGACTTTTTAGATTTTTTTTTAATATTTATTAAATCTGTCAAATCAGTGCAAAATGACGAAAATACCCTTGGCTTTTGGCTGCAATTACGGTTCTACCCTTCAGATGAAATGTGCAGTTTTGTGGCGGGGGGCACACGTTTGCAACCGTTTTTCTTCCGTTTTTAATTTTTTTTTTTTTTTTTATATATGCTACCATTTCTATAAATTTAATACTTTTAAGTATTACAAATGTATTATTCTCTTTTTTTTTTTTATTTCTTTTTGTTAAAACAAGTTTATTACTAAGTGTATTATTTAAAATTTATGCTATAATTTTCAATGTTTTTTTTTATGATTATAAGTTGATATTTTTATTATTATAAAATTTATTATTCTATATTTTTTTATGAATTTGTATATAAAATTTATTACTCTCTGCTTTTTGAATTTTTTTTATTATTATTACAAGTTTAATAGTAAAAGGAATATTTTTTGATACAAACAATTGCGAATTATTCAAACAAATACTTGTCAATTGACAAGACGCATGCTTTAGTTAATTCTTTGAAATTATTATGAGAGTTCGGTTAAATATTTTATGATTATTCTTGCATGACATATTTATTTACTTAATTTTGCCCAACGACTTACGCCTACATTCATTAATTTGCACATTACAAGTTCGTACATGCCGCTCAAAACCTCGCAACTTACCAACCGAACCGTACAATTTTCTTCACAATTTGAATAGGTTTACAAATTCATTTCATTTGCCATGACCTCGTAATGTGGCAACGGGATTTAGAACCCAAGTTCACGACGATGTCGCACTAATTCATTCCGTATTGATTTCCTGACTTCGTTCATATGTACGTCATCGTCGCCCTCTGGTTCGGCATCATCATCGTCAGCATGGCCGTCAACATTTGGCATGTCGTTGAATGTAAAATTCTCTGCATTGGCAACCTTGTTGAATGCTTCATCCTCGCTCGAGTTGCGGCGTATAAAATTATGTATCGCCATTGAAGCCCCAACCAATGGCACCTGCACTTTTCCAAAATCATATCGCGGCATGTTATGTAGGAATCCCCATCGCGCTTTCCAAACGCCGAACGTACGTTCAATTGCACTCCGTAACGAGGAGTGCACCGTGTTGAAAAGTTCGTTTGGATTTTTTGGCCGTCCGGTTGCGCGAAAAACTTCCTAGTGATATCGGCATCCCTTATACGGCGCCAAAAATCCTTTTTGGTTCTTGTATCCCGCGTCAACAAGGTAATATTTCCCTGCATGCATGTCGATTATTTGACATTACCATGGTGGTTAATTGGAAATATCAAATGCACACACCAACTACAAACAAAAATAAAAAAATGGTTCATCCTACCTTCCTTTGGCATGGGGAATTGTTTGGCTGGGTCCTGTGTAACTTCGTTAAAAACTCTACTGTCATGCATACTTCCCTCCCATCCGCAAGATATAAAAATAAAACACAAATCGAAATCACACGCTGCGAGTATGTTTTATGTGCCTTTTACGGCTAAAATATGGTGGCGCCTCCCGAGGAGAGAGATGTGCCTCCACGCAGGTGCCGCCAAGCCGCCAATCTGAAATTTGAAACATCATAACAACTAAAATAAAAATGGTACTACCCAAAATAAGTTTGCCTTACTTTCCGAAAGGGGCTACTACGCATAATAAAATGGGCCAAAATTAAAAACTCTCACTTTCAATGGGAAATATTTTCGTCGGGACTCCAAGCACGGATGTCTACTCATAGACCTTGTCGGTCGGCAAGGTACTCGCGTGAACAACTTCATCGCTTTAAGAACTCGCATTACATGACGCCGCATCGCTTTCCGAGTGTTGAAAACGGTATTCTATGTCCCAACTCGTGAAGCCCCGTAACACGAATATGAACATGCCGACACTCTCAACTACGTCTATACCATGAGGACGCTGTGGTACTGGAAGGCCGAAATCTTCAACTAATGTCTTGCACAACAACAAGAACACCTCATGTGACATTCGAAAATTTCGTTGAAATGCTTCATTCCTTCCTCCAAGCATCTCCTGCATCCACATACGCGTGAAACGGAGTGTGAAACGGATGTGTGAAACGGAGTCCTGTCAACATACGCGTACTCGCTGGCAACGCGAGCAATTTCCATCCAAATCATTGATGTCGTCGACTCCATTTCTCCGATCGTCTCTCGTATCCAAGCATTTATTTCGCCATTGCGTACGACTCCGGAGCTAGTACCCTCTTGTGCATCCATACACGTTGCACTATAAATGAAAGCAGAACTACGAGTTGTAACTTTTATTTGATAACATGAGTTGCACAACTCCAATATTTATAACACTCTTGCAGAGGCATGATCAATGAGCACGTAAGCACGAGAATACTGTGCGCATGTGATTGAGCACATGAACGTAGCCTACTGTTGCCTTGTGAATGCTACTACAAAGTCAGGTAACAAGCAAGTACGAATGCCATACTTCCATCTAACTTTAGCCTACTGTTGCCTTGTGAATGCTACTACAAAGGCAGGTAACAAGCAAGTACGAATGCCATGCTTCCATCTAACTTTAGCCTACTGTTGCCTTGTGACATCCACTTTTTGAATATAAACATGTGCACTGCTTTTTGAATCAAATCATGTACATGAAGAGCACTATAAAATGTGTTTGCATTTTTTATTTTCATTGACATGTGAGGAATTTTACTACCACTCTGAAATAATTTCAATTAATAACTGTACACAATAAATCAAATAAAGAAAAAGTAAATCATATAAATTGAAAATATGTAACTACTTTTCATCCCTTTTTTTTTTTGTTGGCATTAAATAAATAATAAGCACCCAATGGTTAACTAATTTGTTTATTTATTGAAATATACGTACCTTTCTGCCTATATTCAATAATGTGAATACAACGTCAATTAAATAATTTCAATTAGTTCGCATCATTTTCATCCTTTTTTGGTTATTTTTTCAAATTGATATTATTTTGTATCCAAAGATAAGTTCATACTATTTTGTATCCAAAGATAAATAATTTAATACTATTTTGTATCCAATCATAAATCAATGAACTTGATACTATAAAATAAATTAATACTGTAAACAAATTAATACTATACGAATAAAATCAATGAAATTGATACTATTTTGTAGCCAAAGATAAAAAAATTAATACTATAAATAAAAAAATTATTACTACAAATAAATTAATACTATACGTACGAAATTAATGAAATTCATACTATTTTGTATCCAAAGATAAAAAACCTGCAACGTCCAAATAGAAGTGTCCATAGAAGTCTACACAGAAATTAAAGAAATGCAAACTGTGTTGAGACTTCACCATCCCAAAAAAAAAAAAAACAAAAATAACAAGCACCATAAAAACACACATAACACACTACAGTACCATGATAAGCAAATACTAAAAGAACAAGCACCACGAAGGCCTAATCCAAGTGAACAGCACCACCACTCCCGAACAGCCGTGTCCCCCCTTGACCATCCCTGCCAATATTAAAGTGCGGTGCACGCTTCTCATAACCGCTTGACAATGCACTGGGAGGGCCATGATGATGTCCCGATTATCGGGTGAATCCATGATGCCGCATGCAAATGAGAACAACTGACCGCTGTCTCCAATCCAGCGTGCTCATAAGCCGTGCAAGACACTCCCCCACAGTGTTCTCACCTTTACCCGTGACAACATACTGCGTGATTTTCAGCTCCCTGCTTTGTTTGCTCACAACTTCAACAAGATTGTCCATGCTGCTAGCAACAGTACCAGGAGTTGACCGCTTGCGCCGTTTTGGATTGGCTGATCCGTCCACGGCTGACTGGGGGGGAGCATCCTCAAAAAGGCTACTGTCCACCACGTTCTCCCCGACAGTGTCATGGCCCGGCTGAGGTGGTGTGCCTGCACTCAGTGGTCCCATCCCGCTATCCACGTCCATGGCATTGGTCGCAGGAGTAGCATCATCTTGCACTTCTGTTGGAGTCCATGCATGTTTCCCAGTCGCAGCTGCACCAGAGTACACCCGCTCCATCAGGTCCACGTGCTCTAGTGGCTTAGTCCTGAATTTAGCACATCGGTTGTTCATCTGTGAATGAGAAAACACATATATTTAGTACAGCTTGAAATGTAATATAAAAATAATAAATGCAAGTCAACAAAATGGAAGTGTTGTGAAAACATACCGCTTGCATTTTCGCCCACCAATGGTCAAAAGTGATCAAGCCAGTCTCATGGTCATACCCAAGGCCTGTCAAGCCGTGGCTGGCATTCTCCAACTTCTTCCAGGCGACCCAATCTTTCTTCAAGTTGTCAAACTTGTTTTTCATTTGTTTGGCGGAATGTAGTAGGCCGATTTTCTCTAGAAACTTGTTTGCAACGTTCTTATACCCTGCCATGGACAACCCGCACGGTTGTCGATTACCACCTTCCATTTCAGCAATGATGAGTTGAAGAAACAACTTCGTATTGTCGCTGTCAAATTGGCATTTGTGGACTGGTTGGGTTGATTTCGCAGTGCGTTACCTCGACACTTTGAAGGCGTGACGGGTGATGTTCGGTTTGTTGCCATGAGTACTCCTGTCCTGGTTGTAACAAGTGCATTAGCAGAAATAAATTAAGTACAGTACATATTAGTTTGCATGGCCAAAAGTGAAATAAATGTGTAAACCCGATTACAACACATAAGTACGAGAACACTGTTCGAAAGCCAAAGTGCATATGTAGTACACGTTGGGGAAATCTTATGTAACAGTACATATTACTTTAACGGACACCAACGCATATAATCGTCTGTAAAATAACTACGCAGTTCATATCCATGTCAATACATCACATGCGAAACAACAAGACCAAAACAACAACACACAAAAAACCCACGACAGTCCTAAGCATACGTAGGCTCTGATCTATGCGCGCAACGTCTGCTCGTAACCCCTGATCTACATCATTATGTGGCTGGTCAGCACGCAAATTGGTGCTGTGAAACTCGTCACACCAACCAACCCACGACGCACATCTCTGCTCGAAAAAATTGCAGCACATAGTTAGCATGTATACTATATCAGACAACCACAAATGCACGACGACTTTTGTGACTTAAGTTAAGAGAGTGGCAACACAAACGCACCATAGGTCTAGGGCAAACGTAGAATGCACGACCAGGGTTCTTGGCGGATCTTGATATCTTTACAACGCAGTATCCAAACCCACAAGCACACATCCTTAGTGGCCAGGATGAAGTAGCACTTGACGTGGAGGACGCCATCTCAGATACTCGCTTGTTTTTTTTGTTGTAATGTTATAAATTGAACTAACACACCCATCGTCTTGGAATGAAAGACTAGAGTCAAACGAAGTTCATTTTCAAACTTAAGGCATAAATAGTTGAAGCTGAATGCACTTTGAATTTAGGATGGCAGTTGTAACAACGCCCGCGAGGGACCTCGCTACAGTTCGGACTCGATTTTGTTGCGGTTCTAAATCTTGAACCAAAGAGTCCAAATCCGGCAAATCGTTTTGAAGGAAAACAGATTTTTTGAAAGAAGTGCCAAACATGGATCGCTTTGCGATAACGTAGTCGCCACCTAAATATTTTTAAAATGGGAAATTTAGGAAACCCCGACTCGGTCGAAGGCCACGTGTCCGCTATTACCAAAGTTGGCTCGGGAACTTGGGTACGATTAGGAAGGTCACATCGTGAGCACCCCTCTCGCCGTCAAAGACCGCCTCTACTAACCATGATATCAATTTTTGAAAACATTGTGTGTTCTTATTCGATTATTAGCCTAGGATTACTATGTGATGCTCGCAAAGAAACAAGTATAGACGGGCCGTTCGAATGGAACAAAACATTTCATGTTTGTTTGTTTGAAAATGGTGTGATGGTGCTACTCGCAAGTAGGCTAAGATGCGGATTTGCCACCCTCAGGTGGGCTTAGAAAACATGATTTTGCCACTATCTAGTGGGCTTAAAACAAACAGTCAATGAATTGTCCCAATTCGGATAACTCAACCTTCACCCACAGGCATTCAAGGCAGTTATATCACATAAGCATTTAGCCTCATGGTAAGCATGCAATCATGGCAACACTCACACGCATGCAAGGATGCTAAAGCATAACAACTCACCAAGTACTCCAAGCCAAAACAGAAAACTGATTAGAAATCATGCATGATCCTAAATATACAGATTTGCCTAATGCGACACACGCAGAAATGCAAACTATAGCAGGCTCGGCTATTCTAAACATGACATGTGAAATGCTACAGCTATCATGTATTCAATTTGGAATTGAAATACAGATGCAGTTTGTATGATGCGCCGAGCCCGGTGCATGCAAAAACAGATGAATGATGCAAACATGCTGTCATACTGTATGCTAATTGAAATATGCCCTATATCTAACCATCGTAAGCAGGTAAATAAAAGGGAGAAAGAAATGGGGGTTGGAAGACATACATCACACTCACACACCCTTATTACAACATTGCCCTCGCGCAGAGGGTCCGAATAAATATACAGTCCGAATAAAAGAATAATACAGTCCGAATAAATATACAAATTCCTAATTTAATTGACAAATTAATTAATAAAAGCGGTAAAACTGGCGTGCGAGCCAGGGACTGCCTTGCTTCTGATAGATGCCGCCTGTTGGGCTGCCTGGCGCGGAAATCCACTGGGATGCCCCGATTAGCCTCTGTTGGCAATATTTCTTGAAATGCGCGTCCGACTCCGAAAGTTGCTAAACTCTGAATTTTGCTGCAACAGAGAGCAGGAAAAGGGCACAGCAGTGTATTTCACAAATATATGCATGCCTCGATCCTCGTGCCACCAATCACGCATATCGATGCATGATGGCCGAGGAGCCGAATTGCACAACTCAATATAGGATGAATTTATATGAGAACTTAACTCCATCATGGGTGATCCGGAGTGGCGATGACTTGGGAATTGAGACCCGTTCCGTCACTCGGAGTACGGAGCGTGCCTCGTTTCTCGTGCAATATGCATGATATGCATGGAATGCAACTAATATACAACCTAGCATGTGCAATGCTTATGAAAATGAGATGTCTCGAAATGCGTGTCCATAGGCACGCAAACCGAGGAATGCGGAATGACATGCGAAACGCAATTATGGGCTTATACTAACATGAGGGAGCCTCAGCCCCACTTACATAGGATGCCAGAATGATAAAAGGAGGTGCCTCAAAATGCGTATCCACTGGGCACGCGAACTGAGGCAATGATGTGAAATGCAAATCGGATAAAACGGAAGATGCCTCGAAGTGCGTGCCCACAAGCGCGCAAACCGAGGCGATGATGAAAGATGGAAATCGGATAAAACGCGTGCCTCACGCGCGCAATCTGAGGCGATGATGAAAGATGAAAATCGGATAAAATTGAAGTGCCTCGAAACGCGTGCCCACGGGCACGCAATCCGAGGCGATGATGAAAGATGAAAATCGGATACTACCGAAGTGCCTCGAACTGCGCGCCCACAGGCACGCAAACCGAGGCGATGATATGATGAGAAAATCGGATAAAACCGAAGTGCCTCGAAACGCGTGCCCACAGGCGCGCAAACCGAGGCGATGATAAAATGAGAAAATCGGATACTACCGAAGTGCCTCGAACTGCGCGCCCACAGGCACGCAAACCGAGGCGATGATGAAAGATGAAAATCGGATAAAACCGAAGTGCCTCGAACTGCGCGCCCACAGGCACGCAAACCGAGGCGATGATGAAAGATGAAAATCGAATAAAACCGGCAGCCAATCGCGCTACGTGCACGCAAAACCGAGGCGATGATAAATGAGAAAATCGATAAACCGGAAGTGCCAATCGAGCGCGCTACGTGCACGCAAACTGAGGCGATGATATGATGAGAAAATCAGATAAAACCGAAGTGCCTCGAAACGCGTGCCCACAGGCGCGCAAACCGAGGCGATGATAAAATGAGAAAATCGGATACTACCGAAGTGCCTCGAACTGCGCGCCCACAGGCACGCAAACCGAGGCGATGATGAAAGATGAAAATCGGATACAACCGAAGTGCTGAATCGCGCCTACGTGCACGCAAACCGAGGCGATAAAATAAGAAAATCGGATACACCGGCAAGTGCCAATCGCGCTACCACGTGCACGCAAAACCGAGGCGATGATGAAAGATGAAAATCGGATAAAACCGAAGTGCCTCGAACTGCGCGCCTACAGGCACGCAAACCGAGGCGATGATAAAATGCAATGAAATGGCACACGGAATGCCGCGATGGGCTTACACCAACATGGGAGAGCCTCAGCTCACTCACATAGGAGGCCGTCGGATAAAACGGGGGTGCCTCGAAGTGCGTGCCCACAGGCACGCAAACCGAGGCAATGCATTAAGGCATAAAATGATATGGGAAATGATATGCAAGCATGCAAACAAATTTCAGCCACTAAATAAAGGGGAAAACAGCCCCGAAATGGTGCGAAATGACAATCAACGCACGAAATCATCCCGAAATGCAATTCTAAGTGCCCGAAATGGCCTACAGCTATGCTATATATGCAAAATCGACACACGACAGCAAAAACAGTAGCAAGGCAGTCCCAAATATGGCATTTTTCAGTAACAAACATGGCCAAACAGCTAGCATAGGTAGGTCAACATTAGCATGCAAAAATAATGGCCAAGAAAGGGGTATTGAAGCAAGTAGCATATAGAAAATTCAAATGAAAAAACTTTCTTCTACAATACTGAAGAGGGCCCAAAAATAAGCATATATTAAGTTTATGGATGCCTCAAAATCAAAATGAAAACATGCTAATAATTCCATTCAAAATGGAGCTCAAAAGAGGTTATAACAAGAGACATGCAAATCATACACCAAACAACAAAACTTTCTTCATAAAACATGTAGAGGGGGTCAAAATAAGACCTATTTCAGTTCTGACCAAGAGCTAAAACCAAAAGCACAAAAGGCTACAAAACATGCAAGAATTAGGCCTAAAGTGGATTTCAAAGGGAGGTGGTATGTAGAATGGCCAAACAAAGTTGAGCCCTTCTACAATGTTGTAGAGGGGCTCAAAATAAGCACAAAACCAGTAGGGTTCGGAGCCCCAAAAACAAATGAAAATAGACTAAAAATAGCATGCAAGATTGTGACATACAAGCTAGGTATTGAAACAAGTGTATCATGGAGGCACCAAATGAAGTTGAGCCCTTATACAAAGTTGTAGAGGGGCTCAAAATAAGCCTAAAACCAGTAGGGGTCAAGGCCCAAAAACTGAAAGGAAATAGGGTAGAAATAGGAAGCAAAATTATGCTACAAAAAGAGATTTGGAGACTTACCCTTGAAGATTCGATTGTTGCTACCTCTTGGCCTGAATTTGGTGCTTCTTAGCCACTGGAGAACACTTCCTTGCTGCTGGAATGGTAGTGGGGATGGTGGAGCTAAGGGTTGATGAAGAGAAGAGCTAGAGACTTGAAGGTTTTTCTTGAGTTTTGGCTATGGAGATGGGAGCTTTTGGAGAAGGGTTCTTGAGAGCAATTTTTCTAACCTAGGCAAAGGAGTCAGCCCTTTTTAAATAAGGAAGAAAAAGTGTAAAAGGGGAGGGAGAAGCATCCAAGCTTTCCCTTCCAAAATATCCCCCGGATGGGGTGATATTTCAAAAAAATATCCTGACAACAGATCTTGAAATGAAAGAAGTCGGCCGGCCAGTAACTTTCAGGAGGTGGCCGGCCACCCCACCCGGTCGGCCACCACTCACCATGGCCCGGCCACCCCAAAAATGAACTCAAAATTGTCGGCCGACCACCATGCAAAGGGTGTCCTCCCATCTGTAGATCAAGGCCCCAAGGTCGAATCTGGAAACTCAAGGGAGCCACAACATAGAGCTTGAAGGAGAGCCTCAAAATGAAATGCACAATTTCGCCGACCATATACCCTTGGTGTCCTCCTCATGTGTGGAACAAGGTTCCAAGGTTGGAATTTGGCAACACTGAAGCAGGAGCCACAACATAGAGCTTGAAGGAGAGGCCCAAAAATGAACTTCCAATTTTCTGGCCGACCATGCTTGTTTAGGGTCCTCCCATGTCCCCTGATCACAGATATGTAGCTTTGGTTGGAAGAAAATACCCCCAGGGTGTTCAACATTGGCCCGGAAGTGAGAAAAACGGGCTCCGGAGGAGCGAAACTGGTTATCTGGGATAATTGCTGGCCTCCCACCCCCCAGTGATCTTCCTGGTGTTGAAACAGAGGTACCTGCCAAATTTGAACAAAAACTAATGAGAAATGAACACTCTGAGCCAAAACCGATCCCGAAAATGGGTCATGGTGCCTAAGTGGTGTACGGCAATAAGTGGGTATCTGCGACCCAGTGTCCCTGAATGACAAAAAGAGGTTCTCGCCAAAAATCGAGAAAACCGACATAAAATGAATGCTCGGGCCCAAACCGCGCACCGGTCCCGAAACCCACATAGCATCGAAAGGGGCATACGGCCACGAAGTGGCCATCAGAGGCCCCAGTGTTCCTCGAAACTATAAAACAGAGGTGCAAGCCAAAAACCGGAGAACTCGGAGATGGTTGGGCGGTCCCGAGCCGAGGCACACGGCCTGACGATCCCGAAAACCGGGAACCGGGCTCCGAAATGGGCAAAATGGCCTACGGCCACAAAAAGTAGCCCACGGCCACCGGGAGATAGTCTACAGGACCATTCCTCTCCCTCGGGGAAGAAAACAGAGAAAACCGAGTCTGGTTCGCAAACCGAGACAAGGCACAAAAGAGAGTTCGGAAGTCCGGAGGCAGGGCGCGCGGCCACGACTTTGAGACTTCTAAACGAGCACAGTATGCAACATCACCGAGCTCTCAAACGGTGACGTCTGAGTCTTAAGGTCAGTCAAAAATGGGGTGTCTCTGATTGCCCTCTTTGTAACTTCTAAGTCAAGAAGTGACGAGAGTGAATGTCAAAGCCCAGAGACGACCCATTTTTGACAAGGCCGAAGACTTAGACAATCATACAAGATAAACAGAGATGCGTGCCCGCAGGCAGGGGGGGCAAGAATGCAAATGATAGGCACGGAGCCAGGTGATTGTGCAAGTGCAACAAGCTGTAATGAAGCAAGTATTGACAAATAGATGCAACAGTTTTAAGCAAGAATGCAAAGCAACAACTACATTTCATGCAGTTAGGAATGCGGAGAATTATTCAATTCTCGTCGCGTCTCACACGGAGAAGATACGATACCTGCGCGATTCGTCTGGTCGCACCAGCCTCAAATGAACCGTACATACAATATCGTGCCTTCAAAAGAGAGAAATCCAACAAGAACAATATGCTAACAACATATATTCAAAGCGATTCCTGGGATTCGAAAAGTTTGACACACACAGTGTCGGTGAAAGGATGCACCACAACGCGAGAAAAGATAACGCGTGATAATGCATGTTCAAGCATAGAAGTATGGTACATCAAGGAAACACGCATGACAATGCAAAACATTGATGAGAATGCAACTTATGAGCCAAATAATGCAAAACGAACATAAGTGAGGGTGCCCGGTTTGTTGCGCAACAACAAGCTGAAAAACGCGCATTTGGCGACGGCAACTCGATCGCGGCCTCTGATTTACCTCCCGGAGAGGTCACAACATGTTTAAAAAGGATACACTCCGATTTTGATGAATAATGATGAGACACATGTCAATAATTGCAATTAAAATTTCAGCGGAGCAATTCGGCGCCAGAAAGTGCACTTTTCTTCAACTTTTTCGGGTCCCGGGAGCTCCGATTTTCCTCAAAATTTGCAGAGAGGTAGGGGAGGGAGTGAGGAACATGGTCGGCCAGCTCTCCTCCCTAGGAGAGGCCATCGGCCAGGGGGGAAAAAGGGGGTGGCCGGCCAGCCAGGTTAGGTGGCCGGCCGACCACTTGCTAAAAGCAGGGGCAAAATGGTCATTTTTCACATTTCTATATATATGCTTGCCCATTGCCTCCGAAATCACACCCCCAAGTGTGGAATTCTCTCCTCTTGCTCTCTAAGCCATTTTCTCTTTCAGATCTGCATTTTATACGCGTCCCTCGGTCTCCCACGCAAGTTGTTTTTGTGAAATCTTTCAGATTTAAGCACTTTGAAGCGACTAAATTTTGACTTCGGGGCTTCTCTTCTCATTTTCACCACTTGAGGTAATTTTGTTTCATTATTTGGAAAATTTTCCCGGGAGTTGACTTTTGGTTGACTTTTCATTTCCCGAGAGTTGACTTTTTGTTGACTTTTTCCAATTTTGGTCCATTTTGCTCATTTTTGCTCCTCTTTGCAGATTTCTCGATATGGCGGGTCATTTTCCATTCGGTGGAGGTCCTCCAGGTGCCGGGGATGATTTTGATCTCATGACACTGCCCCCGAGGGTCCGCCCTTTCATTCCCGATCGTTATGCTCCAATGGCATATAGGCTTCATGAGCCACTTTTCGTCATATTTCACCGAATTCAACGATCGAGCACCGGATCTTCTTCTACGAGCCGAGCAAAGACCTCTCCTACGATGCAGAGGTATTTCACTTTATTCTCTCAGATTTCGTGCATTTCATACTCCTGCCATGCTTAGACACACAGTTCAACTTACGACATGATACTTGCAGCCTGAGCATGTAACTTAAACACTTGAATTTCATGAACACCTGGCATATTTGAATAATTGTGAACGCACAGTGCACATTAGTTAGAAATTGAACATACAAATTTCAAACAAACATTGATTCACCAAGACACAACCCGAAGTTGAAAATGAGCACACAAAGACATCTTGACTAAGAGTAGAACACAGTCCCAAAACTCGATTTTCAACACGCAACCTCAAATTTTGAAGCGAACACACCCCAATCGATTGAGAGTAGAACACACATTCCCAAACTTGAAGCGAACACACACCAATCGATTAGAAGTAGAACACACAGCCCCAAACTTGAAGCGAACACACATTGATTTGAAGTAGAACACACATCCCCAAATTGAAGCGAACACACGTACCATCGATTAGAAGTAGAACACACAATCCCAAATTGAAGCGAACACAAATTTAATCGATTAGAAGTAGAACACACAATCCAAACTTGAAGCGAACACACAAATTTAATCGATTAGAAGTAGAACACACACCCAAACTTGAAGCGAACACACACTTAATCGATTAGAAGTAGAACACACTTCCCAAACTTGAAGCGAACACACGTCCCAAATTAAAGCGAACACTAATCGATTAGAAGCAGAACACACAAATTCCCAAATTAAAGCGAACACACATTAATCGATTAGAAGCAGAACACATTCCCCAAATTAAAGCGAACACACACTTAATCGATTTTACGAAACTTTGAACACGCAACCCAAATACCAAATTCAATTGAACACGCAGCCTATTTTCACTCCATTTGCACGCATTTCATTTTCACTTCATTTGCATTACGTACCATTTTCACTTCATTTGCCCACAGCTCATTTTCACTTCATTTGCACACAGCTCATTTTCACTTCATTTGCACACAGCTCATTTTCACTTCATTTGCACACAGCTCATTTTCACTTCATTTGCCCACAGCTCATTTTCACTTCATTTGCACACAGCTCATTTTCACTTCATTTGCACACAGCTCATTTTCACTTCATTTGCTGATCTATGCATTTATTCGAATGTGTTCACTCTCACAAGGCGAGGATATGGCTCCGCCGCTGAGGAGTGGTATTTTGAGCTCCTAAGTCGTCCGGGATTGGTTGACTTTGCAGATTCGGGCCATTCTCAGAGGGTTATCTCATTGCCTCATCAAGAGGGACTTTATTTGTCGCTTATGAGAGATGGGACACCACCAATTCTTTTCCATTTTTACGCTCTGGGGATATGACCATGACCCCGCTGGACTTTTGTCAGACTCACCTAGACGAGGCGGTGGGCCCATTCCCCACGACGAGGATATGGGTCATGGGAGGTCGCTGGATGCACCTATTGGGGCACACCACCAGAGACAGAGGTTCGGGAGGTCCGATACTCTGGTTTGCTTCCCATTTCCGGCCACAGATGGAGCTCGAGACTCTGAGGAGGCGGAGCAAGATGCCTGGTTTCTTATGTATCTCTTGGCACCACCTTGTTTGTCGACAGAGGGAACATGGTAGGATTATATCTCTGAGTGCTCGTAGACCTCTCACAGTCGGCCAAGATGATTAGGCTACTGGCCCTGCTACCTCAGATTGTTACATGAGCGCAGCCTGCACACCTAGGGGACTTACTCCTGACTCTGGAGAGCCCGGAGGTACATTCTCCCCTCTTGATTTACATTTTTGCTCCTTATTACTTGTTCATTGCACACACGGCAAGACTTTGCATTCTCAGATTCACATTCTACACTGCTTTTCTCAGCTATGGGTGTATGTGTATTTTCCCACATTGGCTCCGGAGATGGAGGTGGCAGGGCCTCCGACGACTCCGTATTCATTGATGTTTGAGGGTGAGCATCTACCGAGGCCTCGAGAGACTCTCTTCTCTCATGACAAGATTTTGACACTGTTCGGCGACAGAGGTATTTTAACTCTCGGCTCCTTTCATTTTCGTCTTTGATCCGTTATATATTCTCGATTGATTGATTTATGCACCGTTGTCCGCAGATCACTTGGCGTACTCGCGATCTTTGGCGATGATCTCGACAATCAGTTCCCCGGAGGGTCGACTAGTTCCCAGTACATATTCCTTCTCGAGGGACCGGCAGGCTTGGTTCTGGGGAACGTTTTCGGCCGATATGGGGGCACTCAGACCCTCTGCCAGGCTCCAGACACCATGCGGACTGCTGATAGATTATCCCCTGAGGAGGTCAGTAGTGCTATGCAGGGCAGTGATGCTTTATTGCATCTTCTTGAGGGGAACTACGCCACCTATCACCGCATATACCTGATGCCCTCCCTGACGGGAGTACGGGCTCCACCACGGAGGTCCACTGGCGCACCATCTTCGAGTCGCGCCCGTGCTACAGATGTCCCTTCTTCTAGCAGGGCCGGTAGATCTAGAGGTAGAGGCAGTTCGATTCCTCCGATCCCTCCGACTCTTGATCACCCTGGATGGCCAGAGATGCCGACTGAGTTGACGAGTTGGCAGTATGGGGCTACCTCCCCGATTCCGATCCCTATTCCGATGGAGCCTCCGATGCCGGGTCACAGATACGTCAGTGATCCTGACTCACCACCGGTATGTTCTACCATTTTTCATTTGTCACACAGACGTTTTGGCAGTTGCTTATTTATTGATGAGTTGAGCTTGTGTCTGCAGCCCCCTCGGGAGTACATAGACCAGATGCTCGGGGTGGTGGCCTCACTGGAGGGGATGGTCCTGCGCAGAGAGGCACAGATGTCCATCATGGGCTTCCAGGTACCCTTCATCTTTCTTGCATTTTATCATTCTGCAGCACTGATAGGTTGTGTAGAACACATCTGGCACACACCCCACTCACATACTGTATTTGCACCTGCTTTTCATGTTTGAACTGACGCATTGCACTTTTCATTTTCAGATGCCTCCCGTGTATGCTTCGACACGAGGTGGGCCTCCCGGGCCTTTTCAGAGGGGTCGAGGCGCTAGACCTGCTCGAGGTACAGGGACTCAAGGAGCTGGGCCATCCAGGCCTTACCGAGGAGCTCGAGGAGCAGGGTCGTCTCGCAGACGCAGGGCACCCATTGTCGAGGATGACGAGGAGGAGGTCGCAGATCATGTGTCAGAGGCATCTCCTGGCGAAGGAGGTTCCGGTCTTGGTTCCGGGAGCGGAGATGAGCCTGAGGGAGATCCGGAGGATGACAGCTCCGATCCGGATGGTGATGGTGATGCAGAGATTATCCCGCAGAAGAGGATGAGAGGGCCTCCACATGCTCGTTCGCGAGGACACTGATGTTATTTCCTGCTTTATTCTACTTTTTAGCTAGTAGTTTGTAGCACTTTGCACATTGTTAGGCAGTTTTAATTTTTGTAAAACTTGTACCTTTATTTTGTAAAACATGATGAGTGAAACAGCTTTTGAAAGGATGTTTGTATTTGAAATTCTTAGCATCGCATCGCATCATCTTGCACAAAATGGAATTGAATAAAAATGCGCTTCATGTATTTACCGGGTCAGGTAATGAACCGACGCAACAAATAAAAACAAATCGACTCATCTAAGAGATAACAGAATCTTAGCAAGTTTACAACTCGATAAACAAAATACAACAATGACAAGACTTGACAAAATTATGTAATCAAAAGGTAACAACTCAAAACACAAAATGCGATAGCTCGACAAAACTTACAACTCGATAAGCAAAACAACAACTCGATAAGCAAAACAAAACATACTTCAGACGGACAATCTGGATAACGGAATGTACCCGAAACCGAGAGAAATGGAGGCCTTCGACATTCCCGATGCATGCAAATGCTTCAAACTTTCTTCCGGCGGGCAAAATGGGACCCAATGCGAGGCCGAATGCATTTCGTATTTGAAGACGAAAAGGTGGCCGGCCTACTAGGATAGGTGGCCGGCCGGCCACCCCTCCCACAACCACCGAAATGTTGACAAGTGTCCCTTGAATAGTGTTTTGCCCCTCTATAAAAGCTCCACTCTTGGAACTTATTCATTTCATCACCTTTCCTCTCAAAATGGAAGCATTTCTCACCGAAAATCTTACGTCTTGGATTTCTTCTTTAGATGGCTCAGAGAAGTTGAATTTCCGGGGTTTCGGCTTGAATGCACTATTCACGCTAAGCCGGACTCCATCGATCTTCCTTTCCTCCATGCCGCGGCAAGGTTCTGGAACCCAGTGACACACGTCTTTAGCTTTGGCGGGCAAGAGGTATGTCCTACTTTTGAAGATTTTCAAATCCTGATGGAGTCCGAGCCAGGCGAAGAAATTTCGCCTCAATTTTTAGCTATGCCTGCACCTTAGGCGGATGTGCGGTCTTAATGCGCATGACGCTAGATCTCTGATTGGTGATGGAATGTTGGACATTCCGAGCCCGATGCATCGCTTCTCGATGCGTGATCGCAAAGAACCACTATCGCAAGGCTTCCGCAAAGACGCCCTCTGCTTATGCCTACTGTCTCATTTTCTGTTCGTCTCGGGCTCCGGAGGAGCGAGCGTCCGTTTGATTGAAGTCGCTCAAGGTTTGAGAGAAGGAAAGAGTTGTATTGCCATGACTCTGGCCGAGACACTAATGGGTCTAGATGCCTTCTACCGCCGGGAGACAACCAGGTTTACGGGGAGTCCACTACTGCTACAGGTAATGTTTCCCACCCATGCTCACATGTATATTGGCTCACATCATTCGGCCCTCGGGCTCGATTTTTCTCACAAAACCCTTATCTTACTTTTTTCTCATCGCACATCTCTCTATTCTTTATTCTCTCATTTTTCATCCCTCCCCAGATATGGTTGATGGATAAATTGCAAGTTGTGGACTCTTGTCCTGTTTATTCAGCTCGCGGCTACTTCTTTCGGCAACGCCTAGTGAATGCTCTTGATGAGAGTTGGTGGTTTGAATGGATGTGCAACCTGTCGGCAGATCGCATTGCTTGGCGTTGCCCTTGGCTCAATCTCCCGGCAATGAGCTATAGCATGTCACGGCAGGTCGGGATTCGACTGATTGGCTTGACTCACTGTGTATTCTACTTCCCTTTTCGCATTCTGCGCCAGTTTGGCCACGATCAATCTTGCCCACCAGAGGGACTAGAGTATCCGGCTACATTTCCAGTTCGAGGCGCACAGTTGGCTCGACAGGCCGCAGCATGGAGAGTTAGAGAGCTTCTGGCCCCTGCCCCTACTTTCAGTTGTACTTTGTCTGATGAGTGCTGGGATTGGCTCAATGAGGAGGCACAGGTTGGGCCTAGGTTGGCATCTGAGGCTTCAACAAGCTCTGGCAGGGGGCGCAGGGACACCTGACTGGACTATGCCCCAGATTTATTGCTTTATTAGTACTTTCAAGTTTTCTTTATGAATGTAATAAAAAGCAACTTCAATTGTATGTAAGAGCAAAAGAACTCTGTTTTGAAATCAATGAAATTGAAGGTTGTGGTACTGAAAATTCTCCACTTTTGGTCCAAACATAGTCTTAGTTGTGAAAAGATTACTTTGAGCAAAGTCAACTTTTATGAAAACTTTTCAAAACTATTTTCGATGTGGATCAGAACTGGACACGCCTGAGATCTGTCACTGAGATGCACAACTTCGAATCTTAGCAACTGGAAAGTTGCCCCTAGTCTGAACAGGTGCCTCGGCAAAGTGTGGCAACGGAAAGTTGCCCCTAGTCTGGAAGATGCCGCAACACTTCATGGCAACGGAAAGTTGCCCCTAGTTTGAATAGCACTGTACCGGAGATCACAATAAATGCTGATGAATAAAGATGACTGAGATGATCAGAGTGGACAAAGTTGATCGGGGAAAAGATTATGACTGAACTTCAGGATGAAGCTGCCTACGTATCCCAAAGATGGGAATCAAGTCTTACGTAGTTCAGGATTAAGGTACACTCGGGTATTTAACCTCTCCTTTTTATGCTCTAACTTTTGCCAAGGCGTATGTTGCAGGTTTTCGACCTCGCGAGCTTTGTTCTTCTTTCTTTTTCTTTTTTTTCTATTCTTTTCATTCCTTTTTTTTTTTCTTCTTTTTTTGCATTTTTCTTTTCTATTCTTTTTTGCATTTTTTGTATCTTTGCATTTTTCTTTTTGCATTTATATATATATATTTTTCTTGTCTCGCTCTAACTTTTGCCTGGGTCGCCCTTTCGGGTTTTCGGCCCAGCGAGCCTCTCAAAGGGTAAAAGTGTAACCAGTCCATGCCAAATGGTTCTGAGATTGAAGCCCTCTATATCCAGGAGAGTGGCTGTTATATTGACTTGCAGAAAGATCCACCTTTGGCTCTTCGAGCACATCAGATATTTTTTGCCCCTAGTTCGAGGGGTGCTTCTGCTCTAGCCTTGCAAGCTTCTTCTGATGAGGTCTAACCTTCTTGATCTGACTTTGGTGCCTCTTGTTCGAGGGCTGCTTCAAATCTGGCCACACAGGTCTTACATTGTGGTCAACCGTTGAACCTTCTGAATTCAAGCTCAAGGTTCGGAAGCAAAGGGGTTGAGTCTCGAGGCTGAGAGTGATCCTAAGCTGCACAATCTCAAGAGCGATTCCACACATGTCTTCGCAGGACCGCGCAAAACATTTTTTGAAAGTTTTTTAAGAAAGCGACAAATAGCTCGTGCTGAAGACAGTGTGGAACCAATCTGGATCAAGCTAGGGTCCTTCTCAGTACTCACACTAACAAGCATGATTTCAATCATTAAGGGCTTAGCACGCCTCTCTTTTTCTCAGTTTGATCAAAGTTTTGCAAATCCCGAGGAATTCCTTCCTCTTTGTTTTTCACCGCAGTGTTCAAAAAGTTTTGAAAAACTCAGGTCATTACAATGACTTCAAGGCACAAGAGAGGTGTGGAATGCCTCGCCATTTCATTCAAATCCGACAACTAGCACACGCGTATGAATGCGAGAGCATGGAAATTACTGCTGTTTCATTCAAAGTCTGGCGGCATAACTGGCTCCCTAGCAGAAACAGACTCAAAACAAAGCAAAAGGACAAACAGAAAACAAAACAGTGATGTCCGAGGTAACACCCCCCACGGAATCATCTGACTCCTATACAACAGGACTGACTCGACACAACAAGACAGACCCAAAATAAAAGAGACTGACTCAAAACAAAAGGACAGACTCAAAACAAAGTAGCAAAAACTGACCCAATACCCAAGTCAGAAAGCACAAAAACTGGTATTTGCACATTGCTCAGAACAGTGCGTGCCATTCCCACGTCTGGAGTAATCTGAGTGCCATCCGCAGGTGGTTCATCTCCCTGATCACATCACATTATCCCCCAAGTTCACCGATCCAGTGCCAATAGACTTTATAGGACCTGGTACGGGGATGACTCTGTTGTCAATCAGATTTTGTATCTCATGGCGAAGACGAAAGCACATGTCAGTGTCATGGCCAGCTCGCTGATGGAAGGCACAGTAGTCAGCTGGGTTATGTGAGGGAGGGGGTTTCTTTGGTAATGGTTGTGGCTCTTGTGGCTTCAGATACCCCTTTTTGATCAGGGCCCTCAAGGCCGTTGACAGAGACATGTACAGCGGGGTAAACACCCTTTGGCCCTGAGGTGGGTATTTGGCCGTTTGTGAGCTGGTTTTGGATGCACCGGTGAATGGGGTGGTCATTTTTTGTGTTGTGGTGGTAACCATGCCCACGTCTGAAGTTATAGCAGCTGTGTCACCACTGGTGGTCGCATTTGAACTGTGGGTAAATGCCCTCTTAGGCTGTTCCTTCTCCTGGTCAATAAGGCCCTGCTTCATAGCGTCCTCAATCTGTACCCCCATTTCGTGTAGGTCCGCGAAGGTAGGAAAGGGTAAGACTATCATTTTTTGCATCATACTGGGCTGGAGGTTGCGCACAACTATCCTTATCTGGTCTTTGTCAGAAGGCCTTGTAGTCATCATTGAGGCCTTTGATCTCCATCTCATCACGAACTCTGAGAAACTCTCGTTTGGTTCTTGGTGAGTGGCTTCGAGATCACGAGTTGTGACCTCGACCTGTGTGTTGTAGGAGTATTGAGCAATAAAGGCCTCAGCCAGCTCTTCCCAGTTCCGTTTCACAGGGTCCTTCAATTTTGCATGCCAGATTGCGGCTATCCCAGACATGGTTCGGCCAAAGAGAGACAACTTCTGAGCTGTGGTCAAACCCATTGGCTTCAAGATATTGGAAAATAGGTGGAGGTGCACCCTTGGGTCCCCAGAGCCGTCAAAGCGATCGATAGGTGGCATTTTAAACTGCTTCGGCAAGGTAACTGCAGATTCAATATACCCGTCCTCTAAATCCGGGATGAGGTTTACCTCGTGTTCGTCTGAACAACTCCTCCAATTTATTGACCTTAAGTGCAGTTGGGTCAACCTTAAACTCACAGGGCGTGTCCACTGGATTAGCCGGTGCATTAGACAACTGAGGTGGGATTGGCAGTGGGGCTAGCCCTGTCGGAACATCCGTACTTTCTTGGACGTGAGCTGCCTCTCTGGGTATTGGAACCATAGGTGGGGGTGGAGCTGCGCGGCGACGCCCATCTTGTTAGGGTTGCTTGTTCTTTGAAGCTTGGTGAGTAAGCCCGCTTGTTGAGCCAAAACCTCCGCTTGGCGGGTGGTAAACTCTGCCCGACGAAGCAAAGATCTCGTTGCATGGCTCGCATGGCCTCTTGAGTTGACGATCTCCTCCTGCATATTAATCAAAGTCATGGATCGAACAGAGGTGATGTGGATCGGTGACTAACGGATCGGATGAACCGGTGAGTCCTGATTGGCCTTTCTTTGTCTTGCCTCAGCGGAAGAACACTAGTTTCCCTTGAATCAAATCTCTGACCTCACAAGGTCTATCAGCACTAGTCCAATGTACCTGGGGGATAGTGGAGCCTTCTGGAGCTATGGTTCCAGGACTACCCTAGCAAAAGAGAAAACGGACAAAGATCTCAAATTTCAACTTTACCGTAATGTATACGAACATAGTAGGATGATCAGTGACCTCTCAATTTCGCCCAAAATTTCAGTAAACTATTACCCTCAGGTAAACTGAATCCCAAAATTTTGAACTGGTGCCCGCAGGCCTGATGCCCAAAATACTGAATTGGTACCCGCATGCCTGATGCCCAAACTTGTAAACTGATACATGCATTCCCTGTAGAGACGCACTCTAACAAGCACATAACAGATAAGTGAGAGCCAAAACACCCCTATGTTGGGGTAAGGTTTCCCTGTCCTATTTCGTCAGGAACTAGGGGTTTCACTACGCACACAGCGGCTTCAAACAACCTATAAACGGGTAAGCAACCTGTCCTAGTTTGGAATGGTCACTATGGATCCGAATATGCACTAGGTCGAATGGTCAAAAAGGGTGCCCCGGTAAAACCGGGGTTTGTGTTCCCATCTTTGTCGAGCCGATCGGCCTTTTACGGACATGACTTGACAAGACAAGCCTCCTAAGAAATCGTTCGAATGGCATATGGCAAACACGGTGTCCTAGGCGCCCAATGCAAATGCAATGCAAAGAAACACACAAGTGTAGTAAAAAAGATATCATGAGTTCGAGTCAAGTTTTCTAAATCCCAGAGTCGCCAGAATCAGAATAACGCCTGAAGGACCTCGCTATTCGACTCGATTTTGTTGCGGTTCTAAATCTTGAACCAAAGAGTCCAAATCCGCAAATCGCTTTTGAAGGAAAGCAGATTTTTGAAAGAAGTGCCAAACATGGATCTTTGCGGATAATGTAGTCGCCACCTAAATATTTTTTAAAATGGGAAATTTAGGAAACCCGACTCGGTCTTAAAAGGCCACGTGTCCGTCATTACCAAAGTTGGCTCGGGAACTTGGGTACGATTAGGGAAGGTCACATCGTGAGCACCCCCTCTCGCCCGGTCAAAGACCGGCCTATACTAACCATGATATCAATTTTTGAAAACATTGTGTGTTCTTATTCCGATTATTAGCCTAGGATTACTATGTGATGCTCGCAGCAAACAAGTATAGACTGGGCCGTCTGAATTGGAACAAAACATTTCATGTTTGTTTGTTTGAAAATGGTTTGATGGTGCTACTCGCAAGTAGGCTAAGATGCGGATTTGCCACCCTCGGGTGGGCTTAGAAAACATGATTTTGCCACTATCTAGTGGGCTTAAAACAAACAGTCAATGAATTGTCCCAATTCGGATAACTCAACCTTCACCCACAGGCATTCAAGGCAGTTATATCACATAAGCATTTAGCCTCATGGTAAGCATGCAATCATGGCAACACTCACACGCATGCAAGGATGCTAAAGCATAACAACTCACCAAGTACTCCAAGCCAAAACAGAAAACTGATTAGAAATCATGCATGATCCTAAATATACAGATTTGCCTAATGCGACACACGCAGAAATGCAAACTATAGCAGGCTCGGCTATTCTAAACATGACATGTGAAATGCTACAGCTATCATGTATTCAATTTGGAATTGAAATACAGATGCAGTTTGTATGATGCGCCGAGCCCGGTGCATGCAAAAACAGATGAATGATGCAAACATGCTGTCATACTGTATGCTAATTGAAATATGCCCTATATCTAACCATCGTAAGGTGTAAATAAAAGGGAGAAAGAAATGGGGTTGGTTGGAAGACATACATCACACTCACACACCCTTATTACAACATTGCCCTCAAGCAGAGGGTCGAATAAATATCTGATCAGAATAAAAGAATAATACAGTCCGAATAAATATACAAATTCCTAATTTAATTGACAAATTAATTAATAAAAGCGTAAATCGGCGGCGAGCGTGGATCGCTTTGCTTCGATAGATGCCGCTTTGTTGGGTCAGCTTCAGGCGGAAATCCACTGGGATGCCCCGATTAGCCTCTGTTGGCAATATTTCTTGAAATGCGCGTCCGACTCCGAAAGTTGCTAAACTCTGAATTTTGCTGCAACAGAGAGCAGGAAAAGGGCACAGCAGTGTATTTCACAAATATATGCATGCCTCGATCCTCGTGCCACCAATCACGCATATCGATGCATGATGGCCGAGGAGCCGAATTGCACAACTCAATATAGGATGAATTTATATGAGAACTTAACTCCATCATGGGTGATCCGGAGTGGCGATGACTTGGGAATTGAGACCCGTTCCGTCACTCGGAGTACGGAGCGTGCCTCGTTTCTCGTGCAATATGCATGATATGCATGGAATGCAACTAATATACAACCTAGCATGTGCAATGCTTATGAAAATGAGATGTCTCGAAATGCGTGCCCATAGGCACGCAAACCGAGGAATGCGGAATGACATGCGAAATGCAATGATGGGCTTATACCAACATGAGGGAGCCTCAGCCCCACTTACATAGGATGCCAGAATGATAAAAGGAGGTGCCTCAAAATGCGTGTCCACTGGGCACGCGAACTGAGGCAATGATGTGAAATGCAAATCGGATAAAACGGAAGATGCCTCGAAGTGCGTGCCCACAAGCGCGCAAACCGAGGCGATGATGAAAGATGGAAATCGGATAAAACCGGAGTGCCTCGAAACGCGTGCCCACGGGCGCGCAATCTGAGGCGATGATGAAAGATGAAAATCGGATAAAACCGAAGTGCCTCGAAACGCGTGCCCACGGGCACGCAATCCGAGGCGATGATGAAAGATGAAAATCGGATACTACCGAAGTGTCTCGAACTGCGCGCCCACAGGCACGCAAACCGAGGCGATGATATGATAAGAAAATCGGATAAAACCGAAGTGCCTCGAAACGCGTGCCCACAGGCGCGCAAACCGAGGCGATGATAAAATGAGAAAATCGGATACTACCGAAGTGCCTCGAACTGCGCGCCCACAGGCACGCAAACCGAGGCGATGATGAAAGATGAAAATCGGATAAAACCGAAGTGCCTCGAACTGCGCGCCCACAGGCACGCAAACCGAGGCGATGATGAAAGATGAAAATCGGATAAAACCGAAGTGCCTCGAACTGCGCGCCCACAGGCACGCAAACCGAGGCGATGATAAAATGAGAAAATCGGATACAACCGAAGTGCCTCGAACTGCGCGCCCACAGGCACGCAAACCGAGGCGATGATATGATGAGAAAATCAGATAAAACCGGCAGCCAAACGCGTGCCTACAAAGCGCGCAAACCGAGGTGATGATAAAATGAGAAAATCGATACTACCGGCAGCCAATCGCGCCCACGTGCACGCAAACCGAGGCGGCGATGATGAAAGATGAAAATCGGATAAATCGGCAGTGCCAATCGCGCCTACGTGCACGCAAACCGAGGCGGCGATGATAAATGAGAAAAATCGGATACTGGCAGCCGAATCGCGCGCCTACGTGCACGCAAATCGAGGCGATAAAATGAGAAAATCGGAGCCGAATCGCGCCACAGCACGCAAACCGAGGCGATGATGAAAGATAAAAATTGGATAAAACCGAAGTGCCTCGAACTGCGCGCCCACAGGCACGCAAACCGAGGCGATGATAAAATGCAATGAAATGGCACACGGAATGCCGCTATGGGCTTACACCAACATGGGAGAGCCTCAGCTCACTCACATAGGAGGCCGTCGGATAAAACGGTGGTGCCTCGAAGTGCGTGCCCACAGGCACGCAAACCGAGGCAATGCATTAAGGTAGAAAATGATATGGGAAATGATATGCAAGCATGCAAACAAATTTCAGCCACTAAAGAAAGGGGAAAACAGCCCCGAAATGGTGCGAAATGACAATCAACGCACGAAATCATCCCGAAATGCAATTCTAAGTGCCCGAAATG
Organism: Camellia lanceoleosa; assembly: GCA_025200525.1. NCBI lineage: Eukaryota > Viridiplantae > Streptophyta > Magnoliopsida > Ericales > Theaceae > Camellia > Camellia lanceoleosa. The sequence continues at coordinate 509,183 of JANUSC010000025.1, read as the reverse complement.
GCCTACAGCTATGCTATATATGCAAAATCGACACACGACAGCAAAAACAGTAGCAAGGCAGTCCCAAATATGGCATTTTTCAGTAACAAACATGGCCAAACAGCTAGCATAGGTAGGTCAACATTAGCATGCAAAAATAATGGCCAAGAAAGGGGTATTGAAGCAAGTAGCATATAGAAAATTCAAATGAAAAAACTTTCTTCTACAATACTGAAGAGGGCCCAAAAATAAGCATATATTAAGTTTATGGATGCCTCAAAATCAAAATGAAAACATGCTAATAATTCCATTCAAAATGGAGCTCAAAAGAGGTTATAACAAGAGACATGCAAAGAATACACCAAACAACAAAACTTTCTTCATGAAACATGTAGAGGGGGTCAAAATAAGACCCCTTTCAGTTCTGACCAAGAGCTAAAACCAAAAGCACAAAAGGCTACAAAACATGCAAGAATTAGGCCTAAAGTGGATTTCAAAGGGAGGTGGTATGTAGAATGGCCAAACAAAGTTGAGCCCTTCTACAATGTTGTAGAGGGGCTCAAAATAAGCACAAAACCAGTAGGGTTCGGAGCCCCAAAAACAAATGAAAATAGACTAAAAATAGCATGCAAGATTGTGACATACAAGCTAGGTATTGAAACAAGTGTATCATGGAGGCACCAAATGAAGTTGAGCCCTTATACAAAGTTGTAGAGAGGCTCAAAATAAGCCTAAAACCAGTAGGCGTCAAGGCCCAAAAACTGAAAGGAAATAGGGTAGAAATATGAAGCAAAATTATGCTACAAAAAGAGATTTGGAGACTTACCCTTGAAGATTCGATTGTTGCTACCTCTTGGCCTGAATTTGGTGCTTCTTAGCCACTGGAGAACACTTCCTTGCTGCTGGAATGGTAGTGGGGATGGTGGAGCTAAGGGTTGATGAAGAGAAGAGCTAGAGACTTGAAGGTTTTTCTTGAGTTTTGGCTATGGAGATGGGAGCTTTTGGAGAAGGGTTCTTGAGAGCAATTTTTCTAACCTAGGCAAAGGAGCTGTCCAGCCCTTTAAATAAGGAAGAAAAGGTGTAAAAGGGGAGGGAGAAGCATCCAAGCTTTCCCTCCCAAAATATCCCCCGGATGGGGTGATATTTCAGCAAAAATATCCGGACAGTATCGAAATTTGGAAAGAAGGAAGCTGGCCGGCCAGGTAACTTTCTGGGAGGTGGCCGGCCGGCCACCCCACCTGGTCGGCCAGCCACTCACCATGGCCGGCCGGCCACCCCCAAAAAATGAACTCAAAAATTGCTGGCCGACCACCATGCAGTGGTGTCCTCCCATCTGTGTAGATCAAGGCCCCAAGGTCGGAATCTGGAAACTCTGAAGCAGGAGCCACAACATAGAGCTTGAAGGAGAGCCTCAAAAATGAAATGCACAATTTCTGGCCGACCATATACCCTTGGTGTCCTCCCAGATGTGTGGAACAAGGTTCCAAGGTTGGAATTTGGCAACACTGAAGCAGGAGCCACAACATAGAGCTTGAAGGAGAGGCCCAAAAATGAACTTCCAATTTTCTGGCCGACCATGCTTGTTTAGGGTCCTCCCATGTCCCCTGATCACAGATATGTAGCTTTGGTTGGAAGAAAATACCCCCAGGGTGTTCAACATTGGCCCGGAAGTGAGAAAAACGGGCTCCGGAGGAGCGAAACTGGTTATCTGGGATAATTGCTGGCCTCCCACCCCCCAGTGATCTTCCTGGTGTTGAAACAGAGGTACCTGCCAAATTTGAACAAAAACTAATGAGAAATGAACACTCGGAGCCAAAACCGAGCAATTCGGGATCCCGAAAATGGGCTGCGGGTGCCGGAAGTGGTGTACGGCAGCGAAGTGGGTATCTGCGACCCCAGTGTCCCTCGGAATGACAAAAAAGAGGTTCCTGCCAAAAATCAGAGAAAACCGATACAAAATGAATGCTCGGTGCCCAAACCGCGCAATTCGGGGTCCCGAAAACCCACATAGCACGGAAAGTGGCATACGGCCACGAAGTGGGCATCAGAGGCCCCAGTGTTCCTCGGAACTATAAAACAGAGGTGCAAGCCAAAAACCGGAGAACTCGGAGATGGTTGGGCGGTCCCGAGCCGAGGCACACGGCCTGACGATCCCGAAAACCGGGAACCGGGCTCCGAAATGGGCAAAATGGCCTACGGCCACAAAAAGTAGCCCACGGCCACCGGGAGATAGTCTACAGGACCATTCCTCTCCCTCGGGGAAGAAAACAGAGAAAACCGAGTCTGGTTCGCAAACCGAGACAAGGCACAAAAGAGAGTTCGGAAGTCCGGAGGCAGGGCGCGCGGCCACGACTTTGAGACTTCTGAACGAGCACAGTATGCAACATCACCGAGCGCTCAAACGGTGACGTCTGAGTCTTAAGGTCAGTAAAAAATGGGGTGTCTACAGTAGTTGAACTCGAATGCATTGTCATACATCATGGAATTGGTAATGGAACCTCAGGGGAAGAATAAAATAACCTTTATTGAAAATTATGATTATAACTTAAGTAAAGATTGTAATACTAATATTTAACAAAATTTAAATGTTTGCTTAGATCATCAATACATCATCAAATTAAAATTGGATTACAGAAAATATCTATTCAATTAAGAGATAGGTTGCTTAATTATGGGGAATTAATTAAGAAAATATCTATTAAGAGATAGGTTGCTTAATTATGGGGAATTAATTAAGAGATATCTATGAAATTAGTAAGATAACCTTAGGAAATGTGAAATTGGGTGGTAAAATCGCTAATATCTTAGTGACTTAACAAAGGCAAAGGCAATGAAGTATGAAGTGAAGTATTCAATGCCGGACCACTAACAAAGGCAATGACACAAAAGGCCATCAAAGCAAATAGCAAAAATTTCATTAGATGGCACGACAATCAGAAATAATTGAATTGAATACAAGTACTTGTCTAAACATACAGAATATGAAAAGAAACAAATGAGTGTCCCCCACATAAGCAAATTCGTTTTTAAGATATATTTCATAAATTGCATTTGAATCTAACATCTTCACATTACTAATCAAAACAAACAAAAACAAAAAAAAAGTTCAAATTCAGCATGTAATAACAATAGCTGTGAATGAAATTAAAATTCAGAATCACCTTCTTAGCTCTCTCCTGCCCAATTACAGACTTATCAAGCCCTCTACATATCTCTTTCGGGGTCGGAAAACTACCACCTAAATTCAATCCTCCCCAACACCCATCTTTCGAATTGGCCCCATACCCTCCACCCGAACCCGTGCTCCCACCGCCCCCACAGCCACCATCATCGTCGAACCGGTTTCACACTAGGTCGACCATAATTCCATCCCTGTGAGGTTGCCAAACCTCAAGGGGTTCCCTATAAGAATTCAATATACAAAAAATTGCCCGATTTCCTCCTATTCTTACATAACTAGGCAAAAACCTCGGACTATCGCTAATCCGGTTCTTTTCGATGAATTCGCGGGTTTATACGGTTCTAGGTTTTTTTTTTTTTAACCTTGTGAATGATCTAATCTACAGGACGTTCGTGTTGCAGATCAAATCTGCAGGTCCTCAGCAAGTACGAAGAAGTCGTTCAGTTTCGAGTTTGGGTCCGTAAAACTCTTGCGAGAAGATACCAAATGGAAGATGGTTAGCGGCGTACCTGATGGTGCAGATCCGGCGAAGGCGAGTACGTGGAGCTTCAATCCGGTGGTTGATTCGGCGGGGGACGGCGGGGTCGTCCCTTCTTCGACGAACTCTGCAATGTATCGCTTCACAGAGGCGTATGGAAGATAAGAAGAAAGTGAAAGAGGCAACTGAGAGATGAGAGTTTGCCCTAGCTACCCATTTATCAGATGTGAGGGTAGTTTCGTAAACCTATAGAGCTGCGTTTCCTGATCTTCCCAAATGGTAGTTCTGCGTTTTTTGACACTGGAGCGTTTTTATTTATGGACCAAGAACGCAGCGTTCTTCCATCTTCCCAAAACGGCACATAGTAAAAAGTTAATTTTTTAATTTTTTAGTAAAAAAAATCACGTAAAAATTACAAAAAAAGCTAGCTTTTTTAGTTGAAAAAAATTAACTTTTAATCAACTTCTCTAAACACCCTTAAAAGTTACTTGTCTTCATAAGAGGAAATCTAAATCTAATTTAATAAAACATTATTAAGTAAAAGAAATACAATTATAATAATATAATGCCCTTTCCTCCGTGCCGCCAAAGGTTTCTTTCATTCTCATCCTCAGTTCAAGTACAAAGCCATGAATCCCATCACCTTAACAGAAAAATCAATCAAAGTTTAAGAGTACTAGCAACAAATAAAGATATTCCACAATATTCAAAATCGACTTTGTCAATTAGTTTAGTCAACACAGACTCAATTTCAATCACAAAGCGAAACATAACTCAAATTTCTTTTAAAAATATGATTTGACCCAAATCTCACTTAATAATGCACTCAATAAATAAATTATTCATATATAAGTGTCAAATTATTCTCAATCTACTATCTATCTACTATACTATTATAAAAGTATAAAGAATTATCATGTTTTCTACTTTTTGTGTATTCCAAAGGTACTTTCTCAAACTTATAATATCAACAAAATCACAAATAATATAGTCATCTTTCGAAATTCAAACACATTCAAACATCAAACACCTTAAAATAACCAAACATTTTAAAACATCATAATCTACTATCAAACACCTTGAATGTTTTGAACTCATGACTCATATCTAATTATTCTATCACTTTGTTAATATTTTATTGTTTCTTTTGCCTTTTTGATTTTAAATTTTGAACTTTTAGTGGATGGGTTTGGTAGCAAGATCAGATCAACTTCGTAGAATCCAGAATGCCATTGGGCTTATCACTCATTATCAATTGTACTATGCGTTAAAAAAAAAAATTCTAACTGCTCTTCTATTCAACAATAAGATTATCAAAATTGTTCGTTGAAAAATATTTTTCATATCATTAAAAATTGTTAATTGACTTGATAATTTATTTATAAAAAAATTAATTATTAATATTAAATTAAATATTAAGATGTATAATTGAATCAGATAGAATATTATGAAAAAAAACAACTAAACTCAAATTTTATTCGCATTGTTTTTACATTTTTAATCACATGAAATGAAACCCACTCCAACTCTATGATGATGATGATTAAAGCTTCGTTCGGATATTAATATTTTAGTAAAAGAATTAAAATATTATTAGTTATTCTACAACAAAAATTGATTGAAACTTTTTATTTGATGTACTTACTTTCTGCATCATTGAGTTGCTGTGATAATGTTTTAACATCATTTGATTTTTTTCTTCTAATTTGACTAAAATGTGTATATAAGGTATGCTATTTTTCTTGAATTTCACAATAGATAGGACACCTTTTTGATTTTGACTTTTGAGCTTTTGGTGGATGGGTTAGGTAGCAAGATTAGATCAACTTCGTAGAATCCAGAATGCCATTGGGCTTATCACTCATAATCAATTGTACTATTCGTTAAAAAAAAAAAAAATTCTTACTGCTCTTCTATTCAACAATAAGATTATCAAAATTGTTCGTTGAAAAATATTTTTCATATCATTAAAAATTGTTAATTGACTTGATAATTCATTTACAAAAAAAATTAATTATTAATATTAAATTAAAATATTAAGATGTATCATAGAATCAGATAGAATATTATGAAAAAAAACAACTAAACTCAAATTTTATTCGCATTGTTTTTACATTTTTAATCACATGAAATGAAACCCACTCCAACTCTATGATGATGATGATTAAAGCTTCGTTCGGATATTAATATTTTAGTAAAAAAATTGAAATATTATTAGTTATTATATTATTTTTTATATTTTTTACATATGTTTTTTTTATAAAAAATTAAAAAATTATTAAAATAATTTATTCCTAAATGAGGCCTAACTCTTGACTAATTAAAAATAGGGGCACGCCATTGTTAGTCTTTTTTTCTTTTTAATTTCCAAATCTCTATAATTTTAATACACAAGATAGGTGTCGACTTTTTAATTTCACACCATCATATAAGGTCAATTTTGTTGGCATGTTGAAAAATTTATACTTATCATTTTATATCATTATAGATAAATTAATAGTTGACTCGTGTGATATACAAGTTAATTTTTTTTAAATGATATTTTAATATTACAACGTATGTGTTACAAAAATTTTAATTTTAATTTAAAATTAAAGTGTAACTTTAATTATTTATTTGAATAATTATTATAGTGATCCGAGCTTAGACCTGATCCATTTATTGCTTTTGAATCCGAGAAACCATATTAATTGATGCCTATTGATTCTTATTTTTTTACCAAATAGTTCAATATAGGCACTTCCTCTTCTCATGTGTAGCTCAACTTTTTTTTTTTTTTCCTTTTGGTTTTAATTAATTTTTTTTTTCTAGATTATTGATCAAAACAGGGAAAGAAAATACTCCTCCACCAACAAAAAGAGATGGACAATATCAATGATCTGAACTTGCATGTCAATTTCGATGAACAAATAAAAAAAAATGTTCATGATTTGTTATAGCTACTGATCAAAGGATTTATCACAGATGCAATTTCTGAACGTTATACTCGACAAAACAATCGATATGCCAGATTTACACCTGAACAACAAAAACAATACATTGAAAATATTTCAAATAATAGAAAAAGAAAACGCAAAGGTCCAAACACATTTGACAACACAACTTACTCTTTAGAAGGGCAGGACGAGACAACTCCAACGAATGGTGAACATACAAAATTAATAATTATTTTTGACATCTTTTACTATATAGACTTGATTTTAATGCTTGTAATTTGTTTAATGTATATGAAAAATAGGTGATGCATCATCACAAATTGTTTGCTCTCTGACACATGAATTGCATGAATTACGTAAAATGACACCTTGTACCTTTTGCAAAGCTAAAAGGTTGAAATATGAACCTCCAAGCTTTTGTTGCTATAAAGGAGAAGTAGTGCTTGCAAGCCCTGAAGTCCCAGAATGTCTAAGAACCTTGTTCACTTCTCAAACTATAGAGGTTGTCGAATTTCGTAGGCAAATTCGAGCATATAATAGCATTTTGGCATTCACATCATTTGGCGTGAAGTTAGACAAGGAATTGGCAAATTCTACACGAGGTGTTCATACATTTCATGCACAAGGTCAAATATACCATGATTTGCCATCTTTGATTCCATTTGGTAAGGATCCTTGTTATTTCCAGTTGTCCTTCTATGATACAGACAATGAACTTCATAATAGATTAAGTAAACTAAACAATGCAACACTTTGTAAGGTTGTTGTTGGTAAATTAATTGCGATACTTTCAGAAAATCCTTATGCTCAGTTTTTGCGTACACTGGAACATGTTCCATTAGATACTTTTCAAATCCATGTAAGTACAGATGTGAAGTTGGATCAAAGGGTTTACAACTCACCATCAGCTAATCAGGTAGCTGCAATTTGGATTGAAGGTAATAACCCAAATGTGCCTCATGAACGTGATATTATAGTTCACTCAAATTTGGGGCATAAGCATAGAGTGCGACACTATCATGGTTGTTACGATCCATTACAATACCTATTATTATTTCCTAGAGGAGAGGTTGGATGGCATCAAAATATCCTTAAAAGAAATAGAGCTGGAGTAGATAATGGTGCCATTAACATGCAACAAAATTCAAATATGCATTCATTTACATTAGCTGAAGACATTTTTAGACAAGGACAAGAAGGTACTTACTCTTTTCTAATGAAATCATTTTATTTATTTATTTTATATTTTATTGTTTTTTGTTTTTCATTTTTTTTTTTTGGATTTTTATGAATGGGACGCTGAACGACTAATAAGAAAACTAATATAAAGGATAAGTTTTGAACAGTCCAAGAACCAAAATAAAAATGAGATATTTGATGAGATTGTCAAAAAATATTTGAACGTTCCAATTCACTCTACATCTATGATGAGATGGTCATGAAAAGCAACCGTCTTTACACCCTAATTTTTGCTAATATGTAAATACTTTTGTCATTAAAAACACTAAAATGTTCAGGTAACCATTTAATATTAGTTATATTTTTATACACTAAATGGTTTATTTGATTTTTATATTTCTTACATTTGTATAAATAGTTTGCAATGAATAGACAAGAAAAGGTGCATGTTCTGGATTGTATGAATTCTTTGTGCCTATTTAGTTGTGATTTTATTATATATTTTTCATGTATACTATTATAATGTCTCCTTTTTTTCTTATTGCAAATTTAATGTTTGGTGCAGATGTTGATGGTAGTGGCAGAAAGAATGTATCGCTCCCAAATTGTTTCGCAAGAGTAATGCAACAAAATGAAATTGATTCAAAAGGTTTTATCCCCATCAATGAACTTCGACCTTTTGATAGAGATTGGACAATAAAAGCAATTGTTCTCAGAAGTGGGATCATTGAACATTACACCACTTCAAAAGGATTAGGAACAATGTGGAAAATTATATTGATGGATGAACAAGTATATCATTTAATGATTTATACAAATATAACTTATTTCTCCTTCATTTGATATTTCTAATTTCTAATATCAATTCTAATTTAATGCACCTATTCCATTTCATCATTTTATAATAAGGGCACAAAAATACAAGCAGTGGCATTCAATGAAGTCATTGATATGCTTGGAGAGTCATTTCAAAAGGATAGTACATATTTCATTTTCAATGAACTTGTTTAACCTGTGATATCACTCTCTATTCAAACACAAGTACAAAATGCCAAAATAACGATCAAGTTGGATACACTTACATATGACTTTTTTCATTCTCTCAAATCAAACAACACCTACAAAACAACAATATTATTGGTATGTCTTAAACATTTTCTTATATATTATTATATATAACTTACTATCAAATAAAAGTAAACCTTAAATTAAAATATGGTAAAAGAAATTCTAGAAGATATGGTAAAAGAAAGACTTGTAGTTGCAATGTCCAAAGTAAATGTGTCAACATATGCAGGTACATTTAAACACTTGAAATTAAAATAATATTATATATGACATTATTATTGCCTTATAATGAAAATATATAAATCCCTAATTATATATATTTAGAATTTTACATTGTTTAATTTAATATATATATATATATATATATACTCACAATTTTCATTTCATGCAGGTGTCATATCTATATCCACAATTTCAACAACTACAATTCAAATAAACCCTATAACACCTGAAGCTGATAATATTACAGAATGGTATATTAAAAAAAAATATTGTTTCTATTTCCATATTTACAGCTTTCATACAATAAGGAAATTAACAAATATTATGTGTAGTTGCAATAAAAAAAAAAAACAATTGAAAGCAACTCAAGTACAACGTTATGGGCAAAAAGTAAACAAAATCCCAAACGAGTGAAGATAGAAGATTTGATAGAACGTTCATTACTTGATTTTCAGGTATGTAATTTATCATCCTAATAATAATTGTAATAATTCCAAATATTATGATTTCTCTTTTACTTCACCAAATTAATATTAATAATTATACACCATGACTATGATATCCAAATAGAGTACTCATTGTTCCTTCAAAGCAACAATCATTCGTATAGACAATCTAGACCAACCTTGGTATATTGCTTGCAAAGTATGCAATAAGAAAGTTTATCAAACTGAACAAGGAGCAGACTGCAGTAAATGCAAGAACTCGAATTCAAAGTATCATCCAAGGTATGTGATAGTTCTACATAATAACACAAATCAATGTTTTGCATTTATTAACAAAATTACAACCTCGTAATTTATTTACATTTGTCACATCAAATATTATATATTTGATGAAGCTTACAGTGGAAGATGGGGAAAGATAACTACATGTCACATTATTTGAAGCGGCTGAGAAAATTATTGGATGTTTGGCAACTGAATTCATAGCATCCAAAGACAAGGCAAGTTTACCAAATGCATAAACAGTGTCACATTAGTAACATATATACATAGCAAAGAAAATAATTTAATTTAAAACTATACTATTGTTATTGTTGTTGCAGGAAGGTAAGAATAACAAATTCTATAACGTGCTAAAACTTGTTTCTGGACATACATACATATTTATCACTAGGCTACACAAGATGAATGATAAGGACCACATATCTGGGAAGATTGTAGCAGAAGAAGTACAAAATGACGAAGATCAATATGAAATGAAAAATACAAATACAACAAATTTTCAAAATTCCTCAAAGAGGATCAAACTAGAGAAGGAATGAATTTTGTAAAATATTTTTATCTTTCAATATCCTTTACTTCATTTATTTCAAAATTATAATAAAAATATTACAATATTAGTTGAATGTTTTATTTCTTCTCCTTAAATAATAGGGTAAATTACAAATACACCCCCTGAGGTTTGCTTAAAATACGAATTGCCCCATGTGGTTTAGAAAATTACAAATACCTTGTCAGAATTTTTTATTTAACAGAATTAATTAAAAAAAGTAAAATTTCTAACTGTTCACCTATACAATAAAAAAATTATTTGAATTATTAATTGAAATAAAAATTTAACATTATTAAAAACTGTTAATTAACTTGATGACTTATTAATAAAATGACCTATTTGTTATGAAATTAGAAATCTTAGGGAGCATAATGTAATTTTCAGAACCATAAGGGGTAATTTATAATTTAAGTAAATCTCAAGGGGTGTGTTTGTAATTTACCCTAAATAATAATAATATTACAATGTTAGTTGGGTGTTTTATTTGTTCATCTTTTAATTACAAAATGGTTTCTAGATACATACACATAACAAAAGTGAAATAACCTGGTGAATTATATATTTAATAATAATAAGTCCAACCATATGATATGGACTGTAATTATTTTATGTGATTGTTTCAACCTACTTTCTAAATTTTAATACTTAAATAGAAATATAAATGCCCCCCATACGCAGGAATTCATACATTATTTTCTTGATGAATTGACAAAAAAATCCATACATGATTAAACCCGACAATGGGCGTCAAAAAAATTTGAGTCGATCTTGGCTACCACCACCATCGTACCACCATCGCCAATACCACCACAACAATCACCATCACCATCACTATCACCACCATCACCACGACCATCACAATATAAAAATTAGAATATATAATTTAAAAGTAATAAATTTTAAATTTGATCTTATGCATATCAAACAAATTATTTTTAATTTAGCATTTAATTTTTTATCAAACAATTTTGCAGACACCCAATTTTTGACTGCCCTTAAGACTTGGGTACCTCATATTGAACACTCGATGAAGAAATAGTACGCTGTATAAACTGTTCAATTTCTTCAGCAAAGAGTTTCGGTTTTGAGTTTCAGAGCCTAAAACCTTGCACTCCCTTTGGACCAAAATCTAATTTTTTTCTAGCCTGACCACTCAGAGGCCTACTGGCCAACAGGTGGCTGGCAGGACAAATTTAACTAGTCGGTCGTCCCCCTACATGGCTGGTTGGCCATGTTTCCTAGCTGGTAGATATTTTGCTGCCAGCTAGCCCCCCATGTGCATACACTGCACTAGCTGACTCAATACAGATATTTTTGACAAAGGTACCTGTTTTATTTATTTTTATTTTTTTATATATAGATGATCATCCCTCTTGATTTTAGGTTAGAAAAATTTGTCAAAGCTCAAAAACTTGCCAAACACTCTCCCTCTCTATCTTCTAATATACATACACTTTCTAAACCAAAAACTTGAGGCTCCTTGCTGAGGTTCTTGAGCTAAAGTTTCAGCCCTTGAGAGTGAACATCTTGTGGTTTATAAACAAAAGAGTGTCTTCTCTTCAAAGGTATAACTCTTGCTATCTTTTTGCCTACTCTTTTCTTCTCTTTTTCTTGGTGTTTATACTCTGTTTTGGACTATTTTTATAGGTTGGAACTTGTGATTTAAAAGCTACCAAAGGTGGAGGGGTTAACTACTCTTTCTTGCACCTCATTACATAGGTTTTATCCTTGTGTTTCCCACTTGTTTCCCAACATTTAGTTACTGATTTTCAGAGTTTTCAGAGGCTAAAACGTGTGGTTTTAAGGTTCAAAAAGTGGTGGGGTTTTCCTCTCTTTCTTAAGCTTGCTTACTAGCCTTGTTTTCTTTAATTTTTGCTTACTCTTTTTTTTTTTTTTTTTTGGCTTTGCAAACCATTTCTAGCATTGTTTTTTATTGTTTTTAGGACTGTTTTCATTGTTTATTTAGTTTATGCTTTGAATATCATGCTTGTATTGTTGTAAACCCTCATAGATTTGGTAGTTTAGGCCTTAGACACCAATCTATTTGAGTTGATAGCTTTTATTTCATAGTTTTCATACATGTACTCATACTTGTAATAATCATCTCTTCAACCTCCCTCCTTTCTTGCTTTTCTTTGTTTAAGAGCTATTTCAAACAATTGATTGTTGTTTAAGGCATGAGAAAGAGACCTTCCATGCTTAATGGTTTAATCTCTTCGGAGGTTCATTACTAGGGCATTACATATCTCTCATGCTAAGGACAGCTTCTTGTTTGACACTTCTTTTCATTTAGTGGACGTAACTCTAACTTTTGGACAAAATGAATTAAGTAATGGAAATGTAATATTAAAAGAGACTAATAAAATTGGCAAAAGAGGTAAAAATAGATAATAAAATCAAGTCGGGTTTAATCGAACGTTAATTGGACCTATTGCGTCTTGACTCATTGCGTACTCTAGTGACGTTCAATGGTTCAAGAAGTAATGTCTATCATTTTCTTTGAGGTAACTCCATGATAAGAAAGAGGTGTTGTTAGTTTTTTATTTCTGGTTATTGACCTTTTGTCCTATCAATTTATAGGTCATCACGCAACAATTTTGCAATAATTGATGGTTTGTGAATTGCTTCTACTCCTCCCTTGATCAATTCCATGATATAGAGAGGTAGAGAGGACAAACATCCACTGGAAATACTTTGTTTTTGATTTGTTTCAATTCTGTAGCAGCAGGGCAGTACCCAAAAACAATGGTCTACTGGCCACCATTCCATCCGACCGACCACTTTTCAAGGCCTACCGGCCACCCTATTTTATGCAAATAGTGTCATTTTCATGACAGAACAGCGTAAACCGAGGCAAAAGCGTAATTATTTTACATTGAACAAACAAAATGCGGCAAAGCAGTAACGAGAAGTTTTGGGAGGATGTTCTCGGTCGCACGTGTGGTTCTTCGACTCTCGTTCGAGTTCATCAACTTGAACCTCTTAGATTACTTAGTGTGTTGTAATTAATTAGTTAAATTCCTTCAAATTTGTAATAGCTAGTTAGTTTAATTAGTTAATTTGACATTGTAATAATTAGTTTAAATTCGGACATTCAGACCCTTTTGTATGAGGGCAAATTTGTAATATTGTGTATGTCTTCCAACCTCCATTCTTTCTCCTTTTTATTTACTTGCTTACGATAGTTATATATAGCATCATATTTTGGTTTCATACCATTAGCATGAGTTGCATCCATTTTTGCATACATTGGGATTAGTTCATGACTGTAACTTTGTTGTCATTTCCTAACTTAAATGAATACGTGCGCTATCGCATGCTTTGAGTTAAGCCATATGCCATATTAATAAACCAAACCTAGTAGTTGCATTTCGTATGTGTTGCATTAGTCACTTACATAGTAGAGCATGCATTTTTTCTATTGGTTTTATCTCTTTTGGCTTGCCTCAATTGAGTATTAAGTGAGCATTTTCGCTTTAACATATTGCATATATGTCTGTGTTACCATATCAAGCATAACTACCATGAGGTTAAGTGCTTATGTAATATATCTCTTGAATGCTGGTGGATGAAGGCTTTTTTATTTAAGTTGGGATGATTTGATACATGTATATGTGAGCTTATTTTTTCAAGTGTAGCTCATATTTAAAACTCTTTTCAAACAAACTTGAAATCAAAGCGTTCTAAAGTGAGTGAATTAGTCTATACTTGTGTGCCTCACATAGTAAGTTAGCATTAATAATAGGAACAAGAGCATATAATGTACATAAAAATCACATCATGATTAGTAGAAGTCGATCTTTGATCGGGTGAGTGGGATGCTCAATTCATGACCTTTCCTTCGCATATCTAAGTTCCCGAGCCAAGACACTTTAGTTATGACGGACAAGTGGCCTTTGGTACGAATCACGTGTTTCTTAAATTTTCTAAAAACATTTAGGTGGCGACTCTGAAATTTGGCAATGCAGCCCATTTCTGGCATTTCTAATGATTTAATGGATTTGAAAATGGATTTTTTTTTAAAGATTTTCCGAATTTGGATTCATTTGCGTTCTTTCTGTTTTACATTGCACTTGTGAAACCAGATTCAGAACCATAGGAGTCTGAACTGTAGGGCTATCGTATATAAGAAGACTAAACCCCTCTATGGAGCACGAAAAGAAAGCTACAAATTTTTTAACTTAAAAAATTTAACATTCAATTTTCAATACTTAATTTTTAATTTTCAATTTTCAGTATTATCAAATACCACCAAAGTAAACTTCTACAACAATCATAATATAAGGATTTTCTTTGTACCTTGAATCTCTGAATAAATATTTATCTGTTTTCATCTCTTGAATTATTGTCTTAAGATTGTTGTTGCAAAATTGGGAAAGGTGATGGAAAGAGATAAAATTGAAAATAATTAGGATTGTTTCAAGGTGCGTTATAGTGTCGCTTTCCTTAAGACAATATTCGCTCTCACCAATTCTGTTGAATATGGTGTACATTGGATTATCCACAAATTTGCCTAAATGATACAATGCAACCCAGTCTAAAGACTGTTGTCTGACTGTATTATGCACGAACGAATCATATCGTGAATACTTTTGAATTTTCTAATCCATCAAGTAGAAGAGAAAAATAACAATATGAATTCTTAGAGAGAAAACTATGGAATTTCTATGTCCAGGGTCAACCCTTTTTTGCCTTTTTATAGGCATGGGTTGTGTCCCTTAAATTAAGAGTTTTGTTCTTTAGATTCAAAAGTGACACCATTTTATTTAAACTTAATGGTCACACCCTTTGATTTAAACCCAAAAGTCACACATCTCTATTAATTCATATTACTTAATTATATATTTAAATATATATAAATATATTATGAAAATATTTTAACATAATTCGGTCAATTTTAAATTAAAATTGAAGTGGGTCTCATACATCTCTTGCAGTGGGTCTAAGGTGCAACATATCATCAATATTTATGTATAAATGAATATCAAACTTTAACTTGCTCAAAATTATTAAGTTGTGAATGAGAAATTGACTACAACTTTGGACTTGGGTTAGGTCTTTAAGGGCACTCAAATTTTGTGAATGATGGAAGATCAAATCAAAGTGGTCTAGATCACATGGTTGCGCTGCTCTAACCAAGCTGGGTTGGGTTGTGCATGGGTTAACCGTATATATATATATATATATTGGATAAAATTAGGATTGCACTTTTCGTCCATATAGTTTGATTCAAATTTCATTTTAATTTTTAAAATTTTAAATTAAAAAATTTAGTCTATAAACTTTTGGTCATTTCATCCAAATTGGACATTAAGATTAATATTTTTGAGACACTTATTAATTTTTAAAGTGTAGAAGTAAACAAAATTAACAAAAATTTAGACAGAATGACCTAATTAAAACTAGATTTAAAGTATAAAAATAAAATTGTTCAAATTAAAACAATAGGGACTAAAGTAAAATTTGAATTAAATTACCAGGTAAAAAAAAATACAATTATTAATGGTGTGTTTGGTAACGTTTACGATTTCAGTTTATATTTACAAAAATTTTATAAACTGGTTTTTGTTTATTTTTTGTTTATTTTTAGAAAAACATAAACTACAAACGCGTTTGGTAATTGACAAAATGTTTAAAAAAATTAAAAATATAAAAAAGAGTGAGAAATGACAAGTGGCGGCGGAAGACGGTGGTAGAAAGTGGTGACGGTGGGTGGTGGGTAGCTGGTGGTGGTGGTGGTGGTGGTGGCGGGTGGATGGTGGTGTGGGTGGTGGTGTGGTGGTGATGGTGGTGGGTGGTGGTGGTGATGGTGGTGGTGGCAGATGGCGGTGGTGGTGGGTGGTGGTGGTGATGAGTGGTGATGGTGGGTGGTGGGTGATGTGGGGTGGTGGTGGTGGTAGTGGTGGGTGGGTGGGTGGTGGTGGTGGTGGTGGGTGGTGGTGGTGGGTGGGTGGTGGTGGTGGTGGTGGTGGTGGTGGTAGTGTGGTGGTGTGGTGGTGGATGGTGGTGGCAGTGGGTGGTGAGTGGTGGTGGCAAGTGGGTGGTGGTGGTGTGGCGGTGGATGGTATGGTGGTGGTGGATGGCAGGTGGGTGGTGGGTGGTGGTGGTAGTGGTAGTGGTAGTGGTAGTGGTGGTGGTGGTGGTGGGTGGTGGTGGCAGGCAGGTGGTGAGTGGTGGTGACAGGTGGCGGTAGGTGGTGGTGACAGAAGACGGTGGTGGAAAATGGTGGTGGGTGGTGGCTAGTGTTGGGTGGTAAAAAAAAAAAAAACTGAAAACTCAAAATGAAAACACATTTTTTGTGTTTTCATTTTTTGGCCAAATTTATAAACTGAGACCACTGATTTATAAATCAAAAAGTTTACCAAACAAGTTTTTATTTGAATTTTTAAAATTTTTATAAATATAAACAAAAAACTAAAAATATAAGTGTTACCAAACGACACCTAATTAATTACCTTAAAAAAAATCAAAACTCCTGCGTTTTTTTGCTATGAACCTATGTAAAATCGTTTCTTTTTTAAATATATTTTTTAATTCGATTTTCTTATTCTCTGCACCATTCAGTCTGAGAGTAAGTACAGTCATTCATTTGGTTGGTCAGGCAAACAGTCGAAATGTTTCCATTGTGTGTAGTTGATCATTGCATAAGGACAAACGAATTTTGTCATAAGAAGCTAGTATCGAACACTAATATCTTGATCAGATTTTGTATCTGCAATTTACTTTCTGCAAAAATGATATATTTTTTTAATTTGGAAATTTTAAAAAAGCATTAATGATACGGAAAATAAAAAAATAAAAATAAAACAAATAAATAAACAATATCAAAATATCACATCACATGAGATCTATAATTTTTTTTTTTTTAGGTTTCTATTTATTTTTTCTTTGTTAAATTTATATGAAAAATGTTTGAGGACCACAAAATTAATGGCTCAAATTGGCTCGAAACTGTCAAAATGACGTCGTTTTGCGCTCAAAACGATGTCGTTTTGACAGTTTCAAGCCATTCGAGCCACCAATCATTGCTGAATTTATATAGCTCCAAATTCTATTTCTTGAGAACTTTTTGGTTTTCGTTATGTTCCAGCACAGACTTGATTGGGATCAGATCCGGCGTAATTTGAATTTGATATAATTCAGTTGTAAAAAGATTTGAATGCTATCCTAATCGAATTATGATAAATTTGATTAGAGATTATCTGAATCCAAATCTAATTTATTTCATTATTTGATCTAAAAATCTGATTCCAACATGCAGGGGCGAAATTAAAGAATTATGTTGGTCTAAATTAATAGTGTAGCGGAAAATTTTAAGATTGAATACAATAACTTATCATTTTCAAATAGTTAGGAGATAATGGCAGACCACTTAATGTGACTTGTGAGTTCTCATGCTGTAAGCACCACATAGGCAACGCCATATGATACTCATAGATGGTTTAACAATTTTCATTTAAAACACACACTACTACAAAAATAGATAAAGATCACACTTTTTTGGTGTGATATATGTTATTTAATCACACATTTTAAGTTTTATTAAAGTGTGATCTTTGGGAGTGTGATTAAAAGGGGTCATTTTTAATCACACTTTTTAAGTGTGGTTAATAACATTTAGATCACACCTTTTAAGTGTGATTAAAAATATTTGGATCACACTTTTTAAGTGTGATTAAAAATATTTAGATCACACCTTTTAAGTGTGATCTTTAGAAGTGTGATTAAAAAAGATCATTTTTAATCACACTTTTTAAGTGTGGTTAATAACATTTAGATCACACCTTTTAAGTGTGATTAAAAATATTTAGATCACACCTTTTAAGTGTGATCTTTAGAAGTGTGATTAAAAAAGATCATTTTTAATCACACTTTTTAAGTGTGATTAATAACATTTAGATCACACCTTTTAAGTGTGATTAATAATTAATAAAATCTATTTTTTTTTTAAATTGACATATTTGAAAAATAATTAATATTATTTTTGTATGCATATTTGAAGAATGTAATACACAATATATACTATATTTTGAATCATAACCACATATTGAATAGAATAACGTCATATATTTCATAAATGAAAATTAAATATTCAAAAGTATATACAAAGGAATTAAATAAATAAAAAAATTAACTGTGCTTACATATATTAAAAAATAAAAAAACTTAAAAAACTAAATTCTTTAATTCTTGGACCATATTTTGCATCTCTCCAAGAAAAATTTGACCTGAAAAATGAAAACACAAATTAATCCAGAAACCGTTGATGCATATGAATAAACTAAAAAGTTAATTGACAAACCAAAATAGAAACATTAACCATTTCTGCTGATCTTAATCACGAAAATAGTTTTAATTGCTTCCTAATTGACAGAAAAATTAATTATATCAGTCTACACCAATCTAAGAGATTTAAATAAATAAATATTTTGCTTTCAATACTGGAGTCACCCACCAACCTCATTTTCAAAGATATCTACATGCTCCCATTCCACATTCGATATCACAGCTAGATTAGGTAGCAATCCCAAGAAGCAACCATCATATTCATACATTGAACACAAGTGTAAAAATGAGGTCCTCCGTATGTAACCAAAGGAGCTCAAAATACACAATCATCTATAGTCTACATATGAAAAGGGAAGAGAACAAAAAGAGAAACTTCTAACAAGATACATTAATAGTGCCAATATAAGCATGAGGTGTTCAAATATCATTAGCTAATAACAGAATTTGGTAAGCATGCAGCTTTTGTTAACTTAGTTTAGGAGAATACCATAATTGCATTTGCTTTATGCACAAATAAAAATATATATATTCTTGATCACTTCAGCAAAAGAAAATCCATCCTTATAATTTATTTGAAATATCATACTCGTGTGTATTGAAAACATTCATGCAATACGTTATACAAAGTTCTAACATGGTTAAAAGAAATACCTCTAATACAAAGTTTTGACCACTCCCAAGGATGATTTCCTCCAAGAAACTGAAATAGATAGTTTTAGGTTATAACACATTTTTGTTTGCAGATAAAATATTTAATTCAGAACAAAAAATAAGTCAGACAATCACCGATCCTGATTTTTCTTTGTTGCCTTACCAACCGATATTCACCGAATCTTTGATTCACTCATTTTCAGATTCATCATCACTATTTTGCGCCAAAGCGTGATGTGAAATACCAAGAGGAGCAAAAAATGTCTGTGACTCGGTCAAGATGCTAAGCCAAGCCTCATTGACCAAAATACGATCTAGCTTTGTAAACAAAATATGTCCATCACTATCCTTCTTTGTTGTGGAAACCACAAGATGATTAAACTTAAGAATGATTAATTAGCAAGTTAACTCTTGCAAGTATGATTCCCCTAAGTAAACAATAAACACATGAAGGATGAACCAAAATGGATAAGAAATTAAAGAACAAAGTATAGGAAAGAAAGAAAAGCAAGACAATTTACAAAACACAACCATTTGATTCATATCATAATTTTCCAATCCAATCAAGAAGGGGAAATTGAAAACAACTACAATAGATGAATAAAAACACACAATAAAATTTAATTACTTGCATAATCCAATTCAACTAAAACCAATTTATCACATCACGCCTCAGTGAATAAGTTCATTTGCATACTGCAAGCATATTGTGTCACAAAGCAGCTTGATCCACTATTACCATCATCTCTGGTTTTACCAACCTCGGAAGAAGGTCTCGAAAGTACATGTTCCAAATCAAGTTGTTTATGTTGATGGAAGAAGCACAAGGATGCAAAACCTATTAAAATGTCGAACCAAACCAACAACAAAATGTCAGAAGTTAATGAGTATTTATCAAAGGAAAAAAAAAAAAAAAGAGCTATCAATTAATCAAGTGATGAATCATCTTCAACACTGCTGCAAATGTTATAGTAAGACATCCGAGAGAGGAAAGTAACTCATCATATTCAATCAAAATACACATTTCTGTTTGATAGGCAAGTCACATTATCAAATTTGTGCAATACCGTAATGTTTCAATATTCAAAGAAAGCAACAAGCATGAGATTTTCAATGGTGATCAAATTGGTCTCAGCTTCAAAACCAAAATACTATATCACATGTCCTATTTTCATAGCATTTAGTATATAAAAGTTAGATTGACCAGGTGATGACACGACTCCACAACATTACTGAGCTCAAGTTCCAAATCAACATTTTCAAGATAATAGTGATAAAACTACTTAACTTTTGTATTATATAAATGTGTCAAGCTATCCAGATTTTTTAATGGTTCTTTTTCATTCTACTTAGAATTCACAAAACGAAGCATTTTCTCGTTCATAACATTTGAGTCCATTTGATTTTTCCTTGAGTTAAAACTTATGTTCACACTATCTCAAAGAAAAGGTTTTGACTTTCGATTGATGATGGAGAGGATGCCAATTTTATTTAATTTTAAAAATATATAAATTTATACATATATTGCCAATGAAATGCATGAATAACTAAGTGCATCCTTACTATCACCATGCTCATCAAAGAAATCATCATCAATAGGTCTACAAAGCTTTCGCTATCAAACTCAAACAAATTATCATATAACATTATCAGCTTAAGATTAGGTACATGGAGATCTGTTCTCATCAATTACTAAAACAAGGGTTAATCACACCAAGACCCCCTCAACTATTAGCAAATATCATTTTAGCCCCCTTATCTTGAACTATAAAAACCATACAAATGCCCCTTTTGGAGGTGGTCTAGAGGAGGTGAAAGCGATACATATTTATAATTGAAGAGATGGGTTCATAGATGAGGAGGTAAGGTGATATTCACTAATAGTTAAGGGGATCTTGGTGTAATTAACCCCTAAAACAATTACACATAAAATGTGTTTATGTATAGCAGCTACCTGTGGATATAGCAAAGGTGGAAGCATTGGCTCAGGTAAGTTAGTTGGGAAGAAAGGATGCTCGTCTGGGCTCTTATATCTGCCCACCTGATTAGCAATTGAAATTCAATTAAAAACTAGTGACAACATAGTTCTGGTAGTTCTTTCAAATCCCTCAAGGATGAACCAAATCCTTCACCAAATTTCCAAGAGTCGCATTTTTATTCAAATTTGATGAAATTTTAAAAAGAGCAAGTATTGGAAACAAATTTTTAGAATAAGTTTGGAATTTTTCAAAAAGATTTGATGAAACAAAGAGAGTAAGGATTGGAGTGTTCACATCAAGCCCAAAAGATGCAACCACCAATTGAGAAAAGGAGCAGAAAAGAGCAATGTGTACAACACCAAACAAAATACATTTTGATCCCAAAGAGCAATTTTCTTATTTAAAAAATAATATCAATCTTGGTAAAATGCAGTCTTATCAGTTGACAAAAAATGAGGCTGCCTACTACATCACACAACTCATCAAGTGAAAAGTGGCCCATCAAACATGCTAGAGTTACTGCCCCTGTTTTAGCTAATTCATCTGTTTCTGAATTGGACAATTCAGGCACCCTTGATTCAGCTAACCAAGGATCTCTGCCTCCTTCCTCCATCTATTCTAATTAAATCAAATACCCTTTGCTGTCTGTCACCTTCCTGAAGCCAATATAATGACCTCCATCTATTCATAGCTATTGTTTCCATGAATTGATTAGTACTAACAAGAATACTTCCCTATTTATTTGTTGGCATCACTAGTTATATTAGTGTTTACTAATATATGCATCAATAGTTGCATTATTTTACATTTTAGAGTGTTTATGTACTTGTGTAATTGATGTACGTGTAATGTATCATATCCACAGTTTGTGTTCTTTGTGAAAAAAAACAAAAATGATTGAGAACTCTAATTTTGGACTCACTCATCAAGAAGATCAAGCGAAGCATCGCTTGAAATGATTGAGTTTGTGCCGTACTCACTCATTGCGAAGCATCGCTTGAAATCATTTATCTCAACTAAACCTTTTCTAAGAAATAGTAACCCAAAAATCACAATGAGAAAGAAAAAGATAACTTGATCAACAACAATAAATGAACTCTAAAATGCTAAATTTTCTTAAAAAGTTTGTAAGAAGAAAACAGACATGTTATCTTACAACAACCGCTCCTACTTTGACAAACAATAAGAAAAGCAAAAGATGTTACCAACCAATTAGAATCAACCCCAGATTATACTCAGATATTAAACAACATTAAGTAAAGAGCATAAGCACATTCGTTGTATACCTCGGATCGATCGTGATCATAGCGCACCAAGAACCTACAACTACAACCTCTTACATCATGTCTCCGTCTCTGGCATCAAGAACATGAGCATCAAAGTAAAGAGCTTGCTTTTGCCTTCTGAAAAAATTATAAAAACCTTCGTAAGAGGATTTTGACGACTGATTTAACTTAAGTTGAGATACATGACTATTCCATGGTATTATTATAAAAACATTCACACCGAAAACAGAGTATGAGGTCTCTGGAAGAACTGCAACACATTCTCGATGCTTCGCATGGAAGAGACCGTTGTCCGACATGCCCGGGAACATTAACCCATTCATCTTCCTCTCGTCCAAAACCAAAGAAACCGAACTAAAACATCCCGAATGGCCGCCAGAATTTGAACCATAATGTTAGTAAAAAGGCTAGCAAAGAAACAAGAGCAAGTCATAAATGAACCGAGTTTGTAACAAACATTCAAGGAAAAAGACTGCCGTTGTTTAAGGGTAGGTATCGATTTTGCCCATCAACAAGACACCGCTTTGAGGACAATTCAAGAATAAACACAAGATACCATATCCTAAGTTCCTAAACAAAGACCCTTTTGCTCCATTCATTATACCACATAGAGCATACACATCAGGTGGAATCTGATAGTTCATGAAGGGTCTAACAAGTATGCCACTGGATGAAGTGGCCATGAAGTGTCAATTTGGGTTGGCTCTTTACAATACTTGCAGAGAATTTATTGTATATCCTTAAGAACAAAATAATGTGACATAACGTAACAGTTGCACAAAATAATTAATGACAACAATCAGGACAACTAAGAAATAAAATGAATTAGTAGGATTCAACTCTTCCGTGTTAGTTGTAACAATTTATGTACGTTGTAACAATTTATATTAATATGTAAAGGGCAAATCATTTTCAAGAATTACCGGATCACCCGTCTTAAGAGATCTATGAGATAGAAACGTTGCAACATCATACCTGAGGAAGGGAACACAAAATTAATTATATCAAACAAAGACTAATGTTATCGAAAAGATGTCAAGAACCATCAAATAATCAAGACCTGAAGCCGAAGTTCTAAACCTTAAAGGCCGAATACTAACCATGCACCATCCTCGAAGATTTAGCTTCAAACTCCAACCGAGAATTATTCAAAGCAGTCCTTCCTACACTTTGAACTGCTGAAAAAGACAAGAAGGCAAACAAATAAAGCAAGATACAAAGAAAAACATAAAAAGGATGTCTTTTGAAATAGAAACTAAGACTCATAAATCAGTAAAGAGCAAGAGGACAAAGTGAATGTCTTGCACCAAGAAGTCGATTATATTTTAGGCAGACTGCTTTGCACCAAGGAGTAAGTGGACCCATGCATTTAACTGTTGTTAAGAGTTATTCTATATTCTATGTTTTAAGTTGAGTCTCTATTCTCTAGTCGAGAGACTGTTTGAGGATTTTTTTTTTTAGTGATTAAGAGCTCTAAAACTAGAGCTCTAATTTGAGCTCTAGTGATGTGGCATAGGGGGAAAAAAAACACACACACACACAAACAAGCAAGCATAAACATCACATCACATAATGGGAGCTCCAAAATTAGAGTTCTAAATCATTTTTGTTTTTAGATTTTCCTTTGTCTAGAATATTACTCGCAAAGCTATTACAAAGAATATGTGTGACTTTTTTATCATTATGATCATTGAGAGCTATTTGTCATCTTGTTCATCTAAAGATGTTGAGATATAACTTGGGGTTTCCTACTTAGATAATTTTCTGTACAATTGTGCCAGTCAATAAATATGTCAAATCATATGTCCCTCTTGCCAATACAATTGTGTTAATCAGACGTTCAAACCAATCTTTCTACATATCATTTGCTGCAAAATTTCATACTGTTCCCAAAAACATTGGACAAAGCAGATAAAGATATGCATTTTTTTAAGGCAAAAGGTAAACCCTCTTACACGAACCATGGTTTCCCAAACAAGTTACTACCAATCATGAACATTTCACAAGGCATATTCCCCTCCCTCCCCCGATTAAATGGAACCCGTTTTATGGTGAATCAAACCTATTGGATGACTTGGATTTTACAAAGAGCAAACTAGCAATCAAGAACAGAACCAAAATGAAAAAGAGAAGCAACATCAGTCAGGAACACCTGTCTACCAAAGGTTCCTCTAGAGGACGGGTAACCAACCAAAGTTTAGAAGAATATACCTGAATATGTGAAGCAGCTGCTGAAACTTGGAGTCGCTAGGGAATAAAGCTTGTCTCCTTGCCATTTCAGCTGTAACGACCTACAGATCAAGGTTAAGTGAAATTTTTCCCAGGAAAATAAACTGATGTTTTTGAGCTTAGCAGTTGCCACCAAAGCAAGAATAGATGCTTTTTACAATGAGGTTTAGACGAAGGATCGTTTTGAGTTTGTATCATTTTGTTATACTTGTGCTCGAGAGAAAAAGACGCAGTGAAAAGTGACTAAAGAGATTAAATTCCTTGATCCGCATCGATTTGTTGATCACAATTTGGTGTGGTGTCCGGCAATAGGAGCTAAAGGGTGATGGACACACAATATCCAATAATGTGAAAGCTACAATAGAAATTGATGAATGTTTTTTAGGGGCAATTAGAGACTTCATTGTAAAATCCCCAAGCCTAATGTCTAGATAGCAGTCTCAAAACAACTAAATTGCAATCCACAGAAAGTATATGGTGGACCATGGAATTGAAGGGTGTTACCAAAAATGCAACCCACAGACCACATATCCATGGCAGTTGAGTAATGAGTTGATCGTAATAAAACCACTGGAGCTCTGTACGAAAGAGTAACAATCTGTGGAACAAAAAAAATAACATATGCAACAAACAGAAAAATTAAAGAGCATAAATGCATAGGGAATGAAACTGAGATTCATCTATCGGACAATTGACATGTACAAATTGATAAATCAGATTTTATAATTATCCAATCCTGCTGCTCAACAAAAATAAAATAAAAAAATAAACAAAACAATGAAGAAAAAATTAGCCATTGTGGCATTTTATCAAACACCTAGTAGACCCATAATCCGAAGCATGAGACTTTACTCTGTGTAGAATCACCAATAATTCATTCACTTCAATGATTATATTGGGTAGAATATAAATATCATAATTAGAATACATAACATGTTAATCATTCTATTTTCTATATTTTTTCCCCAAATTAAAATCATTCAAGTTGTTCATAGAACCCTTTAAAGTAGAGAAGTTTTGGAGATGTTAGAAGTAACGAATGGAATGACTTTAATCTCAACTTAATAATGAATTCCATTTACACAAACATGTCCGAAGACAGAGTGAGGGTAGAGAAAGAGAAAGCCAGAGACCTGAACAGAGAGAGGGGTAGAGAAAGAGAGAGAGAGAGACAACAAACTGACCTGGAACTCACGGTGGTCTCAGAGCTTGATGTTGGTGCAGGATGAACTCATGGTGTGGAGGACGAACCGTCCTGACGATGGAGGTTGAACTCACGGTGGTGGATGAACCGTCCTCACGGTGGAGTATGAACTCACGATGGTTCTCTGTTACAGCTTTGTGAAGGAACCATAGATAGATTAGGGCACAAAGTTCTAATCAAGGAGATGAAAAGTTTTTGGACCTAAAATTTTGATATTATTCAATTTAGGCGCTAAATAAAAAAAATTTGGTATTGTAATTTTGGGTGCATGTAAAGACATAGAAAAATATGAAAAAAAAATAAAAATACATCATAATTGGGTAGTAATGTGAAAGTATTCCTATTAAAAAATAAATTTAGGTATTTTATGAAATTTTTTAGTTGTCAAATTTGTAATTAGTAGTTTATTTATTTTCATTACAATCCAATTTGTCAAAATTTTCCATCCAAAATTAGTGACAAAATAATTTCCTCACTAAAAGGTCTCAAAATATTAAAAATTATTAGTAACGGAAATATATTTCTCACCAAATAATGTTAAAATATTTAAAATCAAGTTTTTTTTTAAAAAAAAAATGTAAAATTAATGGTGACGAAAATATATTCCTTACTAATAAATTTATAATTAATGACAAATATTTTTCTTACCAAAAGTTTTAAAATTTTGACGCCACTCGGAGGTTGGAAAAGTGAGAAGAGAGAGCCTCGAGAAGAGGGCGGGGAGAGAGAGTGAGGCAAAACAGGTATAAGAGAGAGAAAAGAGAGAGAGAGAGAGAGCAGTGGTGAGGTTGACCGATGCGATAAAGATGAGCAGACAAAGGTGAGAGAGATACATGGGTGAGGGAGTGACAGAGAGAGATATCTATGGTTCAATTTTATTTTTTATTGATTTTAAGCATTTGGAGAAGAAATTTGGTTTTTCTCTCTAAAAATAATACATTTGGAGACGAAATTATTTCCTCTCTAAAATTTTTTACAATGGTGACGAAAGAGAAGAGTGATGAGCGAGAAACAAAGACAGAGAGAGAAAGAGATAAAGATAAACAAAGAGAGAAAAAGATAGAGAGAGAGTGAGACAGAAAAAGAGAAAGAAACAAGAGATGAGCAAGAGATAAACAAAAAGAAAGAGAAAGAAAGCGAAAAGAGATTAACGAGAGAGATATAGAAAAGAGAGAGAGAGAGAGAGAGAGAGAGAGAGATGAACGAGAGAGACAGAGAGATAGAGAGATAGAGACAAAAAAAAAAAGAGAAACAAAAGATGTTCGAGAGATAGACAAATAGAGAGAGAAAAAAAAATAGCGAAAAGAGATAAACGAGAGGCAGAGAGGGTGGGTGGTGGGGTGGTGTGGAGTGGGTGTGGTGGGTGGGTGTGGAGTGTGGGTGGTGGTGGGTGATGGTGGTGGTAGTGGGTGGTGGGTGGTGGGTAGTGGTAGTGGTGGGTGGTGGTGGTGGTGGATGGTGTGGTAGCATGTGGGTGGTGGTGGTGGCAAGTGGGTGGTAGGTGATGGTGGCGGTGTGGATGGTAGTGGTGGTGGTGGTGGCAAGTGGATAGCAGGTGGGTGGTGTCTGTGGGGTTGGTAGGTAGTGGTGGCGGTGGGTGGTGGTGGCGGTGGGTAGTGAGTGGTGGTGGTGGGTGGTGGTGGCGAAGACGGTGTTGGAAAATGGTGACAGTGGTGGCTAGTGTTGGGTGGTAAAAAAAACTCAAAACTCAAAATAGAAACACATTTTTGTGTTTTCATTTTTGGCCAAGTTTATAAATCGAGACCATCGATTTATAAATCAAAAATTTTACCAAACAAGTTTTTATTTGAGTTTTTAAAATTTTTGTAAATATAAACAGAAAACTGAAAACGTAAGTGTTACCAAACGGCATCTTAGCAAACAGGCTTTAGATGGTAAATATGTTATAAAATTAACAAATAATTAAATAAGTTACCAACGTAATAAATGACTTATCAAAAGATTCTTAAGCCATATATGGTTTAATTTTTAGAAATTTTTTTAAAAAATTAAAAATTAATTTGGTTAAGAAATAAAAAATAAAAAATAATTATCATTTAAGGGTAAAAAAAAATTATCATTTTAACTTTTGGGCATGTTATATACATACGTATGGCTGTTTTAATTTAATTTGTAAAAAATTATTTCTAACCACTCGAAAGATAAAAATTATATAAAAATGATAATTATTTTTCATTTTTTATTTCTTAACCAAATTAATTTTTAATTTTTAATTTTTTTTTCTAAAAATCAAACCATACATAGCCTAAGAATCTTTTGATAAGTCATTTCTTATGTTGGTAACTTAATTATTTGTTAATTTTACGACATTTTTACGATCTGAAGCCTATTTGGTAACTATTTCGTTTTCAGTTTTCAATTTATATTTACAAAAATTTTAAAAATTGTTATAAAAACTTATTTGATAATTTTTTTTATTAATAAATGGTTGTCTCAATTTGTGAATTTGAGGAAAAAATGTAAATTCAAAAAATAAGTTTATGTTGGTTTTTAAACAGAAATTTACAAATTTTACTAGCATTTTTTTTTCAATTAATTTTTTTCCAAATAATTTTTTTTCAATGGATTTTTTTTCCAACTAATACTAGCCTAGGAGGCAATTGGTAATGCTACTTTAAACATTCGGGAGGGGATTGTAATTTCTAAAATGTAAGGGGTGTCAATGTAATTTACCTAGTGAGGGCAAAATTAGTATTTTAAAAAAATTAAATTGTTGAGGGGGAGAATCTGTAATGAAACTTTAAACCTCAAGGAGGGAGATGTAATTTTCAAAACTTGAGGGGAGAACTGTAATAAACATAAACCTTAGGGGGTGTCAGTGTAATTTACCCTATATATATATATATATATATAATCACACTTAATTAGAAAATGACATAAAAAATAAATATTATCATGCTCAATCATATTAAGTGTGATTAAAAATTTGAAAATTGTATATTTTATATAAAAATCAATTTAAAATATTTTATACAATCACACCTATTTAGAAAGTGTGATTAAAAAGTAGTAATGTAAATATAATCATATTTTAATTGCATTGTGTGATTAAAAAATATATAAATAATCACACTTTAATTAGAATGTGTGATTAAAAAATATATAAATAATCACACTTATTTAAAAAGTGTGATTAAAAAGTAATAGTGTATATATAATCACACTTTAATTAGAATGTGATTAAAATATATATATAAATAATCACACTTCAATTAAAATGTGTGATTAAAAAATATATATATAATCACACTTACTTAAAAAGTGTTATTAAAAAGTAGTAGTGTATATATAATCACACTTTAATTAAAAGGTGTGATTAAAAAATATATAAACAATCACACTTTAATTAGAATGTGTGATTAAAAAATATATATATAATCACACTTACTTAAAAAGTGTGATTAAAAAGTAGTAGTGTACATATAATCACACTTTAATTAAAAGGTGTGATTAAAAAATATATAAATAATCACACTTTAATTAGAATGTGTGATTAAAAAATATATATATATAATCACACTTACTTAAAAAGTGTGATTAAAAAGTAGTAGTGTATATATAATCACACTTTAATTAAAAGGTGCGATTAAAAAATATATAAACAATCACACTTTAATTAGAATGTGTGATTAAAAAATATATATATAATCACACTTACTTAAAAAGTGTGATTAAAAAGTAGTAGTGTACATATAATCACACTTTAATTAAAAAGGTGTGATTAAAAAATATATAAATAATCTCACTTTAATTAGAATGTGTGATTAAAAAATATATATATAATCACACTTACTTAAAAAGTATGATTAAAAAGTAGTAGTGTATATATAATCACACTTTAATTAAAAGGTGTGATTAAAAAATATATAAAAATCACACTTTAATTAGAATGTGTGATTAAAAAATATATATATAATCACACTTGTTTAAAAAGTGTGATTAAAAGGTAGTAGTGTATATATAATCACACTTTTAATTAGAAGGTGTGATTAAAAAATATATATATAATCACACTTAATTGAAAAGTGACATAAAAAATAAATATTATCACACTCAATCAAATTAAGTGTGATTAAAATATCAATCTAATTTTTTCTATCACACTTCCAATAAAAGTGAGATCTTTTTTTTTTTTTCAAAGTGTGATCTTTAACCATTTTTGTAGTAGTGACATCATTTATAATAAATATCATCTCTAATATTTTTTGTCAAATAAAAATTAAACAGATTTTATAATAATTTCTGTCATAAATGATGTGTTTTTATTTTCTAAAATTAAAAATTTTGATCCATAATTTTTTGTCCTAAAATTACAAAATTGCATTACCATCCTGCACTGAGCTATTCGACACTATTATAGAATCTTGGTTTGTTACTATTAATGATGAATGTTTAATTTTTTATGCTTAAATGTAGCTCATAAAAGTATTATTATCTTATTATTGATCATGATTTTTCTTTTTCTTTTTTTTTTAAAATTGTAATTAATCAATGCTCTGTCTAATTTAATTTTTTGACTCTGTCACTGTTAACATGGGTTTGAAATGTCCACCTCTCAAAATAGCATATAGCCAAATTAAGCTACATATTTAGGCATATTAATTACAAAAAATTAATCTTTCTTAGTCTTTACACAAATCTAATCATTTGCATGCATCATAATTTACTTATTTTCAATTTAAATCAAGGTTTCTCTCTAGTGAAAAAATTAGTAAATAATTCCAAATCTAAATCACACTCAAATTAAATTAAACACAAGGAGATTATATGCTTATTTTCAATTGTTACTAGGATAAATTACACTTTTATAGGAAAAACAAGAATAACACACAGCGGAAATAAATAAACGGATTCGGACATACCTTTTACACTCAAACTAAATCCAATGATCATGTGGATGAATCACGTGCCTCAATTGATAAACTTTAACAATTCCCAGTAGTGGTTAGGGAACTTCCCATATTATTCACAATACAAAAGCATGGTTATTCTACAATGGCAGAGAGTTAGAGAGAGAAAGACTTTTGTAGAAAACTATTTGGCTAAACCCACAATACGTTCTACGTAGTATCTATAGATACAAGAGATGTAACCACCCACAATTCTATCTTGTCATGAGATGAGTTTGCGGG
Organism: Camellia lanceoleosa; assembly: GCA_025200525.1. NCBI lineage: Eukaryota > Viridiplantae > Streptophyta > Magnoliopsida > Ericales > Theaceae > Camellia > Camellia lanceoleosa. The sequence goes on along the minus strand of JANUSC010000025.1, from coordinate 478,071 downwards.
TCATTCACTCTTATTCCCAAGATAAGGTGGTTTGAAATTCAAACTAATAGGGTCACTTAATGGATTATGGGTTATGCCACTATGGGCACCCAAATCCAAGTTCGAAAGCTGATCCGATTTTCAACATCTCCCACTCTCACATGCGTTGGCATGACAATGCCATATCTCTATCTCTATCTCTATCTACCCAAACTTCGAACAAACTCATAGTTGCCAACGGACTGTACAACTGTTGAGAACACCTGCATGTGAGAGCTCTATACTAGAAACTCAAAAGAGCTAACATAAAGACATCAACTCTGTTACAATATTTGAGAGAGAGAGAGAGAGAGAGAGAGAGAGAGAGAAATTTGTATTGTATTGAATTAAATAATGATGTATACAAGACTCCTTTATATAGGAGGAGGAGAGAGCCTAACTATGGTAATACACAGAATATGATAAGGAGGAGAGAATCTAACTATAGTACTAAACAGAATATGATAAGTAAATATATAGAATATATACTATATTTAACACCCCCATCAAGCTCAAGGTGATAATGCAGATATCAACTTGGGTTTGGAGAGAGAAACTAAAATATGAAATAAAATTAAATAAAATAAAAGGCAAATAGATTTGAACGAGAGCGCAAGAGTGCTTGAGATATATCAAAGGCCGGAACTAATGCTGTGAGACAATTTATGGTCATGCCAGACCGTTGTACGAACTGGCCGGAACTAATGCCGGGACAGTTTAAGGTCAGGCCGAACCATTGTAAGAGCTGCCCGGAACTAATGCCGGGACAGTTTAAGGAGGTCATGCTGGACCGTTGTAAAAGATACTGTGTGGGCGTGTCAAATCGTTGTAGAAGAAATGGATGTTGAACCAGCAAGCATGGCACACACATAACATATGACGTGGTGCTAAACGATGATGGCAACAGATGTTTTGAGTGGTGTGCCACAAGGGGCGGCTTGGAAAGTGCGCCAATAGGGCAATTTAGAGAGTGCGCCAAGGGACGGCTTAGGCTGTGCGCCAAAGGGGACTGCTTAGGCTGTGCGCCATAGGGGGCAGCTTAGGCGGTCCACATGGTATATCACCATGCTCACCATGATATAAGTATAATACCTCCCCTCAAACTCAAATAGGTTTGAAGAGTAAAACTTATTTGAGATTGAAACAGGGAAAGAGACAGAGTGGAGAAGAATGACTCAACATAGAGAGAAATGTGAATTAAAAAAATATGGGGAAGGAAGAAAAAAAATTGGGGTGGACATAAAGATATATATATATATATATATATTTTTGTGTTTGTTTTTGTTTTTGTTTTTTTTTTTAAGGAAAAAAGAAAAAAAAACACTGATATAAAAACAAAGATGGGTGTGAAAAGATATATATATATATAGTGGGGAATAAACGATGGGTATATGAAAACCAAAAATGTGTATGATAGGTTGGAAAGTGTGTATGATGGGAAATAGATATAATTTGAGAGTGTAGATTAGAGAGAGAGAGAGAGAGAAATTGATGTGATGTTGAAAAGAAATTGGGTTGGTGGTATTTGTTAAAAAGAAGAATAATAAAGATAATAAAAACAGTTTATAAAGAGAGACACGTATGAAGAGAGGGATAAATCAAGAACCTCGAAGTCAGAGGATGAAGAACATGGCCATGGTAGGCAAAGAAGATGTTATAATATTTAAGAAGCTGATTAGCATCAGTGGAACAGAAGCCAGGAAGAACGCGACAAAGGCCTGAAGGATGCTTGAATGATGACCAGAGCTATAACAGAAGTATGTGGTCAACGGTGCTTAAGGCCAAGGTTGCCCAAGAGACGTTGACGATTGTTGGAGCCAATGGTGATAAAAGGTTTAATGTGTGACAGCGGAATGGGTTGATGCAAAAATAAAAGGTATGTGTAGAAAGCTCCAGCGGGCAGCGAAGGCAAGGTTGCCGACCGGCTGCTCGCCGAGGAAAAGGAAATACAGGCCTAAATCTTATGGCTCTAATACCATGTTACAATATTTATGAGAGAGAGAGAGAGAGAGAGAGAGAGAAATTTGTATTGTATTGAATTAAATAACGATGTATACAAGACTCCTTTCCCGACTATAGTAATACACAGAATATGGTAAGAAGGAGAGAAGTTAACTATGGTACTAAACAGAATATGGTAAGTAAATATATATAGAATATATACTATATTTAACAAACTCGAAGATAAAAATAGTGTCTCATGTACCCCAGACCCATTCAATTACACCGATCCGAAAACATCTCTAATCCCTCAAAAAAGCATGTTTGACGCTCTCAATTCTTGTAATATATTCACACTCACTCTATCTCTCATACAGAGCGATATGAGTTGCCGACAATAAACATATAATAGAGGTGTAATGCTAGATGATCTTCCCTTTGCCTTCATGCCATTTAGTTTAGGATTGACCGCTTTTCCAATGATGTCCTTTAATGCCGAATCATACATGACCGTAGGAAATATACTAAAGTAGCAGAACATTAACCCCTCACCTTATGACATAGTCAAAGGTCACGAAATGGTACAAAAGTGAAAGTCATATCAATTATGACGTGTAACACTCATATGGTAAGGAAGCAGGGATCCATTCTCTCATTTCATTACTCGGTCGCCAAGCACATGTAGTATGAATACATATTACGTTGGACTAACTCTTCCAAAGAGTGACGTCACACTTGATACACCGTATAAATCGTAGTCTAGTCTCTTTAAGAGCACAAGTCAATTTCTAGCACCTAACCCAAATTCTCTATTTGCTCACCTTCCAGGCGCCAAATGAGATCTTGCATCTACCTAATCATAACAGGCTGTACATAAGAAGTGGGTACCAACATTTATGTTTGGTCTTCAATATGACTTCATCTTGGCTATAACCAAGGCAACATACATAGTGGATAACTGAAGCATTCCTTAGCTCCAAATAAAATAAACCACTAGTCTCATCCTTGCTCCCAAATGCTGATGGCGATTACTCATGTGAGTGAGCCAATCTTTCCTACAGGCAGCATCATCTGCTAATCATTATGCTACCAACCATAATAGCATCAATATCCTATAATCTCACAAAAAACAAGCAATTGATTGAAAAACACAACCAGTGTTTGCGCAATTCTAGATTCCCAACATAGGCCTTATTAGCACCTCTTGTGTTAAGCATATACAACGGAATCCACCATGTACGCTTTACATGAAGTGGTTCAAGATCACTATCTTTTGCACAAATACCTCTCTAAAGACATTTTGGTGACCAATTTGTGTTCATTCAATATGCACCCAACTAGCACATTGAATCTTATATGGGGCAACTTTATACACTATTAGTAGAGCATTATATTCACAATCTAATGAATAAGGTCAAGGTCTAAACTACTCAGTTGACCATTTACAAAAGATAACACTCATCATGTCGAATATGCCCACATTGCGTACTTCAAGCTCCCACAACAAAAGATCAAGGAATATTGGTTATTCGTTTCTCTCTAAGACAATATCAAGATTCATTCAATAGCTGAGACTTTAGCTTATATCGACAAGTAAGTCAATAGGTTTGCAATTTCACATCTAGAATCATTCTAGGGTATTCCTTAAGTCATTAAAGACAAACTAAGAATTCTCACAAAACAATCCCTAAGGATCATACATCCGAGCATATAAATTGTATCACCCATGCCCATTATGTCTAAAACAGAGGACTGCCAACCTTATGTGGTGACAATCTTATAAATTCCTGGCTCATAATGACTAAGTAAAAACTTTTTTTGGACCACTGATTATACCTCAGTAGTTATCATCGATCATCGTTAGCCCATCATGGCTAGATGAAATCTAAGAACCACTAATCAGATAACTACTTTAGGTCACAAAAGATTAATTGGAACTAGCAATCTTTTGTGCTCTTAACTTTTCTCCACAAAAAACATAAGGTAAATCCTTACAGATCTACTTATTCAATTCTCCAATGAGAAGTTGGGTAATGATGTCCACAAAGTAAAGTTCTGACAATCATAGCCTAAATCAAAGTAAACCTCACTTCCCAATAGGAAGTTTTCTGATAGTCTACACCTTCCTCAATGGTGCGACTTTTCGGTATCTAGCGAGCTCTATATCTTCAAAAATGACTATACAAATCACGCATAAATTTAGAATAGTTTCACATTGTAGCTTGTTTTTCGTGCTCCTTTCGGATACGATAGTCCTACAGTTTAGACTACAGTGGTTCTGAATTTGATTTCACAAGTACAATGTGAAATAGATAAACACAAATGAGTCCAAAGCCGATAAATCTTTTGGAAAATCGATTTTGAATCAAAAATGTCAAAAATGGACTGCTTTGCTAGATTATAGAGGTGCCACCTAAACATTTTTGAGAAATTTAGGAAACCCGTGACTTGTGCCAAAGGCCACGCATCCATCATCACCAAAGTGTCTCAGCTCAGAAACTTAGGTACAAGAGGAGAAGGTCATGAATGGAGCACCCCACTCACTCGATCAAAGATTGGCATCTACTAATCATGATGTGATTTTTATTTACATTATATGCTTTTGTTCTGATTATTATGCTATTCTTACTATGTGATGCACACAAGTATAGACTAATTTGCAAAAAGTTGAAACATTTTGATTTCATGTTTGTTTTGAAAAAGTGTTTAAATATGTGCCACTTGAAAAAGTAATCTCATATGTACATTAATTGAATTATCCCAATTTAAACAATTAGCTTTCATCCACATGCATTCAAATAGGTATATCACTTAAGCTGTAATAACCCAAAATATTTTATTTTAAATAGCCAGTGTATAAATTAATTGAGTAATATTTGGATTGAAATATTGTGTAAAGTTATATGCGAAAATGGTTCAATTTTTGTAATAATAATTTTTTAAAAAATATAATTTACGATCTCAGAAATTATGAAAAATTTTATTAAGTTATTCTTATAAGAGTCTGCATGTTGGATAAAAATTTCAAAATTTATTTGTGAGGATTTATTTTATGAAAATTCATGGACTGATTGGTGTTCAGTTTAATTTACAGTGGAATTTGAAATTTGAGTTTTGGGTGTTTGGACCATGATTCGAGTCAAATTTATTGGGTCTATTTTGGTATATAATTGGATCATATTTGATGGGTGAGACTCATGATTTAGATTCAATTTAATTTGAGTTTGTATAACGACTTATGTTTAACTGTTATGTCCTTTTTAATTATGTGATTGATAGTGACCACTTCAAGAGTTGTTATTATTTATTATATTGTATTATAATAAATGTTTGAAATGTGAATTTATGGTGTGTTTTATAAAGCAAAAAATATATTTTGTGATGAGACAAATTATATTATTTTATGTTACAAAATATTATAATGTTAAAATATTTTTAATTGATGTATATATATATATTGATGTATGTATAAAAAAAATATAATAAAAAAGAAAAAGGGGGCAACCCACGTGGGCTGCCCGCACTCCCTTTCCTTTTGACCTTTGCTTTCCTCTTTCTTCTTCATTTTTTTTTTTTTTTCAACAATGACAGAGATCACTAATTTTGGAGCTCTAAAAAGACCACTAATGACATGGCACTCAATAAAAAAAGAAAAAAAAATACAACACCAAGGCCAAAACATCAAGTTATTTATGGTGGGGCTCACTGCCACATCATTAGTGCCGCCACTAATTAGTGGTCTTAAGCATTTTTTTTTTTTTCCTTCCAGAGAGCTGTTCGGTGCTCTCACTCTCCCATTTCCACCATTGTTGGCTCAACCTTTGAGCTTCAAATGGGAGTCCTTAGAGTGAGATTTTGCAAAAGTTTTGTAAATAAAAGTCGGAGAGCTCGTCGTGATCTTCACAATGGTGGTTTCGGATTTTTTTATCAGACAAGGTTTACATTCTAGATCTGCTTTTCTTCATGTTTTGAGGTAGGGATTCTTGAGCTTCTTTTCAATACTTTGCTATAGAAAGACTTGCGGCAATTTTTATAGCATTTAAAATTACTGTTTTGTTGATTTTGGAGAAAAATTATGTTTTTGGCTTTAGGGACTGTTTGGGGCTGATTTAAATGGGTTGTGGATTGAGTTTGTAATTTATTTTGGGCTCTTAAATCATGTTAGGAGGTAGTCTTAATGGCTTGGTATTTTATACGGGATTTTACTACACTATTTATGTGGTTTAATAAGTTTTTGGTATCTTGGGGTTGATTGATGAGTTTAGTATTTAATTTGGAAATTTTGGATTTTATTTATGAAATGTGCATAAATGGTTTTTTAAATAAATAAAAAGTTAATGCCCAAATTGAAAATCTTTGAATTGGGGAATGTTGGTATGGGAATGTTGCTACTATGGTTTTATTTTGGATAAAAACGGGATTTTTATCAGTGTGTTTTGGACATTGTTGTCGGTTATGGAATAAAAAGGGGTTTTTGGGAACAATAGAGGGTTCATGGTTGAAATTTAGGGTTTTTGCTTGAAATAGATTGTCATAGTTAGATAGACCGGGGAAAATGTATTTGGAAAGAAAACGGTATTTTCTTGGACTGTAAAGGTGTTGTGTTTGGTTAAAGTATTTGTTGGAATCAATATTGTATTTGTTGGAAATGAGTTTTAGAATGGTAACTGATGTGAATGAATGGTGTAGTGAGTGTTTTGATTGGTATTTGATGAGATGAGAAAACTTTATATTTATGGGAATATAATGGATTTTATTTATTTAACTCTCTGTTTAGAAATAACTATTTTGGGCTATCAGTGAAGGATAGTCATGATTGTTGTAGAAATGACATGAGAATTAGGCAAATTGAACTTTGTGTTGTGTTCATTACATTGGCATTGTTGCATGTTGAGTACATGAAAAATGGGGTTGTTTTGTGAAAAGAATGAATATTGGTTGAGTCTGGATGGAACGGGTTTAAGGTGTCGAGCCTTCCAGTTTACTGGTAAAAATGACAATTAGTAGTGCCTATGGGACTACTTGCAGACACTCTCCAGATTTGAGTTTGGGTTGAATGGGTGTAGTTTGGTAGTGCCTGTGGGGCTACTTGCAGACACTCTCCAGATTTGTGAAATCGTATTCATGTTACTGTTTTGAGATGATGGAAATGGAAAATGCATAGTGGGTGCCGATCCTTCAGATGAAAGTTCTGTAAAATGGCAATGCATTCATTGTGAGATGTGCATGTGTTTGTGTATGTTGTGTATATGATAGTTTCACTGCAGTGATTATCTGGTAGTTCTTGGGCTGCGGTCAGGAACAGAGTTAGATGTCTTGGTATGTTGGTGCGTATAGTGTGTCAAGGTATGGAAGTGAGTTTTATACTATATTGTGTTAACATAAACTTTTTGGAAAAAACATATTTATATGAGTATATTTTAGATATAAACTGTTACATTACTTATATAATATAAAGGGGAGCATGCATGATCATTTTTAGCTATACGTTGTGATTGGTTAGGATCTTCGGTATCTCTACTGGGCTTAGTGCTCATCCCACATGTTGAAAACTTTTTCAAGTACAAGCTAGACGATGTTCGGGACTTTATGTCTTTTATTTCGTTGGCCATGGGGCCTTTATCTGTTGGCTGAGAGGAATGTATTGTATAAGGGTAAATCCCTCTGTTTATTACAGTTATGGTTATTAAATGTAAGCCTAAGGGCATTGTATCATGGTTTAAATTTTGTATCATTGTCATTGTCGTGAGAGAATGTTCTTATTTATCTCTTGTCTCAACTGAAATGGATGATGTAAATGGAATTGTTATAAAGGATTGGTAATGGATTCGAGTAATAAAAGTCAGGGCGTTACATAAGCACTTAGCCTCATGGCAATCATGCTTGTCATGGCAACGGCCACACATGCAATATGCTAAAGCAATAAGTGCTCACCTAATACTCAATCGAGGCAAGCCAAAAGAAACAAATTTGTTAAAAAAAAAAATGCATGCTCTAATATGCAAGGTGGCTAATGCAACACATACAAAATGTAACTAATGGGCTCGGCTACTAGTATGGCATGTGAGTCAATTTTATAGCATGCAGTTTAAGCACGTATTCACATAATCAAGGTACGACCATAAAGTTAGAGTGATGTACCGAATCCTATGCATGCGAAACGAATGGATGCGAATCATGGAAAATGCTAAAGGAAACATGATGCTCTATGCTATCCATCATAAGCAAGTAAATAAAAGGGAGAAAGAAATGGGGGTTAGAAAGCGTACACATTATTACATACTCGCCCTTGCACAAGAGGGTTCAAATGTCCAAGTGTCCAAATTAACTACTTATTACAAATTCAAATGAATAAATAAGTTAGATTAACTAATTATTACAAGTCCAAATGAATAAATAAGCTAGATTAACTAATTATTACAAGTCCAAATGAATCTAAACACTACTATTAGAGCACTAATGTTACAAGCCATAGGAAGTAAAGGAGTGCATGCATGAATGGGAATATCCACTCAGAAATACATCTCTGTTTTGCTGCCAAAACCATTTTGTTTTGTAGTCAGAAAAATGATATGTTTTAGCCTTAGCCTCGCCTCTGCTTTGCTCTGCCATGAAAATGGCATTGCCTGTGTAATATGAAGTGGCTGATCGGCCAGAAAAAGTGGTCGGTCAGTTGGTTAGGTGGCCGGCCAGCCACAAGTTTAAGGGTCTATCCTACTGCAGCAGAAAAGAAATAAGGCACAAACAGAGTATTTTCAGGGGGTGTTTATCCTCTCTGCCTCTCCTTATCATTAAATAGATCAAAGAAGAGGTAGACTCGATTCGCAAACCATTAATACGCAAACTCATTGCATGATGATCTATGAATCAATGGGACAAAAGCGCAATAAATATAAAGTAAAGACCAACAAAACCTCATTCCTATCATGCAGTTACCTCAAGGGAGGTGGTAGACATATGATTCTTGAGCCACTATCATCACTAAAGAGTATAAAGTGACTCAAGACTCGATGGATTCAATTAACGTCCGATTGAACCGAAACCATTTTTATTACTCTTGTTACCATTTTAATCCAATTGATTAGCCTCTTTTAATTACCTTACCATTCTATAGTCATTTTAGTCCAAAAATGAGAATTAAGTCCACTAGTGAAGAGAAGTGTCAAACAAGGAGTTGCTTTTGGCATGACAGAGATGTAATGCTTTGATAATGAACCTTTGAAGAGATTAAACCATTAATGGAAGGGTCTCATTCTCAAGCTTAAACAACACTCGTTTGAAACAACTTTCAAATAACGAAAATCCAAGAAAGGAGGGAGGTTACAAAGGTGAGTATGCAAAAGTGATCACATGTATGAAAAACACGAAATAAATGCTATCAACTCAAATAGGTTGGTGACTAAGGCCTAAACCACCAAACTTGTGAGGACCACTACACTACAAGCATACTATACAAAGCATGAGTGAAGTAAATACACTAAAAAACATTCGTAGAACTCACAAAATCAGTGTTGAAATTAAGATAAAAAAGTTAGAAAATTAAGCTAAAATGATAGAGAAATAAAGCTAGTGAACAAGCCTAGAGAGGGGTGGATACCCCTTCCATTTTTGGGACCTCAAAATCACATTTTTATCCTTTGAAAAACTTTGAAAATCAGTGTTAAAAAGTTGAGAAAGGAATGGGAAACACAAGGGCAAAAACATAGAGAATTAGGTTTAAAGAAGGGTGGTTAACCCCTCTACCTTTGATAGCTTTGAGCCTCAATCTTCTGCCCATAAAAAAAAGTATAAAAAAAAGTCCAAAAACAACAAGGAAAAAGAGGAGAGAAGTAGTGTAAATAAGGAAGAAATTATACTTCTTGAAGAGAGATAACTCTTTGTTTTACAAACCACAAAGCTTTCACTCTCAAGGGTTGAAATTTAGACTCGAGAATCTCGGCAAAGAGAGCTAAAATATTGGTTTAGGAAGTGTTTGGGTAATGTATGTGTGTTGCAAGAGAGAGAGAGAGAGAGAGAGAGAGAGAGAGAGAGAGAGAGAGAGAATTTCAAGTTTTTGAGCTTTTGGAATTTTTTCTAACTTAATTTCAAGAGAGGTGGTCATGTATATATAGAAAAACCAGTGCCTCTGTCGAACATAGCTGTATAGAGACAGCTGGTGTAGTGCATGCACATGGGCGAACAACTGGCAGCAAAATATTTGCCAGCCGAGAAACCTGGCCAGCCGGCTGGCTAGTTAAGGGACGGCTGACCACTCAATTTTGGCTAGTCGGCCACCTGTTGGCCTGCTAGCCTTTGGATGGCCAGACTTGGAAAAAGTCAGGTTTTGGGAAAAAAAACAGGTTTTGGTCCAAAGGTGGTACAAGATTCTAGGCTTTGGAATTGGAAAACCAAAGCTCTTTTGCTGAGGAACTTGTACAATTATACAGCGTAGTATTTAATCATCGAGTGATCAACCTGAGACGCTCAAATCTTAAGGACGGTAAAAAATGAGGTGTCCACATACTTCATAGAGAAAAGTCAACCAAATCCTATTAATGATTAATCCTTAAAGACTTCATCTTAAAAATGTGCAACATTGATCCACTTTCTAAAAACAAGGGACTAAAGAGCCTTTGGCACTATCCTAGGTTTTTCATCATCTTGCGGAGCAATCATGAGTGTTTTCCACTCAATCGCCTAGTGATGAGGTGGAAAATTTTCACATTCGCTACCACTCAACTAAGAATATAGAGTATTCTTCTCTAATGAAGTAATCCACTAGTACGCACGTCGCTCCCATTATCCCTAGGATATTGAAAATTTCTTTCCATTCTCAACTAGGCTACATAAAGTGCTATACTTAGAATTCTCTATCTTATAGAGTTCCAAAACTCTATTCACATCACCCTTGCTAAGAAAACTTTATGTGACTACATGCGCCAATACATATGCCTTTTGCGATTTTCCAAATTACTTGTGTGCAGCCATTGCGAACAAAGTTACACAATCACATGAGAGAAAGATGTTGCAAGTGAGTGGGCCCTAGAGAGCCTACTCAAACCATCCATGTCATCCTTTCGTCAATCTGATTAAGTATAACAAGCCACCAGTTCATAACCAATGTCATAAACTAATTCTAATCATCCTAATGTGTGAGTTCTCGAAAACAAGTGTACAGGTTTATGCCCAACTAGGTAATGACTCATGACTAACTTATGTTAACTAGATCACAAAAGGATGTTATGAATATATCAAGTGCGCCTAAGTCGCAAATTTAACTATTAAGTGCTAATCCCCTGCACTTTGAAGTCAATTTTATTCTCCATACACTTTACTATATCTAGTTGAAGCATGATTATACTCTTCTTGCCATCTCTATTTCTCACTTCATGGTTAGTCGCAATTAATTCTACTATCCACAAGGAAAGAATAAGCTATTAATCTATGATAACTCCTGAAGCAACTTCAACTTGAATCAAGCTAAAAAGTCTAATTCAACAACAATGCTCTCACGAGCGATGTGTCAAATTCTTAGAGTCATATCAACCATCTTGGCCTTGACCTCCTCATTACTATGCTGCAACTTTTGCACTTAGTAATAAGTGTCGAGCAAAGCCGTAGCCAAGCTAAGGAATCATACAAAGAGGCACCTCTTCATGTCTCACACTCGAGTGTGGAAATAGTAAATGTCCAAATTTAGACAAGTTGGCAGTGCTAATATATTTTGCAACCACTAGGCGCTAATATTCTCACTTAGTGTTACTAGATTTTGTAGCTCCTAAGTGCTAATCTTTTAAATTCAAGTGACACTTCAACACATTCTATCATAGTGCATGAAATTTTGCTCCATCCCCTCCCAAAAGTTGGGTAGAAAGCAAAAAACTACTCATATTGGCTATTCATCTTAAACTTATAATGACTAACTCATTTAACCTCGCATGTCTTAGATGACATGCCTCTTGGATATTGCACCATCCAATGATGCAACATTATTGAAAGTCAAATTTCAAAATCAATTCATGTAGCTCAATAGTCAGGATTACATCTACATCAATTGAGGACTTACCAATCTCACAACTCCAAACTCGCCAATCAAAATTGTTTAGTATGTCGCTAATCATAGTGCACACATCAATTTTTATTGCGCCAATCAAGGCAACAAAAACTACGGCGACGTTGAGTCGTGTTTCCTTACTTTGGCTCAATGAAGTTCTGACCTAAAGTCTCTAAGACTTCCTACCAAATAAGATTACTTTGTTCACAATTGAACATCTCTACTACGTCTAGGTCAACCAAATTAACTTCCATAAGCTAAGTCAATTAGAGAAAAAAATGTGCATTAGAATTAATTTGATTATTATATCACAATATAATTTTGCCGCAAAAATCTAATTAAACAGGGACAATATTACACAAGTCGTAAAATCGAAAATTCGCTATGCTCGTAATTATCTTTTGCACCACAAGTAACAAATATCCAAAATTTAATTTAATTTAATTTATGTGCAAAATATTGATTTTTAGGAGTAAATCTACAAAGATTTCTCTTAACCGAACAACATGCCAGTAATTATGGCATGTCTAAAGCATGATAATATATTAATTTCACATAATAACATCTCAATGTGAATTAATGAAAGAAAGCATGCTAGATTAATTTAATCATGGAATTAAATATCCCCAATATAAATAAATCATGCTATTTAAAATAACAACATACTACAAGTTCTAAACATTTAAAAGAACTTAACATGCTATATATAGTATTTAAATAATTCCATAACAGATTTCTATAATTTCTGAATTTTTCTAAAATATTACAAGCAATTAATAATTACACAGAGAATTAGAAATAAATATTACAGAATCTGAAACGGTACAAAAATCATACCAGTAAATAGGTGTGCATCATAGTAGTCTACTGTAAAAATTTCAAGTTTAGAATTCCAGTTATGCCCTCCCCAAGAGTGATTTAACGTAAAAATATTTAATTATTCATTAATAAAAATATTTTATTTTCCACAAAATTCTAAACCTTTAACTTATTGTAGAAAACTGAATTACGAGTCTAATGGTATAAGCTATGTTTCAATTAGAATTATAACGAATAATTTAGAAGCAATTAGTGTAGTTTTTAAATTTAAAACTAACAAATAGAGCCTTAAAAATTTCAATTCCTGCGTCAACGCTTAAATTAGCAGATGACGTCATCGCTAGTGTTAGTGCATGCGCATGACGCCAACTGTCCATCAGCTCGTCAGCACGCATCATTGCCCATTCAATACATTAGTCAAGACATTAGGGTTAAGTCAACCAGCGCATGAGGTCCACGCGCCACCGTCCAGTCTCAATTTCGACACGATTTTGTCACTACCTGACTCGATTTTTTGAAAGGAATCCAATGGTGGTCTCAGTTTTGGTGTTCGATGACTCTAAATGAGTGAGTGTTCGACACTCTCTCTCGGTTGATAGTGGTGGTGCGGATCTCCTACACTTTATCTTCTTCAATAAGCCTACAATAACTTCAACTCTCACCCAAAATTAAGTTTTGGGTTTTCTCCTTATTCGTAAGTCAGAATTAGGCCATAATATATCATTTCAAAAGTCTCGAAACAAGGATCCCAAATATGTAAATTTCACAGCATAAAAACAAAGCGTGTAAAACAAGCATGCGGTTAAAATTACAAAAAACAAATATGGATATTTATTTTTCTCAAAATTCAACCATCCAATTTTTGCAAAACTTTGCAAATATGATCTACAATATATGGACTACAACATATATGAAATTTAGGACGATCATATATGGTTCAAAAAACAACAATTTTAATACATGAATCACATGTATACACATATTCATACACAAATAATGTGAAAACACTGAACAATGACTCTCATGCCAATGTAGGAAAATAAAGATTAATACACATAATAAATAAATAAACGGATTCGAACATACCTTTTACGCTTAAATCGAATCCAATGCTCGTGTGGTGAATCACATGCCTTCATTGATAAACTCGAACAATTCCCAACAATAAGGTAGAATTACTAGAGAACTACCTATACTAGTCATAGTACAAAAACATGATTGTTCTTTGATGATAGAGAATTTGAAAGAGAAAGTCTTTTGCGAAAAACTATTCGGTTAAACCCATAATTCGTTCAACGTAATATCTGTAAATAAAAGAGATGTAACCACTCACAGCTCTATCTCCTCATAAGATGAGTTTGTGGGTTATTCACTCTTATCCCTAGGACAAGGTGGTTTAAACTTCAAACTAACAAGGTCACTTAATGGATCATGAGTCATGCCACCATAGGCGCCCAAACCCGGGTCCGAAACACAACCCAATTTCCAACACACCTAAAATAAGCCACATACTAAACAAGTGAAATTTACCCTCCTTTTTAACAATTGATAAGAGGAAATAAGAAAAGAAAAAATTGTATTATGCAATGATAAAACTTGAACTCAAGTTTGGGATTAACTGGGGCAATTAAAAAATTATAACGATTTCGGTTTAGACCCAACTAGTCTATTGTTTTAGATTCGAGATTCCTTGTTTTGAATGGTTGTTCATGTCCTTATTCATCTTATTCCTAGTTGATTTTGGTTGTTTGGGTGTTGTGTTACGTTTAGAACAGGTTGGGAGTTAGTTTTTCAAAAAAGTTATTGCCCAGATTTTGGCTTGTTCGCTCGAACAGTTATTCTTGTGCTTGAGAGGTCTTTGAGATCTCCCAGTATTTTCGTAGGTCTTCAAAACATCTAGGAGTGTGGTGTTCTTAGCTCGAGCGGTCTTTCTTGTGCTCGAGCAGTCTTTTTTGCGCTCGAGTGGTTTGCTTCTGTCTACAAAACATCTGGGAGAGTGCCATTGTGCGCTCAAGTGGTCGCTCAAGTGGTCATTTTGTTCGCTCGAGCGGTGTCACTTATTGTGTCTGTTCGCTTGAGCGGTGTTTTAGTCGTTTGAGCAGTTTGCGCGTATATCACTTCGTAAAAGTTACTTTTTGGATCACTTTTTCATCTCTATCTCTCTCTAAATTTTTCAAAAATCCTAAATCTACACACTCTCTCTCTAGTTCTTTGTTTCAAGCCTCAAATACTCCCAATCCATTGATCTCTACACCCTTGTCCCTTGGAGAAAAAGATAAAGTACGTCGAAGGCTTCGTTCTAATCAGAGAGGATCTCATTTTTGACTTCGTCAAACTTCAATCTTGCTCTTCCTTGTCTTTTCTATTTGAGGTAGGGATTTCTTCAAACTTTGGTATGGTTTTTAACTTAGTTATTTGTCTTTTTAAAGAATCTTGTAATTTGTGGATTTTGGATAAAACCTAAGGTTTTGATTTTGAAATTAAAAAGAGGGGTTTTCAAATGGGCTATTGAAAATGATTGCGAGAATGTGCTTATAGTTGAGCTATGTTAAAATAATGTATTTTTATACTTGAAATCAATTTTGGAAAGAAAAAGGGTTTTGTTCAAAAATCATGGATATTTGGTTTTTGTGAAAGGAAATGGAAGTTGATGTTGGAATTGCAAGATTGAAACGAATGTGGATATTGATGAGAATGGTGGAGCTAGATATGTAATATTACTCCCATTTGAAAATGATGAAATTATGTTTTATTTGGAAATTATCTATTTGAATAAAGATAATTGTTTTTGGCTATCGGCGGAGGATAACTTTGATTGTTGTAAAATTTTGAGAAAAATTGGTGAATACCTTGGTGAATCTAGGTAGGGGGTGTGGTTGGGGTTATTATGTTGGCATGTGCGTCCTTAGTGAAAGTTCAAAAACTCGCGGAATTAGGTGTCGATCCTTCCGGTTAATACTGGTAATATGGCTTTGGTAGTGCTTGTATAGTCTACTGGCAGACACGTATCTGGAGATTCCCAGTGTTTTGTATCCACTACCCTATTTTTTGTTATAAAAAGATTATTTTCATGAATTGATATATAATCTGGCATTGCATGAGTTTTGAGGTGAAAATGTACGATGTTTTAGCAAACGGCATGTATGTGCATTCACCTTATGACTTTGTTAAGATTCATACACTATATTAGAGTATCTCTATTGGGCTTTGGCTCACCTCATGTGGAAAACAATTTTCAGGTGTTGATAACATGTCTCCACCAAGGACAGCTTGTGAGGACTAGGAGCCAAGAGCTTTTTTCTTTTTGCTTATTTGTTGTAATTACTTTTGTACAAGCCTTGGACTAAAACTGTATTGAGTTAAACTCACTTTTGTTATACCCAAATATTGTCTTGGAAAGATGTAGCCATTAAGGTATTAATTTATCTGTTTAACTTTTATTCCATTTCGTTTGCATGTGGCACATACTATAGATTCAAGGTTAGGACTTATGAATGTATATTCAGAATGTGTTGTTATTTATTTAATACATGAGATGGTTTATCGTTATTATTTTCAGGGCGTTACAAAAATTAAGAAGCAAAGTAGTATTAGATGAAGGGTTGAGAGCAACCATGGTATCCATGATGAGTCTCATTTTGATAATCTAAACTATGCATCTCGTAGAATCATCAAAATGGAATCCATTATAGTTATCTCAAATTCAATTTTGAACTTTAAAAAAGTCCTTAAAATTTATTGAAAAGGAAAGGGAGATGATTATCAAACTTGGCATATTTTTATTTTTTTTTCTTCTTTATTATTATTATTGTTATTATTATTTAGTTCTATTGGTTGTAATGTAGAGCCCTAACTAGAGTAGGTCTTTTTTGAACTAATGCTAGGGAGAAGATGGGTTTATAATTTTGTGTTTGGTGATTGAAAAACATGAAGGGACATGGTAAATGATGATTAGTGAAGGAATATGGATACATGTTGTTTCGGAAATATCTAATAATTTTCCCTAGTTAAGCTACATAGTTAAGCATATTAATTACACTCAAACAAATTTAATCTTTCTTATTCTTTACACAAATCTAGTTATTAGCATGCATCATCATTTACTTAAATTTAAATAAAGGATAATCTCTATTACAAAAATTCGCAAATAATTCCAAATCTAATTATACTCAAATGAAATTAAACATAGGGTTATGGGCTTACTTTTATAGGAGTATATGATTCATGTAAAAAGTTAGGTCAATCTAATAAACTTGGTATTGTAGAGCCTCAACTAGGAGTTTAGATCTTCTCAAGGTGTTTTTTTTTTTATTTATTTTTTATTTTTTAGTAGTAGTAGTAGTAGTAGTACATAGCAAAACAACATTGTTTTACTTTAAAAAAAAATTTATTGAAAAATTCTATGGTACACACCATTTCAAGGTGATATACCATATGCACCCTATTATAAATTGACGTAATTTTATCACAAAAGTTTATAACATCAACCACAAAATATCTAACCTCGTCACAAACTGACATAACAAAAAATGTAGTAACGAAGCCACAAACTTTTGTTACATGAACCATAAAATTTTAGACATTTTATTACGTGAACTTATGGCACAGCTATACATTTTGTAATTGATATTAGGAAATTTTATAGTAAAATTACAACAATTTATGGTATGCTAGAATTTCCCTTTTTTCTTTTTTTTTTTTTATAGCTTTTTCTCAACTTTTTTCCTTTCACGCACCTAAACCCCAAAAGTCCAAAATGAAAACAAGGAAATTCTATTATACACACTCCCTACCATATGCACTCTTAAGTTATATCATTTTCTTCTTTAGTTATGATTATTTTTTTGTTTAGTTATGACCTTATTTTAGTTATAGCTCATGAAATCTTTGGTTATGCCTTATGTGTTGTTTAGTTTTGAATTTTTTTTTTTATAATTATGACTCAAAAAGTATAAAATTTTGTCATTTTCTTATTGAGTTATAAGATGCATACAGTACACAATGGTGTGTACCATAGTCTTTCCCTGAAAATGAAGTGAAAGAGGGAGATGACTGGAATATCTATCCGAATTTGGTGATCGCTACTGGTAAAATTTGTGTAGAATGAGCTCATTTAGGAAATTGGCTATTTTAATTGATTTTTTTTGACTTTTTGACTATTTTAACTTGGCTAAAAAAAGTTGTGTTTGAGAAATTGGTTGGGTTTTTTTTTTTTGTAGTTAATTTAATGGTTGTGAGAGAAAAAGTGAAATGAATATATTTTGAATGTGACATTTTGTCTTATTAGTTATTTTAACCTATTTTATCTTTATTAGCTATTTGAGTAAAAAAAACCCATTGCCAAATAGAATATTTGGAATAATTTCATGCTCGTGTAACATACAGGCAGGGGTGTAAAAATGGCACGTGGCCTGCCCGCAGCTTGGGTAGGCCCAATCCCGACTAAGCCCGAGCCGGAGCCCAGACCGGGACCATGGGCTTGGGCTTGGGCCTAGGCCATCTGTTTGGAAGCCCGGCTCGACCCGAAAAATTTAGCCCCATAGGAAGCCTGGCTCGGGCCCATCCTCCCCCCAATGACTCTTACGCCAACGGTGACAAAATTTTAAAAAGAAAAAGAAAAATTAAAACGGTCATTTGACCGTTTCCACCCAACAACCATTTTTTTTTTTTTTTACAAATTAACCCCCCTCCTCCGAAACTCCTATAAATAATACAACCCCTCTCTGATTTTATTTCTTACAAATAATTCCCTCTCTCAAACTCTACATCTCTCTTAACTCTCAACTCTCTCAATTAATTTTGAAGTCACATCCTTAAATGGAAAATACAATTATGCAAGAAATTTTATTTTTTTTTTTATCAAAAGAAGCTAATTTTTGTATCGCATTCGACAGTCAATAACATTAATTATTTGAATTAAATTTATTAGTTACTCATTTTTTTTACATTAATTTTTTCTTAACATATATTAATTGTTATTGTTTACTCATTATTTAAATTAATTGTTACTTCTTATATATTATTTTACTTACATTACTATGGATCCTAATGTTCCTAATATTTATGTTGATATTGATGCATATATTACACAGCATGAATTTATGGATTCTCCTTCTAATGTACCTAATAACTGCATTCCAACAGTTAGATCATCATCTAGGGGCATGACTAGTAGTGTTTGGGAGTATTTCGAAAGAATATCTGTAAATAATGATGATGGTACAATTACAATTAAAGCAAAATGTAAATATTTTGCACATTTACTTAGTGCTACATCTGTAGGGGGTACTTATCATCTAAAAAGGCATACTAACAAACATTTACAAAGTCAATAACCTAATATTAGAAGTCAAATGTAATTAAGGGTTTCATCAACTAGTTATTTGCAAACATTTTCATATGATTTTATACGTGCATAAAATTTTATAGTTGATTATATTATTAAAAAAGAATAACATTTTACTACTAGTGAATGTCCTAATTTTAAAAAAATGATTCACGTAGGTTTTGTACCTCAATATCAAGTTTTCAAGAAATACTACTAGAAATAGGATTTTAAAGAAATTTGAGGATATTAAAAATAAATTATTTGACATATTCAAAAATTTGAATGAAAGGGTTTGTTTAACATTTGATCTGTGGTCAAATAATCGTTTAAAATATCAATGTATCACAACACATTTTACTGATAATGATTGGAAATTAAGTAAAAGAATTATCTCATTTAGATTAGTTCAACTTCCATACACTGGTCATTCGCTTGGTGAATAAATAAGAAATGTATTATATGGGTGGGTTTTGCAAAATAAAATATTTACCATTAGTTTAGATGATGCAACATATTACAATCAGATTGTAACACATTTGAAATCAATTTTATAATTATTTGTTTATGGTGATTTATTTTATGTTCATTGTTGTGCTTATATTTTAAACTTGATTGTTAAAGAAGTTATACATGTATAGAAGACTTTGTATTAGTAATAAAAAAAATGCGACTTTTACTATTATGTTTTCTGCTAATCGAATTTTGAAATACAGGAAAATTTGTCAATGAGAGTGTATGTCATTTAAAAAATTAATTTAGATATAGATAGCAGGTAGAATTCAACGTATAATATATTAAAAAGAGCTTCTAAACAAAGAAAAACAATAGATTTATTTTTTGCAATAATATCAATAGAAAGAATACTCACTCTCACAGAACTGAATTGGCGCCAAGTAGCCTTATATAAAGATTTTTTTAAAAATTTTTGATACTACAAAAAAATTATTTATATATATATATATATATATTCCTACTTCACCATTTGTTTTACATATGTTAGCAGAAATAATAAAAGTTTTTACAAAATATATGGCTAATAAATTTTATGTAACTATTATTACTGCAATGATAGGCAAATTTGGTAGATATTTTTATTCATTGCCTCATCTTTTAGGTTTAGCCATCGTAGTTGATCCTAGGTATATAAACGCTGGTTTACAAGAATTTTTAGAACGTATTTTTGTTGATTAAGAACAACTTATCCCATAACAACATGCAGAAAATTATTTCAAGAATATAAGCAACTTTTAACTGCAAATACATCTACATACACTACACCAGCCTCATCTTGAGACGGAAGATTAAGTTTTGTTTCAGTAATAAAAAATAGAAGAATATCTCAACATATAAGCGTATGTAGTTTTGAACTATAAGTTTATTTGAAAAATCTATTAGTGGATGATTTTGAAGATTTTAACATTGTGGATTGGCGGAAATAAAATGAAACTATATAGTATGTACTTTCACAGATGGCCCGTGATATACTAACCATTCTTTTACCTACAGTTGCTTTTGAAACAATTTTTAGTGCAAATGGACGGGTGCTGAGCGATTACCGCAGCAGGCTTTCGCTCCCAAATGGTTAAGGCACTGATGATATCTATAGATTATATGCATGCGTTTACGAAAAGACAAAATTATAGTGAAAATAAAATAATTCAAATCGATTGGATGACATATTCTTGGGCAAAGTGAGTGAATTGTCTGCCTCCTCTGATGATTAATCAACAATTTATTTTTCACTATTTCATTTCATTATTTATTTATTTATTTTTGTATAAGATTATTGAGGCGAAATATAATGTAAATGATTGGTAGGTTAGTAGGTGCCAACCTAATTGAGATGTACTTGACCTATAGTGATGAAATTGCTCTACCATCATCAATAATCTATATTTATTTTATTTAATGATATAATTTTTTGTAATATTTTATTTCATTTTGAAATAAAATTATTCATTCAATAAATATTGTTTATTTAATTTAATGATTGTAATATTAAAAGTTTCATTTTGATATATATAAAATTATTCATTTCAAAAGAAGAAAGTTACATAATTTCATATTTTTTTAGTCATAACAAAAAAAAATATAAATTATACATAATTAAATTTAAATACCATCACATGAAGCATAACCGAATATCTCATTAATCTTAACTAAAATATTCTAATATAATTTTTCTTTTTCTTTTTTTATCCCTCATAAATAATCTATATATAATATATTTATTGTTTATTTTTTTCAAAAAAAAAAAAAAAAAAGGCTCGCCAACCCTAATCTGAGTGGGCCTGCGCCTGAGCCCCACTTTGTGGCCTACGCCTGCACCCGGCCCACAAACAAACGGGAGCCCGCAAGGCCCAGTGGCGGGCCGGACTGTGCTGGAATTACACTCCCATATACATGGAACATAATCAGATCAAGAAAATAATGGGGATGGTATTGCCGGAATGGCCGGGGTTGGCTTAGATTGTAAATCTGTGAAAAATGGATTTGATGGTTGTTGCTATTCAGCATGATGAACAATTTTCGTCATTATCTTTTGTTCATCTGTAGGTTGTAGCATAGCTTTTGTTTGCTCTATCTAGAATCTACCTTATTGATCACAAGATGATGCTCTGAATCTTGGGTTTTCTGAGTGGGTATTTTTTGAACAAACGTCAATCTCAAACCATACTGCCATTAGGGAAAAGAACATTTAGGCTGTGTTTGGTTCATAAATTTGGAGAGACACTTCGAAAAAGAAATAGAAAGGAAAATGTAGGTAAAATGTGAATGAAATATAAATACATTTCACCTACATTACACACATTTTCTCTTTTTCTCTTGAAATTTCTTTTCAAATCCATGAATTAAACACAATCTTAATACTATTTGGTTGAAAAATTTTGGAAGAAATTTGAAAAGACAAAAAAAAAGATAGGTGAAATGTGATATGATATCCCAACCAAACACACATAAGTGATATGATATCCCAAACCCAATTGCTATCTGTTATGAAAGGGATGTGAAGTTGATGTTAGCCACCTCGTTCCTCACTCTCCTTAAAAAACTTTAACCCATTTTGTATGTCCCATCTCACTTCCGTACTAACTGCCTCTCCCTCCCTTTTAACTACCTTTTGAATTCTTGTTCCTCTCTTTCAGACCTCAAACGAATCCATGCTTTGATCCTCACATATGGGTCCCACAGAAACCTCGTATTATCCACCAAACTCATCACCATAGCTCGCTACATGACTCCAACAATGGACTATGCTCGCATGCTGTTTGATTTAATGCCTGAAAGAGATGTATTCCTCTGGAACACCATGATTCGAGGTTATGCCGATCTGGGTCCTTGTCAAGAAGCTATAGTCCTCTACAGAGATATGCAGCAGATTGGATTATTACCCGACAGCTATACTTTTCCTTTTGTGGTTTGATCATGTGCTGTTCTATCTGCTTTTATGGAAGGGAGAGAAGTGCAATGTAACATAATTAAGAATGGGTTTGATTTGGATGTATTTGTACAGAGTTCATTGGTTAAAATGTACTCGCAGAGCGGGGAGACTTTGAATTCGGAACTAGTTTTTGGTGATATGGTTATGAGGAACATAGTTTCTTGGACTGCAATGATTGCCGGGTATGAACAAAATGGCTTTTTTTGTGAGATGGCAGCTTTGGGATTCAACCAAATGCAATTACACTTATGAGCATTCTTCCTCCTGCGCTGGTTTGGAAATTTTCAACTTAGGGAAAGTGGTTCATGGTTGTGCTGTTTAGTTGGGGGTGGACTCCGATATTTCACTGATTTACACACTTTCATCTAGTTTCTATTCCTATCTCTATGGTTCTGGTTTTGATTAAATGAAAGGTACTACATTCAAGAAGTGTAGTTTTCTCATTTTTTTGTAAATTTAGTCATAAAAAAAAAAAAAAAACTTTTCGGAGTAGAGTTCCTATGTAAAGTGTTTGTTATGTTCCCGAGAAGAACGAAATCCAGAGTGCACCCAAGGTTGTTATATGGAATAATTATTTTGGGTATTGTTTAAGAAATAAAAAATAGTCATCACATGGCTACAAACTAGTGATGAGTTTAATTATTTATTTTTTTAATTTTTTTGTTGTGATATTTGAATTTTTCTAATTGTTTTTTATATGCTAGAATCAGAAACGCATCATAACATACTGTCATATGTCTTCTGTATGAGTATCTTCTGTACCAGGGGTGTGTTGCTGTTGCAGATGGGTTATAGTTTGGGTTTGGTTGTGCTACCCTTTTTTTGTTTTCTCCCGTGGATTGTGTTAGCAAATGATTGAATTTGTTTCATAGGGCCAATCTCGTTGAGATTGTGAAGCTTTCCCCTTATGTATTTGTACGTATAAAGTTTCTTTTTTTGCAGATAAAAAAAAGGAAGATATCTTTTCTAATAAAGAGAATGCTTTCAAATCCCATAAAATAATCATTTATTTAAAATTACCAACTCATTGCCATCACTACTAAAATTTCAAGTTTTTGCAATACTCCTAATGCCGTCGCAAAAAACTTTTAGTGACGGCAAATCACTTTTAGCGATGGCAAAAGGGAGGTCACAATAGAGGGCGTTGCAAAAAAGTTTTTGCGACGGCACCGTGCCGTTGCCATTTTTTTGCGGCGGTAATTTTTGCCTTTTGCGACGGCACTTTGCAATGGCTTATAATGTATAAAAAATCGAGACTTTTTGCGATGGCACTAGAAGTATTATTTGAGACGGCAAAAAAATGCCGTCGCAAATAGTTTTTTTTTCAATGGCATAAACACTGTCACCAATGGTTCTAATTTCTTTGCGACGGTGTGATGCCGTCGCAAAAAATAAAAACCTGTAACAAAATAAAAAAAAATATTAAAATTTTCTATTTTTTGTGACGGCACTGTCGCAAAAAAAAAAAAAAAAACGTGCGATAAAGTTATTAAAAATATTAAATGTACTTGTATTAAATGAACAACAATTGAAAAAGAAACCAATAATTACATAATAATATAAAAATTCCTGTATAGAAATAATAATTTCTCCATAATAAAAATATTCTTTAATTCATAATTACACATCAACAAAATTATCCAACTACATAATATTCCATAATATATATATATATATATAATGTTTAAATACATGATTTTGTTCATAATTCAAAATAACATAAACCAAAATTAAAAGTTTCTCTGATCATTCTTCGTGGATAACAAAAACAAAAATTTGTTGCATTCTTCACAGACATGCATTCCGCAAGGAGCAAACTCCTATACGAGAAATATCTGAAAAATAAAAATAAAAATAATTAATGACAATATAATTATGTATTGATATGTCAATTACAAAAAAAAAAATAAAAATTTAAATACTATAGAATTACAAAAATTAGCCTAGACCAAAATCCGGCTCTAACTTCCAAACCGGAAACCCGATTCGAGTCCTGTCTTCTTCCACAAGTCTCTCGTGCCTAGATGGTCATGTGTGCCAAGTTCCGTGCTAATTCGATGCCGTTTGGTGATTTTAGGCCGTCAACATCTCAAATTCTAAGTTTCTTAAAGAACTAGTTTGCCTAGAATGAAATCCGACTTTAACTCTCAAACCGGGAACCCGATTCGAGTCCCGTCTTCTCCCACAAGTCTCTCGTGCCAAGATGGTCATGTGTGCTAAATTTCATGCTAATCCGACGCTGTTTGGTGATTTTGGAGCATTAAAATCTCGAATTCTAAGTTTCTTAAGAAACTAATTTGTCTAGAGTGAATCGGGAACCCAATTCAAGTCCCATCTTCTCCCAAAAGCCTCTCATGCCTAGGCGGTCTTGTGTGCCAAGTTTCATGCTAACCCGACGCTGTTTGGTGATTTTGGGGCGTCAACACCTCGAATTCTAAGTTTGTCTCCTATAAAGAAATAATTAAAAAGGCTTATGAAGATTATCATCTGACTAATGCACATGCTTAATTATTCCTCCAAATAATAGCACTAAACATTATCTTTGAATAAACAGTATATCTGGCAATAAATTCACAATAAGAGAATCAGTCCAAAGGGGTGAATCCCATCTTTCATGGCAGTGAAAAACAGCCAGCATACATGGAGAATTTTAAAAATAAATGTGCCCACACATATGCAATTGCTAAATATCCCAAAATAACAGTAAAAGAATAGTAGTCATATCATCAAACATTGACCGAATAGTAGGAGTAACTCATTTATAAGAACACTTCAAGATACAGCAATAAACCAAGATGCTGGACTCTGTCTCTACAAGCCGACATGAAAACTAGAACGACGTCTCCATATAACATAAATATAAATGTGTGATTGTGTTGGTATGCGTATGAAGACATGATCAATTACCTCTCTCTCTCTCTTTGGCACAAGACACGATCAATTATTTAAATTATGGAGTGATTGGAAAGAAGCTTGTTTCATGTGCCCAATGAAACAGTCAATCAACAAGATGAAAATTGTCAGGAGTAAAGCAGATAAACAAAAGTTAAAGTAGCCTCACACTGCTTTGAACTATTTCTCGTCCTGCCCACCAGAGAAAAGCTCCAAAACCCACAGTTCGTAGAATCACTGCAAGGAGCTAGATGTGAAAAAACATCACAAATAATCAGATCCAATAACAAAAATTGGCTCAACTTTCAAGTTAGCAATATCAGAAAATACCTGGGGAAGGTGTCTGTGCGAGGCGCACAGTGGTTCGGGGGCTATTTTGAATTTTTGCCCCCGAAATGCCATTTTTTGACTGAGTTTAGGGCATTTTTGGATCTAACTCTCTACCTACGGGTCCGGATAACATTCTGTCAGTTGTCACAAGTACTATTGGTCATGGCGAAGCTGTCCCTGAGAGGCACACGGTGGTTTGGGTGCTGTTTTGAATTTTTACCCCCGAAAAGCCTTTTTTAGACTAAGTTTAGGGCATATTCGGCTCTAACTTACTATCTACAGGTCCGGATAGCATTCTGTCAGTTGTCACAAGTGCTATTAGTCATGAGAAAGGTGTCCGTGAGAGGCAAATGATGTTTCGGGGATTGTTTTCAATTTTTGCCCCCGAAACGCCATTTTTTGACTAAGTTTAGGGCATTTTTAGCGCTAACTCTCAACCTACGGGTCCGAATTACTTTCCGTCAATTGTCACAAGTCCTATTGGTTATGACGAAGGTGTCTGTGTGAGGCACATAGTGGTTCGGGGGCTGTTTTGAATTTTTACTCCCGAAACGCTCTTTTTCGACTAAGTTTAGGGCGTTTTCGGCCCTAACTCTCAACGTACGGGTCCGAATTACTTTCAGTCAATTGTCATAAGTCCTATTGGTCATGGGGAAGGTGTCCGTGTGAGGCACACAGTGGTTTGGGGGCTGTTTTGAATTTTTTTCCCCGAAACGCTCGTTTTCGACAAAGTTTAGGGCGTTTTCGGCGCTAACTCTCAACCTACGGGTCCGAATTACTTTCTGTCAATTGTCACAAGTCCTATTGGTCATGGTGAAGGTGTCCGTGCGAGGCACATTGTGGTTCGGGGGGTGTTTTCAATTTTTGCCCCCGAAACGCTCTTTTTCGACTAAGTTTACGGCGTTTTTGGCTCTAACTCTCTTCTTAAGGGTCCGGATAACATTCCGTCAGTTGTCTCAACTCCTATTGATCATGGGGAAGGTGTCCATGACAAGCACTGGGAGGTTTGGGGGCTGCTTTCACTTTTCGCCCTCGAAAAGCCCTTTTTCAACTAAGTTACGAAGTTTTCGGCTCTAACTCGCAACCTATCGGTCCAAATTACTTTCCGTAAGTTGTCACAAGTCCTATTGGTCATAGCGAAGCTTTTCGTGAGAAGCAGACAATGGTTCAAGGGCTGTTTTGAATTTTCGCCCCCCGAAACTCCTTTTTTCGACTATGTTTAGGGCGTATTCATCTTTAACTCTCTACCTACGGGTCCGGATAACATTCCGTCAGTTGTCATAACTTCTATTTGTCATAGTGAAGGTGTCCGTGAGAGGCAAATGATAGTTCGAGGGCTATTTTGAATTTTTGCCCCCGAAACGCCCTTTTTTGACTAAGTTTAGGGCATTTTCGGCTTTAACTCCCAACCTACGGGTCTGAATTACTTTTCCTTAGTTGTCACAAATCCTATTGGTCATGGAAAAGGTGTCTGTGCGAGGCACACAGTGGTTTGGGGGCTGTTTTTAATTTTTGCCCCCGAAATGCCATTTTTCGACTAAGTTTAGCGCACTTTCAGCTCTAACTCTCTACCTACAGGTCCGGATAACATTCTGTCAGTTGTCACAAGTTCTATTGGTCATGGCCAAGCTGTCCCTAAGATGAACACGGTGGTTCGGGGGCTGTTTTGAATTTTCGCCCTGAAAAGCCTTTTTTTGACTAAGTTTAGGGTGTATTCGGCTCTAACTCACTACCTACAGGTCTGGATAACATTTCGTCAGTTGTCACAAGTGCTATTGGTCATGGGAAAGGTGTTCGTGAGAGGCAAACGATGTTTCGGGGACTGCTTTCAAATTTCACCCCCGAAATGCCCTTTTTCAACTAAGTTTATGGCATTTTCGGCGCTAACTCTCAACCTACAGGTCCGAATTACTTTCTGTCAATTGTCACAAGTCCTATTGGTTATGGCGAATGTGTCCGTGTGAGGCACACAGTGGTTCAGGGGGCTGTTTTGAATTTTTGCCCTCGAAACACTCTTTTTCGACTAAGTTTAGGGCGTTTTCGGCGCTAACTCTCAACCTACGGGTCAGAATTAGTTTCCGTCAATTGTCACAAGTCCTATTGGTCATGGCGAAGGTGTTCGTGCGAGGCACATAGTGGTTCGGGGGCTGTTCTGAATTTTTGCCCACGAAATGCCCTTTTTCGACTAAGTTTAGGGCATTTTCGGCTCTAACTCTCTACCTACGGGTCCGGATAAGATTCCATCAGTTGTCACAAGTCCTATTGGTCATGGGGAAGGTGTCCGTGATAGGCACAAGGAGGTTCGGGGGCTGTTTTCACTTTTCGCCCTTGAAAAGCCCTTTTTCAACTAAGTTAGGGAGTTTTAGGCTCTAACTCGCGACCTACGGGTCCGAATTATTTTCCGTAAGTTGTCATAAGTCCTATTGGTCATGGCAACGATTTCTGTAAGAAGCACACAGTGGTTCAGGGGCTGTTTTGAATTCTCACCCTTGAAACGCCTTTTTTTGATTATGTTTAGAGCGTATTTGACTCTAACTCTCTACCTACGGGTCCGGATAACATTTCGTCAGTTGTCATAAGTCCTATTGGTTATGGGGAAGGTGTCCGTGAGAGGCAAACGATGGTTCGAGGGCTGTTTTTGATTTTCACCCTCGAAACGCGCTTTTTTAACTATGTTTAGGGCATTTTAAGCTCTAACTCCCAACCTACGGGTCTGAATTACTTTCCGCCAGTTGTCACAAGTCCTATTGGTCATGGGAAAGGTCTCTGTGCGAGACCCACAGTGGTTCGGGGGCTGTTTTGAATTTTTGCCCCTGAAATGCCATTTTCCGTCTAAGTTTAGGGTATTTTCGACTCTAACTCTCTACCTAGGAATTCGAATAACATTCCGTCAGTTGTCACAAGTACTATTGGTCATGGCGAAGCCGTCCCTAAGAGGCACACGGTGGTTTGGGGGCTGTTTTGAATTTTCGGCCCTGAAAAGCATTTTTTAGACAAAGTTTAAGGCGTATTCGGCTCTAACCCACTAGCTACAGGTTCAGATATATTTTGTCAGTTGTCACAAGTGCTATTGGTCATGGGAAAGGTGTCCGTGAGTGGCAAACGATGTTTCAGGGACTGTTTTCAATTTTCGCCCCTGAAACGCCCTTTTCGACTAAGTTTAGGGTGTTTTCAGCGCTTACTCTCAACCTACGGGACCGAATTACTTTCCGTCAATTGTCACAAGTCCTATTGGTCATGGCGAAGGTGTCCGTGTGAGGCACACAGTGGTTCGGTGGCTGTTTTGAATTTTTTCCCTCAAAACACTCTTTTTCGACTAAGTTTAGGGCATTTTCGGCGCTAACTCTCAACCTATGGGTCCGAATTATTTTCTGTCAATTTTCACAAGTCCTATTGGTCATGGCGAAGGTGTCTGTGCAAGGCACATAGTGGTTTGGGGGCTGTTTTGAATTTTTGCCCTCGAAATGCCATTTTTTGACTAAGTTTAGGGCATTTTCAGCTCTAACTCTCTACCTACGGGTCTGGATAACATTTTGTTAGTTGTCATAAGTCCTATTGGTCATGGGAAAGGTGTCTGTGACAAGCACAGGCAAGTTCGGGGGCTGTTTTCTGTTTTTGCCCTCGAAAAGCCCTTTTTAAACTAAGTTTAGGACGTTTTCGGCTCTAGCTCCCAACGTATGGGTCTGAATTACTTTCCGTAAGTTGTCACAAGTCCTATTTGTCATGGCGAAGCAGTCCGTGAAAGGCACATGGTGGTTCGGGGGCTGTTTTGAATTTTCGCCCGCGAAACGCCTTTTTTTGATTAAGTTTAGGGCGTATTCAGCTCTAATTCTCTACCTACGGGTCCGTATAATATTCTGTCAGTTGTCACAAGTCTTATTGGTCATGGGGAAGGTGTCCATCAGATTCAAATGATGGTTTGGGGGCTGTTTTCAATTTTTGCCCCCGAAACGCCATTTTTCGACTAAGTTTAGGGCGTATTTGGCTCTAATTCTCAGCCTACGGGTCCGAATTACATTCCGTCAATTCTCACAAGTCTTATTGGTTAGGGGTAAGGTGTTCGTGAGAGGTAAACAATGGTTCGGGGGCTATTTTCAATTTTTGCCCCCGAAACGCTGTTTTTCGACTAAGTTTATGGCGTTTTCAGCTCTAACTCTTAACCTACGGGTCCTAATTACTTTCTGTCAGTTGTCGCAAGTCCTATTGGTCATGGAGAAGGCATCCGTGCAAGGCACACAGTTGTTCAGGGGCTGTTTTGAGTTTTTTCCCCCGAAACGTCCTTTTTGACTAAGTTTTGGGCATTTTCAGCTCTAACTCTCTACCTACTAGTCCGGATAACATTCCGTCAAATTTCACAAGTCCTATTGGTTATGGGGAAGGTGTCTGTGGTAGGCACACAGAGGTTCGGCGGCTGTTTTCATTTTTTACCCCCGAAAAGTCCTTTTTCAACTAAGTTTAGGGCGTTTTTAGTTCTAACTCCTGACCTACGGGTCCGAATTAATTTTCGTAAGTTGTCACAAGTCCTATTAGTCATGGCGAAGCTGTCTGTGAGAGGCACACAGTGGTTCGGGGGCTGTTTTGAATTTTCGCCTTCGAAACGCCTTTTTTCGACAAGTTTCGGGTGTATTCAGCTCTAACTGTGAGAAGCCGAATATACAAATTAAGTAAATAATTAAATAATAATAATATTACAATCTCAAATATTTTGATGGTGAATCGTAAAATGTAAATTAAATATTTGGTTGGTCTTTTAATTAATTTTAAAACCTAAAACAAATTTATAGTGAAAGTCTTTAATTTAGATGCAAGATTTATTATAAAAAATAAATAAATAAATAAATAAAGAGAGAAGAGGATATGATTTGAACTCTAGACCATAAGGTTAATAAATAAGGCTCCTACCATTGAGTTGTATATAACTTGTATGTATGTTTTGTATATTTATCTATTTATTTGACTTATGTGTGCCCACCACTAATATAAAATAAAGTATATATAAAATAAACACAAACCCTACTTTCTTATTTGTTCACCACCAATATAGTAGCAGCCGTGAGGAGAAAAAGAGAGAGGGAGAGAGAGAGAGAGAGAGAGAGAGAGAGAGAGAGAGAGAGAGATGAGGGTTCCTTGCGAAGGAGATTGAAGGAAGGAGCAAATAAGTATTATATATATATATATTCATGTATGCTATTTGTTCTTTCAGGTAAGGCTATGGTGTAGTCATTTAATTGCCAAGATCATTGTCTTGTGAGGATGATGAATGGTGGCGTGAAAAATTAGTGGTTGGTGATGGGATATAATGGGTGAAATTCTTAATTCAAAAATTCTATACAGAATCACAAACTTTAAAAATTTAAAAACCATATCAAACGGATGAATTTTGAATTTAAATTTTTACAGTATATTAATTACATATTGAATTGTGTACCAGAATTTTCTTATAATTTTTGAGAGTCAAAATCCATATAAACTGATGCGTTGATCAAATCTATCCAGAAAACTAGTTTAAAACAGTAAGTTCGGAAGTGTCGTTCTCTTTGGGTATAAATCTAAAAATTATCAAATTAGCGTCATTAAAACCGGTTATGAGTCTAGTTTCTTAAATTTTTGGCCTTGCGTTGATTTCTGGTGTATACTAAGAGAACCATTAATTTCTTTAAAGTGTTGCAGAAAACAACTTGTTTGGATATAATTAATTGTAAATAATTATTTTGATAAGCAAGTCAAGTGAAACCAATTGGGTTTGAAAATTAGGATATATTAGCTGATATCTGTAGGGTTTTGGAATTCTTCGAATAGAGCGGAGTGGGTTTTGTAATTTTCAAAGTTAGCGAATAGATTGGGAAAACTTGTTTAAAATTCTATTTTATCTGAAAATTACTTTTAATTAAGTTTCGATTTGAACCCATGTCTTGGGTGATTTTAGACCTTGAAGAACATGAGCTTAGGTAATATTTAAGAGTAACGGTGAGTTGGGTTGAGCCGTGTTAGTGCGCTTTAGTTTGGGGTTGCTTAGTTTTTATCCTTTAGTATTTTTAAATTAGTAGTGACGTGTAGTTTTAATACTTCGTTCAGGGCACTAGTTGGACTTTCATACTTTATTCGAGGATTATACCGTGTTCAGGTGAGTAGTTGCATGCTACATATTTTTATAAATGTTCGCCCACCCTGAACTGTTGGAAAATTAAATTGTTGTTTCAAGACTAAACTGTTTTGATAAATTATTATATTATCAATGGAATTAAATTATTTCTCAAATATGTGTAAACTTGGCATACTATAAACTATTTGTTGTGGTCACATGTTTATAATGATGAACTACCATGTTTTGCGAAACTGTTGTGTATTGATTATTGGGACCATCTGTGTATTTTAGTCTAGGAAAATTATTCCACTGTGTGTGGTAACTCTGGCCACTAAGGAACAGATCCGGGTTGGGCCGTGATGACTCTAGTGCTCAACGATTGTAAGGAAAAGACCTAGGCAAGGCTAGGTGACCTTCAATCGGATCGTCTTAGTGAAAAGGCCCAAGTTGCCACTCTGAGAATGACTCTTAGTTCGGTATTGGATCCAACGGGCTTATAGCCTTGAGAACTGTGTGGTATGTTACTTGTTATTCTTGGTACCCAAAAAATTATTGGTGTTCATGTTGTAATCTGTTTTAAGTGAAAAATGTCATTTATCATGTTCTTGAGAGACATGAGTCTTTTAATTGTTGAACTGTGGAACCTTTTTTTTGAAATAGATTTTCATTATCAAAAGTGTATGCCAATGTGATATATATCTTATTTTGGAATTGAATCATGTTTTCAAAACTGTATTTACTATCCCTGTTGCTATTCACTAAGCTATCAGCTAACTTAGTTGTTTATCATTTCCAGGTGTTAGAAGGACTTAGAGTGGACTCATGGTGTAGCAGGGACTTAATTGCATAGACCTCTAGGACATTCATTGATTTTGTTTTAGCTTGTTATGTCGGTTTTGTGCATACATTGTGGGTGGATTTTATTTAGAATTATTTTATTTTGTGGGCGATTTATGTTCCATTTAAGATATATTTTTGGAAGTTGATTATGGTTGGTTTTGCCGTCTATACTTGTGGCTTGTCCCTAGTTTGAGTTTTAAATATTTATTGGACTATTGTATTGTTATACTTTGTGGTTGTGGATTCGTGTTTAAGGCTTACGTGTGCCTTGGGCTTAGTCCCTGTGGGCCATGGCCGGTCATGCCCAGGTTTGGGGTGTGACACTAACTCTCTACCTACAGGTCCGAATAACATTCTGTCAGTTGTAACAAGTCCTATTGGTCATGGGAAAGGTGTCCGTGAGAGGCAAACTATGGTTCGGGAGCTGTTTTCAATGGAACATGTTACCCGTGGTGCACCCAAGTTCTATAAGAACCCGCGATTCCTCTTCGAATCAAGTGCAGCCATACAACTTGTTGACTATGTTTTGTGCCATTCAAGCAATTGACACACGGACAACGAATGCCATCGTGTGGGCCTAAATCCTTTGTAGCAAAGTCAATAAAAAGACTTAACACCTTGTTGGTACTCTTTACTTTTCAACCTATCTTTTATCATTATCCAACTCTTGTCCATCTTTTGAAGCCTACAAATCAAGCAAAGACTAACGTAGGAATGGACAACAAATAAACAAAAATACTCAACAGTGGGATTGCGTATCTTTTATCATCATCCAACTCTTGTACATCTTTTCCATCAAAAGTTTTAGTTTTCACTTATTTGCAACATAGATTAAAATTTGGAAACACATGGTTTAGGGATTGTATTCAAAAGTTAGGGTGAAACAACTAACTATTTCGACTATACAAGTACAACGTAAACAAGGAGAGGTAAAAAAGAATGAGAAAATTCACCAAAGACAACCATAGTAAGTGGAAGCAACAACCAAGCTATCATCAAAGGTTACGAATTATAGTAAACAACCAAAGCTTAAATGCTTGTTCCACTGTGGGTGAAGTTATACAATGTTCATTAGGAGCAAATATGGTTTACTAGAACCAAACTTACTTTTGTTATAGAAGCAAACTTACAAAAGTGTGATGTTTGCAAGGGTTTAGTCTCATAAGCAAAAGACATTTCATCCTCCCTCTTATACACGCAATAGTGGAGAGTGAAGAAGACTCAAACACAAAAGCCAACAATGTAGAAAGTGGTGAAGAAGAAAAAGAGGAAAGCTGGTATGCATAGGTTCCTCCACCTCTTCTATATCTATTGTCTTTGAAATATTCAAATCTTGTGAAATGGGAGTTTTAAGTAATAGCAAATTCACTTCTATGCAAGAGTTGCCTTGCCAAAAGCATGTTTTAAATTATTCTCAAGGCACACCAAACAAGGATAAGAAAAAGGACCACCAAAGAATCCACATTGTGATAAGCAAAAAATTTATGTCATAACTCAAGCTAATGAAAGACCGAGTAGGACTTTTGAGGATGGCTATAAAATATGACAATTTTGGTGAAGTAGGAATATAAAGAAAATACAAACAAAATTAAAAAAAAAAAAAAAACACATAATGATGTATCTTATTTATATTATTTAATAAAAATTAAAATTTTTGTCAATTTTATAATTATAAAAGTAACATTATTTCATCAATTTTGCCTTTAATATCATTTTTGTTTTAATAATGGAGCATCAATCTCCTTGTATTGGCTTTCAAGTGTTAGGTGAGACTTTTGCATTATATTTGGCAAAATTTATGAAAAGAATGATACAAGACATGAGCAATGTGGAGACCAAATATCTCCATTTATTTATGATGTCTTCAACGTAAATAACCAAACATATACTCATTACTAAAAAGGTCATTGTTGACTTGGTTTATTACTTTTAAATCCTTGTATATATAGAAGATTATTTTGAGATTCTAAGATTATTATAATATTGTAAGATTTAGTGAGATGGTGAGAGAAAGATAGAGATATATAACCAAACCACAAATAAGGGCAATAATTTCCCAAACTAGAAACCAGCAAAGGATAAACTACATATATTTATATTTGGCCCAATACAAACAATGAAGAAAATGATAAGAGGGATGGAAAATATTTTCGGAATACATTCCATGTTAGGCCAGCACAAGTTTTCTTTATGGCATAAATGTAAAAATTAGGTACACGAACTGATAAGAGACAAGCTACGGTAATCTAGTGAACATGGGAACTTAGAATGGCACATAACTTGAGAAGTATATTTGGCGATTGCAATAATTGTCGGTTATTCTTGAGGAAGCTAAGCTTGTAGCCATTTGCTCAGTTTACCTTTACGTGGTTTACATCGAATATTTTAGCTAGTTTCCATATTATTTCATGCATCTCAGATTTGTTTTAAGACGGCGTATCAATTTTATCATCCATCACTTCCTTATGGAAACTCTCTTCTTTTTTAATATTTTATTTTTTATAATTATATTTAATTTTTACTTCTTGTATATCACCAATCAACTTCCGATTTCTAAACTTTCTACATTGGGAAGTAATTCTTGAATACTCAGGTTGTCATTTGGAAAACTTAATTAGTTTTGGGAATGTACATGTACGCTTAAATGGATGGTGCTCTTTTTGTTGTTTTCGATTCTATAATTTATGCTTCTACTGTTTCTTTTATCACTGGTGTTCAGTAGCGAGATTCTATGTTGAAGAGGTAAAAACAGACATCTCTATGAACTAGGACTAGGACTAGAGTAGGTTTCTAAGCATATCTTATCAAACTAGCTTCCCTAGTGAAGCACAAAAAGGGTTTGATTTCGCACAATGTTCAACCACAATTAGTTTCAAGGTGTTGATTTAGAAATTCATCAAAAAATGTCTCACTACTAAAAATAAATAAAAATCAAAATTTGAAAATCAAATTGACATACTGAAATATCGAAAATGAAACAAAATGCATACTTTGAGAATTGACAACATATTTAGCCCTAAATAATATCTTGGAATCAAACACCTTATTATTTTCAATACTGTCAACATATTATTTCTGCTGCATTCATCATCATCTAGTGCAACAGTTTTTCATGTTTAGGGTAAACAAAAGAAAAAAAAATTGTTCACAAAACAAAAACATGTTATTATATATATACATGTTCTTCTTTTTTAGATGGAAAAAAATAAATAATTAAAGAACAAGTATATTTTTATTTTTATTTTTTTTGAATGTGTATGTTATTTAACAGTGGGCACATTTTCCTCATATCCACTTTGGGCTTAAGCTGAATGGCAATTAGTAAGCAAAGTTAGAGCATTCAAATGCAAGAGAGGGGACTCAAAAACCTAGTGGATTCTATTAAAAAAACAATGGCATGTTGCGAATAAAATCAGGTTTCTCTATGCATACGACGTGTAAATCTGAGGTTAATTAAGTCTCCTAATCAACCTTATGTATTCCTTTACTTCACTTGTATTCTATGAAATGACTGAAGGGTTTTTTTTTCCCCCATTCATGTTTTAATAAATATTATTGCAACACAATAATACCCACGTCATAAAAACTTACAGGACATAAACTCGGTACCTTATGTAGTGTAGGTTGAATGATCCAGCTGTTGTTGAGTGACAATAAGTGTAGTGATTGAATCACCTGCATATGTAGACAGAGCATTATATATAATCAGTTTCGTTGCAGAGAAAATTGAGCAAAAGAAAGGACAGCGTCTTCAAAATCATTTTGTCTCGCTGGTTCTACAAAATATAAGGATAAAAATAAAATTCACCCATATCTGTAGGAAATTACTATAAACATCTGCATATATCCACCCATAAAATTCACCCATAAACATCTGTAGGATAAAAATAAAATTTACCCATAAATATTTGCATATATATATATATATATCCACACAGCATTATATATAAACACACATTCCACAATATGCATTACATATACACACATTCACCTGTATATACATACACACACATTCATGTTTGAAATTTATCATAAACTACAGCCCTAAACACTAAATTTTGAATAAACCCTAAAGCAACAATGTGAGAAAGAGGGGAAACAAAGCTGGAGGGGATAGAGAGAGAGAGAGAGAGAGAGAGAGAGAGAGAGAGAGAGAGAGAGAGAGAAACAGATAGACAGACTGATAGAGACAGAGACTGTGCGTGAAAGAGCTCGAGTGAGAGAAAGAGAGAGAGAGAGGCCTGCAATACGTATACAAAGCATTTTATACACACACACACACACACACACATACACACACACATATATTAAACATCATCTTTCAATTTTTTAATAAATTAGAGGCATAGACATTCAAATTTAAATAAACCCTAAACTACTAATGTCAGAAGAAGGGGAAACAGAGTAAAGAAGAGAGAGAGAGAGAGACAAAGGGAGAGAGAGACAGAGAGATTGTGTGAGAGAGCTCAAGTGACAGAGAAAGAGACGCATGGACAGACCGTGAGCGAAAGCGAAAGTGCGAAAGACAGAGAAAGAGAGAGAGAACTTGCAATGTGTGGCTATGACGGTGGTGATTTGTGCGGGGGGCAGTGGCTGTCATAATTTCAAAGCTACGGTGAGGGAGAGAGAACCTGCAATGTGAGTGTAGACACCCCATTTTTGACCGCCCTTAAGACTTGGACGCGACTAATGGTTTACATGGTGGAGAAAGGTGTGCAGGGGAAATGTTCAGTTTCTTCGGCAAGGAGAGAGTCAAATCTCAACTTCATACACCTTTTTGGACCAAAACAATCTTGATCAAAATATTTTAAACTTTAAAACCCTCTCTTTCAAAATGTTTTTGAAATAAAGTTTTTATGACATTCTGAGGCTCGCATTTTGTCAAATGTTGCGCTTTCGGTAAACTGAGCAAGGACAAAGTGGAAATGAATGAAAGAGAGAT
Source organism: Camellia lanceoleosa (assembly GCA_025200525.1). NCBI lineage: Eukaryota > Viridiplantae > Streptophyta > Magnoliopsida > Ericales > Theaceae > Camellia > Camellia lanceoleosa. The sequence continues at coordinate 440,401 of JANUSC010000025.1, read as the reverse complement.
GAAATCTTTGAAAAATCTTTCAAAACACCTTGTCTAGGGGTTTGGAGTTGAAGAAAAGAGGAGAAGAGAGAGGAAAACTAGTTTGGGAGAAGTTCAGCATGAATCCGGGTAGGACTAAAACTGCACGGCTTCACCGAAACGGGCATAACTCTTTGCACAGGAGGAATTTTGATGCAAGGTTGGGGCCATTGGAAAGCTAACTTCTGGAGCTTCAATGTGGCCACATGAAAGAACAAAAAATCATATGGCCGACCATTTAGGTGGTCAAAAGTGGTTCGGCATGAATCCGGGAAGGAGAGAAAAAGTCGAGCGGTCCTCGCTAAATCGGGCTTATTCATTTGCATACTTGGATTTAAGATATGAGGCCACCACCATTGGAAATATTACTTATGGGGCTTCATTTTGCACTCAAGAATCTCCTAAAGCCAAGTCCGGCTGGGGGAGATATGGTTGGTTGAAGTAGGGCATCAATCCGGTTGGACCAAATCTGCGCGGCTTCACCAAAACAGGCATAACTTTTTGCACAGGAGGAATTGTGATGCAAGCTTTGCGCCATTGGAAAGCTAACTTCTGGGGCTTCATCCTAGAGGTGGCTGACCACCTTGACCCTTTTGACCTGGTCGGCCGACCAGGTCAAGTGGTCGGCCGACCACTTGAACTGGTCGGCCAGCTACCCTCTGTTTTGTCTCTCTGAGTGTGTTCCAGCTGTGCCAGCTGGGAGCCATTTGCAGCATCTGTATGGAGGATCTTCAAAGTTGTTTTTAGCTTCCAAGAGAAGCTTTAGACCTCTTTGTCTATATAGGAGGTCCTCTCCCTCCTTTGTGCTGGTTCGAAAAATTGCTAGGGCTAAACAATATATCTCTCTCTTTTGAGCTCTAAATTGCTTGGTTCTTGGCCCCTTTGCACCACCTCTCATAGCCTAACACTTCCATCATCAACCTAAGGTCCTTGGAGGGTATTTTCAGAGGTTCAAGGTTGGGTTTTTGGGTCCAGAGGCTGCTGGTTTCTGCTGGTCTTCAAGGGTAACCATTTTCCCCATTTTTGAGCATTATTTTGATCCATCTTTTAGCTATACTTGTAAGCATTTTCGAGCTTTGTCATAAACTGAAAAAAGTCTTTTTTTGAGCTTCTCTTCAAGTTTGTTCAAGGTCATTTTTCTGTTTGGGGTCACCTTTCCCCTTGCATGCTTCATTTCCTCATGTTTTGAGCCATGTATTAGAGCATTTTTGATGGCCTTGGTTTGGCCGTTTAGCCACTAAAATCCAGTGGATTTTTAGTGGCTAATATGTGTTTTTGAGCCCTAAAATCAGAGAGGGGTGACCCTCTCACCCTTTGTTCTCTTTACTAGCTTTGTTGGCCTTCCAAAGGGGCCCCTATTTGTTTGTTTCAAATCCATATTTCAAGCCCTATTTGGTGAGTTTTAAGGTCTGCATTAGCTCTGTCCAGAGCCCATTTTGACATATAAAGTGTCTATTATGCATGTGTAGAACAATCCTGTCCAAGGCCTTTCAAAGGGGCTTTCACTTGCATGATTCCTAGACTAATTTCAGGGCCTTTTTGGTGGGTTTTAAGACCCTCATAACCTCTTTCCAGAGGTGGTTTTTCCATTTTGTGTGTTCGTCATATATGTGTGGAACAACCCCTTGCATGGCCTCTCAAAGGAGCACCTCATTCTAACATGTGTTGACTGAGTTTCCATGGGTTTTTGGGCATATTTTAGCATGGAATACTTGTTTTTTTGGCTGGTTTGGTGAGCCCTCATGTGCTTCACATACTTGTAGTGTAAATCATGGTTCACTAGCTTATTTGGCATGCTTTGTTGACCCTTGATTTTAGCTCTTTTTGGCCTTGACTTAAACTGATTTTGTGCATATTTTGGACTGCCCTAGCTCTGTTTTTGGGTCTCATGGACGAATGATGTTTGTTTTGCATGCTTGTAGTTCAATACCCATGCTTAACTTTGAGTTTTGAGGCTCATTACATGCATATGCTGAGGTGTGTTCATGTTTTGGGCCCATTATACATCATATTTCAGAGCTTTTTTGAATGCTATATTGTCATGTTTTATACTCTTTAAATGCGTTTGAGAGTCGGGCTTGTATGCCTCATTTACCGACCATTGAATGAGCTCCATTTCTTTGCATTCCGAGCCATCATTTTAGGCCATTTCCCCACTGTTTCAGACCTGCCTAGGGTCTGTTTGGGGTTGGTTTTTCCATTCGTGCATTGCTTTGTGTACCTCTAGTGTTACCCGCTTCACTAGTTTCGGTACCCGAGCCACCTAGCATACATTGTGTGACATATTTATATGTTTCAGGACCATCTTTTATGCCATTTCAAAGCTGTATCATGTCCCATTCTATGCCATGTTTCATCCTCTACCATGCTTAGTTAGAGTTGCATGTTATGCCTTAGGATCGATCCTTTGCATCTGTGCATGTTTGCATGTGTTTCGGTTGTCTCATTTCCATCATGTGGCCACTGATGTGAATGTGGCTGAGGTCCACTCGTATTGGTGTAAGTCCATCGTGCATTGTGTATGCCATTTTAGTCCATAGCATTGCGTATGCTAGGTTGCATGTTAGAGCATTGTGTATGCCATGTCATATCACGCGCATTATGTATGCCATTTTAGTCCACAACATTGCGTATGCTAGGTTGCATGTTAGAATTGCATTCATGCATATCATGCATATTGCATTGTGTTTGGAGTAGGGTTTAGTCCAAACACGGGAAACGAGGGACGTTTCGTACTCCAAGTGACGAAACGTGCCTCGATTCCTGGTCGCCAACGCTCTGGATTATCCATGATGGAGTTTACGCCTTGTTGTGTTCATATGTGCATTCATTTCACATCGAGTCGTGCAATTCGATTCCTCGACCATCATGCATCGAGATACGTGATTGGTGGCACGAGGATCGAGGACTACACTCCCTAGAGCTTGTGCAAGGACGGGGAGAGTGGTCGTGTACACATATGTTGAAAATGCATTGCCTTTTCTCTCTCTTGCCTTTGTTGCAGAAAAAGCTAGAAACCAGAGGTGGAAACTGGTCGGCCGACCAGGTTTTTTGGCAGGCCGACCACCCTCTTTGGTCTCCACCACAAAGGGTGGTCGGCAGGTGGCCTCCCATGCTGATAACTGGTCGGTGGCCTTCCCAAGGTGGAGTTTCAGCCTTCTGGAGCTTTGTGCAAGTTTCTAAGATCAATTGCAAACAAAGGCGAGGCGAGGCATCGCGATGGAATTTATCGACAAGGCAACTTGAGCTTGCATACACCCTCCATCATTCCGAGCAGAGCTGAGGAAGTCTATTACACGTAGCGTAGCATGCTAGTTTACTTTGCTTACCTAGTTCATTTGTTAAGTAATTAGTGTTGTGTAATAATTCGTTATTTATTTTGGTTGTGTATTATTTATTCGAACCCTCCGAGCGAGGGCAATTTTGTAATAAGTGTGCGTGCGTGTGATGTATGTCTTCCAACCCCACGTCTTTTTCCCTTTTATTTACCAGCTTATGATGGTTAGATTAGGGCATGTTTCAATTAGCATACTTATGCTCGCATGTTTGCATCCATTCATCTGTCTTGCATGCACTGCCTCAAGATCATACTAACTGCATTGTATTTCAATTCCGAGTTGAATACTTGTTAGTTGTAGCATTTCACATGCCATCTTTAGAATAGCTGAGCCTATTGTAGTTGCATTTTTGCATGTGTTGCATTAGGCATCTCAACATAGTTAGGATCCATGCATGTTTTCTAATTAGCTTCTTTCTTTGGCTTGGAGTACTCGGTAAGTGCTTATGCTTTAGCATCCTTGCATGTGTGTGAGTGACTGCCATGATAGCATGCTTACCATGAGGCTAACTGCTTATGTGATATACCTGCCTGAATGCCTGTGGGTGAAGGTTGGATTATCTGAATTGGAATAATGCATTGACTATGAGTTTTAAGCCCACTAGATAGTGGCAAAACCATCTTTTCTAAGCCCACCTGAGGGTGGCAAAATCCACATTTTAGCCTACTTGCGAGTAGCAAACCGTTTTCAAAACAAACATGAGATGTTTTGTTCCAATTCAGGCGATCCGGTCTATACTTGTATGCTGTGCGCATCATATAGTAAATCTAGGCTAATAACCGGAATAAGAGCACATAATGTTTTCAAAACTCGATATCATGGTTAGTAGAGGCCGATCTTTGATCGGGCGAGCAGGGGTGCTCACGAAGTGACCTTCTCCAATCGTACCCAAGTTCTCGAGCTGAGGCAACTTTGGTGATGACGGACACGTGGCCTTAGGCAACGAGTCAGGTTTTCCTAAATCCCCCAAAACAAATATTTAGGTGGCGACTCTCTATTTGGCAAAGCAGTCCATGTTTGGCACTTCTTTCAAAAAATCTGTTTTCAAAAATGATTTGCCGGATTTGGACTCTTTGATGATTCATCGGTCTTGCATTGCACTCTGCGAGATTAGATACAGGACCGTGACATTGAGTCCTGAACTGTAGTGAGCCCAAATGAACAAAACGGGGGATTCCCTCCCGGGACGTTCGGGGACGTCTACAGTTTCTGGCGACTCCACCAGGGAAGTTAGAGAACTTGACTCGAACTCGTGATATCTGGTTTTGACTATATTTGTGTGTTTCTTTGCATTGCATTTGCATTGGTGCGCCTAGGACACCGTGTTTGCCGTATGCTATTCCTGAACGGTTTACCGGAGGCTCGCTTTGCGAAGCGTGCCATAAGACTGACCAGTTGCGAGCTCTGCCACGACGGGAACACAAACCCCGGTTTTACCGGGGCACCCTCTTTGACCATTCGACCTAGTGCATATTCGGAATCCATAGTGACCATTCCAAGCTAGGACAGGTTGCTTACCCGATTATAGGTTGTTTGAAACCGCCGCGTGCGTAGTAAAACCCTAGCTCCTGACAAAATAGGACAGGGAAACCTTACCCCTCCATAGGGGTGTTTTCGCTCTCACTTGCTTGCTATGTGCTTTTAGAGTGCGTCTCTACAGGAATGCATGTATCAGTTTGCAAGTCTGGGCATCGAACTTCGGGCATCAAGATCGATGTTTTGGGAATCAATTGTACCTGAGGGTATCGGTTTGCCATGTGCGTAATTTGGGGCGTAATTCAAGAAGAGTGCAATCATTTAGCTATGCTCAAGTCCATTCTAGTGAAATCAGGCTAAGATGCTCTCTATTTTCTTTTTTGCTAGGTAGTCTTGGAACCGTAGCTTCAGAAGGCTTCGATATCCCCCAGATTCATTGGACTTGTGTTGATAGACTTTGTCAGGTCAGAGATTCGGTTCAAGGGTAACAAGTTTTCCTTCACTAGTGGTAAGGCAAAGAAGGGCCAGACAGGGTTCATTGGTTCATCTGATCCGACAGTCACCAGTCACATCATCAGTAGACCCGTGATGGCACAGGGTTCGGAAGAATTAGTGGCCGTGATAGCAGCGTTAAATCAGGGAACTGCCGTGCAGGATGAGACTAATGCTGAAACGCAACGCCCATCTGGGGCATCTGCCTCACATCTAGCTTCGGGGCCCCAGCCGAACTTTGACCCACTTCCGCCAGCTGAAAATTTGCAGGGTCCGGATCCCCAAGAAGGGTTGGCTCAAGCCCGAGTTGTCAGACCCCTGGTGCAGCCTAATGAGAGACTTTATCCCCTTGATGGTAATGACCTCGATCCGACCACGGTAAAAATTACGAACCTTGAGAAGCAATTCAAGAAGGCACAGGGCCTTAACTCCATTCCCGACATTGAGGATGGGCACACTGAGTCTGCCGTACGGCTACCAGATAGATTCAAAATGCCATATATTGAGAGAGAGAGAGAGAGAGAGAGAGAGAGAGAGAGAGAGAGCACCGTCACTTGTCGCTCACCGTCGTCTACCACCGCTCACCATCAATAGAGAGAGAGTGCTGTAAGAAGAGATTAGGGATTTTTGGTGTTTGAGATCGGGGATTTTGGTTCAAGAGATTGGGGATTTTTGGGTTTTTGTTGGATGTTTGTAGGGGGGAATAAAAAAAAATGGAGATGGGAAGTGGGCGGAAAACTGAGCAGGAATGAAAAAATAAAAAATTAAGCCTTAGATTTTGGTTTTTTTTGGCTTTCCATCACAAATGAATATTTAAATAATAAAATGGTGTCGTTTAACTTCTTCCTCATTTTTTTTTTTTTTTTTTTTTTTTTTTTTTTTGCGTTGGAGGGAGCAGCAGTAGTGGTGAAGGTGGTGGATAAGAGGTGATAGTGGTGGTGGTGGTGATGGCGAAAGAGATTAGTGGTGAAGTTGTGGTAGTGGTAGAGAAAATAAAGAGAAAGCTCGGTAAATAAAGAAGAGGGGAGAAAGAGAGTGAGCAAGGCGAACACAGTGAAGGAGAGAGAGAGAGAGAGAGAGAGAGAGAGAGAGAGAGAGAGAGAGAGAGAGAGAGAGAGAGAGAGAGAGAGAGAGAGATGAAGAGATAAAAAAGAGAGAGAAACAAGAGATGAGCGAGAGATAGACAAAAAGAGAGAGAAAGAGAGCGAAAAGAGATGAACGAAAGAGACACAAAGAGAGAAGAGAGATGAGCAAGAGAGACAAAGAGAGAGATAGAGAGATGAGTGAGAAAGACAGAGAGAGATAGAGAGATGAGAGATGAGTGAGAAAGAGATAGAGAGAAGAGAGATGAGCGAGAGAGACGAAGAGAGAAGACAGATGAGAGAGAGAGATGAAGAGAGATGAATGAGAGAAATGAGAAAAAGAGATAGAGAAGAGTGATGAGTGAGAGAAAGGGAGAGAGAGATAGAGAGATAAAGAGATAGACAGAGAAAGATATGGAGAAAGAAAGAGAGATAGACAGACAGAAAAAGAAAGAAAGAAACAGGAGATGAGCGAGAGATAAACAAAAAAAGAGAGAAAGAGAGAAAAAAAAGATGAACGAGAGAGGAAGACATAGAAAAAGAGAGAGACAGAGAGAGAAGAGAGAGAGGTAGAGAGATGAGCGAGAGAGACAGAGAGATAAAAGAGAAGAGATATGAGTAAGAGAAGAGAGATGAGCGAGAGAGACAAGGAAAAGATTGATGAGAGAGATAGAGAGAAGAAAGATCGGCGAGAGACACAGAAAGAAAAAGAGAAAGAGATAGACAGACAAATAGAGAAAGAAGAGTGATGACTGAAAAAACAAAAGAGAAGAGAGAGAGAGAGAGAGAGAGAGAGAGAGAGAGACGGAGAGACAGGAAGATAAAAAAAAATGGGTGAAAAGAGAAATGTTATATAAAAAATGTAAGATGACGTCATTTTTTTAAAATTTTTTTTTGTGACAGAAAAATACCATTGCATTTATTCAAACCATTTTGTGATTGTATATATATGAAGGTGTCTCAAAGCCACAATTCACTATGCTTGGTTAGAGTTTTTCAAAAACTCTTTTCAGAAAATTCTACTTACTTATTTTTCATATTTTGTGTTTTTACTGAATTTTTTAATATTTTAAGCAATTTTTTTAATTTTTAGACACACCTAACATAAATACACCTAAAAAGTTAAAAATTTGTAAAAAAAAATGTTTTAAAAATTCACTAAATACCAAAAATATAAAAAAAAAATGCAAGAATTCAATATAATTTTTTTGTATTTTTATGTATTTATTAATTTTTTAAAATATTTTTTCACAATTTTTTTAATTTTTATATAAATCTAAGAAAGGTGCATCTAAAAAGTAAAAAAAAATGTTTAAAATTTTAAAAATATTCACTAAAAATAAGAAAAAAAATTTCAAAAATCAAAAAACTCAATTTTCAAAAAACTTAGTCCAAAAAACTCAAACTAAACACACTGAATATATATATTTTTTTACTTTTTTTTTTTCACAACAATACCTATTACAGTTGGAAAAAAACTCACTTTTTTTTTTTTTTTTTGTGATGGCAGTTGGTGCAGTCGCAAAAACTCTATTTTTTTCGCGACAGCAATTTCTGCCGTCGCAAATACTCTCATTTTTTTTTGCCACAGTAATTTCTGCCGTTGCAAATACTCTCCTCTTTCACGACAGCATTTTTTTGCTGTCGCAAATACTCTATTTTTTGCGATGGCAAGTTGTGCAGTCGCAAAAACTCGCCTTTTTTGCGACGGCAAGTTGTGCCGTCGCAAATACTTCCGTCTTTTAAGCCCACTTTTCTTATAGTGCATTAAAGTATCAAAAGAAATATAGCAATGAAAATTTGACAAACAATTTATTTTTCTTCATGAGCCTTTATTTTTACAACATCAAATTGATATGGCTTAAAAAAATGGATAACTTTATTCAAAAGAAAAAGGATAACAATAGATAGCAATTAAATATATAACAGTAAGATAATTATAATACAAAAACTATTACGACTTTTGTTATAGTTTTTTTGTTCATTTTTTGAGAAAGAAAACAAAGTTATTTTTGCTCTTAATAAAAGTCTCTGCTTTACTTATATATTATATGATATGATATATAATGTACATTGTTAGGTTTTTTATTCTTGGCAATCCCATTTGAGAAAACCCTTTTCAGTTGTAATTTTATTCGCACTCTTATTTTAGTGAGGCTTTGTATTTTTAGAAGCGAATCCAACCTGAATCGTGCCTATGCAGGGAAGTTTGTGCTGAATCCGATCAAGTTTGCTTGGTCCGCTCGAGCGGCAAAAGTTGCGCTCGAGCAGAGATTTTGTATTCCCAAAAGTTCTGCCGTCACTGCTGGAAATTAGACTTTTGGTGGCGTTTAAAAACGCCGCTATAGCTATCAAAAACGCCGCTAATTCTTTTGGTGACGTTTAACACCAAACGCCGAAGATGCGGCCGTCGTTGTAGCTTCACGACGCTTTAAAAGCGTCGCTATATTAGTAAAGGCGGCATTTTTCAAAACGCCGCTAAATGTACTGGATAACAGTAAAATGACGTCACACTATATTTAGCGACGTTTTAAAAACGTCGTAGTAGCTCTTTTTTGATTTAAAAATATAACCGTTACACCACTGTGGTGGCGTTTGAAAACGCCGTTATAGCTTCAATTTTTATTTTTTTTACAGTGCTACTTCTTTGAGATTTAACCCCCCCAAAAAAAAAATACTTGCAATAAAACTAAAAAACTAAAAAATAAGAATAATATGAATAAAAGTTTGCTACTATTTCAATATATTGAGTAAATTTAGGCAAGCATTATATAATTATTCTAAACCAAAATAACAAACTCAACAAGACACGTAAAAAAAAATATAATTTCAATATAAGTCGCACATCAATTTTCTACAATCTTAGTTAGCACAATAATAAGCAAATAAAAATTTAACAATAAGAATTGATGAAATGCTTGGGAGTTCACGAAGGAAATAAGCGCTCCTCCACAGCTGATAACAAAGATGTAAGTTGCTTGGGAGTTCTATGAGCGCTCCTCCACAGCTGATAACAAAGAAACAAAGAAAAAAAGTCAACAGGTACATTATGCATCATTGGCATTAATAAATAGAAAACTGGAAAATAAATTCTTCATCAATCAAAAGAGAAACAATACAAACATGCTAAAATGAGAGCTGTATTCATTGCTTCTTACCTTTCCACCCAAAACGAGCAGAGCAGATTCTTGCTTAGCCTACTAATGCAATCAATTAAACCACTTCTGCACCATATTAACTATAAAAGAACATATAATAATAATACCAAAGTGAAGGTAAGAAGACAGCATGAGCAAAAACTGTATTCATCAGTGGTATATTCCAATAACACCCAAAATCCCAAAACATACTTTCATAAGAAAGTCGATAAGAAATTTTTTTACCAATCCCAACAAAAAGCTCCTCCAAATCAAGAGAATAAATATGCAAATATGTCAAGATGCTTGGAAAAGAGAAATAGAAGAAAGTACACACGAGAGAGAGAGAGAGAGAGAGAGAGAGAGAGAGAGAGAGAGGGCCTAAGTATCCATCCAAAGTCATTAATTAATATCCTAAGTATCCATCCAAAGTCATTTTGAATTCATTGCTTTCCAATTACTCCTATCATTCCACATTATTATTTATAACAGATATGGAATGTCGCTTTCTTATTCCAAGTGTATTCTACACGATGAAAGGACCCCATCTCTAGTAACAAAGAATGTGTAGAATACTAAAATCCTATTTTGAAAAAAAAAAAAAAACAAAAACAAAAACAATATAGTACTTGATCTTGCAGAACATGGTATTATGATCAAAGTTCACAAATAATAATTCAAATGGAAATGGCAACAAAACATAGTATTATGAACAAAGTTCACAATTAAGAACTTCTATGTGTACGTACAGCTAAGCCATTTTAATACCTGTCATACAAACAAGCTGCAGCTTCTTGAGATCCAACAGTTCCCAAGTGAATTTGTTTCTTGTCAAGCATCAATTTAAAGGTTAAAGGCATTGCTGACACAAGAAACCAGGTCTGCCCAGGAGAGGGATATATATGAGGATTGGAATAGATAAATTTTGAGTTCAGTAAATATAATAAAGTAACAAAATTTTGTAAAATGTGTATATAAAAGGAAAAACATGGATATTGTTGATTATGATGCTCTTTTGATGAGCTAGAACCAGATGCATTTGATGACCCAGGACTTACTTTTGAAATGGTTTTCTGGGAAGCAAAAGCAGTACGTACAATATGAATACAAAGCTTGAAGTACAGGATAAAATATGTAACCAATCTCTAACTATCTATTTAGACAAAATCAATAAATAAAAAGTAATCAATTTGTGCTACTAATTTTATATCTCAAATGAACAGAGTATATACACTTATCAGCATGACATCAAAATATTGAAAAGCACAATATAATGGTTTAGGAATTTTGAATTCATCTCTCTCTCTCTCTCTCTCTCTCTCTCTCTCTCATCCAGTTTCACCACTTGAGGTTTCTATTTAGAACACCCTCCACAAATTTGATTCTCTCAAGGATTCCTTGAAGATTTTCTACACAATAATTGGCCAATTAAAAATCTGAATGGCATATAACAAAATTTGTGCATGTGTGTGTGTGTGTGTGTGAGAGAGAGAGAGAGAGAGAGAGAGAGAGAGAAATTTTATACAAATTTTCAAAAGTAGCAAGAACTTACCCCCAATTGTACAATACATGGGGTGACATTTATGCATGTTCTTGGATCCACCATGCAATCAATAAAACTCGTCACAGTCAGATTTTTGAAAAGAAAAAAATAATAATAATAATAATGGAAAGAAGAAGCCAAAAAATAAAAATAAAAATATTCTTTAAGGTGCATATACAAGCTATTGGGCCATAAAGGCTCATCCATGTTAGAAGAGATAAAAGAAATAGGGATAATATCCTTTATATTATTATTATTACTTTATTTAGAACAAATTTTCTGCCTAACAAATGAATCCATAATACTAATGGGTCTTAATAAATCTGGAATTGACCTTATGGGTATTAATAAATTCGAATAATCCTAGCACACACAATGTTTGAGCTGCATAATGAGGAATGAAGATATTAACTGACCAATACAGGGAGAAACAGCTACCTCAAGCCTTTAGAAATAGTATACTTACTTCACTGATAATATTGCACAATACATCCCCCCCAACTCTTGATCCCTCACGTTCCTGATCCCTCACGTTCCTCCTGCAGAAACATTTAAAGTAATTATGACATGCAAATTCCATGTAACTCGTACCAACACCCACAAAGAAGGTTAAGAACAAAGTCAAAGATAAAACATAAAAGATCAGAAAGAGAATTTTAATACTCACCCATAAACCATGTGAGGAATAAGATCATTACGGACTGTGTTTGAATCTGCTATCGGGTCAAACCGATCCTAAAGTCCAACCATGAAATAAAAGAACTTATTAGTGCTCAATATTTCTTTCATGTTCAAGACAGTGAAACATCAACTAAAATCATGGAAGGCCTAGAAAAATGGCAGCTACCAACTGTCCCCAACATTAACTCAGTTGTTAAGTGAAAATCTCAATGGCTGAAATCCATAAATTGATGACAAAGGTTTCTTAGAAGCAAGAAATGCTGTATAAAATGCAACAATCTCTACAGAATGCTAGCAATCACTCTATACAAAAACAATATCTAGCTAACTCTTCTCTTCTGTGAGGGCCTATCTTTTATTTTTTCATAGTAAGAATAACTATATGATACAATCAACCCGATTTGTAGGCCTTACAAGATGAATGGTTTAAGTCACCAGGTAGGCACACTGAGCCCAACAGCACCTCTCTAGTTGAATGCCCAACTGAAGAGCATCCATTTCCATTTAGAATTCCCATTTGTCATACATACTCTAATAAAGGAATTCTACCCTGTACAGAAAGCTTGAGTACTGAATGATCAATAATAAGAAATTAATGTATTACTTGCCTTAAGAAAGTTAAACTGTTGTAAGGAAGGCCACCGTCTCGATATTCTTTATAAATTAAAAGAGAACTCGCATCTTTTGCACTAACACAAGCACCGAGGAGAAAATCAAGACTTTTTCGTGAAGGGCGAACATCAATCTCTTCCTTGATGGCTTGAAGCATATCCAGCCAAATTGCAAATCTGCAGCTCCATCTCGGCAATTTTCGAAAATACCGATCAATGATTTCCGTGATGAAACTAAGGAACTATTTGAATATCAAGTGCTATTATTACAGAAAAATATAGCGCAGTATAATTATTAAGATTAGAATTCTACATATCAAAGTGAAATATTTCATGTTCACACAGATTCCCAATATAGCAAACTTATTCTACATTGTTGGATAAATTTAAAGACGCAATCATACAGTTTGAACAGATAGGAATGAATATGAACCGTAATCTACATGAAAGATGTAAATATACTGCTTTTGCCTTCTCAAAGCGTCACAAGCAAAGATATGCATTTATAAGTGCCATGAAAATATGTTTCGTAATTTGAACTCCAGATCGCTTGATTCTTCATAATACTCCAACGAACACCAAATTAGCCTCTTACAATGGCATGGGAAGCTGTCATGTTTTGAAAGTCCTAACAAAATCGACGATACACATGCAAAGAAAACACTATACGACTACCTAATACCATCATAAACATGCCCACTAGTTCATATAATACTATACTTGAGTGTACCCATCACCTCCACCCATGGGAAGAGAACGATTCAATGACAAAATTGAAAAGCATTAGTAAAGCACCTGTTTTGTTAAGATTAACAAAAATTGTTTACATCTGGCAAATACATGAGATTTCCTATTCCTCGTACAAAATAAAAAGTTACACAGACACTGCCACAGAGCTTATAGGGGTTATTAAAAACCAAAACCTCTATGGAACCTAAGTAAAAGCTAGGGACAGGCAGTTCTGCTGCTACCTGCCATGTTAACTCTAGCCCTGTTTCATGCGCAATGAACAACCAAAGAAGAATTATTGGCCAGTTTAGGGTAAATTCTATCAGTAGCAATCACAAGTAGTTAAAAATGGAACCAAAAGAGAAGAAGAAAAATGATTCCCAGCAAACAGATGGCCAGTAGCATATGCTAACAAATGAAGCGAACAAAACATGAAAACGGCATTAAACAATTCCTTAGGGGATGCTTCTGCCATCCCTCTTTCTCTTTGCCCATATTTATCCATCCCTTGTGCCAAACATAACTGTGTTGCAAAATACTTACTTTCATTTGAATAAGTTCTTCAAGCTCATTCTTCAATCTTAGATATGTATCTGCCAAGGAAGGTTTCATGAAAAACTCCAAGTATCCTCCCAACATTTTCAAGTGTCCATCCTATGCAAAAGCAGGAAATGATTCTAGTAAAATATATGGCACAATAAAATGAAAGAAAATTAATTATCATGGATATATTTTGCAAGAACCGATATTGCTGATAGTATCGACTACAGATGGAAAAAGAAACTTACCAGGCCGCCTCTAGAAATCTTTAGTGGAATTTCTATAACCAAATTGAAAAATGTTTCCGTTTAGTGGAACCATTTTCAAGAGCCTTCTACTGGTGAAGGCTTACATAAACTATTAAGAGACAGCTTAAGCTTCTAAAGAGAAACTATTAAGAATTTCTTATAACCTTCTGCGCATTTCTGTAGATGACAAGTAATCAGAAAACAAATACATATCACAACAAGGTGCTTCATTGGGAAAGCGTTGCTTCCACAAAAATAAAAAAATATGTTAATTGTTTAATACATTTATCTTTATAAAAAGCAACATAAACATTTCCTTAAACCAAAATAATAATTTGTATGTGCTCATCTTAACAACCTGCCCACGAACAAAATAAGCTAGTTCAGTTCCATTAGGCAGTGCATCATCCTGAAATACCAACTTGTGCAACCGCAGATCTCTTGAGAAAAAGACAAAAATCAAGTATTTAGTCCACTAAATTAGCCAACTTAATCAATCAAACAAGAAAAGATGACGAAGATACATCCACCCATGACACAACTTAACAACTTCAAGAACATATACTAACTTGCGAGTTAACCTCCCCCGAGTCTTGCTCCGTGATGAACTACAGGAGACACTGTCAGATGACTTTGGAATGGAAATAATTGTTGGTGACCTAAAATTATCAAGGCAAAATATATCAGAATCAAATGTATATATTGCTCAATAAAAGAAAATTATATACTATGTTTTATTCTACAAAACAAATGGGAAAAACTCTAATTTAAATGCTAGCAAACACATGCACATGCAAAAACACAAACTATTAAAGTGTGACTATATTTACTATTTAGTATTTACCAGCAACAAAGAACTCAAAATCAGTGGTTTATATTTCAATTATACTTGTTGAACCACGCTTGTCGCCAAAGCAGGCTTACTCACACCATCAAAACAACAATGGACATCATATGTAGCTTTGACAAAATGATGGCGAGGCAAAATCAAATCCATTGCTAGATGTTCATTTATGAGGAATGATCACCGTATCACCGATGATTGTGTGTATGACTAGTTTAGTCCCCATTGGATATGGGTGCGGAAGGGATAAATTGAGTCCTAACCTAACCTTTCTTATAATTTGCACAAATTAGTTGCCCTCAAGTTCGAACCCACAACCTCGAGGTTAATAATTATTGAATATCTATTTGATCCGGATACAATCGCTAAGCCAAACGCCACTAAACCCATTGACTAATGACACTATTGAAACAAGGGTAATGGTGGCATCCTTCAAGAATAAAGAGCAAGAATTTTAAATAAAGTAGTCACCTCATATTGCGAACTAGAGGAACAACTCATCAAATGAAGTAGGTTGGTAACACAACATGTAATTTCATCAACGAATTAGAAAGAATATAAGAAAATACTATCTCCACATGTAACCCAATATTTTTTAAATTTATTTATTTATTTATTTTGATAAATAAGCAACTTTATTGAGGGCAACTTTATTGAGAGCGCATCAAGGCGATGCAAAAGAATACAAAAAGACAGGAGATAGCACCGATAGTAATGATGTATTATACTCAACACTATCTATATACACAGATCTCAATTCACAACAAATGAAGCAGAATGGCATAGCATCCATGCTCGAAACGACTGAACAAAGGTTTTCCCTATACAAGACTGAACAAAGAATATAGTATCAATGATAAACTTCAGCAAAAATTTAAAGAAATGATTTAGGAAGATTTTCCTCTATTTATAAGTTAAAAAATTCAAAGAACAATCCTGAATACATGTTTACAAGTAATGACATTGAATATATAGCAAAAATACAATTGCAAAAGCTAAAATATACCTATCTTCTTTGACAAATGTATAAGTATCTTCAATCTACCAGAAAATACCACTACAAAAAATAAACAAATAAACAAAATAAAAAACCACAGCAAATCACCATCTAACCAGCAATCGAATGCAAAGATGGGAGTTAAGCTCCACAATCTTGTGCTAATAGACGATGAAAGCCACAAACCCCCAATTTTTGTCACAAAATTTGTCAACAAAACCAAAATCATTCTGAGAGAGAGATTGAGAGATCGAGAGAGAGGGAGATAGAGATAGAGACAGAGACATAGATCGAGAGAGAGAGGAGAGAGAAGAATCGACAAAACTGAGATTGGATTGAAATCGAAATTGTGCAGATGGTTAGTAGACGATGCAGATGCAGAGGCAGATGCAGAGGCAGATGTATGTGTTGATGGCGTAGAGGATCGACCGAATGATAAATCACCGAGTTGGAGAAGGTTGAATCGAGTTGAAGGGTTTAGAGAGAGAGAGAGAGAGAGAGAGAGAGAGATTTGAGGGATCGGTTTGTCTGAGACTCTAGGGCTTCTCAGATTCAAATAAGTGGGTGAGAGATTTGAGGGGTTGAAGAGAGCGAAAGAGAGAAACAGTGTTAACACATTCGAAGGCGCTTTTCAAACGACTTTACTACTTAAACGGTACCGTTTTAATTAAAACAAAATGTGACGTTTGTAAAACGCCGTTAAATATTAGAAATAATGACGTTTTAAGAAACGCCATTAAATAAACGCCGTTAAATCATATATTTCCTGTAGTGCGTCTACAATTTTACTGGAAGGATTGATTTTCCGCTCGAGTGCCAAGTCTCCCGCTCGAGCGTCGACCTGTGTTCAAAAACACGTGTTTTAGTTGGTCCGCTCGAGCGGCTATTACAGCGCTCGAGCAGCCATTATGGCGCTTGAGCGGAGTTCGCGGACTAGGTTTTCTATAAATTGATAGCTTGATCAGATTTTAGGGTACAATCTCCAGATCTACTTTTTGGGTTTTAGGATTTTCTTGGGGAGGTTCTTTGCTAGTTTCTTTGATGTTTTTGTGAGTGAATCTCATGGTTTAATTGATCCACATCAAAGGGTTTTGTTTTTATCTTTACAATAAAAAGAGAGTATAGGTCTTCGATGGATTCCGAGGGATTTGGGTCTGAAGCTTTGGTGGATTCTGGAGTGGCTCATCGTCGTGGATTCGACATCGGCATTGTGGATTCAATGTGGGGCAAGATAATTCCGAGGTGAAGACGGGGCAAGAAGATGCACGGGTTGGTTCGATTCGGACGTGGATTTGCTAGGTAATTGAGAGTATACTCGTGTAATTTCTTTATGTCTTCTTAGTGGATTATTTTGTGACTTTTGCCCATGGTTTTTTAATCACAATCGAAGGTGCTCCAATTGTGATTTTTCCACGTTAAATATTTGTGTCGATTTATCGTTGATTGTTTGATTGGAATTGTTATTTAATGCTTAAAATTGAACCATAATCACGAATTAATATATTTGGAGATAACCTAGATTTTTCAATTGGTATCAAAGCAGGTCGCTCTATTGTTTTTTTTAAACTATTAGAGCGATATCTTGTTTGATTTGTGATAATGGATTCAATTCGTAAAGGAAATTCTATGGTTCGACCATCCCTACTTGACGGATCTAATTATTCTTTTTGGAAAGCTCGTATGAGATCTTTTTTAAAATCTATTGATGAAAAAGTTTGGCAATCTATCATGTATGGGTGGATTGAACCAACGATTACCATTGATGGAATAACTTTTCCCAAACCAATTGATAAGTGGGATACAATTGATTACCAAAATAGTAGGTGGAATAGTAAAGCTACCAATTCTCTCTTTTGCGCTGTCACACCTGAAGAGTTTAGTCATATTTGTAATTGTATTTGTAAAAGAGGCTTGGGATATCTTACAAACTATTCATGAGGGCACTCCTTCTGTTAAACATTCAAAACTTCAAAAGGCTCACATCTAGTTTCAAAACCCTTTCAATGAAAAATAGTGAGACCTTTGATGAATTTTATGCAAAGTTGAGTGACATTATAAATTCCAACTTCAATTTAGGTGAAAAAATACTAGAATCCAAGGTTGTGGGAAAAATTTTGAGATCCTTACCCGATCGGTTCCAACCAAAAGTTACGGCTATTGAGGATACTCATGATGTTGACAACCTCAAGTTGGATCATTTGGTTGGAAATCTCCAAACTTATGAGGCACATAAAAATTTCAAAAAGAAACAAAAAGATGATATTGTTTTAAGTAGTGTTCATAAAGTTGAAAAGGATTCTGATGAGGATTATGAGTTTAATTCCAAGATTACGGATGCTTTCATACAACAATTTAAAAAGTCTTTCCTGAAAAAGAATCATAATCTTTTGGAATCAACTCATAAATCCAAAGGCAGAGATAAACTCAAAATGAATGCTATAACCAAGAAAGAGAAAAGAAAAATACAAGGGTACTCTGGAAGACTCCAATGCTATAAATGTGAAGGATATGGCCATTTTGCTCACGAATGCCCTACTCACTTGAGGAAGAAGAAAGCCCTCCCTATTACTTGGGATGATGAAAGTGGGTCGGAACATGAAGCTGAAGAAACCGAATTTGCTGAAAATTAAGAGAGTAATTATGTGGCATTCTTCACTACCATCCCTCAACCAACTCCAAAGTCAGTTGAGTTTGCTCGTGGGTCTAGCCTACATCGTGCTTCTATCTTTGATGGGAGTAACTATCTATACTAGAAGTGCAGAATGAGAATTTATCTCAAAGCTAGGGATCCCGAAGGTTGGCACACCATTGAAGAGAATGTTGATAGTAACGACAATCCAAGCAGTGAAAGAGTTTTGAACACTATCTGCGAGGCAATTTCTGAGGAAGAACAACAACGTATTGCTCACTACGAGAGTGCCAAAGAAGCATGGGATTTCCTTATTCAATTCCATGAAAGAGGTGAGTCGTCTTCACAATCATCCAGCAATCTTCATGCCTTAGTTGCTTGAATGGAGGCACTTGAGGAGAAAAAGAATCAAGAAGAAAATGATGAAAATTCAGAAGGTAATGATGATGAATCCTCAGATAGCGATGATGAAGAGCTTCAGCAAGCTTATGAGAAGTTGTACAATGAATCTCTTCATTTATCCAAGATACACGACAAACTCACTATCAAACTCAAAACATATGAAAGTGAGAATGTCAAGCTAAAGGAGGAGATTTCCGAGGCTAGGAATGATGCCATCAAGATATCGAATGATCGACAAGCCCTTTGTGCAAAGCTCCTGACTTGTGAAACTGAAAGGGATGAACTTCTGAAGATCTATGCCACATATGAAGAGAAGATGGAATCCCTTGAGATGGCACAAGTAGCTTTGGAAAAACTAGTTGCTCAGAAAGAGGAAGAATTGAAAGTTGCTAGAGCCACAATTGATATGTGGAATCGAGGATCAAAGACTTTGTACAATATCATTGGGTCTCAACAAATTTGTTCTGACAAGAGTGACATTGGCTTTGGTGGTAACAAAGAGCAAAAACAGAGTGCATTCACATCTCATGATACAAGAACTCAAGGGAATGGGAAGCAAAAGATTCAACAAGAGGATGGACTTCTCAATCTTTCTAGAGTTGGTAAGGTCAACGAAAAGAAGGTACACTCTATTTTTATCAATCTTTCTAGAGTTGGTAAGTCCAAAGAAAAGAATGTACACCCTCTGTTTATTTGTCATCATTGTGGTATGTATGGTCATATTCGCCCTTATTGTTATGAGTTGCATGGGAAAGTGTCTCATAGAGATGGAAGAAATTTTAACATCTTGAGGGGTAGGAGACACTTCATTGGTTGTAATAAGGTTAAGGGTCATAATAGACCTTGCTATTTTGATTTACATGAGACCAAGCATGGAGCGAGTCTACATTTGCTTAGACCTTGGAGAAGGAAGTTTGAAACCAAGTCGAGACGGGTTCCCATTGAAGGAGAAGGGAACCACAACGTCAAGACACAACCCATAAACTTCAATTCTCAAAACTTTGTTCATACTAAAGCAGTTTGGGTGAGAAAACTTGACTTGTGTTAATTAGTTTATTTTTTTTGGTTTATGTATGTTTTTTTTAGATCATTTAATGTGTGTCTGTTCAATTTTTTTTTGTCATGCTTTGTTTAAAAAAAAAAGAAAAAAAAAAAGGTGATTTAATTATTTATTCATTTTTGTTTGTGTTTTGAATTTCTACTTGATTTTTTTGGGGTCATTTTGTGTGTGCTTGTTCGTTTTTGGTCTTGCTTTGTTTTTTAAAATAAAAAAAAAAATTCAAAAAGATTTTCTTATATGGTTTTGCAAGCTTGAAATTTTGGAGAAGTCCTTGGTGCATATTGGAATTGATGAGAATCTCCGTTACATATGCCTATGTGTGTGCTTTATGTGGTCTTTACTCATTTTGGACTGTGTGTACTTTGATAAGTATGTCTCATTCTGTACACACTCTTAGATTAGCAAATATCAGAATCTTCTACTTAAGTGATATGTGTTCTATGGACTTCTAGCATTGTGTCTTGCATTCTAGAGGAATTGACATATACTAGCATATCATGGGTGATGTTCAGTATCTTAACCACCTTCCATCTTTTTGCATCTCCATGGCTTTCCACTATGTTATTTGCTATCATGGCATGAGGAAAATGCTATCTCAGAGTCACCAACCAGGTTATCCTTAATATATCCATGCTTCTCTGGTTCGGTTTCCATACTCTTGAGCGTGTCAGCCGCCAATGAGTGCGCAAAAGAAAAGAAAGAAAAAAAGAAGGAAAAAGAATGCAAGAAAGAAAAAAAAAAAAAAAAAAGAGGAAAGAAAAGAAAAAAATATCTGATGCATTGATCGAGGGGGAGCCTCCGCTTTTACTTAACAAACACTCCTTGATTTCTCGTGGTTTGACTTTTCTTCAGTATGTTTTGTAAAACCCAAGTTGTGTGTAGGATTATTTTGTTGGATAGATTAGTAATTAAATTAATTTATATGGGTCATTTATTAATATCAAAGAATTAGTTATGAGATGGCATTATATTTCCTATTACTTAGATGGGTAATTTTGTAACTTTGAGAAATTAGGTTAATAAGCCCACCTATTGTGGCTTTAAGTCTTGGAAAACAAACAAAACAGAGGCTGTGAATTGCTCCATAGGCGGCTAGGGTTTGAGAAGGTAAAAGAAAAAGAGAAGAGAGGTTCAAGTGAGGCTATAATAGGGATTGAAGGCAGCACGTTGGTGATTTTGGGACACACATTGGTTAAGGTAAAATGCCTTCTTTGTTAATTATTAAGTTTATGTTGAGGAATTTAACAATCAATGCATTAAAGGGATTTGGAAGATCTATAGGTGCCTACTTAGGTTTTGAGAATTGGGTGCAATGTGTAAGTGTAACTTTGGGTGGGTAATAGAAACAATGCAATTTTGTATCATGGATCGGTGTGTTTTGACTTTTGGGTTTTGTATATCGTAAGGTGTGTTTGGCTATTGAATTGGGTGGATTGATTTGGTGTCTCTTGGATTTTAAGCGCATATATATATATATATATATATAATGGGTTCTTGTTGATGTGTGAAAGACATCAAAATATTAATTTATTTGAGGTTCTATTTATTAGGTTTATGTGATTGAAGTGGTGGAGTTGGGTGTTTGGAGTTGGTGATTGGAGTGTTATTTCTAAGCGTTTGAGGTAAGTAACCCTCTATCCTTTGGTTCATTTTATTCCTATCGAATCGTTTAAAATAATAAATATATATTTATAGCCTTCGTGTTCTCTTAAAATAAAACATGGGTCAAGTATAAAACAACATCGAATATTATTATGAAAGTTATTTGAATATTTTGTAAAACTATTCGAAAATTGTACCAAATGTTTATTAGAAAATATCGAATATTTTATTTGAAAGTTGTGTATTGTTTGAATTTTGAACATCACTCTAGTCTGACTATGATTTGGACCCTAGCCAATGGGGGTTATTTATTGGCACAGAAACTAGTTTCTTTTGGGGCTTTACCACCGGCCTATGTGTGGTTCTGGGCCTTGTCATGGGATAAGTGACCATAGTCATTAAGACTCGGGTTTTGTGAATCGAATCATTGAACTATCTGAATATCGAACCATCGATTTGAACAACGAATTACTTTGAATTATCACATTGGCTTTTTATTTAAAATGTATTGTACATTGTTTATTTTTAGCTTTGAAACCATCTTACAAATAATTGTTCATTTATTGAACTGTAGAAAAATTATATTTATTAGTTATCGATTTCTTTATTTATTTTTGTATACTTGATCCAGCTAGCAGTGATGGTTGGTTATTTACTGGGCTTTCTAGCTTACCCATATTTTTTTGATTCTGAAGAGTAGAGCTGTGGGATTTTTACATGTGAAAGTCTTTGAGAGTAGGACGTGATTTAAGTACTTAGATTATTGTTTTGTTAGTGGATTAAATTAGTGGACTTGGTGGACTTTTTCATATAAGAACTATTTATTTTTTATGGATTTTGGCATTATGACAATTAAGGATTTAATTTGAGTATTTTACATTGTGGGTTATGTGATTGGATTTTTAGCCTTGCATGCTCACTTATATAAGTGTGCGGCGTTGTCACGGAACTTGGGGCGTGACAATTTTATGGTATCAGAGCCAGGTTGTAATTTTAAAAGTTGGTATAGAATAGTGGTGAGATTGGGTAGATGTAGGATTGGGAACGCTTATAATTTGATAAAATATTAATTTTATTTACGTGCTATAGGGACTTGAGAATAGAATAAGATGAGGTTTTATTATTGATGCATATAGGTTGCAATGGAACATGAGGAGACATTGGCAAATATGGCTAGGAATACACGCCAGG
Organism: Camellia lanceoleosa; assembly: GCA_025200525.1. Taxonomy (NCBI): domain Eukaryota; kingdom Viridiplantae; phylum Streptophyta; class Magnoliopsida; order Ericales; family Theaceae; genus Camellia; species Camellia lanceoleosa. The sequence goes on along the minus strand of JANUSC010000025.1, from coordinate 417,781 downwards.
GTCAAACGAATCGATTTAACCGATAATAACAATCGGTGAGGAATGTGATTAATATTGGTAGTGGTTCTCAAGCGATCGAGGAAATCGGGGCAAGAGTTGAAGGAACAATTATAAGAGTTACTAGATAAGGGCTTTATTAGGCCTAGTGTTTCTCCTTGGGGTGTGCCCGTTTTATTTGTGAAAAAGAAGGATGGTAGTTTTTGCCTTTACATTGATTATAGAGGGTTGAACAAGGTAACAATTCGAAATAAATATCATTTGCCTAGGATAAATGACTCATTTGATCAATTGCAAGGAGCACAAGTCTTTTCTAAGATTGACCTTCGTTCTAGATATCATCAGTTGAAGGTTAAAGCGGAAGATATACCTAAGACAGCCTTCCAAACTAGATATGGGCATTATGAATTTTTAGTGATGTCATTTGGGTTGACCAATACGCCTGTAACTTTTATGGATTTAACGAACAGAGTATTTAAACCCTTTCTTAGATCAGTTTGTGGTAATTTTTTATTTATGACATTCTTGTGTACTTGATGAGTAAAGAGCAGCATGAAGAACATCTGAGAATAGTGTTGCAGATATTAAGGGATAAGAAATTTTTTTTGCTAAATTAAAGAAATGTGAATTTTGGCTGGAGAGTGTATCATTTTTGGGTCATGTGATATCTAGAGATGGGGTGTCTGTTGACCCCAAGAAAGTGGAGGCGGTGGTAGAGTGGAATAGGCCTACTAGTGTCACTGAAATTCGTAGTTTCTTGGGTTTAGCAGGATATTATAGAAGGTTTGTTAAGGAATTTTCCTGAATTTCTATACCTTTGACTTGTTTAACACAAAAATGAGGGGTTAAATTTGAATGGTCTAAAGATTGTGAGAAGAGTTTCCAGGATCTAAAGAGTCGATTAGTGTGTGTTCCAGTACTTATAGTTCCATTCGGAGATGAAGGTTTTACCATCTATAGTGATGCATCGAAGATGAGCTTGGGTTGTGTTCTGATGCAGAACGATAAGGTAGTGGCATATGCGTCTAGGCAGTTGAAGCCATATGAGCAGATTATCCTACGCATGATTTGGAGTTGGCTACATTGGTGTTTGCATTGAAAATCTAGAGGCACTAACTATATGGGGTGAAATGTGAGATATTCACTGATCATAAAAGTCTGAAGTATATTTTCACTCAAAAAGAATTGAATATGAGGCAAAGGCGATGGTTGGAGTTTTTAAAGGACTATGATTTGACTATCAATTATCATCCAGGAAAAGCCAATGCAGTGGCTGATGCCTTGAGTAGAAAGACCCCAAGTAATTTGGCTACCTTGATCAGTGATCAAAAGAATATCTTGGAGGACTTGCGAAGGTTGAATATCGATATTAGATAGCATAACCATGGAGTGTAGTTGACAAACCTTAGAGTTCAACCCACATTGATTGATAGAATTAAAGATGCTCAGGGAAAAGATCCTCAGTTACAAAAACTTAAGGCTGAAATGGAAATAGGGCTACAGATGGAATTTGTGTGAATAAAGATGGAACCTTGAGATTTGGAGAGAGGTTGTGTGTGCCTAATGATTTAGAGCTCAAGAGAGAAATCCTAGGAAAAGCTCACAGTTCAGGGTATACTGTACATTCAGGGAGCACTAAAATGTATAAAGACTTGAAGAGGAACTTTTGGTGGAATAATATGAAGAGGGAAATTGCTCAGTATGTTGCTCAATGTTTGGTATGTCAACAAGTGAAAGTTGAACATCAGAGACCTGCAGGTAAGTTACAACCTCTTCCTATTCCCGAGTGGAAGTGAGAACATATTACCATGGATTTTGTGACAGGGTTGCCTAGGACCCAAGGTGATAACAATGCTATTTGGGTTATCGTTGATCGATTGACCAAATCCGCTCACTTTCTAGCTTTTAAGGTAGGGTTCTCCTTAGAGAAGTTTGCAAATTTGTATATCAAGGAGATTGTGAAGTTGCATGGTATTTCGGTGACCATAGTGTCTGATAAAGATAGTAGATTTGTATCTATGTTTTGGAGGAGTTTGCATACAGCTCTGGATACTAGTTTGAATTTTAGCACGGCCTTTTATCCTCAAACTGATGGACAGTCAAAGAGAACTCTGCAGACTCTTGAAGACATGTTGAGGGCCTGTATTATTGATCTTAGAGGTTCTTGGGATGAGCATTTGGCCTTAGTGGAATTCTCTTATAATAATAGTTTTCATGCGAGCATTCAAATGGCGCCATATGAGGCTTTATATGGACGGAAGTGTAGATCACCTATTTGTTGGGATGATGTGGGCGAAAGGAAATTATTAGGGCCTGAGATTGTGCAACAAACAGTGGACAAGATCAATCTTATTAGAGAGCGACTTCGCACTGCACAGAATAGACAGAAAAGTTATGCAGATAACAGGAGACGCAATTTGGTGTTTGGGGTTGGAGACCATGTGTTCCTTAAGGTGTCTCCTATGAAAAGAGTAATGAGGTTTGGTGTTCGTGGTAAATTGAGTCCTAGATTTATTGGACCATTTGAGGTTTCAGATCGAATTGGTGAGAAAGCTTACAGACTTGCCCTACCACCTTCACTAGTTGGAGTTCATAATGTCTTCCATGTTTCGATGTTGAGGAAGTATATACCGAATCCCAATCATATGATTGATTATGCACCGTTGCAGTTTAAGGAGGATTTGACTTATGAAGAACACCCTCTAAGAATTGTTGATAAGAAGGAACAGGTTTTGAGGCGTCGAGTCATCCACTATGTTAAGGTTTAACGGAGCAATCACTCGGAGAGAGAAGCTACTTGGGAACTTGAGGATGAAATGAGACAAAAGTATCCACAACTTTTTGAGACTACATGTATGTCAAATTTCGAGGACGAAATTTCTTTTAAGAGGGGAAGAATGTAAAACCCAAGTTGTGTGTAGGATTATTTTGTTGGATAGATTAGTAATTAAATTAATTTATATGGGTCATTTATTAATATCAAAGAATTAGTTATGAGATGGAATTATATTTCCTATTACTTAGATGGGTAATTTTGTAACTTTGAGAAATTAGGTTAATAAGCCCACCTATTGTGGCTTTAAGTCTTGGAAAACAAACAAAACAGAGGCTGTGAATTGCTCCATAGGCGGCTAGGGTTTGAGAAGGTAAAAGAAAAGAGAAGAGAGGTTCAAGTGAGGCTACAATAGGGATTGAAGGCAAAGACGTTGGTGATTTTGGGACACTCATTGGTTATGGTAAAATCTGCCTTTCGTTAATTATTAAGTTTATGTTGAGGAATTTAACAATCAATGCATTAAAGGGATTTGGAAGATCTATAGGTGCCTACTTAGGTTTTGAGAATTGGGTGCAATGTGTAAGTGTAACTTTGGGTGGGTAATAGAAACAATGGAATTTTGTATCATGGATCAGGGTGTGTTTTGACTTTTGGGTTTTGTATATCAGGTAAGGTGTGTTTGGCTATTGAATTGGGTGGATTGATTTGGTGTCTCTTGGATTTTAAGCGCATATATATATATATATATATAATGGGTTCTTGTTGATGTGTGAAAGACATCAAAATATTAATTTATTTGAGGTTCTATTTATTAGGTTTATGTGATTGAAGTGGTGAAGTTGGGTGTTTGGAGTTGGTGATTGGAGTGTTATTTCTAAGTGTTTGAGGTAAGTAACCCTCTATCACTGTTGGTTCATTTTTATTCCTATCGAATCGTTTAAAATAATAAATATATATTTATAGCCTTCGTGTTCTCTTAAAATAAAACATGGGTCAAGTATAAAACAACATCGAATATTATTATGAAAGTTATTTGAATATTTTGTAAAACTATTCTGAAAATTGTACCAAATGTTTATTCCGAAAATATCGAATATTTTATTTGAAAGTTGTGTATTGTTTGAATTTTGAACATCACTCTAGTCTGACAATGATTTGGACCCTAGCCAATGGGGGTTATTTATTGGCACAGAAACTAGTTTCTTTTGGGGCTTTACCACCGGCCTATGTGTGGTTCTGGGCCTTGTCACGGGATAAGTGACCATAGTCATTAAGACTCGGGTTTTGTGAATCGAATCATTGAACTATCTAAATATCGAACCATCGATTTGAACAACGAATTACTTTGAATTATCACATTGGCTTTTTATTTAAAATGTATTGTACATTGTTTATTTTTAGCTTTGAAACCATCTTACAAATAATTGTTCATTTATTGAACTGTAGAAAAATTATATTTATTAGTTATCGATTTCTTTATTTATTTTTGTATACTTGATCCAGCTAGTAGTGATGGTTGGTTATTTACTGGGCTTTCTAGCTTACCCTTATTTTTTTTTCAGATTCTGAAGAGTAGAGCTGCGTGGGATTTTTACATGTGAAAGTGCTGAGAGTAGGACTGTGATTTAAGTACTTAGATTATTGTTTTGTTAGTGGATTAAATTAGTGGACTTGGTGGACTTTTTCATATAAGAACTATTTATTTTTTATGGATTTTGGCATTATGACAATTAAGGATTTAATTTGAGTATTTTACATTGTGGGTTATGTGATTGGATTTTTAGCCTTGCATGCTCACTTATATGAGTGTGCGGCGTTGTCACGGAACTTGGGGCGTGACATGTTTAGATTCTCTTGCTTGAGGTTCAGTTATCCGATCACTACTAGGATTTGAAGATAGTGTTTGTCGAACTTCAAGAGTCACACATACACTTTTTTTCATGGGATCTATGCTTTTCACTTGTTACATCACTTTCTTTCCTGAGAACTCTTTTACAGGCTGTGCACATTGTGTTTTCAAGTAATTATGTTTCTTGGATAGTCTTGTGTGTTTTAAGGTTCATATCTGAGAATTCCGTGCTTGTTTCACCATACTAGTTTTGTTTTTCTTGTTCTTTATTTTCCATGCTTGTGGTTGCTTATGGTGAGGGGGAGTTTGGTGTATCATTGCAAGAGTGTGTTGGCATGAACACTATTGATTGGTTTGGCAAGGGAGATTGGCATTAGTTAGTTCGCATGCTGTTTTTGCACTATGTGTTTATTACTTCCTTCTCGCATGCTATTATTGTTTACATCATTTTGTTGATGCTTGTGTGGTTTATGATCTTGATTTATTTGAGTGCGTTTTTTTTTGACAATTCATGACAAAAAGGGGGCGACTATTTTAATGGGGAGTTGGTTTTGTTTTTGTTGCATAATCTTCATCTATTCATGTTGCTTGTTCTTAAATTCTTTAAAATCTCCAAGTTGCATCTATTCATGTTTTATGCTTCAAGATATCTCCACATTGCATCTATTCATGCTTCAAGGTATGTTTCATGCTTCAAGCTAATCTTGTCATATGTCTACTGCTTTATCATATATTCTTGTGGTACTAATAGTTGTTTTGGAGATTGTTACACTAATGGCTATTTTGCAGATCATAACCTTGATCCATGAGACGAAAGAAGCTTGCTTTGTTGGCTGTAATGGATTGGGCTGATTATGATTTTATTTGTTAGATGTGTTTTGTCACGGCATTGCCAAAGGGGGAGATTGTTAGGTTTTTTTATTCTTGGCAATCCCGTTTGACAAAACTCCTTTCAATTGTAATTTATTCGCACTCTTATTTTAGTGAGGCTTTGTATTTTTAGATACGAATCCAACCTGAATCGTGTCTATGCAGAGGAGTTTGTGTTAAATCTGATCAAGTTTGCTTGGTCCGCTCGAGCGGCAAAAGTTGCGCTCAAGCAGAGATTTTGTATTCTTAGAAGTTCTGCCGTCTGCAATTTTACTAGAAGGATTGATTTTCCGCTCGAGCGCCAAGTCTCCCGCTCGAGCGTCGACCTGTGTTCAAAAACATGCGTTTTAGTTGGTCCGCTCGAGCGGCCATTACGGCGCTCGAGCAGAGTTCGCAGACCAAGTTTTCTATAAATTGACAGTTTGATCAGATTTTAGGGTACGACCTCCAGATCTACTTTTTGGGTTTTAGGGTTTTCTTGGAGAGGTTCTTTGTTAGTTTCTTTGATGTTTTTGTGAGTGAATCTCATGCTTTAATTGATCTACATCAAATGGTTTTGTTTTTATCTTTAAAATAAAAAGAGAGTGTAATTCTTTAGTGGATTCCGAGGGATTTGGGTCTGAAGCTTTAGTGTATTCCGGAGTGGCTCATCGTCGTGGATTCGACATCGGCATTGTGGATTCAACGTGGGGCAAGATAATTCCGAGGTGAAAATGGGGCAGGAAGAGGCACGGGTTGGTTCGATTCGGGTGTAGATTCGCTAGGTAATTGAGAGTATACTCGTGTAATTTCTTTATGTCTTCTTAGTGGATTATTTTGTGACTTTTGCCCGTGATTTTTTAATCACAATTGGAGGCACTCCAATTGTAGTTTTTCCACGTTAAATCTTTGTGTCGATTTATCATTGATTGTTTGATTGAGATTGTTATTTAATGCTTAAAATTGAATCATAATCACGAATCAATATATTTGAGGATAACCCAGATTTTTCAATGTTTTTCTTTTTTTCTATTAGTAAATTGTCCTGTAAAAAATTTGTTGAAAATTGATATTTGCTTGTCCATCTACAGAGATGATACATTACTCTCTATACCAATTTATGTGTTTAGTTTATAAAAACATTCGTCTTCTGAGGCTATGTATCAAGCAATCTATTAACCTTGATGTCAAACCAAAATTGTAGTTATAGTTAGATTGCTACTAAGGTTATTTTTAAATTATGAATTTGGATAGAAATTTAAAAAGAAAAAGGAAAAAGGTGAGATAAATGTGAACGTAATATAAGTTCAATTTTTTCTTCATTTTTCTTTCTCTTTCTAAATTTCTATCCAAATTTATGATCTAAATACAATGTAAGAAATCATAGAATTAACAAATAGTTTCATGGATTCAATTATAGTTATCTAAAAATTTTAGGACATTCTCAAGGTAAAAAAGTAGCGAGTCCCGCTTATGACTTCAACCTTGAACATGAGATGCAACTATATTTGGCCTCCCCCTCGCCCCCATAGAGAGTGATTTTTATAGAGTAATCATATACAAACATTACAAAAAAAAAAAAAAAATTTATACATCTATGAGTTTCGATTGAAGAAACTAAAAATGATTCATGCTTGGAATTCTTCACCTTGTTGATGATGGTAACTAATAAAAAGGTCGATCACTTTGCTTGCCGAACATGCCAGGGCCATATGTTGAAGAGATGAGATCCACAAGGAGGGGCAACTGTAAGGACACGAAGGATCCAGTATCCATGCCTTATTGTGGCCGAACACAAGATAAAGTGTGGAACTGAATGCTAGGATCATGGTTGTTATAGAGAGGAACAGGGTAACAAGGCTGATTATCAACCTCTTAGGCAAAACATAAAGAAAATCACCTTCTGCATAGCGAAGTAAGGATGGACAAGAACATCAATAGAGATGTGGAGGATGCGAATAGAGAGATTGCGTCTGAAATGAGAAAGACAATAAATGCGTTTTCTTTTGAGAAAATTGGGAGGCCATTTGTACCATTATTGCCACCTGGAACAGTGATTACAGCTGCAAATGCTATAGTGGCAAAGAGTGCTGCCGCTATTGTGCAGGAGTTTGCGGTGTCTTTCATCCATTTTTCTTCTTCTACAACTAATTTTTTATGTTCTCTGGTAAATATCATAGAAGGAATTTCTCTTTCATTGTTTGGAACCTCTTTGTAATAAGATATTACAAACTTCTCCACTTCGTGCATGATAGCCATAGAGTTGAAATAGTGGAATATATTTGACTTGATTCTTGAATAAGGTCAAATGCTAAATAATGAGATTTATATTTGACCTAAACTTTATACTATGCTTTTACGAATGAAAAATATGCACATGCTCACAAATAAATACGAACTTTGATGTACGTACTATAATCACTTTGGGTATCATATTTTGAATAACATTTGTTCTATACCAATTCATTGGTGACACATTAGATATCAAATTTATTACCCAAGTTTGATTACCATAGCATTATTGTAAATAAATCATTCATGGAATATTAGAATGGAATATATTTATTACCTTAAACCATTGTAACTCACGTTTCATTTGCAAAGCTGCACCCAGAACAAGATTCAGTTTGTCATGCGGAGCCAGTTGTCCAACCAAGTGCAGTATAGAGTTCCTAGAATTGTCCATCTTTTCCATCATACCTTGTTTATACCCACTCATTTGATATATGAGGTTGAAAACATTTTCACAACGGTACATAACTGCTAGTTGAAATATGTTATGATTATTTGCATCCACTAACCAGACTACTTCAGGAAATGATTCAATAATCTCTTCAACAACCTCATGAATCCCTAACCTTGCAGCTGTAAAGATTACATCCTTGCAAAGTGACTCAAAAGCGTTTGAGTCATTTAAAGATCTAATTTTCTCACATAGGCATTTGACTAGCTGAATTGCTTGAAGATGCATCAATTTTTGTTTTTGGATATGTTTTATGTGAGGCACTGCAACAATACAATTCTCATAGATGTAGTAAATTTTAGTTGAAAGTGTATAATCAAACAAGAAAAAAGATTGAATCGATGTATATTTTAACCAAGTGGTATTTCTTGTCAATTACCTAATAATTCAAGGACTTTCCAAAGCATGGCCTGCAATTTTTGGCTCACTGTATGTCATAAAATAAATTAAACTTGTTGGTTGATGGAAGGAAATGTCAAATTTAATCACAAAGGCATTTGAATTACAATTTTCTAGTAAAAAAAAGTATAATTAACATATGAATTCATTGTATAATCAATAAACTAGCACAAATTTTGACAAGTGAGTTTTTATCAATTATTCTCATCTGAAAAAAACAAGGTTGTCGCATTTTTAAAAATGTAATAGACACTAATGATATGCTACTCTAGAATGAGGACTACTAAATTTGCCACAACATTTTATATACAAATTTAGAGTCGATGATATGTTTACTATTCACTTCCAATTCCAACACGGTGCGGGAATATGACTTGGGAGAATCAGTTTCCCCACAAAAAAGAGAGAAAATCTTCTTACAAATTTCCTTTCTTCAAACAATTCTATATATAAGCTTGATGAGAGCCTAAGTACAATTTTTCTTTTTTCAAAGGGTAAGTTTCACATACCTTGATTGAGGTTCATGAGTATTCATATTTTCCTTTTTTTTTTTTTTTGTTTGATCAATAGAAATTTCCATTAAGATGAAAGTCAAACGATGCTTACAAGGAATCTATTCCAACAAATAAAAGCTTACCCCAAACTAAGAGAAAATAATCCGACGAAAGCACATAGGATTAGTTATGAAAATAACAAGACACAAAGCCCGTACTGCAAATAGGGCAAATCAAAGATAAAACCATAAGCTACATCCACAGAGATGGATAAGCAACAATCAAAACACCAATAGAAACCTAACCACACAACCAAACACCAACAAAACAAGCTTGTGTTGAGAGATCAACGAGAGATAATAGAAAAAAGAAAAAGAAACTAAAACAGATTTCGACTAGCGAAAGGAAAACAAAAATGATGTCTTCGCCTCAAAGATCAAACGGACCAATTGTACTCTTTCTTTCTCTCTTTTTGAAAGATTACGCTATTTGATAAATTCAGTTTTTTCTTTATCGAGATTGAGCTTTTTGTCTCAATCCCACATTTTCATCTACAGATCAACCTCATCTATGCTTGTCAAATTGAACGATTCAACTTTGTTTGCACCGACGGTAGTTGAAGGTTGCAAATGGCGGTCAGAGATCAACGATAGATGGCAGTCAGAGATCAACGATGATGCGAAATAGAAGTGGTGTACATGTGAGCCATAAGAGATAGAGGTTGTCAACGACTTTGTTACTAACTGGAGAGAGAAAAGATGGAGAGAGGGAGAGAGAGAGCAGAATGAGAAGAAAAAAGATATAGAAAGTGCGATAGATAATCTGAAACGATCAATATGGTTTGAGAGTATTTGACGGAGACAAGCTAACTAGCACTATGCAATATCTGTTTCACCAAGAATTTCTAAACGGCAAAATCACCCAGTCCAATACCAGGGCCGAAAAGTTTCTAAAATGTTGACTTAAATAGCATTCGAGTGGGTACTTTTGAATCCCCCCTCAAAACAAATAAATAAATAAATAAATGTCTCTTACACTAGTCATTTGACATCCTTAAGGACCTTAGTTTTGAATTGTTTTAGAATATCCTTAAACTAATACAAACTTGTGTTAAAAGATTTCTCCCCAATTTTCATAATTTTCTTTAATTTAATTATTATTTTCTAGTTATTAAACGGGGTGTTTATTTTACTATTCTATAATCTTACATCATATAAAATTATATAATATATACCTTTTAAAATAATTTTATTCAGGATAAATTACACCCACCCTGCCTTAGATTTGAAGAAAATATAGTTAATCCTACACTTTTGATATAATTGCACTAATTTCTTTTTAATAAACTAGAGTGACCAAAAAATAATGTAAACAGTGTATAGACATTGAAATAAACAAAAAATAAATATACATTTTAGTATAAAAGAATGATAATATTAATTTTTTTAATAACAAATTACTGATAAAAAATGGTCTATGTGTTATGCAATGTAATTATGTTAAAAATTTAGGACTAACTGTATTTTTTCAAATATCACAGGAGGTGAGTGTAATTTTACCTTTTATTCATGTGCACACACAATGAACAAGCAACATAAATAATGAGACTAAAATTATCATATGTATATTTATTTAAAGGGTAAATTATACTAACCTTTCTTTTTTTGATGGGTAAAAAAGAGACTTTATTGATGAAAGAAACAAATACAAGGTACAAAGTAACGTACACCGATAAAGAAAAGGGATGTGCAGGAGTATCACAATGAGCCAAATCATCCCAACTAGATTAGTACCAAAAAGTTCATTCTATCATTTGCTAGCACCCCCAGAGTTGGCGAGAAGCCAACGAAAACAAACCAAAAACACCACACTTACAACAGCACTGCTGCTGCAGAACAAACCAACTCATATAACTACTGCAGCTGCAAAACACTAAACCACTACTGCTGTGAGCTTATAGCAGAGCAGACCAACACCAAAGACCATGCCATGAGCCTCAGACCAGATTTGGCACTAGGAGCATTAGACCAACCCTCTGAATAGTGGATCTTAGACACAGATCTTGACCATAAAACAGACGTCAGCATGGGGAGAGACCAATCAAATAGCAGCAGCCAAATAGTAAGCCTACTGCTGCCTAGATCAGAGCAAAAAATAGAACACAACTAGACTAAGAACTCAACCAAACTGCCAGCACCCCAAGCACATCCTGATCAAAGCAGCTAGGGCACAACAGATCACAGCAGACAGATCAAGCAGCAAAACAAGCTGCTACTGCTGCTCACCAGATAGGAACAGATTAAAACACCAGGGCACTACTGCTACTAAATAAAAAACCAGCGAATATAACCAATTGACAGCTGAAAAGCAAAGCACCCACCCTAAACCAGACCACCCAAACCAGGTCTAGAGGTAGCCCAACCGAAGACAGATACAGAAACAGATCAAAACTGCTGCTGCTGCTCACCAGAAAGGGAACAGATTATACAATCCTTAGAAAAAGGCTTTCAGCCAAATAGCTGCAGCCAAACAGCTTTTCAAGATCCCCAAAATGCATATTATCTGCCAATGCCAAGGCAACCCATTCCCAGAAGCCACTCTCTTGGTTTCCTTTGTTCCACAAGTTGTAGCCTTCTAAGATATTCAAATGACAACAGCAAAACACTAACAGCAAACTAGCAGCATACACCACCAAGATAACACCAGCATACACCAGTACCAACAAAACACCAGCATACATCAACATACACAAGCAGCAAACTGACCTCAACACAGCAACATACACCAGCAGCACCATACACTAACATACACCAGCAGCAGATACTGAAGCAAAAAGGCAGCAGAGTATATCAGATAGAGTCTGAAGCAGAGCAACATCAATTCTACTACAAAGCCCTCTACCAGACACACTACAAACAGCTTCTAACTTGATTGAGATTAAACACAAACTCATTCACTGTGTACCCTTGCCCACGGAAGTGAGGTATTAGCCAAAGAGCCACTCTAACCTTAATAAGCACACATAGGTCTTCACAGGTATGCTGCAACCCATTGAAAAGGCAATCATTCCTGCATTTCCAGATGGACCACAAACCAGCTATTAGGATTGATCTCCAAACATGCTTTTCTTTTTTTTCGAACCTTCCAGCCCAGCCACCAGTGCATTAACATGACTATTGAGTTAGGAGAGACCCACTGCAAACCCCACCAGTTAATTAGATTGGACCAAACTTTCCAAGCAAATGGGTACAACAACAGCACATGGTTAAAATCTCAGCATGACATAACACAGTCAGAACTAACTGTTGGACTGAGGATGTCAATTCTATGTAGGTATGCAGAGGACTTTATCCTTCATTTCCAAGCCAACCAAGAGAAAAATTGGGCTTTAGAAGGGGAGGGATTGTGCCAAATCAACTCAGGAATAACCAAATAAGGTCTAAGCAGAGATTCACACCATGTAACTACATTTTTGACTCGAAACATACCTGAAGGATCAGATTTCCACCAGAACAAATCAATTGAATCCGACCTCAATTCAGGGCCCTCACCTAAGACAACCCTCGACCTCTGCAGTTCATCTTCCTCCCAAGCCAATAAGGGCCTTCTAAAACTTAGATCCCAAGTGTTTTGCTAACTATTCCTAGACAACTACAAGCGCAAGGTGATGCCTCTATCCTCGGATAAGTAGTAGAGTCTAGGAAATTGGAACTTCAAGCACCTAGTACCCAACCAATTATCAACCCAGAATCTAATTCTAGCACCATTACCAATCTTAATTTCAACATTCTCCAAATAGTAATTGACCAAACTACTAGTAGAATCACTAACAAGAATAATGTCACTCCATACCCGCGAGATGTTATTGGCCTCCACTTGAAAAGGAAACCATCTACCGCTTTCTGACTAATACTTGCTACAGATAACTTGTTTCCATAGTGAACTATCTTCCTTCCCAAACCTCTACCACCATTTAGCACGGAGGCTATTATTTAATATACTTAAGTTTCGGACACCCAGCCCACCTTACTTCTTATCCATGGCTAAATCCTTCCATTTTACTAAGTGGACTTTCCTCCTCACCTCTGAATCACCCCATAAAAAGGCTGTTTGTACCTGGTCTAGCTCTTTAGCCACACTTCTAGGCAACCTAAAGAGAGACATATAATAAATGGGTAGAGAAGAGAGAACATATTTGATTAATGTTACTCTTCCAGCAAAAGACAACAGCCTCCTCTTCCAACCTGATAGTTTCTTCTTAAAGTTGACCACCACAGGCTTCCATGTTGCCCTCCTAGATGGGTTGGCTCCTAAAGGCAATCCAAGATATTTTAGTGGAAGCTTCTGATAAGTACAATTCAGCCTAGAAGAAAAAGTTTTCACACACTCATCAGACAGCCCTACTCCACAAATACCACTCTTGTGGAAGTTGATCTTCTACCCAGAGATTATCTCAAAGTATCGAAGTATTCTCTTCACAGTTAACACTTCAGACCACTCAGCTTCACAGAAGATAATTGTGTCATCCGCGAATTAGAGATGGGAGATGTTGATGGCATTGGATCCAATGAGTACACCTTTAATCAAGCCCAAACCTTTTGCTCTTGCAAGAAGTAGTGTAGACACCCCATTTTTGACCGACCTTAAGACTCAGACGTCACCGATTGAGCGCTCGGTGATAGTGCATACTGTGTTCATTCTGGGGTTTCAGAGTCTCGGCAGCGAGCCTTGCCTCCGAACTTTGGGGCTCTTTTGTGCCTTGCCTCGGTTTGCGAACCAGGTCCTGTTTTCTCTGTTTTCTCTTCCCGAAAGGAGGGAAAGGTCTCGTAGACCATCTCTCAGTGGCTGTAGGCTACGTTTCGTGGTCGTAGGCCATTTTTCCCATTTGGAGGCCAGTTTCCGGTTTTCGGAGTCGTCGGCCGTGTGCCTCGGTTCGAGACCGCTTAACTACCTCTGTTTGCTCCGGTTTTTGGCACACACCTTGTTTCCTCCCCTTAGAGGGACACTGTGGCCCGGGAGACCACCTTTGTGGTCGTACGCCATCTCCGGTGCCCTTTGACTGGGGCCGTTTTGGCCCCCGAACCCTCGTTTTGCATCGGTTAGGGTTCATTTTTGGTATGGGCCCTATTTTCATTGTTTGGAAGGTGGTAGGATGGTGGGAGACCAGCAATTCTTTTGGAAACCATTTTCTCTCTCTTCCAGCCAGTTTTCTTGACAGAAAGCTAGTTTTCTTCACTTTTGGGCCATAATTTCTGGTTTCCCCTACCATCATTGTGTTATACTCATCTGGGAGGCCACCAATATGGGTAGGCCGACCAGTATTTCTTCTTGAACCTTTTGAACCTTGCTAGAAAGCTGGTTTTCCTCTCTCCTGGGTCACATTTTCTGGCCTCCCACCATACAGCTGTATTCTACTCATCTGGGAGGCCACCTTTCTGGTATGGCCGACCAGCATTTCACCTTGAACCTTTTGACCCCTGGTCGGCTGACCAGGGGGAGTGGCCGGTCGACCACCTTAACTGGTCGGCCTACTTCTTGCTTTTTGCTCTCTCTGAATGTAATCCAGCTGTGCCAGCTGGGAGGCATTTGGACTATCCTCCATACACGTGTATGGAGGATATTTGAAGCTTCCAAGAGAAGCTTTGGCCTCTCTTCTCTATAAGAGAGGCCCTCCTCTTCCATTACTAGGGTTGAACATTTTTGGTTATGGCTTATACACCTCTCTCTTTATATCTCTATACTTGAGCTCCAAAACCCCATAGTTCTTGCACCATTTGCACCACACCTCATAGCCTACTACCTCCACCATCCATCCAAGCATCTTGGAGCTGATTTTCAAATGTTGAAGAACTCCTTTCTTGGTCCAGAGCTTGCTGCCTTGCTGTGCTACAAGGGTGAGTCTCTATTTTCCCTTTTCTTGCATTATTTTGCTCCATTGTTTAGCCTTATTTGCAAGCATTTTTGGGCTTCAACATAAACTGAAAAAAAAAAATTTTTGAGCTCCTCTTGAAGTTTGATTAAGGACACTTTTCTATTTGAGGTCATCTACCTCCTTGTATGCTCCATCCCTCTTTGTAGGCTTATTTTGCTTCCTATCTTAGCCTTGCTTTCAAGCATTTTCGAGATTTGTCATAAACTGAAAAGAGTCTTATTTTGAGTCCCTCTTGAAGTTTGATTAAGGTAATATTCCTGTTGGGGGTCATCTACCCCCTTGTATGCTTGTTTGCATCTTGTTTTGAGCCTTGCATCTAGGCCTTTTTTTCATGCTTTGTTTGGCCTTCTAGCCACTGAAATCCAGTGGATTTTCAGTGGCTAGCACACTATTTTGAGAGCCAAAATCAGAGGGGGGTGACCCCCTCTCTCCTTGTCTTGTTTGTTGGCCCTTTTGGCCTTCCAAAGGAGCCCCTTTTTGCATGTTGTGAAGCCACATTTCAGGCCCTATTTGGTGAGTTTTGAGGTCTTCCTTGACTCTGTCCAGAGCCCTTTTGGCCATATTTTGTGTCCTTGTTGCATGTGTAGAGCAATCCTCCTCAAGGCCTTTCAAAGGGACCTTTCATTGCATGCTTCATTGACCCATTTCAGGGCCTTTTTGGTGGGTTTTAGGGTTGTCATAAGTCATTTCCAAAGTTGGTTTTGCCATGTTGATTGTCCTTGTTGCATGTGTAGAGTAACCTCTCTTGTAGCTTATCAAAGGAGCTCATCATTCTTGCATGCATTGACTGAGTTTCAGTGGTTATTTGGGCATATTTTGGCATGGCATACTTCTGTTTTTGGTTGGTTTGGTGAGCCCTCATGTGCTTCATATACGTGTAGTGTAAATCATGGTTCACTAGCTTTCTTTGCATGCTTTGTTGACCCTTGATTTTAACACTTTTTGGTCATGCCTTAAACTGATATTGTGCGTATTTTGAACTGCCCTAGCTCTGTTTTTGGGTCTCATGATTGAATGATGTTTGTTTTGCATGCTTGTAGTTCAATACCCATGCTTAACTTTGAGTTTTGAGGTTCATTCCATGCATATACTGAGGTGTGTTCATGTTTTGGGCTCATTATACATCATATTTCAGAGCTTATTTGAATGACATATTGCCATGTTTTGTACTCTTTAAATGTGTTTGAGAGTCGGACTTGTATGCCTTGTTTTCGGACCATTGAATGAGCTCCATTTCGTTGCATTCCAAGCCATCATTTTAGGTCATTTCCCCACTGTTTCAGACCTGCCTAGGGTCTTTTTGGGGTTGGTTTTGCCTTTGGTGCATTGCTTTGAGTACCTATAGTACAACGCACTTTACTAGTTTCGGTACCCGGGCCCTCTAGCATGCATTGTGTGACATACTTGCATATTTCAGGACCATATTTTATGCCATTTCAGAGCTGTATTATGTGCCATCCTATGCCATATTTCATTCCTTGCCATGCTTTGGTAGAGTGGCATTTGTGCCTTAGGATCGGTCCATTGCATCCATGCATGTTTGCATGTGTTTCGGTCGTCTCATTTTCATCATATGGCCACTGATGTGGGTGTGGCTGAGGTCCACTCATATTGGTGTAAGTCCATCTTGCATCGAGTATGCCATTTAGTTCATGTTGTTGCATGTTTGGACTTTGCATTGTGTATGCTAGGTTGTTAGGTGCATTGTGCATGCCATGTTATCTCACGTGCATTGTGTATGCCATGTCATTCCTTGCATTGTGTATGCTAGGTTGTTAGTCGCATTGAGTATCCCATAGTTCATGAGATTTAAGCATGCCATGTAGTGTTGTAGTGTTAGCATTGTATATGCTAGGTGCATGTTTGCATTTTCATCCCTTGCATGTTTGCGTCATTCAGTAGCATTGCATCTAGGATTGTATGTTAGAATTGCATTCATACATATCATGCATATTGCATTGTGTTTGGAGTAGGGTTTAGTCCAAACACGGGAAACGTTTCGTACCCGAAGTGACGGAACGTGCCTCAATTCCCGGTTGCCGACACTCCGGATTATACCCATGATGGAGTCTAGGCCTTGTTGTGTTGTCATGTGCATTCATTTCACATCTAGTCGTGCAATTCGACCCATCGGCCATCATGCATTGAGATGCGTGATTGGTGGCATGAGGATCGAGGTGTGCATACATATGTGAAAATACTTTGCCATGCCCCCTTCTTGCTCTCTGTTGCAGCAAATCAGAAATCAGTAGCCTTCTAGAGCTTTGCACAGCATTCTGGCATTAATTGCAAACAGAGGCAAATCGGGGCATCGCAATGGATTTCCGCGCTAGGCAACTCAAGTATGCATTATTCATCATTCAGAATAGAGCTGAGGCAGTCCATTTGATAGCTTGCATGCTAATTTATCCGCTTTCCTAGTTAATTTGTTAATTAATTAGGGTTTTGTATTTATTCGGACTGTAATTATTTATTTGGACTGTGCTATTTATTCGGACCCTCCGAGCGAGGGCACAAGTGTAATAAGTGTGCGTGTGTGTGATGTATGTCTTCCAACCCCACGTCTTTCTCCCTTTTATTTACCAGCTTATGATGGTTAGTTTAGGGCATGTTTCAATTAGCATACTTATGCTTGCATCATTCATCTACATTGCATGCACCGGGTTCGGCGCATCATACTAACTGCATCGTATTTCAATTCCGAGTTGAATACGTGTTAGCTGTAGCATCATCATATGCCATCTTAAAATAGCTGAGCCTGTCTTAGTTACATTTTTGCATGTGTTGCATTAGGCATTTCTGTATAGTTAGGATCATGCATTGATTTCTAACATAGCTTCTGTTTTGGCTTGGAGTACTCGGTGAGTGTTTATACTTTAGCATCCTTGCATGCGTGTGAGTGACTGCCATGATAGCATGCTTACCATGAGACTATTTGCTTATGTGATATAACTGCTTGAATGCTTGTGGGTGGAGGTTGGATTATCTGAATTGGAACAATTCATTGATTGCGAGTTTTAAGCCCACTTGAGAGTGGCAAATCATCTTGTTTTCTAAGCTCACCTGAGGGTGGCAAATCCACATTTTAGCCTACTTGCGAGTAGCAAACCGCTTTCAAAAACAAACATGAGATGTTTCGTTCCAATTCAGGCGATCCAGTCTATACTTGTATGTTGTGCGCATCACATAGTAAATCTAGGCTAATAACCGGAATAAGAATGCATAATATTTTCAAAACTAGATATCATGGTTAGTAAATGCCGATCTTTGATCGGGCGAGCGGGGGTGCTCACGAAGTGACCTTCCCCAATTGTACCCAAGTTCCCGATTCGAGGCAACTTTGGTGATGACGGACACGTGGCCTTAGGCACGAGTCAGGGTTTCCTAAATTCCCCAAAACAAAATATTTAGGTGGCGACTCTGTATCTAGCAAAGCAGTTCATGTTTGGCACTTCTTTCAAAAAATCTGTTTTCAAAAACGATTTGCCAGATTTGGACTCTTTGATGATTCATCGGTCTTGCATTGCACTCTGCGAGATTAGATACAGGACCATGACATTGAGTCCTGAACTGTAGTGAGTCCAAATGAACAAAACGGAATTCCCTCCCGGGACGTTCGGGGACGTCTACAAGTAGGTTTAAGCCCTCAGCCACGACATTAAACAAAAAAGGTTGGTCTCCCTTAAGAATTTAATTCTTACAACACTTAGGCCACCTCTTGTCAGTAATTCATTAGCCGTATGGATAAAAAAGATAATGTTGCCACCTCTTTTTTACTAAAATATATATATTATTTTTTTTATTTAAACGTTAGCCCACTTTTTGCATTAATTTGATCGTTTTAACATTAATACAAGAGAAATCAATGTAAATATGTCAAACTTATGGGACTAATTATAATTTTCTCAAATCTCAATTTACAAGGGATATCAATGTAATCTTCATTAATATACCCTTATTTACATTACACTTTATAGCACAATAGAGTTAATATTATTAATTTGCATTGCATACATCATAATATTTTCTTAAAAAATAATTGGGTAAATTACACTCACTTCCCATGAAGTGTGGAGATAATACAGTTAGTTCCACACTTTTAACTTAATTACACTGACTTTTATTTTAGTAAGGCTAAAATGATATAAACTAATACAAATGTTAGGTAGATAAATATTGAAATAAAAAATATAAAAAATTGTTCTTTTTTATATAAAAGAGAAATCAATATAATTATATAAAAAATGTAGGTTTGGTTTATTTTTGAAAAAAAAATTTGAGAAAAATTCTCTACAAATAAATTTTCAAGAATAATGAAGTCAAACAAATTTTTCTGAAAAAATTATCAAAAACTTGTTTAGTTTACAAGCTTCTCAAACAAATCTCTCTCTCATACACATCAAATCAATCACTTTTTATAAAATTCTCTCCCAAAATAATTTTTCAAAACAATTTTTGAAAAAAAGACAAACCAAACAAATTTTCGTACTTTTTATCTCAAAAATTACTCTACAAACATAAACCAAATACACCCTAGATTTTAACTATATTTTTTTAAAAATGCTATGCAAGTTATGTTTGTCTAGCACTACTAATATTTAATCACTCTGAATTACTACACTCGCCAAACGTCATCCATGTCATGCCCTTTATTCAAGTTGAGTTAATATGGAATTCATAACAAACCAGAATTGGAGAAGTTTGCCTCAAAAATTCGAGTCCAGCTGTACTTCTCCGTAATAACTTGAGAGTTGTCAACTGCATTCTCAATGTCACTTCTATTGTGGTCTTGATCAGCATAGTTTTCCAACTTCACAGGAACATCTTCAAAAAAATATAAATATTAAGGTTATATGCGACAATGTTTTTATTTTATGTTTTTTTTATTTAAAGGAAAACACAGTTGATAACTATTTTCATTTCAAAACAAATGGTAGCAATTTTTAAAATTTCTAAAAGTGTACGGAGCAGACAAATGTTCAACTCTTGTATGGATAATAACATCTGGCCACCCTCCACTTCTGGTCATTCCCAAGGATGGACCAGAGGGGGGCTGGCAGGGGTGACCACCACTCTCCAAAATTTTGAAAAAATTTCTAGATATAGTAACAAAATTATAAATATTTTTAAATTATATAGGTTTGTTATCCCAAAGTTTTTACAAAAAATTTAAGAATCGCCACCCCCTAAATTTTGTACTTTAGAATTTAAAATTTTATTTATTTATTGATAAATACTAAAAACAATAATAATAATAATAATTTAATTTTTAAGTATGATTACTTTTTATTTTAATTTAGTAATGTTAAAATAATTGAGAATTCATTTGTTAATATGTTAAAGTCCTTTTTGTCTGATTATGACCCAAATTTTTTTAGTTGTTTGCTTATAACTAAAAACAAAATTTAAAAAAAATGATTACTCAAGAAGATACAAGTCTCAATCATATGTAAGCAATAGTAGCCTACCTAGAGTAATCATCATATATTCAAAACAAAGAAATTTCTTTTCTCTCTCTTATTTCACAACCAGTGAATCTAAATCATCAGAATTAGTGACCCAAAACAAAATCTCTCTCTCATGCCTTGTGAGTTTTCCAGCGTTCAAAATCGTGATTCCTTGGATAGTACTCTGGTACACACACACACACACACACACACACACACACACACACACTCTCTCTCTCTCTCTCTCTCTCTCTCTCTCTCTCTCTCTCTCTCTCAGAAGAAGAAGAAGAAGAAGAAAAAGAAGAGGAGTTAGGGTTTATTATTCAGGTTGATATTTTTACAATTATATGTGATTCTCAATTGTAAGAATTGAACAACAAATTCAAAGATGTGATAAAGTTGCTTATTCTTAGCTCTGCTTTAGATCCCATGGAGGATTACAATTCGTTCAAAATTGAAGATATAACCAAGCTTGCAAATCAATTTTATCCTAATGACTTTACAGAGCAAGAAAAAAATACATTTGAAATTCCAATTGCAAAACTACGAGATTGACATCCTTAAAACATCTTGAGTTTTAGCAGTTGTTGACAATTTCTAACTTGTGCCAAATGTTGGTAAAAATAAGGAAGTCAACAATTTATTCTCTTGTCGATAGATTAATTCGTCTTGTTCTAACTTTACCAATTTCTACGGCGACAATAGAACATGCATTTTCGGCCATGAAAATTGTAAAGACTAGATTACGCAACAAGATGGAGGATGATTTTCTTTCAAACTACTTATTAACACATGTTGAGAAAGACATTGCTCAAGATTTTAATATAGATTCCGTTATAGATACTTTTTATATTATGAAAGAACGTCGAGTACAACTTTAGATGCCTAAGTAGATATGTAGAGCAAATAGTTAATTTTTGGAAAATTAATATGGATTTACTAGAACATATCCAATTGTACTTTGATAATATTTTGTAATTATATACAATGAATGAAAACATCTAATTATATATTTTTGTAATATTTCGGTAGAAATTGATATTGTATATCACATGCTCATTACAAATTTTTTGATTTCATGTACACTCTCCCCCGTCGATATTAGAATCTTACGTCCGTCGCTGGTTATTCCCCCTCTAGCAATTCAAAAAAATATGTTTAATATTCAGAAGTGCCTTGCTTGCTTGGGAAGATGAAAAGCGTGATAACATACTTCAATTAATGTTTGTCTTTTATTGATCATTGGAAGTAGGAACAATGGAATTCAAATGAAAGATATGTTTAGAAGATCGCTTAGACCATGAGAGGAGTTTGACAGATTTCAAGTTCATGTATTTCAGCACTTCCACTTTTGGTTGTTGAAAGAAATGATAAGTTTGTTTGGAATGCGGACAATTCTAGAGTTGTTTCAGTTCAATCTGTGTACAAAATGGGTGGATGCATCGACGGGTTCTAAAAAGAGGATAACATCATTGCTACGGAAGAATGTGGCATCACATACCATTCAATTTTTTGGATTGCTTGCTTGGAACGGTAGACTTAAATGGTGATGTTAAATGATCCTAGTATGGGGATGTGTCATTTATGTGGTTGTGAATTGGAAACATTGCTCTTGGTCACGAAAAAACTATGGACAAAGATCATGAGTGGTGGGATTTGAGTTAGGTTTTGCCTGGTTCTATAAAATATTTATTCTCATGGTGGCTTCGGAACGAGATCGTGTTTAATAATATCCAACCTGTTGAGAGTCATCACTAACTCTCCTCACTTTCTACAAACTTTTCTCTGAAATATTCAAGAATTTTCACATGAATCTAGAAGATTCCAGAAAGATCAAGAAAATTCTGAAAAAACCTAGAGAAATCCAGAAAAATCTAGAACATCCTAGAAGGTTCCGAAACATTGGAGGAGTTTAGAGAAATCTAGAAGTTTCGGAATGTTCTAGAATATTTTTAAAAAGTATAAAAAAAATTAATATATACTAGAGTAATTTAGATAACTCTAGAGTATAGTGGAAGCATGAGTTTATTTTAGAAAGTTCTTCACTAATATAAATATGAGGTGAGTGCATATACTATATTAAATAATTGAATAAAAGAAGAGTGATGTGAGTGGTGTAATCAAGTGTCCTGCAAGAGTGTGTGTGCACGTGTGGAGTGTTAATAGTGTCTCCATTGTGTAGTGTGTGAATAAAGTTTTTTGAGTGCATTGTTGTGTACTATTTTGTGTATTTGAGTGTTAATTGTATTTTTAGGTCTATCAGAGTGGCAAACTCAACCCAAACTTTATGGGAGATTATTGTGGAATCTATAAGATTAAGGTGGCGTTTTGGGTTAAATTCATAAACATATTCAAAGAATTCTCGGTGGATGATTTTATTTATACTTTACATGACATTAGCATGTGTATTTAGAAGACAGTATGTAGGAGTGGTGTTTGGTGGGTTAGTGGTTTCATTGAATGCGGCCGAGTTGTTATTTGATCTTGGATGTAGCTATTAGCTTGCTGCTCTGCTATAGCCTCTACTCTGTGCCAGCGTTTGCTCTGGTTGTGTTGGTTGTGTGGTATCACGGTGTTGATGCGACATTTGGTTGTCTTAGGGTTTCTGTGTGGTTGTAGAATTGCCATTTTGTTTGGTTAATTCTTTCTATTTTGGAACAGGGACAGCTCGGGTTTTATTTTTTTTTCTTGTTCTCTTTTTGATCCCCCTTGTTGCTTGTTTGACCTCTTGCCAACCTTGCTTTCTGTGGGAGAGTTTGCATATGATTTTAGGACTTGTTTCTTTGGACAAAATTGGTAATGATGAGTAACATAATGAGCTATTAGTTTTAAATAAATAGTGCCCGAATTATTTGACTAGAAATGATGTGTATTTGACTATTGACATTCACTTTATTTTTGTTTTGTTTTGTTTTTTTTTTTTTTTTTTTTTGATCAACAAAAAAGAAATTTTATTGATGAATAATGAATTATACCATACATCAATCACTACAAGAAAAAACACTTTTGGCGACCACTTATTTTTTTTTGTCGCAAATAGTCCACTTTTTGCGACGAAAATCTAACTTTTGGCAACCACAATTTTTTAGTCGGGCAAAATCACCTTTCAGCGACCAAAACAAAAGTTGGTCCCGGAAGTATACCTATTGCCAACGAAAGGCATTTTTGGTCACAGAAGATTATCTTTTGGCGACCAAAAAAAAGTTGGCCGCGGAAAGTATACCTATTGGCGACGAAACCCTTTTTTGGTCGCGGAAGATTACCTTTTGGCGACCAAAAAAAATGTTGGTCGCGGAAAGTATACCTATTGGCTACCAAAAACTTTTTTGGTCGCGAAAGATTACCTTTTGGCGACCAAAAAAAAAGTTAGTCACGAAAAGTATACCTATTGGTGACCAAAGGCTTTTTTGGTCGCGGAAGATTACCTTTTGGCGACCAAAAAAAAAGTTGGTCACAGAAAGTTATGGCGGGATAAATTTAAAAAAAAAAATGGATACTGCTTAATTACATGCTATTTTTCTGTTTAGGCATTAAAAGTTTTATAAAATAATATATAACCCAATTTTTATGGGTTATATATTTTCTCTGCCAAATATGAACAAGAAGTATGTTATTGGCAGAGTGGATTGGGTGCATGTTGACACTTTGGTTAGTAGTTCAAGTCCTAGGCAGCGCAAAAGAATTGTTTTTTTTGGGTTAAGGCGCTGACTTTTGGCGACCAACTATAACTTTGGTCGCTAAAAGTTTCCTTTTGGCTAATATGAATTGGACTTTCCGCGACCAAAAAAGTTGGTCGCCAATGGTCACTTTTATTGGTCGCTAAAAGTTCCCTTTTTGATAATATGAATTGGACTTTCCGCGATCAAAAAAGTTGGTCGCGAATGGTCACTTTTAGCAACCAACTACAACTTTGGTCGCAGAAAACTATCTATCACGAATCTTTAGCGACCAACTCGCGACCAACATATTTTGGTCGTGAAAAGGTTTTAGCGACCAAATATGGTACTTTTCGCAACCAAAATGTTGGTTGCCAAAAGTGTTTTTTCTTGTAGTGAATAAAAGTGATGAATGCACAAGCATTATAGCAAAGTAATATGATCTCAACTAGGTTGGCACCATAGAACAAGCCCAATCATCTACAATATCTCATAAAGTTGGTAAGTAACCATCCAAAAACCAGAACTAAATCCACACCATACATAAAAAATAACACACAAATACTCCCCTGCCAACATCACTAACAATAGCAGCAATTAGCAACACTAACATCTACAGCATCCCTTTTCGTGACACTTCAATAAAACGTAAGGCCAAAAGACAACTCAAGAAGACTAGAACAAAATTCACACTCAACCAAGACAGCCCCCAATTCAATCTAGCAACATGTTGATATCATAACCGGATCTAATCATAACAGCCACCACGAATGCCTAGTCACTTAATATATAACTTGATCTATTGCAGGTTTGATACAAACTGATTAATTGAGTAGTCTCTTCCTACCAAATTTGACTTCATCCACATGGCTACTCTTACCTTAATGAGATCAAAGAGTTCTTCCAGATTAGGCTGTACCTTATTAAAAATAACTTCATTTATGTGCTTTCACACAGACCAAAACAATGCTACTGGTAGTGCTTTCCATATTTGCAATTCACTTTTTTTAAACTTCAATCCACTCCACCACTAGAGCAAGCATTCCATTGTGCCTAGAACAACCCTTTGCACTCCCCACCATTTGATGATGCTAGACCAGGTTTTCCACTGACCTTCACTTTTTAACCAAACGATGGATTAGTAAATTGATTAGACATGGAGTCCAATTCCACGTCTCAATCCCATGAAACAAATGCCCCCTTAGCGTTCTTCTTGAGCCAACCTAGCTAGGATGAGTCAAGAGTGCTATGATGCAATTTTTCACTCTTCCTTGTTCTTGATTTTTTCTGTTCATTAATAAAGCTTTCTTCTCGTAGGTAAAAAAAATGTTACACTCAACACCCTTTCTAACGAGGAAAAATTCAATGCAACAGTGATACATGTCATCAGTGAAACGTGGTATCACTACAACAAATTGCACTTGAAAATCCTATGTGATTCGTGATTAGATAAAGTTTAAAATATTCCAAATCCCAAGAATTCCAAAACACTCAATCTAAAATCATCAAGCACTTACGAGAGTGATTTTAGATTGTTTGTTTTTAGGAATAAATAAAAAATCAACACAAACGATTTTTTACGTGGAAAAACCAAAATTGAAGAATCTTCAATTGTAATCAAAAACCACGGGCGAACCGCCACTAATCAATCCACTACAGAAGGACTACAAGGTTACAAAGAAACCATACAAATTACCCAACCCAGTCAATTTGTCTCTGAATCTTCTGTAACTCTTTCACCACGCCTTCGTCACGGAACTGATTCTGAAGTTGATTCCACAGCACAACTTCGCTTGTCGAATTAACGACTACGTAAAGAATCAAACGCCTTTTGAAACTTTACGTGTTGATCTTCGGATTCCACCGAAGAGAACACTCTTGAATATGTAGTATCAAACTCTTTGATGTATGAATCTCAACTCATAAGTTTAGAACTCTCTCAAGAACATCAAAGAAAACTCACAAGAACTCAGAAGAAAACTTCACACAAAACCCTAGGACTCTTCAACAAGATCTAGGAAAAGTAATCCTTGCAAAGACCCAAAGCTGAATTTATAGAAATTGTCATCGCGGTCCGCTCGAGCGTGGGTCTTCCCGCTCGAGCGGAGACTTCAAGATTTGTGACTCATATAGCCTTCTCGCTCGAGCGTCCATTGCCCTTCGGCGAGAATCACACCATCGATATCTTGGCAAGCGCTGAAATGCCGAGGGCTTGCAATCCCGCTCGGCGTTACTTTCCCGCTCGGCGAGGAAAAAAAAAAACACAGAAAACTTTAACAACTTACAACCTTGGTTTTGATGCACGGATTTTGACAACAAAGGGTCCTAACAATCTCTCCCTTTGTCAAATCCCGAACAAAACCATTCTAAGACAGTTTTCCTAAACAATCACAAAACAAACTTTAAACAAGATTCCAAACTAGTCTAAAAAACACAATTTGCCAATTAAGAACAAAATAGTCTGAAACAATGTGCCAACTTATGAACCAATATGCCACAACCAACAACCAACCATGCGCTTATATAATGATCCTGAAAAACAAACACTAGCCAACCAAAATTATGTGGAACAAGGTTAAATAGTAAAAGACCAAACCATCATAATCAAAACATTTTCCATCCACAAAACATATATAACAATCCAATTGTATATATATCAATCCAACTGTACCAAAGAAGGAAAGATGCATAATAAAGGATAGAAGCATAAAAAATTGTACCATCAATAAGACGCCTGTACCAAGAATCACCATATACACCATACCAAAAAAAAAAAACTGTATCCCAAAAAACTGTATCAACTGTATCATCATGATCCCAAAAAAATTGTATCAACATGATCACCATCACTCCCCCTTTTTGGCCGGGAGGAAACAAAACAAGGAAAAACACAACGATCCAAAGTCAAGGAGCCGGGGGCGGAGTCTGCATCTGAAGGAAAGCCAAAATCTGGACGACAGAAGCCTCAATCCGCTCGGAAGAAGCCTCCAAAGCACGGAACCGGGCATCTGAAGTAGTCTTAAGATCAGTGAGGCGAGCCTCAAAAATATCCATCCTCTCCTCAAGATGGTCAAATCGAGAACCAAGGGAGCGCTCTAAGGACTGTAGCTGACCTCGGAGTGTACGAACAGGAGGATGCTGTTCCCCCTCACCAAGATCACCACCAGCAGCAGCATCATACTCGGCCTCCTTTGTCATGGCGGCAGCAGCACTAGAACCTGCACCAGATCGACCAGAAGGAACCCCCGTAATATGAGACTGACTCTGGGAAACAGTCTTCTTAGTAAAT
This sequence comes from Camellia lanceoleosa, assembly GCA_025200525.1. Taxonomy (NCBI): domain Eukaryota; kingdom Viridiplantae; phylum Streptophyta; class Magnoliopsida; order Ericales; family Theaceae; genus Camellia; species Camellia lanceoleosa. The sequence continues at coordinate 390,350 of JANUSC010000025.1, read as the reverse complement.
GGGCGTGTCGGGGAAGCAAACTCGTCCTCATCAAATGTAGGAACGTCAAATTTGGCTAATAGGCGATTGATGAGGCAGCCATATGGTAAACCAAGATTGTTGCGCTCAAAAGCTGCAACCATCTTCTGAATAATGAGGGTGGTAAGGTCTATGGGCCGGTTGTGGGCAACACACTCAAGAATAAAACCTTGATCTGGCTTAACTTCAGAACTATGGGTTGTAACAAGGACATTAGCACACATGATCAAATTTAGCAACCGAAATTGAGGAAGAAGTTCATTCTATTTGATCAAAGAACCAGTAGGCCAGGAGCGAGGAAAACCACACAAATTCGCAGCCACCTTATCAAAATTACAAGTAGGGCGAGATGGAACAGGATAAGGGTAATAGATAGGAGATCGAGCACTAATCCCTAATAACTCATGAATAAGAGCCGTGGTTACATGGATTTCCTTGGATCGAACCCAAACCTTAAAAGAGGGACCAATCTCATCAAAACCTTCCATATTGCAATAGAACTCCTGTACCCAAGACATATTTTGTTGCCCAGAAAAACTAAGAACCTTATCTCCACCTAGAGGATCAAAGAACGACCGGATATGAATTGACTCAAATATGGAGGGGTGAACATTCCTTTCAAGGTGAATGGATCGAGAATGGTAGGACTCGCGATATAACTTAGCTTTTTCAGCTGAGGGAAAGCGCTCGGTGTTATACGGAGGGCGAGAGGCTGTCGACTTACGACGTTTGTGAGTGGACATGGCTAAACAGGACACACAAACCCCCAACCCAAAAACAAAGAACAAAACCAATGAGGCCAAAAGATAACGAACATTAGTCCATTAGTGCAATAAACAGTAATAGGCAACTGAATCATAAGGGCACAACATAAGATATCCAGAAACCAATGAAACTACCAAGCAATAGATCAAACCAAGAAAGTATGGCAGCAGGATATTAAGGCAAACAAATCTTAGTTAGACAATGTAGCATAATCCCTAATGCAAAACCACAAGCAAATTAGAATGTAAACAAGCATGAGACCACATGGAGAGGTAAACAATATCCCCAATACAAACACACCACAGCATGCTATAAAAACCCCCAAATAGAAACCCAAAACACAACAGAGCTAGAAACCCAAAATAGAAAAACCCTAAGGAAGGAAGGATTGACTAGAGGAAACAACTAGCAAACAAAACAACAACCAAAACTAAAACAAGAGCAACAAAAACAAACTCAACGCACCGACTCAACAAGCAACTGACACAATCAACCCAAATAACGAAATAAAAACAGGGAGACAACACAAGGGAAAGAGAAATACAAATGTACCTGTGGTGCAAGGGAAGAAGAATCAAACCAATGCACAGATCACGACAGAAGAAGGAGGACTAAATCGCCAAATCGCCAAAAACCTAGGAAGAGATGAAGTTGGACGGCAAAAAATGACTCAAAGGTCGAAGGGGGGAAATAAATACAAAACCCAGTCCGCTCGAGCTTAGGGTTTGACGCTCGAGCGGGAGACAAATTATGAAAAAGCGCGCTCGAGCGTGAAAAAGGCCGATCGAGCGGAAAAATACCAAACCCAGAATTGCAAAAAGTACTGCAAGCCACAAAAACACGCTCGAGCGTGAAAAAGTGCGCTCGAGCGGGGACAAAAAACAAATTTTTTTTTTTTTAAATGAAAATAAAAACACCTAGGAAGTCCCATATCAAGCAAGATGACCAGGTGACAGACTATACCCTAAGGACAAGAGAATCCATCAATCATGAGTCCTGAAAATTTGAGAAAAGGGATGAAACACCAGCTCATGAATAAAACAGATAATATTAAATCAAAGCCACACGCATCATGAGAATGCATAACACAAAAACACACATGAGAGCTCATATAAAGAATGTGTGTGTGTGTGCAATCCTTGAGAGCCACAAAGCTAGAATTAATCCTGATAGTGATCTGATGGCTGGACCTCCAACAAGAGTGACTGTCAATCACAGAGAAAAGTCAAACCACTAGGAATCACGGGGTATTTGTTGAGTAAATGCGGAAGCTCCCCCTCAGACAATGATCTCCTTTTTTTTTTTTTTTTTTAAACTTTTCTTTCTTGTGGGCACTCACTGGTGGCATACACGCTCAAGAGTATGGAGTCCAAACCAGAGAAGAATGAAATCAAAATGATGGCCTGGTTGGTGCCTCTAAGGTAGCCTTTTCCTAATGCGAAATCATGTCTTGAGGAGAAACCATGGAAGTGAAATAAGATGGTAGATGGTTAAGAGACTTAACATCACCCATGATATACGATATAGGTCAATTCCTCTGAAGAGTACAAGAAACCTCTTGTCGATGGTCCATAGAGAACTTTGATCACTTGTGCGGAAACCCCTGCAACAGTTTATCTCAAGGATGTGTACAGAATGAGATCATGAAGTAAAAGAGTATGGGCATTCAGAATGAGCTATGAACAAAGAAAAAAAAAATCTTGTATGCAACATGAGCAGTGTTCATATAAAATTTGCTGCAAAGATATCAGAACTCAATCATAGATTATCACATCCAAGAACAGTAAGTCGACCACTCACACTGACCTCACATGAAAAATAGGATACACCCTAGTTACTGAGACATTACACCCAAGGTCTTTCTGAGAAACTCAAATCGTAGAAGATCAAGGGGTTTTGTAAAATATCAGTTTTTTGATGCTCAGTAGAAACATGTTCCAAAACAACAAGGCCTTCGTCCACTAACTCTCGAATAAAATGATGACGGATGTCAATGTGTTTGGTGCGAGAGTGTTGGACAGGATTTTTTGAAATGTTTATGGCACTTGTGTTATCACAAAAAAGAGTGAGAGTGTTCTGTTCTATTCCATAATCATGAAGCATTTGCTTCATCCACAACATTTGGGCACAACAACTCCCTGCAGCAATGTACTCAGCCTCAGCAGTGGAAAGAGAGATGGCATTCTGCTTTTTACTATGCCAAGAAACCAGATTATTACCAAGGTAAAAACACCCCCCGGATGTACTTTTCCTATCATCAAGACACCACTTGATTGGCATCGGAAAAACCGATAATTTGGTTGTAGTATCGTTGGAAAACCAAACCCCATACCCCAAGGTCCCATTTACATACTTGATGATCGTTTTACCGAAGAAGGTGAGACTCTTTAGGGGCGGCAGTAACGAGCACAAACACCGACACTAAAGGAAATATCCGGACGACTGGCTGTGAGATACAACAAACTCCCTATCATACTCCTATAAAGGGTAGGATCAACATTAATACCAGAGGAATCTTTGGAAAGGTGAAGACTGGTGCTCATGGGAGTGCATGCATGTTTGGCAGACTCAAGACCAAACTTTGACACAAGATTTTAGCATACTTAGGCGAGAAACAAATATATCCATGAGGCTGTTTAATTTGGAGACCCAAAAAATAAGACAACTCTCCCATCATGCTCATCTCAAACTCATGTGTTATGCAATCCGAAAAATATTTCACAAGATGATCAGCAGTGGAACCAAACACAATATCATCAACATATATCTGAGCAACAAGAATATGAGACTTAGTATGTTTCACAAATAATGTCTTATCCACACTACCCCTTTGAAAATCATTATCAAGAAGAAAGGTAGTAAGCCTATCATACCAAGCCGGAGGGGCTTGTTTCAACCATACAAAGCCTTGTCTAACTTGTAGACATGATTAGGACATTTAGGGTCCTCAAACCCTTTTGGTTGCTCAACATATGCCTCTTCTTTTAAGTACCCATTTAGAAAAGCACTTTTCACATCCATTTGAAACAATTTAAAGCCAAGGAAACAAGCAACACCAAGTAAAATGCGAATAGATTCGAGACGTGCAACTGGGGCAAACGTCTCATCATAGTCAATACCCTCTACTTGTGTGTAGCCTTGAGCAACCAACCTAGCTTTATTCCTAACAACGTACCATTCTCATCGATTTATTTTTAAAGATCCACTTGGTACCTATCACATTCATGTCTCTAGGTGCAGGAACAAGAGTCCAAACTTTGTTACGTTCAAATTGACCTAATTCTTCATGCATAGCATTGACCCAACTATCATCTAGCAAGGCCTCTTTAAAATTCTTAGGTTCAATTAATGAAACATAACACATATGTGATACCTCATCGAATCGTCTTGGGTTTTCATTCGATCTGAAACACTCCCAATCACTGTTAAGTTGGATGATTGGTTTCACCCTTCTTGATGGTTTAAGTTCGGGACTTTGGGTGAGGGAGGAACAAGAGTCTTGTCCTTTTGAGCACTCTTTGGACTTGAACTTACTGTGAGGATGGTCTTTGTAACAATTTCTTGTAATTGAGCATGACATCTCCTTGAATTTGTGGTTCGATATCCAAGATTGGAAACTCACCATTGTCATCCTCATTTGTTCTTTGAAGTAGGTGAACTGTGTCATCTATAACCACATTGATAGATTCCATTAATGATGAAGTTCGCGGGTTATAGACTCGAAAAGCCCTCTTGTTGGTTGAATACCCTAGAAAAATACCTTCATCACTTCGGGAGTCAAATTTGCCCAAGGGCTCTCTATCTTTGAAGATGTAACACTTACTCCCAAATGTTTTGAAGTATTTTACATTGGGTTTCAAACCCTTCCACAATTCATAAGGAGTTTGTAAAGTCTTGAGGCCTTAAATACACACGATTTATGACATAAGCAATGATATTTAAGGCTTGACAAAACTTTGGAGGAAGACTCTTACTAAGGAGCATGACCCTAGCCATTTCTTGAATAACTCTGTTCTTCCTCTCAACCACTCCATTTTGTTGTGGAGTAATAGGTGCAGAAAACTCATGCTTAATTCCATGCATATCACAAAAATCCGAAAACGAACTATTTTCAAATTCACAACCATGATCAGTTCGGATTCTTATGATACGCCCAATGGAAACACCCTGTTCATTTTGGATTTTAAGGACTAAAGCCTGGAAAGCATCAAACATATCAGATTTTTCCCTTAAAAAATTTACCCATGAGAATCGAGTAAAATCATCAACAGTCAAAAAAATGTATCTTTTACCTCCAATGCTTTCAGTGCGAGTAGGACCTATTAAATCCATGTGAACTAATTCAAGAGGACGTTTGGTTGTAAAGCTGTTCACCTTTTTATGCGGAGCACAGGTTTGCTTACCAAGCTGACATGGTTCACACACATGGCTCAAATTCTTACCTAGTTTAGGTACTCCTCTCACAAGTTCTTTGTTGGCTATCTTAGTTAGGTCTTTGAAATTCATGTGACCTAATCTTTGATGCCATAAATCAATGTTGCTTATGATGGCAGAATGACAAGTGAGATCATTAGTAGTAAGAATCCCATAGCAGTTATCAGATGTGCGAACCCCATGTAAAACAGTATTTCCCTTTTTATCCAAAATTTCACATTTATCTTTTGAAAACAATACTTCATGATGGGAATCACACATTTGACTAATGCTCAAAAGATTAGCTTTAAGGCCATCAACAAGTAAGGCATTATCTAGCTTGGGAAGACCAGCAACACTTATAGAGCCCTTACCAATGACTCTAGAAGTGCCGCCATCTCCAAAGGTAACAATTCCTCCTTCATATTCTTCAAGGGAGGTGAAATAGGATTTGTTACCGGACATATAACGAGCACCCACTATCAAGATACCACATGTGTGAGTCACGTGCTTTTAGAGCGATGTGAGCAACAAAACAAGTCAAATCATCTTTTCTAACCCAAATCTTTTAGTCTTGGTGTTCGCCTAGACATGTAAGGTTGTCTCCTAACCCAAAAAGTGTTAGAATTTCTACCCTTTTGAGACACCTTACCAAACAGTTCAAAACAATAAGGACGAATGGGGCCATACCTACCACAGTGATGACAAATAAAAACAGGTTTTACCTCCCTTTTGTTGATCTTGCCTACTTTTGCTTGATGTCGAAATGAGTCATCTTGGTCTACCTTCAATTTTCCTTTTGCTTGAGTCTTCAAGTTGTGTGAGGTAGATGCCTGTCCCTTGTGAGCTGTCGCACCATAGCCTAGCCCTCTTTTGTCAGAACCCATTTGTTGAGACCCGAGTATGTCTTCTAGAGATCTAGAACCTTTGTTCCACGTGGCAATTGTTGCTCTAGCAATACGGAGTTCTTCATCTTTCTGACTGACTTTCTCTTCCAATACAGCTTGTGATAACTAAAGACTTTCAAGCTTTTCTTCATATGTGGAATACACCTTCAGAAGTTCATTCCTTTCAGTTTCACAGGATAGAAGTTTTCCACATAAGTCTTGCCTGTCACTTGAGATCTTGATGACACTCTGCTTTGCTGACAAGAGTTCTCCTTTGAGTCGGACATTCTCACTCTCACATGTTTTGAGCTTGAGAGAGAGTTTGTCGTTGGTTTTAGACAAATTCAGAGATTCCTCGTACAGCTTCTCGTAAGCTTGTTGTAGTTCATCGCCATTGATCTCATCAATGTCTTCAGATGTTTCATCATCCTCTCTTTGCTTCTCATTCTCCTTGACCTCATCCAATCTAGAAACCAAGGCAAACAAGTTGCTGGATGGAGGTGGAGGTGAATCTTCTCTTTCATGGAATTGGCTCAGAATTTCCCATGCATCTTTAGCCTTTGTGCAGTGAACGACCCGTTGCTGTTCTTCATTAGAAATTGCTCAACGAATAATGATTAGGGCTCTTTGATTGCCCGGATTATCTGCACTTTCTGTATCTTCTTCAATGGTTTGCCAACCTTCTGGTTCAAAGGCTCTCAGAAAAGCCCTCATTCTGATTTTCCAATACAGGTAGTTGGTCCCATCAAAGGTGGCAGCATGATGCAAGTTCTGACCTTGGGCTGATTCCGAAGGCTTTGGAAGAGGTTGAGAAACCATGGCCCAAAATGCCATGAAAGCACTATCCCCATCTTCACCAGATTCAGGTTCTTCGGGTTCTTGTTCCGACCCGCTTTCATCATCCCAAGTTACGGTGTAGACTTTCTTCCAATTCTTTTTCGTAGGGCATTCAAGGGACATATGGCCAAACCCTTGACATTCATAACACTTGACCCCTGGCCCTCTTACAACCTTCTTTTTAGTAGTTTGAGCAAATTTTGGTGGAAAAGTTTTTGGTTTGTCATTACTCTTATCTTTTGAAATAGGGGCTCTGAAATTAGGATTCTTTTTCAAAAATTTTTTAAACTGTTTTGTAAGCATAGCCGTCATCTCAGACTCTAAATCAAATTCAGTCTCCGGAGGTTTTGCAGTCTCATGAGTACTAGTGAAAGCCATACTTTCTTTTTGCTTTTTCTTGGAAATTTGGTGTGCTTCATAAGTCTGCAAATTTCCAACCAATTGATCGAGCTTGACGGTATCAACATTCTGAGCCTCCTCAATGGCTGTCACCTTTGATTGGAACCTCTCGGGAAGGGACCTCAAAATTTTTCCCACAACTTTTGCTTAGGGATTTTTTCACGAGAGTGAAAGCGAAATTCACGATATCCTTGAGTTTTGCATAGAAATCATCAAGCGTCTCATCGTCGCGTATAAAAAGGGTTTCAAAGGCGGATGTGAGGCGTTGAAGTTTTGACCTTTTGGCGAGGTGGTTCCTTTGTGAATTGTTTCAAGAATATCCCGCCTCTTTTGCTATTTCACAGCATAAATTCGATGGAATTCTTGGTGTGACAGAGCGAAGAGGAGTTGAGAGCCTTCTTTGTTCCAACTCGAGTTACAGTGTCGATTGTGTCCCATTTATCAAGGGGTTTAGGAATATCAATGCCATCTATAGTGACGATGGTTCACTCCACCCAAAGACAACGTGATGCCAAACTTTCTCATCGATGGATTTTAAAAATGCTCTCATACGAGCTTTCCAATAAGAATAGTTTGTACCGTCAAGTAAAGGGGGTCTATGAGTCGAGTTACCTTCACGAATAGAATCCATAATACTAGTCACACAAAATCACACTCCTATAGTTTTGATAAAAACAAAAGTTTTTTGATAAAACAAAGAGTGACTTACTCTGATACCAATTGAAAATCCTATGTGATTCGTGATTAGATAAAGTTTAAAATATTCCAAATCCCAAGAATTCCAAAACACTCAATCTAAAATCATCAAGCACTTACGAGAGTGATTTTAGATTGTTTGTTTTTAGGAATAAATAAAAAATCAACACAAACGATTTTTTACGTGGAAAAACCACAATTGAAGAACCTTCAATTGTAATAAAAAACCACGGGCGAACCGCCACTAATCAATCCACTACAGAAGGACTATAAGGTTACAAAGAAACCATACAAATTACCCAATCCAGTTAATTTGTCTTTGAATCTTCTGTAACTCTTTCACCACGCCTTCGTCACGGAACTGATTCTGAAGTTGATTCCACAGCACAACTTCGCTTGTCGAGTTAACGACTACGTAAAGAATCAAACGCCTTTTGAAACTTTACGTGTTGATCTTCGGATTCTACCGAAGAGAACACTCTTGAATATGTAGTATCAAACTCTTTGATGTATGAATCTCAAATCATAAGTTTAGAACCATCTCAAGAACATCAAAGAAAACTCACAAGAACTCAGAAGAAAACTTCACACCAAAACCTTAGGACTCTTCAACAAGATCTAGGAAAAGTCATCTTGAAAAAGACCCAAACTGCGAATTTATAGAAACTGTCATCGCGCGGTCCGCTCGAGCGTGGGTCTTCCCGCTCGAGCGGAGACTTCAAGATTTGTGACTTATATAGCCTTCCCGCTCGAGCGTCCATTGCCCTTTCGGCGAATCACATCGATATCTTGGCAAAGCCGCTGAAATTGCGAGGGCTTGCAATCCGCTCGGCGTTACTTTCCCCCTTTCGGCGGAGAGGAAAAAAAAACACAGAAAACTTTAACAACTTACAACCTTGGTTTTGATGCACGGATTTTGACAACAAAGGGTCCTAACAGCACCTATGGCGACCAAAATGGCGACTAACAAAAAAATTCGTCGCTAAAAGTATACGTTTTGATGACTAAAAAAGCATCAGTAGCCAAAAGTATAGGTTTTGGCAACTAAAAATCAATTTGGTCGCCGATTATTTGGGTTTTACCGACTAAAAAAATTTTAGTAGCCAAAAGTGAAGGTTTTTGGCGACTAAAAAAATTTAGTAGCCAAAAGTATAGGTTTTGGCAACTAAAAAACAGTTTGGTCGCCAATTATACGAGTTTTACCGACAAAAAAAATTCCGTAGTCAAAAGTGAAGCTTTTTGGCTACGAAAAAAAATTTAGTAGCTAAAGGTCTACAATTGGCGACTAAAATTCAGTTTGGTCGCCGATAATATGGGGTTTACCGACTAAAAAAATTTTAGTAGCCAAAAGTGGAGATTTTTGGCAAAAAAAATAAGTTTAGTCACCAAAAGTGGTCATTTTTAGGCGGGAATTAATTTTTTTAGCGACTAAAAAATAATTAGTAGCCAAAAGTATAGAATTAGAGACTAAAAAACAGGTTTAGTTGCCAAAAGTGGTCTCTTTCTTTTTTAGTAAATAATTTATTTTTTACATAAATTATATTAATACGGGTTAATATACTATATAAATAATATATGTTGCATATATAATCGTATGGTGTTGAAGAGGCGTAGTGAGGAGAGTGTGTTGCATAAGGTTTAGGGTGTAAGAGGTTGGTGGTTCAAATCTTAGCGGATGTAAAGCTAGTGAGCGTATTTTTTTTTTCACCGATGAGCTTTTGGCGACTACAAGGTTTGGTCGGCGATTCCTTGACTATTGGCAACTAAGAGATTAGTCGGTAAATGTATAATTTTAAAAAATATAATTGACTATTGGCGATCAAAGTTTTGGTCGCTAAGCTTTTTGCCGACCAAAAATTTTTTAGTCGCCAATACCTTCCCTGACCGTCTTTTCGCGACAAAATCGGGAATTAAAAAATTTAGTAGGGGAAACTAAAAAGTCGACTTTTGGCGACTAAATATTGACTGTTGGCAACTAAAAATTTAGTCGCCAAAGGTGCTTTTTCTTGTAGTGTATTACCAATCAATAAAAACGTTATATGGAAGGGAAAATTATTAGGTAGTCTTAAAATACCACGTGTTCATCCTTATTCACCAATCATTATTCATTATGTCCATTATGTTCCTCAATCACACAATACAAAATCATAATACCTCACTTTTTCCACTAATCATAATACCATGAAGTATCGCGTGGTCGTACTCTCAGAGTACCCAATAATCTGTTGGAAAATGGCTTTGTAAAATCTTATTTTTTGCTAACTTTGAGCATTAATTAAGGAAGGACCCAAGCATTATTTTTTCCGTTTCTAAGTGGGTTCATGTTTAATGCCGCATAGTGAATAACATCATGTATTTGATTGTTCAAAACTATTTTTGGATGAATAAGAATTCAACGTGCATTTTCGGGTTTGTGGAAATGATTTTAGGTGAGTTTCCTACACATTTGTGAAATGTGCTTGTCCCACATAGGAAAGGCTTAAGGATTTATATGAGTATATATATTCTAGCTTGCCATACTTGGGATGGACCCCAAGGGGCACCCCAAGTTTTGCAAGGAGGGGAGTTATAGATAAAGTGGGCTTTGCCCAAAACCACCACACACGCGCTCACGAGCCGTCGTCCGTCTGTCTGGGCATGAGTGTGTGGTGTGGGTTATGGGTCGGGTCCTAACTTTAATTTTTTGAACAAAATTCATTTGAATTTTTTCAAATTCTCGCGGAAAAATTATTTTGCGCCAAATATTCAAAATTGCTTTTTCAAATTTTGAATTTCTAGTTGCCTCTTTTTCAAACCGATGCTGTTCCAGTTGTGCCTTTCTGGCCATGTCCGAACAACCACTAAATCTAACCCGAACAGGTGCATGGTTAGCTATAAATAGCCTGCCATTCCAACAATTCAGATCATTGAATTTTCTTCAACATTTTTTCCTTCTTCTTTCTCTTTTCATTCTCTTGTCTTCTGCATCTGTCCAGCATTCAATCTTAGGAAGAGAAAGAGAGAGTTATAACATAGTTTTTGTTCGTCAGACTTGAGTTTGTAATGCTGCAAATCAAGTATTAGTCGTTGTATCCTGGGAAGTAGACGCTACTAAATCTCGAAGCACCGGAGCGAGGGCGAAATCTACTTTAAGAAAATTGTGTCCAACACAAGTCTCGACTTAAAAGTTTCTATAAGCAGTTAATTGAGAATTTAACTTATTTTAATATTTTCTGAATTATTTAATTTTTGTTGTTCTTTTTATTTACATTTTACATACACACAACCATTGGGAGGTTAACAATCTTAAAGTAGATTTTTGTTTTGTGTGTGTGTGTGTGTGTGTGTTAGACAAACGAATATTTTGTTTCAAAAAATTAAATAGTAGTCATATACTGGTGGTGTTTAGGAAGTGGTGTTTTTTGGTTTTTTTTTGCTAAAATAGCACTAAAAGACAAAATTGGTTAAAAAAACCAAAAAAAAATAATCTAGACAAAATGTCACATCAAATCCATAATTATTTACTTTTTCCCTCACAAATATCACATCCAACTATAAAAAAACCCAACTATCTTCCCAAACACAAAAATTTTAACCTCCCAAAATAATCAAGAACTAAAAAAACCTACTAAAATAACAACTTCCCAAACACCCATAACACCCACATTGTTTAATTTCTTAAATAGTAGTAATATACTACTTAATGATTTCTTTGATAACACAATAGTAATATACTATTTATTATTGGAATTTTGTTACAGAATATTTTTCGGCCTAGTTTTTGTGTAATTTATATTCTGTATAATCTGTGATTATTGCTTTATTATTTTGTCAGAACTATGACTACTGAAATAAACAGTACCGAGAGTGTTCTTACTCCGACCCCCACAATCGTTGTGCTCGTAATGACTTTGTTGGTACTAGTAAATCATAGGGAGAAGTTAGAAAAAATTCAATGAAAATGATTTTAAAAGATGGCAACAAAAGATGATGTTTTATCTTACGCCATTAAATTTGGCCCGCTTCACTAAACGACGAAGAAATTGACCGGCAAGTGGATGCCGCAATTGATGTATAGAAGCATGGTGATTTTCTGTGTTGGAATTATATTCTTAATGGGTTGGACAATACACTGCACAATATGTATAGTGTCAAAAGCACCGCAAAAAAACTGTGGGAATCGCTAGATCTGAAATATAAGACAAAGGATGTCAGTACGAAGAAATTTGTTATCGACTGTTTTCTGGATTTTAAAATAATGGATTCCAAGACGGTTATTAGCCAGGTTTAAAATCTCTAATTAATTCTCCATGACATACATGCGGAATGGATGATTCTCAGTGAATCTTTCCAAGTAACGGCGATCATTGAAAAATTGCCATTATTCTGGAAAGAATTCAAGAATTATCTGAAGTATAAGCACAAGAAGATGAAATTGGAGGAACTAATAGTACGGCTCAGAATTGAGGAGGACAATTGTTGTTCTAACAAGAAGTCAGGAAACCATATCATGCAAGCTAAAGCAAATGTTGTAGAACATGGACAGGGGTCAAAATTCAACAACAAGAAGTGGAATCATGATTGCAATGGTCCCAAACAAGGATCCACTAGTAAGATTAACAAAGGGATCAACAAGAGGTTCAAAGGTAAGTGCTTTGTGTGCGGCAAAGATGGACATCGCGCTAAGAACTATCATGTTCGTAAGGATGAAGGGAGTTCAAGCAAAAAGCGCGTACAAGCCAACATAGCTGAGGGTTTTTATCTTTCTGATGGAGTGGCAGACATCAATCTTGCTACAGTAGTCTCTAAGGCTAATTTGGTGGGCAATCTCAAAGAGTGGTGGGTGGATACTAGAACAACTCGCCATATATGTGCAGATAAGAATATGTTCATAACCTACAAAGTGGTGGAAAGTAGGGAACAACTTTTGATGGGAAACTCCTCTACATTAACTGTGGAAGGACAAGGAAAGATTGTGCTGAAAATGACTTCGGGAAAAGAACTTACTCTTAACAATGTACTCCATGTGTCGTAGATTCACAAGAATTTGATTTATGGGTGATTGTTGATCAAGAATGGGTTTAGATTAGTCTTTTGAATCTGACAAGGTTGTACTCTCCAAGAGTGGAATGTATGTGAGGCGAGATTACATGAGTGATGGATTTTTTAAGCTCAATGTACTAACTGTTGTACTAAATTTGGCTATTAATAATAAGAAAACATCTTCTGTTTATATTGTTGAGTCTTCTTTTTTATGACATGGTAGATTAGGACATGTAAATTTTAATTCTTTGCGTAGACTTGCTTCTTTAGAATGTTTACCAAACTTAGAGTTTGATCCTCATAATAAATGTGAAATTTGTGTTGAGGCAAAACTCACTGAGGTATCATTTAATAAAGTAGAAAGAAGTACTGAACCTCTAAGTTTAATTCACACAGATATCTATGATTTAAAATTTGTTCAAACTAGAGGAGGTAAAACGTACTTTATTACCTTTATTGATGATTGCACTCGATATTGTTTTGTTTACTTATTAAAAAGTAAAGATGAAACCTTAGAAGCCTTTAACCAATATAAGCTTGAGGTTGAAAATCAACTTGGCAAAATTATTAAGGTAGTGAGGAGTGACAGAGGTGGTGAGTATGATACATCATTTCAGGAATTTTGTTCTGAATATGGTGTTATTCATCAAACTGTTGCACCTTATTCTCCTCAATCTAATGGAGTTACTGAGATAAAGAATCAAACTCTTAAAGAGATGACGAATGCCATGTTGATTAGTTTAGGGTTACCTTAGAACTTGTGGGGGGAGGCGATTTTGTCTGCTAACTTTATGGAAGGTCGACAACCTACCTACAATTACCTCAAAGTGTCGGGGTGCTTGGCTAAAGTGATAGTCCCTAGTCCTAAAATAACTAAGATATGACCAAAAACCGCTGATTGTGAATAACAATAGTACATACAAATTCTTTGTTCATAGATCTAAAAATCTTGATATGCATGTGAACATTATTATTGAGTCAAGGAATACGTCATTTTCCGAACACATTTTTCCTTACAAGAAAACTAAAGAGACAAGTTCAAATAAAAGAACTTTTGAAACTGCTATGGGTGGTAGTGAAGACCAAAATGATAATGAAGTAGATGAACCTAGATGTAGCAAGAGGGCTAAGACCTCTAAATCATTTGGTCCAGATTTTTTAACCTATCTATTAGAAAATGAGCCTTAAAACTTCAAAAAGCAATGTCAAGTCCTGAAGCTCCATTATGGAAAGAGGTTGCAAATAGTGAAATTAAATCTACTTTACAAAATCATACTTGAGAATTGGTGGATCTTTCAACATGATGTAAACCTCTTGGATATAAGTGGATATTCAAGAGAAAAATGAAAGCAAATGGTTCAATAGATAAATACAAGGCTAGTCTTGTTGTTAAGAGATATAGGTAGAAGGAAGGCCTTGATTATTTTGATACCAATTCACCAGTAACAAGAATAATATCTATTCGCATGCTAATAGCGATTACATCATTGTATAATCTAGAGATACATCAAATGGATGTTAAAACAACCTTTTTAAATAGTGAGTTAGATGAGAAAATCTATATGGAACAACCGAAAGGGTTTCAAATTCCCGGCCAAGAGAAAAAGATTTGTAAACTTGTCAGATCTCTTTATGGATTAAAACAAGCTCTAAAACAATGGCATGAAAAATTTGATCACGATATACTTTCGGATGGTTTTAAGATAAACGAATGTGAAAAGTGCGTCTATGTTAAAAGCACAGACAAAGGCTAAGTCATAGTTTGTCTTTATGTGGATGACATACTCATTATTGGAAACAATAAAGACATGATTAAATCCACAAAGAAAATGTTAAACAAAAAGTTTGACATGAAAGATGTGGGAGTAGCAGATGTAATTCTAAGAATAAAAATTATTAGAACATCTGAATGATATGCTTTATCTCAGTCTCATTACATTGAGAAAATTCTTGAGAAATTTGGAAAGCATGACGACCCTCCTGCTAAAACACCTGTGACATTAGTCTTCATTTGTCAAAAAATACAGGTGTATGCATATCACAATTAGAGTACTTTTGGATAATCGGAAGCTTGATGTACTTAATGAATTGTACTAGGCCGGATATAACCTATACTGTGAGCAAATTGAGTAAGTACACAAGTAATCCAGGGTCAGATCACTGGAAAGCGATAATTAGGGTACTTAGGTATCTAAATCTCTTGGAAATTCTCCAAGCAGACATGCATAGTAAGGTCGACAATGGAATCTGAATTTATCGCATTGGATAAAATAGGAGAAGAAACAGAATGGCTTCATAATTTCTTAGGAGACATTCAAATATGGCCTAAACTTGTGCTAGCTATATGCATTCACTGTGATAGTAAAGCAACAATAGGACGGGCACAGAATCATATATATAACAGTAAGTCTCGACACATTCGTCAAAGACATAATACCGTTCGACATTTCCTCTTACATGGAATAATTTTCATAGAATATGTAAAATCAAAAGAGAATATTGTGGATCTATTGACTAAAGAGCTAGCCAGAGAGTAAGTGTACCATTTATCGAGGGGAATGGAATAAAAACCTATTACTTAAAAGTCGATATAATGGCAACCCAACCTAGTTGACTAGATATCCCAAGACCTAGGTTCAAAGGGACAACCGAATTATGGATGACTTCACGTATCACTAAGGAGGTTTACTCCTACCCATTTTTATGATAAGAAGAGTGATACCTACAGCGTTAGTAGGATAAACTTTGCTTTTAATGATTCTTATAGCTTGGACATCGAAGTGGTGTATGGCAGGATACTCTTAATAAGAAATCACCTATATGCGTGTGAATTAGGCCGGTTTTGTGAGAATTGAGAAAGGCTAAATTCTCTAAGGCACTCGTGAATTACCAGGTGTTGTTTAGGGCCAAAATGAACACAACCGTGAGAACCAAACTGTGTCTGCGGATACATTATGTGTAGTCTATTGTCTTGGCTTACACAAACAACTGAGCAGTTCAAGATATCGCGTCCACTAGTTAGCCAGTAAGTTCGATAAGCTTTTACTAGAGGAGGTTCAAAACCAAAAGCTACCTATCTTGATGTGGTGTATCTTCTCAATCTACTCTTTCTTTGTTTGTATTTTGTTGTATGTCTATTATCGTGAATTCCATTTATATGGGGGATTGTTGGAAAATGGCTTTGTAATATCTCATTTTTTGCTAACTTTGAGCATTAATTAAGGTAGGACCCAAGCGTTATTTTTGACGTTTCAAAGTGGATTCATGTTTAATGTCGCGTAGTGAATAACATTGTGTGTTTAGTTGCTCAAAACCATTTTCGGATGAATGAGAATTTAACGCGCATTTTCGGGTTCGTGAAAATGGCTTTAGGTGAGTTTCCTACACATTTGTGAAATGTGCTTGTACTATATAGGAAAGACTTAATGATTTATATTAGTATATATACTCTAGTTTGCCATACTTAGGATGGGCTCCAAGGGGCACCCCCAAAGTTTTGTAAGAAGGGGAGTTATATATAAAGTGGGCTTTGCCCAAAACTACTACACACGCGCGCATGCGCCGCGATCTGACCGGTTAGCCACGGGTGCCTACTATGAGTTGTGGGTTGAGCGTGTCCTAACTTTAATTTTTTGGACAAAATTCGTTTGAATTTTTTTAAATTCTTGCGCCAAAAATTCATATTCAATTTTTCGAATTTTGAATTCCCAATTGCCTCTTTTCCGAACCAGTGCTGTTCCGGTTGTGGCTTTCCGGCTATGTCTAAATAACCACTAAATCCAACCCGAACAGGTGCATGGAAGCAATTCATATCATCAAATTTTCTTCTACATTTCTTCCTTCTTCTTTCTCTTTTCGTCCTCCTGTCTTTTGCATCTGTCTTGCATTTAATTTTAGGAAAAGAAAGAGAGAGTTACAATATAATTTTGGTTCGCCAAACTTGAGTTTGTAGTGCTGCAAATCAAGTATTAGTCGTTGCATCTTGGGAAGTAGACAATACTAAATCTCGAAGCACCGGAGTGAGGGTAAAATCTATTTTAAGAAAATTATGTCCAATATAAGCATCGACTTAAAAGTTTCTGTAAGTGGTTAATTCAGAATTTAATTTATTTAATTATTTTCTGATTATTTAATTTTTGTTATTCTTTTTATTTACATTTTACACACACACGACCATTGGGAGGTTAACATAATCACCCGGGACAGAAAATTATAAGACACTCCTGAAATATCACGTGTTCATATATGGGTGAGGTGAATCTTTTTTTTAGGATGTCACATATATTTGGGAGAAATAACAATTAATAATTGGATGGTGATTTCATGTCATTGGTAATTCTCTCAGAATGTGTGTTTTGGGCAGGCTGGTGGAGAAGGCTAAGCGCTCAGGTAATTTTATTTTTTTATAAAAAAAAAAAATTTCCTTTTACCTTCTTGAATCTTCCTTGATTGCAACGGTTGAAAATGTTAACTAACTGTAGAATAACATTTCCCCATTGAGGATGTAATGTTTTGGATGGTTAACTCAATGGGAGAGTTTCTCCGCTTCTACATTGTTACTGAAAATAGGAGTTTTTTTTTTTTTTTCTTTTTTGATCGACAAAGCATGAAAATTTTGTTAAGAAAAGAAAGATAAGGGGAAAGAGCTTAATGCTTGTTGAAGACGATAATCACTCACTACTTTATTGTGATTTCTCTTAGAAAGTGTGTTGTGATTGTCCAAATTTGTGGCACATGGAGTGGGTAATACCACCAAATTTTAAACATCTACTTTGTTGGTGTTTTGGTTTTCAGATTTAAAATATTAAGAAGCTATTATGGGAGGTAATTCTAATTGCAGTTACAGCTAACTGGACCCAATGGAAAGCCAGAAATGACCGAGTGCTCAATTGTGAATTTTATTCTTGGAGCAAGGTGTTAAGCTGGTCTGGGTTCGCATTACTTTATGGGTGAAGAAATATTCTAATATTACTAAAAATCAAATTAGCTTAGCAAAGTTTGAGGAGACTTGTTTGTTTCTCTTTGATCTCTTTTGAGCAGTGGTGTTATAAAAATAAATAAATAAAAAATAAAATAAAATAATATTGAAGTAATTTTCAAAAGGATAGAAATGGTGTTTTTCTTCTTTTTTTTTTTATTATTTTTTCTTGATCAGAGAAAATAAATTGGGACAATTACAAAAAAAGAAAAAAAAATCGAGAGTTTGAGTCATTTAACAAAATAAATTCTGAATTTTTAATTTTATCAATTTAAATTCTAATCTTTTAATTTATTTTCAATCTAATCATTGGTCTATTTTCTTTAAGTAAAATTAAAGAAAAAATTCGTATTTAAGCTATTAAAACTCAATGTAAATATATATAAAATGTCTAAAATATCCTTTTTTTATTGAGTTTAATGACTAAAATACTCATTTTTCTATTAATTTTACTTAACAAAAATAAACAAATGGTTTAAATTAAAAATAAATCAAAATTTTATAATTTAAATTGAAAAGAATTAAAAATCAAGGTTTATTTTGCTGTAAGAGTCAAACTTTATATATATATATATATATTGTAATTTTCACAAATAAATTTTGTTGATGTAATTTTTGAAAGTACAAAAACAAGTGTTTTTCTGTGTTGGATTCTTGTTTCTCTATTTTGGTTGGATTTCCTTTTCCTTGTCATGGGTTCCTGTTGATTGTGGGCCAAGATGGTTAAAATATGGTTTTTTGAGTTTTTTTAGCCTTTTTTGAAAAAAAAAAAAACGTATAAAAAGTAGAGAGATAATATGATCCAAAATAAATTAAAAGTTGACTTTTAACTTTTAACCATCTTCCTAAATTAACCCTGTATATCCGCGTCGTCTTTTATTTTTTTGTTTTGGCTAGAGGCTATGTGTTAGTCTTGCAAAAATAAAACACAATAAATTGAGCAAAAATAATTAAAAAAATGACAAAAGATTAAATTAATTAACATGTGATTTCAGATGATATAAAACGAATAAATAAAATATGCTAACTAACAAAATAATATATGAATCGAAAAATTAGAGTTTAGAAGTAGATTGCGGGAATTTGGGAGTCGCATTGTTATTATCCTATGCTAGCTGTATGCTTATCTATTTCTATACTTAGGATTCTTGTACACTTCGGTTTCTTGTATACTTAGGTTCCTATACTTAGGTTTCTTGTATACTTAAGTTTCTTGGTCTATATATGCAGACTTCTCATATTGTATTATATTCATTCATTAATAGAATTGATGTACTTCTCTCCCTATCCCCCTCTCTCTCTCTCTCTCTCTCTCTCTCTCTCTCTCTACTATTCTATCATGGTTTCAAAGTTAGAGTTTTGTTTTTTTTTTTTTTTTTTTTTTTTTTCAGTCTCTTTGTCACTTCCCTTCTTTGTCAGCATCACCACCATTGAAACATGATTAATTGCTTGATACTGTCCCTACGCTCTTTCATTACTTTTCACATTTTGACTACACCAAATCCCTCGTCTCCTCAAGATGAAGCCAACAGTGGCAAAATCAGCCCCATTGGACATTGCACACGTCCTCACGGGCTGCCCAACGCAAGGTGCGTCGGTTTCCGTCGTCGCCACTCTCACCACGCGTCATCTAAGCTTCCTTCTCAACTGATTAGCCATTGGCTTCCGTGTGCTGCCATCTTGGCTTCCACCTCTGCTGATTAGCCATCGACTTCCACCAAGCTTCCCTTAGCCACGTGCCGCTATCGCCCCAGTTTCGGCTCGGCTTCCTCAGGGGCATACCCGTTGCCTCAGCCACTGATGTCAGCCCTACTCAAAAGCTAACGGCAGCCCTACTCCCACTGTCTAAGCTAATAACGTCACCACAGCTATAGTGCTGACGTTAGCCCTATTTGCCCCTATGGTTTTTCAATCTTCTGAATATGTTGATGACCTTCGTTTTGGCAAATTCCACACATCTTATCGTGTTTTCTTATTATGGATCGTACAAAGAACATCTAATCTATTTTTGTTATACTTGATGGGTCAAATTATGTTAGTTGGGCTCAAGTTCTCTTTAGCTTCACAAAGGAAACGACTTTGGCGGATCATTACTGGTGCTCTTTCCAAACCCAAATAGAAGGAGGATGAAACTGACTATGCATTCGATGACCGTCTTGACGAATGGGAAAGTAAAAATTATCAAATTATAACATGGTTCCGGCTACCTCAGTTCCATCCATTAATCTCCAGTTTGGCCGGTTCCAGGATGATGATCAAATTGCTTTTCCTGCCAAAACAATTTGGAATTTCTTGAAGGAATGTTATCAGACCACTGGTGTAATAACCCCATCGTGTAATAATTTATATTTAATTAATGACAAAGATTTGGATTTTAATTGCTTGCTATTTTGATTTAATTTGGGAGTTATGAAAATTATGGAGAGTGATTTGTATATGATTCTATTGAAGATTTTTTTTTTAAATTAGAAATTAAAAGCCTATTGGCTCAAGGAAGAATAAACAGCGAATCGAATCATTTTAATTTCGAGTATCAGACCATATGGGAGTTTAATTAAATATTCAATTCAGAATTGTAAAATTGAGATTTGATTAATTGGATCCAAATTAGAGTCAATTACGTTATAAGGAGTGGAAATTAAGATTATTGCAAATTAAGGTATTCAATTGGAGTATGTAATTTATTGGTGGAGACTTTGAGTTTGACCTGAAATTTGAAAACCTTAGAGGTGTGATAAACCAAAGCCGATTTCATATCTGTGTTTAGCATGATTTTTAGAGCCTGTAGTGAAAATTGGAAAAATTACGATTCGTAATGAATTACATGAGTTTAATTAACATAAACCTTAGATTAAGCTAACCTAAGTAATTAGCTTAACTTATGTATGTATATATGAGAGCCTTAGTTGTTTAGACTCAAAAAATATCTCCTGGAGAGATAGAAATAAAAGAGAGGGAGAGAAAGAAGAGAGTTCTAGAATTGTAGAAGAAAGGCTTGGAAATTGAAGAGATTCAAGAGGGAAATTCAAGAATTTGAGCTAAGGTATGTGAATTCAACTATAATCCTTGTGGATACTTCATCTATTGCATGAAATCAAGAGGAAATTTGAAGATTAAACACTTAAATAAGCTAGGGTTTTGAGTTACGAGTTTTTGGAGTTAATAGAACCTTATTTCTTTTGAGTTTGTTTGATTTGAGTTTGATATAAAGAAATAAACATGAGATGGACTCTAGATTTTACATGGAACTAGTTGAGTGAAGAAATCCAACCATGAATTTACATGAAAATGAAACTTTATGTTGAAACCTTTGAAGTCATGGAAGTTAATATTTTGATTTTGGAATCAAAGCAAGTTGAGGCAATTGAGCTTGAATTACCCTTGAAATATGTTGGTTTATCATGTTTTAAAGGAAGAATACAAGAGATCTTGGCTTGAAATTGGGTTTGAAAACTCAATCTTTGATGAATTTTCAAACTGTCTGATTTTGCCCAGACCGCACAAGTGGAACATGAACATGAACAAAAACAGGGAATTGCATTCTTCTGAAACCACCGCTCAAGCGGTCAAAGTGGGCACACATGCGGCCAGCCCTGTTTTAACTTATACTTGGCAACTTCAAATAAGCATATCTCCTTCATTCGGACTCCGTTTTAAGTGATTCTTGAGTCTAAATTCAAGCCCCGAAAGTCTAGTTTCTTATGGTGGTTGTATTAAATCCAAATTCTAAGTACAAAAATAGATATGTTCAAATTAGTGAAGGATATTCACTTTCTTTTTAACCGTTTCATGCTATTTCATCTCCTAACCTAGTTTCCTTTCGTTTCTTCTTATTTTCCTAGACACGAATTATGACCTATTGAGGACTAATGAGTTTAGAACCAACATAAATAATTGGTTAAGGAGCAAAGTAAGAGATCGGTTTATTTGGTTGAGAGAAGTAAATTTGATTAAGAGAGTAATATTATGTTTCGATATATTGTGCCATGTGCATTGTGATTGCAGGTCAATATTCGACGATTGGTCAACCATTTCTGGAAACCACTGTGAGTAATAGTATAGTAAAGATATGTTTTTCATTATCTATTTTGATTTATGAACTACATGATTCTCTAAATATCGTATTTTGCCAAAATGCACAAGTTTCCAAGAAATGTGAAATGAGTTATGAATAAGAAATGTGAATTGTTTGTAATATGATATGGTGGGCCCCAGGCCGTTCAGTTTATCCATTCTGTTTATGCTATGACATAATATAAATTGTTCGGTCATTAAGATCTATTGATTTCTGGTATAGAACAAAGTGCTATACGGAACTAAGTGCTACAGGGGGAGTCACCTCTAGAATCCGTACAAGTCACCTCTTGGGTCCATACATACATGAATTGGGCCTAAGGAGAGGTGGAGACATGTCGATGTTCCATCTACTCCATGATAAGATACAGTGATATGAGATGATACGTTTGGACCTGATGTCATTCAAAACAATGATATGATATGATGTGTTTGGACCCGAGGTCATTCAGAAAATGTGATATGAATACAAATAGTTTTACCTCGCTATATGACTCATGTTTACAAAATGTTATTTTATATAAATGAATGAATGTTCTATTTTGAAATGTGATTCTGACCCTTTGTATGAGTGGACGTACCATGTAAAATGTTTTGTAATGGTTTCAGATATGTATTCCATTTGAAAAAGTATGAATTTTGATACGATAAATGTTTGTTTTAAAATGATTTAAGATATGTTTTAGAATTGTGAAGTATGCTTTCCTAATGTTAAGGACATCATTTGTTAACCTCTTTACCTTATTATTACTCACTGGGGGTTAGCTCACCCTTTTACTTTATATATTTATGTAAGTGAGCCATCGAAGGATCAACATTAGAGTTTGTACCAAAGTTTGCCTCTCTGTCAAGCCACCTAGGAAGTGTCTCCGTGTAGAGACGTGGTATAATTTCCCAAGCTGAGTTTTGTTTAAAGGCTACTATAAAGTGTGTAAGATTGGTATATGTAAATATGGGAAGTGTATTTAAACGTTTGAATTAATTTAAGTCTTCATATATGCACAACTTCAATGGGCATTATTATTATTTTTGGCATACGCTTCTACTTAAGGCCCCGTATTTGAATAAATATTTTTGAAATTTTGTTTTGAGGCCTAAGTATAAGCCGATCATGGGCCAAACTTTTAGGGGCAAGTTTGGGTTGTGACAATTGGACATGCTCATCAATATCAATTGTTGCAGACTCTTCATCACACGCACCAGGCACCCGACCAATCTAGCAATGAATTCTTATCCCAGATGTTGTTTGTTTGGGACTAGCTAGCTCTTTCTGAACCTATATGGGCATATTCTGAGGATGCACAGCTGTTTATTACTTATTGGAATCATCAGCGACTATTACAGTTCCTTATGGCTCTTCATAGCACTTTTGAGCCCGTGCGTGCTACTTTGCTCCATCGTTTGCCCTTGTCCACTTTAGAGCAAGCCATTACTGAGCTATTATGATAGGAGACTCGTTTTGGGACTCTCAAATCTCAAACTGTGGATTTTGTTCTTGCTACACCATCACAACAAAGTTCCTCATCTTCACAGCCCACTAGTTTATGCAATTATTGTCATAACCATAGCCTGCCAACCACTCATTCTTTTGTTCAATGCTAGGTTCGCGAAGGCTTGACTTGCCACAAGACTAATCCAGGTCATCTCCAACGCAACTATCCTCAAGCCCCCTCCACTACTTCATCCAAGAAAAGGTCTTCTTGTTCTAGGTATCAGTCCAAATCTGGCCAAGGTTCTCGCTCTGCTGCTATTGCCTCTGAGGGTTTTTCTACTCACCACTCCATTGATTCCACTACTCATTCATTCTCTATGGATGATGTTAAGTCCATCATTCAACAGGTGCTTGCCAAATCTAGTACTCCTTCCTCTACTGCTCTTTCAGTGACGTCTTTTAACTCTCCATGGTATTTTGATTCCGTATGTTGTAATCATATGACTTCTAATTCCACTATGTTTTCTTTTATATCATCATCATCATCTTTTGTCCCCACCATACACACTACTGATGGTTCTCATATGACTGTCAATCACATTGGTCAAATTTCTACTTCCACTATCTCTTTATAATGCTTACCACATTCCTGCTCTTCAGTTGAACCTTATCTTTGTTGGTCAGTTATGTGAACTTGGTTCAATTGTTACCTTTTCTACTAATGGTTGTTTGGTGTAGGACCCTCAAACGAGACAGATCCTTAGGATAGGGCGTAAGCATGGACGTCTGTTTGAACTTACGCATCTTCATATTCCACACAAATTATCTATTACTGCTCCCATTGCTTCCTCTATTGTATCTACTTCTGCTATGTCTTCTTTTCACTTTTGCATTGTCGCTTAGGATATGTTTGTTTAGTTGTTTAAAAACTCTGGTTTCTACTAGTCAGTTAGGTCGTGTCCGTCTTGAAGATGTCGATTATTTATTTTGTCAAATTTCTAAACAACATGCCTTATCTTTTAATAAAAGTAATTCTATGTCTACTGCTCCTTTTGATCTTGTGCATTCAGATATTTTGGGACCTTTCCCTACACCGACTAGGGGGGGTCAAGATATTTTGTGATTTTTGCTAATGATTTTTCTAATTATACTTGGTTTTTTCTTCTTAAAAATCGATCCGAACTTAAACAGATTTATTATGATTTCTTTACCGTGGTCCGCACTCAGTTTTCTCGTACTATTAAAATCTTTCGTTCTGATAATGCTAGGGAGTACTTGGATTCTGAATTTCTTTTTTTTCTTCGAGCTAATGGTACACAATCTCATCGATCTTGTGCAAGAACATCCCAATAAGATGGACGAGTCGAAAGGAAACACCGTCATATTCTAGACACTACCCAGGCTCTTTTCATCTTATCTTCTTGGCCTGAATAGGTTTGGAGGGAAGTTGTCCTCACTGCCATCCACACCATAAATCGTGTACCTACACCTGTCATAGCTAATACTTCTCCTTACGAGCACTTGTATTGTTCTTCTTCTGACTATACCACTCCTAAAGTTTTTGGTTCTGCTTGTTTTATTCTACTTCAATCTCATGAACACACTAAACTAGAACCTCGTTTTTGCTATTTTTCGAGGTATAGTGTAGAACATTAAGGGTATGGTTATTGGGATCCTATTTCCACAACTACGTATTTCCCGTCATGTGGTCTTCTGAGAACACAAAATGTTCTCAAATCTTTCCAATTTTCACCCATCACAGTCCACCCACTTACCGATGTTTACTGATCTTTCTATAGACTTGTTTTCTGATGAATGTGATGCAGATTTTGACTCCATGCTTCTACAGCCGCCTACGCCTATCGTATCTCCTAAAGATCCTGTGTTTGCTAATGGCCCTATGCTTTCTCCAACTCCTATGGAGGTTCCTCTATCTCCACTTCATATTGAGGTTTCTTCTCCACCAGAGCATCATTCCACATGGGTAAGCCAACCTTTTGCTTTTCTCCATGATTATATTATTGGTTCCACTACATTTTCCTCTCATGAACCTATCTCAGGTCAAGAAGCTTGTTCTAACCCTCTTTGGCAACAAGTTATGACTGATGAATTGTAGGTTTTCGATAAAACTCATACCTAGGATGTGGTTGATCTTCATCCTGGCAAGAGTACTATTAGTTATAAATGGGTTTAGAAGATCAAAACTCATTCTGACGATTCCATTGAGCGTTACAGAGCTCGCCTTGTTGCCCGGGGATTTACTCAAAAGTATGGCATTAACTATGAAAAACATTTGTTTCTATTGCTTGTTTTACTTCCGTTCATAGCTTACTTGTAGTGGCTATTGCACGCCACTGGAGTCTTTATCTGATGGATGTCAAGAATGCATTCCTCAATGGTAATCTCACTGAGGAGGATTATATGCAACCTCCTCCTGGTTCTTATGTTCCATCCAACAAAGTCTGCAAACTCTATTGTGCTTTATATGGTTTGAAACAAGCTTTGCATGCCTAGTTTGCCAACTTCAGCTCTACTATTCGTGACTTTAGTTTTTCCTCTAGTGCCCATGATTCTGCCTTGTTTATACGTAAGACGAAGCATGGTACTATTCTTATTCCCCTCTATATGGATGATATGATTATCACAGGGAATAACACATTGGGTATTTCTAGTCTCAAACAGTTTCTCAATTGCCAGTTTGAGATGAAAGATTTAGGTTTGTTTAGTTACTTCCTTAGCTTTGAAATTTCTCAAGATTCATCAGGTTACTTTCTTACCTAGACCAAGTAGTCTTCTGATCTCTTGGCTCGTGCTGGCCTTACCGATTGCAAGACTACCACTATTCGAATTGATCCTCAAACTCATCTTACACCTCTTGACGATTCCCTATTGTTTGATGCCACTTTATATCGTCAGCTAGGTAGTAGTCTTGTCTATCTCATGGTTACTCGTCTAGATATTGCTTATGTTGTTCACATTGTCAATCAATTCATGGCTACCTCCTGCTCTCCATACTAGGATGCTCTGGTTCGCATTTTATGCTATCTCAAAGGCACTCTATTTCATGGTCTTTATTACTTCGCTCAGTCTTCTCTACAACCCCATGCATTTTCTGATGCAGATTGGGCAGGGGATCCTACTGACCGTCGTTCCACTACTGGGTTCTGCTTCTTCTTGGGTAACTCTCTTATTGCTTGGCATAGCAAGAAGCAAACTCTTGTTGCTCATTCTAGTATCAAGGCTGAGTATCGTACTCTTGTTGACAGTACTTAGGAGCTTGTGTGGTTTCGTTGGTTTCTTTCTAATATGGGAGTTTCTCATTCTGTTGCCACCAAAATTAATTGTGACAACTAGACACTACAACATATAAGAGTTTTAGAGACCAAATGTTTTGGTCTCTAATAGTGAAAATTTTGTTGCAAAAGACATTTAGGGATCAATTTCCATTGTCATGAGGATAGTTGCTAAAAGGTCGCCTCGAAAAGTCAAAAACAAGGCCTTTAGCGACAAAATTTTGAAAATGTCACTAATAAATAGACTTTTAGGGACAAAATAATTTGGTCTCAAAATAGTTTATTTTTTGAGATAAAATTTGGTCCCAAAATGATAATAATTCATCAATAATGTCAAATTTTTATTGTTAAAAATATAATAACGACACTTTTTGTAACAAAATTATTTGGTTCCTAAAAAATAATTTTGTCCCTAAATTTTGGTCTCTAAAACCTTACCTTTTTGTAGTGAGAGTGCTATTCAGACTGTACCTAACGATGTCTTCCATGATCGCACCAAGCATATTGAGATTGATTGCCACTTCATACGATAGTATGTTACTACGGGCAATGTTTGTCTTCTCTTTGTTACCTCTGCTAATTAGATCGCCGACCTCTTCACTAAAGCTCATCCTCCAGGACGCTTCTCTGGTCTCCTCTCCAAGCTTAAGTTGATATCTACCTTACCACTTTGAGCTTAAGAGAGGGTGTTAGCTGTATACTTATCTATTCCTATAGTTAAAATTCTTGTACACTTAGGTTTCTTGTATACTTAGGATTCTTGTACACTTAGGTTTCCTGTATACTTAGGTTTCTTGGCCTATCTATACAGGCTTCTCCTATTGTATTGTATTCATTCATTAATACAATTGATATACTTTTCTCTCCCTCTCTCTCTCTCTCTCTCTCTCTCTCTACTATTCTATTATCCTAAAATAATTTTTCCTCCGCTTGTGAAGATGTTAGTGGAGTCAAACAGTTCAAAGATAAAACCCAAAAGTACTCACGAGGTCCTCTTCGAGTGCTCACAAATACTAAGAGGTTTGAACCAAACCACAAATCGAATTGCCTAAAAATAATATAATAATAAAAAGATATATATATATATATATATTGGAATAATAAAGGCAAAGCTCTCTCTCAAGACAAACATGAATTTTCTGAAATAGAAAAAGAATGACAAAACTTTCATTCTATTTGTTTGGACAAAAAATATTTTTAAATGAAAAACATTTTTGTACGAAAAACTTTTTATAAAAAAATATTTTATGGAAAAAATATTTTTCTATATTTGGTGGTAGTGGTGGTGAAACGAAGGTTAAGGTGGAGGTTGAGGAAATGGCATGGTGGTGGGGTGGCGGCGGCAGCAATAGCGATGATAATGGTGGCAGCGGCCATAGTGATGTTGGTATGGTGATAGAGGTGAGAGTAATGGTGGCTGTGTAGTGATATTAGTAAGACTTGAGCTTGAAAAATATTTTCTGCCTTTTAAAAGTAGAAAATATTTTATATCCATATAATCTTATTTTCTGTTGACTATAGAAAATATTTTTCGTTAGTTTTCGTTTTCTATTATACCAAACACTACAATATATATAAAAATATATATATAACAAATGAGATGTAAAAAATTGTTAGGTTGTTATAGTCTATCACTTGAAGCAAGTGCTGATAAGGCTAAAATTGACAAGAGTGATGAGTAGTGCAACAAGGTGACATAAGTTGAGCACCATAAGAAGAGTAATGAGTATTATATGGGTGATTATTCAGCACTTTCGGAGGATGAACACATGGTGCTCCACAAGGTTTTGATTGGTGGAGAGATACAAGGGCCCACAATTCATGTTGGCGATAGAGGAACAACATGAGTCTAAGTAATTGATGATTGGCTTGGAGTATGGCCACATGGTGCTCCGAGAGTATTGAATAATTTCTCGTATTATATGGAAGAATATAAAACCTAAAGAATTCAATATAAATATATAAATAAGGCCATAAAATTGAATAGCTATTAATTCCTTTACAAAACCAACGGTAATAATTTAATAAATTCATATACGGTAATAATTTAATGGGCAAATTACAAAGAAAAATCCAAGCTTGTGGTGGCCATCGAACTTCGGACGGTAACGGTGTCGTCGAGTGTGAATGTAAATGGCTTATAAGAATGGAAAGAAATATAAGAGTGGGGGAAGGGCCATGAAGGAAGAGGAAAAGAGAGAACAATTGTGAAAAGGAAGGAAGAAGCATGGAGATAACAGGTAGATGAAAAAGAAAAAGAAAAAAAAAAGAGAAAGAGAGAAAATTCTTATTTTTGACTAACTTTCGAAGCTCCAACAATATGCAAAAAGAGGTGAAACAGGGCTTATGTCACGCCCCAAAATTTAGACAATTAAATATTCAATTAGGACTAAATCCTAATTAATATTTCATCATCCAAATCCTAGGGATAAAACAAAAATCTAAATATTCTAGTCTCAATAAGGTAATAAACAAAACACCAATCATACCATGCACCATAATTTCATAAACTATCTAACACCTCCAACGTTAAAGTAACAATAAATACTTCAAAACAACTTAAATGATGTAAGGTTACAACCCATGTCAAATTTGCCAAATTACTAAGGTCATAAAAAAAACTAAATACATAAACTAATATCAATTCTTAAGCTCAAGAAACCAAAAGAAGTCCAAAAGACATGTCCTACAATCATAACTATTCCACATCACCACCGTAGCCCCAACTAATCCTACAAAGGAAGCTTAGCTACGTTCAAATAGAACACACCCGAGTCGCTAAGAGACAAAACGGGTCAATATACAAGTATACTAGTATGAGTACAAGCATTGACACCCACGCGTCCATCAGACACAAACAAAAAGTACATTAATTCTTGTTACGGGAAAAGGACAAGTAGTTCCACCCCGCACCGAGATGAAAGGGTAGTTTCTTGAGATACGGTGGCATTTAGTTTCTTACCCATACACAACTAAATATAAATTTGATATAAAATAAATATAAAAATATGGTGGGTCAGCCCTTCAGAAAAAGTTAGTAAGAAACACCATCCTGCAAGAAAATAAAGTTAGCATAATTTAATCAAAATTAACTTGTTGAAGAAGTATCAAAATACATCGTTTCACACTTAAATAATTTGAATTGATCAAAACTCAAAGAACAAAAGTTGTACAAAACAATACAATCCACATGATAACAATAAATTCTGATTTAACACTATACACCTTAACTCACTCAAGATAATTCAAACTATACATATAAGTTCATATTTAATTCTTTACACCTTAACTCAATCAAGACAATTCGAACTACACATATAAGTTCATATTTAATTCTTTGTGCCTTAACTCAATCAAGACAATTCGAACTATACATATAAGTTCATAATTACTTCTTTGTACCTTAACTCAATCAAGACAATTCGACAATTCGAACTATACATATAAGTTCATAATTACTTCTTTGTACCTTAACTCAATCAAGACAAATCGAACTATACATATAAGTTCATAATTACTTCTTTGTACCTTAACTCAATCAAGACAATTCGAACTATGCATATAAGTTCATAATTAATTCTTTGTACCTTAACTCAATCAAGACAATTCGAACTATACATATAAGTTCATAATTACTTCTTTGTACCTTAACTCAATCAAGACAATTCGAAATATACATATAAGTTCATAATTACTTGTTTGTACCTTAACTCAATCAAGACAATTCGAACTATACAAATAAGTTCATATTTAACTCTCTATACCTTAACTCAATCAAGACAATTCGAACTATACAAATAAGTTCATATTTAACTCTCTATACCTTAACTCCACCACTTCGGCTCTCCCTTTCCGGCCTACACATATATCCCATGTGCCTCCCGTATACCTAACCCGCTCCGGAGCGCCAAACCATGTATGGGGATATCGTTCCAAGTTGACTAACACTCCTAGATAATTAGTATATACGTATGCGCGTAAATCAAAACACTTGTCTAATCATGAGAACGAGCAACAATATAAATAACATCTCATCAACATCATGAGACAAATATAACAATGCCAGGTATAAGGCATTAAACAACTCTCATAATCCTCATTTTTTTACCAACAATCCAAAGAGTTATGGTGGAGTATAAGGAATTTACCTACGAGTTTCGAGTTTATTTTAATTTTCATAAAACCATGAATATAACTACCACCATAAACTAAAGCCATATAGAAAAATTAAACATGACATACACATCAAAATAATCAAAATCAATCAATCATCTAAATACCCTAAACCTTGCACATATCACTAATCAAAATAATTATAATCAATCAATCCACTACATACACATACAAAATCAAATCATATAAAATAAATAAATAAATAAAATAACGAATCAAACATAAATCAAGGGAAGTGGGGTTTGTACTCACAATTATTTTTGAAGATTAGAGAATCACTTAAAGAATTAATAAAGTCACCCAAAATAAAACCCTAAACCTTGCATACCCAACTAATTCAAATAATTAAAATCAATCAATCATCCAAAGATTCTAAACCTTATATACACATCTAATCAAAATAATTAAAATTAATCAATCATCTAAAAATCCTAAACATTACATATACATCGCATCAAAATAATTAAAATCAATCCGTAGATACCCCATTTTTTACCGTCCTCAAGACTTGGATGTCACCGCTTGAACACTCGGTGATTATCCATGTTTGTGTTCATCTTGAGTTCCCGGAGGTCTCGGCTACGCGCCTTGCCTCAGGATCTTTCGACTCGACTGTTTCGTGTCTGGTTTTGCACCAAACACTAGTGTTTTGCCTTGGAGGGGCAGGGACTGGCTTGTGGGCCATCCCCACACTCTACCGGCCATGGCTTGAGGCCACCAGCTGTGTTTTGTTGCCACCGGCCAAATGTTTGGCCGGCCGGCTATCTTTCTTTGGTCAATTGCATTTTTGGCCGGCCGACTACTGTGCATCTGCTTTTTCAGATATTTTTGTGCAGCTGGCATACACTGTCCCTCCCTCCATACACGCGTATGGAGGGATTTCCCTCTTGTTAGCTTCCTTTGGAAGCTTTACAAGACTAATTGTCTATAAAAGAGTGGCTCTTCTCTCTTGTTTGGGGGTTAGACAAGTTAAACAACATTCCTAGAGAGCTCTGGTTTTATGGTTAGGGTTTGTGAATCTATCATATCTCTATACTTCTCTCTTTCCTTTGCCTTGTGTGTTTTTTTTGTCTTACTTTTGTGCACAAGCACCCACCATCACACCTTTTCTTGGGAGCTGAGGCCCTTGAGGGTTGTTTTGAAGTTTTGGAGCTAGTTTTGAGCTTGGGAAGGCAGTTGGACCACCATTTGTGAAGGAGGTCTTCAAGGGTAACAAACTTGCTCTTTTTCTCCCATTTTTGCAAAGCTTTTTAGCCTATCTTGCATCTATTTTTGAGCTTAACATATAACATAGAAAAGTCTTGTTTTTGTCTTCTCTAAATAGTTTGTTAGAGTGTTTTAAGCTTTGGGGTTGTTTGACCCATTTTAAGGCTTGTTTGGCCTTTGTTTTGTGCCATTTTGGTTGAGCTCCGGGACCATTGTGTTTGGGCTTCCTCACCACTGAAATCTTGAGAGATTTCAGAGGTGAGGATGGTGCCTTGAGGTCCTAGGAAGGAGAGGGCCACCCCTTCTCCTTGTTGTCCTTGAAAAGAGCTATTTTTGCCTCTTGAGGGAGCATCTAGTTAAAGTGTGTGTTGACCATGCCTTGACTGATTTTTATGCTTATTATGTCATAATATAGCATTGTGTTTAGTTGGTTTTGGTACACCATGCTTGCTTAGCATACATGCCTTGTAATGCCATGATTTGCCTCAATACATGCATAGCATTTAGACTACCATGCTCATGTGTTTTGGCCAAGCTATGTGAAGCTTACATGCATATTTTGATGTGCTAAGGGACTGTTTTAGGTCATTTGAGTCATTCATGTCTTGCTTTGCATAGCTACCATGCAATCCCTCTTGTATGCCTTAAACATTGGCCCCTCTAGCATGCCATCCTTGCATTATTTCAGTAGTTTGGAACCACATACCATGTTAATTCAGACCTCATGATATGCTTGTATGCTTGCATTTCATGGCCCCTTTGGTGTTTCAAGAGGTTGTGCCTTATGCTCCATGTTTGGTCATTGTGCATGCCCTTGAATTTAAGTCATTTAGATGCCATCTAAGTGGTCTTTTGGCTTTGTTTTAACATGCTAGAAATCTGATTTTAGTTGTTCAACTCATGCCATGTTTGGTTTTGCTAAGGGTGTTCAATGCCTCCTTAACTTGCCTTGAGTTTTGGACCTCTAATTGCATACTTATGCTTGTCTTGTTGGCTTGGTTTGGCACCATTTTGACATGATTTTTTTTTTCAGAGCTTATGTTGCATGTCATTAGTCCATGTTTTTGTGCTTACAAGTCGTCTTTATGTGCCTAAGTATTGGACCACATTTGCATGCATGTTTGTGTGCACATCAGTCTTCACTTCCATAGCATTGGCCACTGTTTTGGACCTAGTTTAGGACTGTCCAATTAGTCTAAGTCCCTCCCTCAGCATGTGTTGCATGCTCACCTTGTATGTTAACTTGCATGCTTGTATATGCACATAGCATTGTCCATTTTGCATACTAGTCGACATGCTTAGGATTGCATTGCATTGGCATGCATGCTTTACCTCCTGAATTGCTTGTGATAGAGGTTGAGCCCTTTTATTTGCTTATGTGCATTGCATTCCATATCAAAATGCACACTTGATTCTTTGGGCCATCATGCATGAAAATGCGTGATTGGTGGTCCGAGAATCGAGGCCCATCCTCCTTTGAGTCATAAACATGATAAGGAGTGTAGTTGGTGCATACATTGCTTGAAATGCATTGTCATGCCAAGTTCTGTCCTCTGTTGCTGTCAAAAGAGTTTTTGCAGGAAGATTTGGCCGGCCGGCCATCTTCAGTGCCGACCGGCCATCCATTGTTGGCCAATAGAGTATTTTGCGGCCGGTGACCATTATACATGGCTGGTGACCAATCCCTTCAGCCGATGGTGTTCCACAGTGTCCAGAGAGCATACCTTGGAAGTTGTGCAATTTTTAGAGGAGCATAACAGCCAAAGCAGAGGCATCTTGTGCATGGCAGTGACCTTCCGAGCGGAACCGAGCACACATGCATTGGACCCTCTTCCCGAGGCTGTTGTTTATTGCTTAATTAGATTAGTTAATTTGATTAGCTAATTTAATTGATTTGTAATATTTAATTAGCTTGTTGGTTAGTTAAATTGTATTATTCTTTCGGCCCCCTCCGAGCGAGGGCAAATTTGTAATAAGTGTGGATGCGTGCGTGCATGTCTTTCAACCCCCACTTCTTTCTCCCTTTTACTTACCTGCTTTGGTGGTTAATATTAGGGCACGTTTAAATTAGCATATAGTATGATAGCATGTTTGCATCATTCATCAGTATTGCATACACCGGGCTCGGCGCATCATACTAACTGTATAAGTATTTCAAATCTAACTTGAATACATGCTACTTGTGCATTTTCACATGTCATTTATAGACTAGCCGAGCCTACTCTAGTGACATTCCATATGCGTTGCATTAGGCATTTAAACATGGACTTGGATCATGCATGATTGCTAACATGTTCTTGCTTTGGCGCGGAGTACTAGGTGAGCTCTTTATACTTTAGCATTTCACATGAGTGTGAATGTTAACATGATAGCATGATTACCATGAGGCTAGATGCTTATTTGATTAACTGCTTGAGTGCCTGTAGGTGAAGGTTGGATTGTTTGAGTTGGAACAATTCATTGAAATCCGAATTTTTAGCCTACTTGCGAGTAGCAAATTCCAAAGCGTTTTCCAAACAAACGGATATGCAATGTTTTGTTCCAAATTAGGCGATCTAGTCTATACTTATTTGCTGCGCGCATAACATAGTGATTCTAGGCTAATAACCGGAATAAGAACGCATAACGTTTTTAAAACAAGATATCACGGTTAGTAGAGGTCGATCTTCAGATCAGGCGAGAGGGGGTGCTCATAGCTGACCTTCCCTAATCGTACCCAAGTTCCCGAGCCGAAGCAACTTTGGTGATGACAGACACGTGGCTTTTGGCACCGAGTCAAGGTTTCCTAAATTCTCCCATAAAAAATATTTAGGTGGCGACTCTGTATCTGGCAAAGCAGTCCATGTTTGACACTTCTTTCAAAATCTGTTTTTCCCAAAACGATTTGTCGGATTTGGACTATTTGGTTTAGATTAAGAACTGTAACACACAATTGAGTCCGGACTGTAGCGAGGCCCAAGGGCGCGTCTACACAATCATTCATCTAAAAATCATAAACCTTACATACACATCTAATCAAAATAATTAAAATCAATCAATCATTTAAAAACTCAAAATCTTACATACACAACTAATCAAGATAATTAAAATCAATCAATCATCTAAAAACTCTAAACATTACATATACATCTAATCAAAATAATTAAAATCACTAATTCATTTAAAAACTCTAAACCTTACATACACAACTAATTAAAATAATTAAAATCAATTAATCATCTAAAAATCCTAAACCTTACATATACATCTAATCAAAATGATTAAAATTAATCAATCATCTAAAAATCATAAACCTTACATACCCAATTAATCAAAACAATTAAAATAAATCTATCATCTTCAAATCAATACAAAAATCAAATCAATATTAAATAAATAAAAATAAATAAAAACAACGAATCAAATATAAACAAAGAAAAGTGAGTTTTGCACTCACGATATTTTTCTGAAGATTGAACCATCACCTAAAAAATTGATTAAACCACCAAAATAAAATCTTAACCCCTTTCTTTTTCTACCTCTTTTCTTTTCTTTTTCTTTTTCTTTCCTTCTCCTTTCCTTCTCCTTTCCCCACAACCAATCTCTCCATTACAGCTCTCTCTCTCTCTCTCTCTCTCTCTCTCCCCGCCGTTCTGCGCCGCTGCTTTCGCTTTTCTTTTGTTTGATAACCTAATATATTTTATAACCTAAAAACATTATATTATATACTATAATATAATCTAAATACAGCATAAATAAATATAATATATATTTTATTTTAATAAATAACTGCAACATATATAAATATATTTTATAAAATCAATACATGTATCACTTTTTTTTTAAAATATAAATATAAATATTCAAATTAATTATATACAATTACCTATCACATTAAATTAATTAAATACCACATTAAATTAACAACACAACACATTTAATTATCATATAACCACACAATTAATAAAATCAAAAAAATAAAATAAGACCGTAATAATAATAAATAAATAAATAAAGATTTACGAAAAATCAGGGTCACTACAGCTTATGAGGGATGGAATGAAAATTAGGCCATGAGGTGAATCCAACAACGTAAAAATAAGACAAAACGGAGTTACGACGAAGGAGATACAAGTGTTTGAACATGTATGTTTGAATTTAAAAATTTTGTTCAAAGAGAGAAAAATCCTTTTTTTGCCAACTTTCGGAATTCTGACGATTCACAAAAAGAGGTAGAAAAGGCGTATGAGGGGTGGAACTAGGCCATGAGGTGAATCTAATAACGGGTGGAACAAAAACTAGGCTATAAAGTGAATCCAACGACACAAAAATGAGGTGAAACGGAGTTACAACAAAGGAGATATAAATGTTTGAACATGTGTGTTTAAATCTGAGAATTTTGCCCAGATTCCGTTAGTTCAATCAAACGGATATGAACGGAGAGTTCACATTAAAATATGGAAGAAACTCTAAAGTTTAATTTATAAAAATTGAAATCCTGAAATTTAAATTGAAAAACACGCAAAACCTTTGGATTTTTTTTTTATAATTTGCCCTAATTTAATAAATTCATATAACTTCATAATTGTATTATATAAAATTGATTAGGAACATTGAAAACAAAATTAATATATAATCTTTGAAAAAAATCGTTAATTTGGTTTCTGAAATTTAAAATATTTAAATATATATAAATCAAAACATAATTTATTTTATTAAAATATTCCAAAAATATGCACATGATTAGCTTCCATGTATGTACCAACCTAACTAAGATAGTTTCCCATGATGCAGTTTGTTTAGTCGCTTGCCTTTTATTTTCTTCTTTTTGGTGCATTCAATCTAAACTTCTTCAATAAAAATAAAAAATAAAAAAATTGCCAATCCCAAAAAAAAAAATCACTACTATAACAAATATCTTGCATTATGATATATAACCTTTAAGGAGTATATACCATAATATTATTATATATCCAGTTTATTTTATGCCCTAATAATAACCCATGCAAAAGCGAAAAGAATGAGAGGGTTGCTAAAAAAGAAACTCACAAGAATAAATTAAGTGTTGCCAACGATTCAGGCGATTACCACTTGGGAATGCTGATGCCCTAAAAGCCATATCTTTCAAGGCGTAGTCACCGCTGTCTAATTTTGACATAGCTAATTCGGGATGGCGACAAACCAAATTCACAGCTATATCTGTTTGCCAAAAAAATAAATTTGTTAAATATCATCGAATTATTTGGCTAAGCACTTCATCTCTTATGCGTTTTCCCATGTTGCATGCTTAGTCTCAATTTGTTTTAAATATAGTGGGTCCTATATACAGACATACTTTTATTGTATTAATATACATAAAAAAAGAAATACAAATAGATGAAATAAATCTGATAATTATAAACATTTCTCAAAAAAAAATAAAAATAAATTGTAAGTCAACTTATAGCTTACAAATCAGGTACTCATATTTCTGGATAAGTATTTCTCATTCATATCATGCATATCTATCTAAGCTCGTATGGTTTATGACCTCTAATAAGGATCTATTTGTTTTAGTTAAAAACAAATGTCTTTCGGTATTTGGTGTGGGGACATATTTTTAGGGTTGTTTACATGGTCAAAATTGGTTTTTTTTTTTTTTTTTTTTTTTTAAGGATTAGCATGCTAGTGGTTTATTCTTGTAGGGCCAAAACTGGTTTTTAGTTCGTTGGTTTTTATGAAAGTGGATTAATATATGTAAAGTTTAATTAGACTGCTTTTATTTCTAAATCTCTAGCATTTTTGTAGAATTTGGTTTTTATTTGTTTTAGTATAATTTTACTACGTGGATGAACCGAATTGTTGAGATATGGTGCAATCATATCAGAATTTGAGATATTCA
Source organism: Camellia lanceoleosa (assembly GCA_025200525.1). Taxonomy (NCBI): domain Eukaryota; kingdom Viridiplantae; phylum Streptophyta; class Magnoliopsida; order Ericales; family Theaceae; genus Camellia; species Camellia lanceoleosa. The sequence continues at coordinate 352,297 of JANUSC010000025.1, read as the reverse complement.
AACGGAAGATAAGAGTCCTATATGGTTTCAGACTCCATATTTGGATAAAGATGGGACTCTAAGAGGAGTTTATTCTAATGGAGGAGTTCTAGATAGATATTATCGTTATAAATGATAGACTGTTATGAAGTAAGACTTGACAAGGGCATTGTTGGTTATAAAAATAAGGCACCCCGTTTGTGTTTGAATTGTCATCTTGGAGAGATAAGTTGACTGACTTGATCGTTAGAATACTCTAGGGTGGACGAGCCACGGTGTTTGTTATATTCTTGTGTGCAGGCATTGGACTTCTCTATTTTTCCGTGTGCTTTACAGCTAAGTTCCAAAGATCTCGGCGAAGAGATTCGATTTGATTGTGAGGTCAAAATTCAACACCCTATTTGGTGTGACAAAAAAAGAAAAATTTAACAAAAGCTTTGTATTTTTAAATCAACATAATGTTAATTATTTGAGTAAAAAATATTTTTTTACCTTTTGGAGGTGAAAGACAATTTTTCGATTCCACCACTAGCACATTGTATAGATGAATTTTTTCTAAAAATAATTTATTCAAAAGAAATTAAAAACAAACAAACAAATAAATTGTAAATGAATTATAAATTGAAACTTATACCAGTATTGGATACAGAAATCCTACTAAAAATTGGCCAAATTCTATACAATAAAAAATTAATTGCAAATTTTCTTTTATCACATATAAATTATAATAGTGTATATTATATTACGACTCTAACTAAAGGCTTCAAACAAATTGACACTTCCAAACAAACAAATAATGGGTGATTTGGTCAAAAACCTCTCATAATAAAATTTTGATGCGTTAAGTATAAGTATACAACATTTTTCTTGAAAAATTCAGCACACACCACTATTATCAAAATATCCTTACTAACTAATTTAACATTTTAAACTTTAAAATAATATAACTTTTGATATAGATATCGATTTTTAATAAAATTAGTATTTTTATAATGGGTTTGGCTTCTAGAGCATATGGGTTTGGTAGGCTAATTTTGGAACCGATTCCGGTGATCCGAAACATTCACTTTTTTGGATTTGTTAAGTAGAATATTTATGCAAAAAAATAAAGATGATTTAATATCGGTAATTATATATTTGAATCATATTTCTTTTTAAAAAATGGGTGACAAATATAATTTCGAAAATAACCATTTATTTTTTGTAATACAAATTTGATTCAAGTATATAACTACCGATGTTTGATCATTTTGGCTTTTTGCATGAATATTTTAATTAATGAGTCCTAAAATACAAACGGTTTGAATCATCGAAATGTAACATGTGGTGGGCTCTACAGGCCCCTCAAGTTCTTTATATTAATATATGAATAGGATAGAAGCCTAACCCTTTTACAAATAAGATTTATGTTGACTATAAAGTTCTAAAAATAAATTACAGTTGTAATTGACGTAAACAATAAAATTTTAATGTTGACATTAATTTCAACTGGAAAAAAAAAAAAAAAAAACAATTTCATAGTCAATATGAATCTTATTTAATAATCTTGACAAGAGGATTTAAAACTACTAATTTTATTAAAAATCAATATATAGATCAAAAGTTATATCATTTTAAAATTTGAAAGATAAAAATAGCTACTAAGAGTAAGATTGTCTATAAAAAAATAAAAACAAATTTATCCTTGATGAAAGAGGCACTTCTCCAGGCTAACAAATTTTAAAAAATTAGACTGTCTTTTTTACTTTAAAGGAGATTAATGAGAAATTTTTGACCAAATATCTCAGAAATTAATAGACTTGGAGGGGTCAATATACAAATTACATATCTAAAGAACAAACATAATACATTAAGCAAGGATTTCAAAATGGATGCACGGGCTATGCCCCCTTAGCCACCCCTGCGTAGGGGTGCAACTCAGGCGGGTTCGGTTGGGTTGGGGGTCTGTCCAAGCCCGACCTGAATTGCCCAGAGTAGTGCCCAAGCCCGCCCAAGCCTGAACATGAACCCGAGCTTTGCTGTCCAAGCCCGGCCCAAGCTTTGTATTTTGAACTTGGGTTAGCCCGAAATGCCCGAATTGCCCGAATTGCCCAGAAACTTGTAAGTAGATTTGTTTTGAAACCTGTATGTAGAATTGATAATTAACAAAGAATTGAGAATTATTCAAAGTTATTTTCTGGTCACCAAAAAAGAAAAATTAAAAATTAAGACTAACTCTTTTACTTAATTTATATATATTATATAATTTATTAAATTATATATATATTATATATTATATATTATATAATTTATATAATATATTAAATTTAATTCGGGTTCGGGTTGCTCGGGTTGGTCATTGGTTCTGCCCAAGCCCGGCCCGAATTACAATTCGGGCATCAAAAATCTGCTAGGCCCGTCCAGATTACAAGATATAGTTGCTCAAGCCCTAAAAAAACTCGGGCTGGGTTCGAGTTACTCGGGTTGAGCCCGCCCAAGTTGCACCCCTACTCCTGCGTCGGTGGTTGAAAGTGATTTTTTTATTTTTAAATTTCTTTGATTAAAGTATGAAATGAAAGGCTCTTTTTAGCTTGATTTTCATAATCTTTTTTTTTAATTCTAAAATTTTAAAACATAATTTGGTGAAAAAACTAAAAATATATATATTGATAATTTTTATATAGTTTTATCTTTTTGATAGACAAAAATAATTTTTAATTTTAAAATTATTTTTTAATGTTTATTTTTATCAAATTAGTTTTTATTTTTTGAAAAAAATAATTAAAAAACTATTTGTGAAATGAAAACTAATGTAGCCAAAATGTTTGATAATGGCTTATTTTTTCACAAAAGAAATTATAAAAAATAAAGAAATTAAAATATGAATACTTGACTTTTTTGTATGACTGCTTGGCTTTTTAATTTTTTTAAAGACTTTTTGACTAATTTAGGCTTCATTTGGGAACATGTTTTTTAAGTAACTTTTACTTTTTAGCTAAAAATGATGTTTGATAATCTAGTATGTTTAGAATTACTTTTTGACTTTTTATTAAAAGATGTGCAAAAAGTAGAGAGAAAAGAGAATCTTTGACTTTTTTTATATAAATTGTTGACTTTTTGACTAAAATAGTAACTTTTTAACTTTTTAACTAAATAATCATATTCTCAAACGAGACCTTAATCTTATTGCCAAACAACCTCTAAGTTTGAACATTTTATGGATCTGGGATTGCTAAATTATTTATGGGGAAATTGGAGGGATATCCCTCTACAAGGTAGTGTAAAAGTTTAAGACCGCCAACAATTTGCCTTTCTAAAATTTGGAATCTTATAAGGTGATAAGTCCCTCAAATTTACTTGTTAGTTGATGACGTCACAATAACTGTGATTTCACTGACTTTCACATCAGCACAACGTCAGTGTCGTCATGAACTAATCGAAATTTCACTCACTTTCACTAACTTGGTCATCAAGATTTCAGTGACCAATCGAAATTTTCATTAACTTACATTGATTTGATCATTGAAATTTTTACTGACTTGCCTTAGATCAGAGAAATTTTGTAAATTTTTTTTTAAAAAATTTTATATTCATAAAATAGATCTTGATAAAATAATTCTAAAAATATAAATTTTATATAAAAAAAAAAAATGAAGATCTAGATCAAATGGAATAGAATTCTAAAATTTTCAAATGAGTTAAAAAAGGAGTAGGTGTTACTTGAAGTGCTGTGGTAGAGGCATTTTTGTCCCAGTGTGTTTTAGATGACACAAATATAAAAAAACAAATAACTCTAGAGAGTCTTCCAATTTTACCAGAAAGTTTACCACAATCCACATGGTAGCCACCGTGCACCGTAAGGCTTTTTTTTTTTTTTTTAGTATAAATAAACTTAGATCTCTTTGTCTGTGCACATGATAAATTATTGGGAGATTTACCAATAAATCCCATATTTGAAACTTATGTACCAATTGATCCCATCTTTATTCTAGTAAACCATTTAGTCCCAAAAATTTGTGTGGGACATAAATACCCCGCATGTGACCGTTGTTGGAGTTGGTTTGGGACTGCACGTGATACACTACGTGTTGGTCACAGTTGTCCAAACCGGTATAAGGGCTTTTTAGTTTTGGGCTCCGTTGGTGTGTTTAGGGGTTAGGATAAGGCCCACATCCACACAACCCGTTCAAGGTTTACCCGTTGTGGTACTTTATATGTATTGAATCGTTGTGGGTTGTAATTGTTTGTTGTGTGGAACCCTAGTTGCGACGAGTTTACGGTGTGGCGATCGGACGGTGTAACGTTGCAAGAAGTTGCTGTTAACGGAACCCTGAGTCGATTAATTCCTCGACAGTGCCGTGACGTAGTTTTTTCGTGGACGGGATGGGTATGTTTCGTACCTTTTGATGTTGGTGTGGTTTGTTGTGTTTATTTGTTTTTCCTGTCGCATTCGTTCGTTATGTGTAGTAGTGGTTCTGAGTCGATTAAGTATGCTGTTTGTGGGTATGTGTCTATTAGTTGTTTTGCTGCGTGGTGTGTTGTTGGGGTTTTAGGTTGTGAGTTTGACTGGTTGTGGTACGTCGGTGGTTAGTGTGGCCCGTCGTTTATTTTTTTGTGATGTTTGGGATTTGTATTGCTTTGTGTGTTTGTTGTGTTCTGGGTTGTGGTCGTGTTTATGGGGGTAAGTGGTTGACGAAAGCGATTGAGGGGGACATGTTTTGTTGGGGACCACATCTTATGCTCGCGTAAGGGGTCTGCTTTAGTGGGTTGGGTGTTTGTACGCATGTGTGGGTTTATGTTAAATTTATGTGTTCGTGTTGGGTTTTGGGAGTGTGTGTTTTTTTGACTGTGTTATGTTGGATTTTTTTGGTTTTTTTGTGGGCCAAGGATGTTTTGTTGTGTTTTGTGAAAGGGACTAGGGTTGCGTTAGAATCGTGTGGTATTGCTTAGTGGGGCACATGGGACCACAGGCTGTATGTGTGTGTGTGTGGCTTTGTATGCGGATGTGTGGGGTTATGGTTGAAGAATGTGGTTTTGTACGGATGTGTGGGGTTATGGTTAATTTATGTGTTCGCTTTTGGGTTTTGGGGGTGTTTGGTTTTTGACTGTGTTATGTTGAATTTTTTTTGTTTTTTATGTGGGGCAAGGATGTTTTGTTGTGCTTTGTGTGAGAGGGACTAGGTTGAAGTTAGCATTTGTTGTGTTATTGTTTAGTGGGGGCACACAGTGTGACAGACATGTAGGTGTGTGTGTGTCTTTGTTTGTGTTTTTGTATTCTTCTTTCTGTAATGGTGTTGGTGGGGGAAGTCGATTATTGGTGTGTGTGGGTGTGTGGTTGCCGCATGATGTCGTATGGTGTGATAGAATGAGGTCCCTTTTTGAATGGGGATGTTTGTTTTTTTTTTTTTGTAATGGGGTTGATGTTGGTTTTTGTGGGGGGGTGTATGAAATTATTTAATCGACGGAGTACTTGTATTTGTTGTTGAATTGGTTTATTTCGTGTTGCGAGATAGAAATGAAGCGCGAGTCCGTGGACTCGATCGTGTGAGAAGAGAAGGGTTGAGGTCAGATTCGGGTCGAAGCCACACAAAGTTGGTGTGAAAATGGAGGGACGCATCCTGTTTAAACAAACGAAAGTGGTCCATAATACGGTGGGACAGAATGTGAGTAAAGTTAAGTTTTCCCCACAACGGGTGCCACACACAAGGATTAATTACAGATCAAACGTTGCTGGTATAATCAAACCGTTAGTTACGTGGAAACTGACGGAGGCACATATGAACCAGTTGAAGAGGACCCCTTTTTGGATTATGATCGAGGCGATCCACGTCAACAAGTTGAACCACAACGAATTCAGAAAGTGTGATGATCTGATTGCTAAAATTATAAAAACATACGATGTGCGTGAAAATGCGTTTCACATTGGTGGGGCTAGTTTGAAATTTGCTAGTAGTGATGTGAGACTGATTTTTGGTTTGCAATGTGGGAAAAGGCGGTTGGATTTATCCCCGGGTCAACGACCAGTGACAGACTTCATTCAGCGCAGGTGTCGTGACACCTCGAGGTTAACATCGAAACTTGTGAAAAGTTTGTTCTATGAAGCTGTTAAAGGGCGGACCAAGCAAGATGAGGAAGATGTGGCCAAGCTTTTGGGATTGTACATGTGTGGGAAACTGTTTTTTTCTAATTCCGGTGAGACAATCAATTGGGCATTTGTTCGATATATGAACGACTTGGACACGGTGAGGATGTACGACTGGACTGGCGCGATAGTGACAGCACTGATGGGTCCTGTGAAGGAGTTTCATCAAATGCCGTGGAAAGTGACAAGCTATGTGGTTGCGTTGCTGGTATGCATTTGTGTCAGGAAATTAGTCGTTGTGACAAGCATGGGTGTTTGACTTATTATGTTGCTAATTTTTTTCCTTTCTTTCTTGACATGTGTAGTATTGGTTATGTGAACACTCGTCAATAATTGAGCCACAAACGGAGAACATGTTTCCCAGGTTCATGAAATGGGACATTGGGAAGTTGCTGATCAAAGGTCAAGGGGTTGATCTGTCAGGACCAGTTAAGTTTCAGGTATGTGTGTTGGATGTGGTTGTTATTTTATGAACGTGTTTGTTGTTGTTTTTTGTAATTTGTGGTAGTAATATGTTTGTCAATGTAGGTTAAAGTAGACCGACTGAGGTCGTTTGAATATGAACGTGAAATGATGGGTGCGGATGTTGTCGAGTTTGGAGATGTTAAGGCAGACGTGGTTGAGTGTGCTGGGGGTGATGATGCGTTCGTGGAAGAATGTGGAATTAATGATACACACATGTGCGATGCAATGCGTAAGGATGACCTGGATTTTGGATTTGATGATGTACGTGAGGAGTGCAGTTCTTGGGAAGGGCGAGAAGTACGTTCTCCAGTTGGGAGGAATGAGGCAACTGTGTTGCGTGGTGCCACATTTGTGAATGACAATGAGGGACCAAATTGATGAGAGTTGATTTAATATGGCGGCAATCGCTAAAATTTGGAATTGGAGAATAAAAAAAAAGATGAAATGATTGTGTTGCTTGAGGGAGAAGTTGATGGGTTGAAAAGGAAACTGGAGGTTCAAGCTGTAAACATTGTGGGGGGGTTTGAGTGTGTGTTGGGAATTAAGAATGACGAGGTGGACAGGTTAAAGAAAGAGAATATGGAGTTGCGGAGGAGTTTGTCAGTGCTGGAGGATCAGCTCGCTGATCGTGACGTGCATGTTGTGACGCAGGCTTTTCGGGAAGTGGAGGTGCGTCGTGACGAATGCGGAGGTAGTGACGATGGGGTTAAGATCGGAGGTGAAATTGTGTATAACGTGTCGCCGATTAGGACTGGTATGGGGGGTGCGTATGTGTGTAATGAGGGTGTGGGGCCGGGTAAAGGTTTTGGTGTTAGCGATTCGGATGGTGAGCAACGTGGGTTAACAGCTGGTGGAATTTTCAACGTTGACTTGTGTGATATGGATGATGGGTTAGCTGTTTCTGTGGGGCAAACATCGTTTGTACGTAACATTAAAAACAAAGTTAGGCAGGGGAAAAAATTGCCGGATTTCGAGTATCCCATGTTAAATGGGCGTAGTAAGAAGTCAGACGCTGGCGCGGACGTCGGGATTCGAAGTGCTGATTTTGGTAGCAGTGGAGTAATTGTTGATGTGGACGCTGTGGTCGTGAAGGGCAGTAAGTGGTCTGGCTTTGATATAAACAACAGGTTGGGGGTGTGGAAGATGATGACGATGGAGGAGAAGTGCAAAATCAAGCAAGAATATGATAGGCATGGTGATCGGTACGTATGTTTTTGTTTTTATTATGTTATTACTTGTTAGTCTGATTTGTTTTTTTGTGGGAGTTGATAGTTGCTGGTGTTTGTAGGGCTGTCATTTGGGAAGATAGTGTTGCTGGTGTGGTGGTGGACTTTACTGATGTGAAAAACCTCATACGACAGAGTAGCCTTTGTGGAAATGTGAGGAGTTGTTTGTATTTGTGTGAATTGTTTTTTTTTTTACGTTTGGGGTTTGATTTTTTTGTCGGACAATGTACGTAGGTTGGGTGGATTGTGTTTTATGGGGTTACGTTTGTTGGCAGGTGATTGACGGGTATGTTGAGCTGCTGAAAAGCGAACATGTGAGGATGTATGGGGCCGACGAGTTGGCGGACAAGTCGTATTTTTTTAGCAGTGTGTGTTTGGTGAGTTATCTTGTTATGTGTTGATGATATCGGGTTTGTGTGTCTGTGTGGTTATCTCATGTGTTGTTGCTTTTGCAGGACATGGTGAAAAGTGAGGACGTCCGGGCTAGGGAGAAGTTTGTTCGAGCGAATGTTTCTGCTGCGACCGATTGTAGATTCATACACTTCCCATGTGTCATGACGGACATTGGACACTTGTAGTGTATGATACGGAAGATGGGACCTGGAAACATTACAATCCTATGCGGCAACGTGGAGACAGGGATGATGCGCATCACAATGTAGCTACTTTGCTGGTACGTTTTTGAGTTCATTTTGTGCAGTTTATGGTGTGATAGTAGGATTGTTTTCTGGGTCAGACTTATGAATATAGTGTGGCTTTGCTCTGTGAGTTGTTGCAGAAAGAACGCGTGACTAATGTGATGAAACAGACTTTGCGTGAATTCGGGTTGGATGAGCAAAGCATACGTACGAATTTCAGCAACTCGCTTGAAGCTGTGACAAAGTGTCCGCAACAGAAACCGGGAACGTAAGTCTGTTGCCTGAACCATGACTGTGGGTACTGTATTGTTTGAGGTTGTTTGTAGTGTGCGCTTGGCTGATGAGATGTAAGTATTTGTGTTTCTGCAGGCTTGATTGTGGGGTGATTGTGTGTGCTATTATGCGCCAGTATGTGCACCGGGCTGACGTGGAACGTTCGCTGCATGGAAGTAATTGCATCATACTACGTGCAAATATGGTTAAGGCGTTTGTCAATGATCCAAAACGTGGTCTGAAGGAATGAAGTCATGGTGAATTGGTCGTAGAAAAACGTTGTAATTAATTTGCTGGTAACCGATTTCGGTATTTGAAACTCTGCTTTTGGGGTTTTATTTTTTTGGTGAATGACCGTATGGTAAATTCTGGAGTGTTTGTTTTTGAAATGTAATTAGAATGGTGATGCAGTAATTATGTTTACCTTCGAAACGTATGGTTAAATTTGTCAATTGATATTGTTTTGTTCCAGGTTGGTAAGCGTTTTTTTGGCTAGTTGGTTGGTGTGTGTGGTTGTGGATTATAACGGTTAGAAGTGGTTGTGGGGTAAATCCAATTTGTTATTTTTTTGTCGTGGTGGGTGTTTACTGGGTTAGGTTATGTGGATGTTAGTTTTGTATGGGGTGGGTTTGTGTTGTTGTGTGATGAGGTGGCTGGGTTGTTAACAAACTAGGTGTGTGGTTAAAGTCGTAGCCCTGGAATATGTGAGTGTGCCATGTTTACAGTTTGAATATGTTAACAACTTACACGTAATACTGTAAATGTTACTAGATGTTGGAAAAATTTGGGAAAGGAAAAAGTAACTAATTGACAATTCAGATAATGGTTGTGCAGTATGATTTGGTGAACCGGTACGTAGGAGCCATGTGTAATTAAGAAAGTGTTGGTGGCATACACAGATTGAAGTGGAATTAAGGAAATGACAAGCCATGTGTAACAAAATAAATGTAACAAGATCAGAAGTTATTAATGGTAAAAATAAATGAATTGTTCACACGTTACTAATAAGCTGGAAGCTATGAAATGGTTGCTGTAACCTTGAATGTCATACTCATGTAGGTTATGGCTGCGGCATACCCACTTATTTAGATGAAAACAATTGCAATTAAGCTAAAAAGTGAATATTAGGGATAGTTGTGTGTTAAACTAAATTGGTTCCTTGCATGTTGTCCGATTGTGGTGACCCATGCGTTGACGGCCGCAACGAATTTGTTATGCTTTTCACCTTGTGAAAGTATTCTTTTTTTTAGGCCCGCCAGTGGTCGCTTTTACCGATGGTGGTTGTATGACAAAATCGTCAGATTGAATCTTTGGTTTCTCCACAGTAGGAATGGGTTGTATGTTTTGTTGATAGGAATTGCGGTAAGCACTGACGTGGTAAAATTCTGACACCAGTTCGTACAGGTCGAGGCCGCTATTTCGAATAGCAACCACTGCATGGGAGCATGGAAATCCATTTATTTGCCACTTGAAACAGGAACATGTACGATTGGCAACGTCAACCATGACGGATGGAAAAGAGTGGACCTCGAACACTGTGTCAGTGGACTGGCTGACAATCCATGCTCTACCCTTGTTGTATGCTTCAACCAAACGAGCTTCCATTTTTGGGCAAATAACACCGGGCCATGCTTGTGACTTTATTTTGCGTTTCGACATTTGGCGCATAATCTTAACTCGAATACTGTCAACCAGTTGAGTTATCGGTAGGTGTCGTGCTTCACGTATCCATGAGTTAAATGATTCAACAGCGTTGGAACTCATCTCACCATACCGTGAACCTCTGGTTTTGGAAAAGTATGAGATTAGTGAGGATGTAGGCAAATGGCAAGGAAATGTTAAAAATGTGAAAATGGCAAAAGGGATGATTAAAATACGTACCGGAAGTAAGCATTTGCCCAATATTGAAGGGGTAAGTCTTTTAAGAACGATGGAACAACCTTACGGCCACATTTGGTGAATTCATCAACGCATTGGGTGAATGAGGCCACAGTGGGTGCGTAAGCACAAGCCCGGAATTTAGTCAACATTCCCGCTCGGTATGAGGTGTTTACATAGCGCAATTTATGTTGCAAGTTACGTTGTAAATGTTGTAGGCAGAAAGCGTGGTGGGCTGTGGGAAATATGATGGGTATTGATTCCAACAAGCCTGCATGTCGATCAGATACGAACGTGAGGGTCCTGTCACTATTGACAACATTTGCGAGATGTCCCAAGAACCATGCCCAGTTTGCGGTGTTCTCTGAATCGACAATCGCGATGGCTACGGGGAAAAGACCTATAAAGTGATGTTGTGAGATTAGTTTGCAATTGTGTTGGTGGTATGTTTGTGAGAACAATTAAAATGTGATTGACTGAATGTGAATGGGAACATTGTGCCATGAATAAAAACTGAAACTACAATTGTAGAAAGAAATTGGTTTGTGTGAACATTGTGACAGTACCTTGATTGTTATCCTTGCAAAGAGCGACTAGCAAATGTCCTTTGAATTTTCCCTTCAGAAAAGTCCCATCCAAGAACAGTAATGGACGGCAATGGTTGAATCCATCTATACATGCCTTGAATGATATGAAAAACCTTAGGAAACGGTTGTTGAGTTCGTCACAGTCAAAGTGTACATAACTTCCTGGGTTGGTCTCATTTACAACGGCACTGTACCACCGCAGTTGGTCGAACGAAATGGAGTGCGCACCAAACATCTCCCCACGTGCTTTCTCGACACCTAGCCATGCAACCCGGTAGCTAACCTCCAAGCCATAATCTTTCTTGAGGTCATAAACTACATCTGTGGGACGCGTAAGTGGCTTGTCACGTACCCGTTCAGAAATAACATCGGACACCAAATCTGAACCGGCCCTGGGGTTTTTCGGGGTCCGAACCGCTACACCACATGTGTGCTCCCTAGTCCATTTGCGAAGGTAAAAAAATCCGTTAGCATGCATAACGCGTGCGTGTACCGACCACATGCATCCCTTCGATTCCCTCATCATGCATACAGCAGTGATTCGTACAGAATCGTTTTTGACATATTTAAAACGGAAACCACATTCGACAGCATATTTGCGAAGAACATTCCGGAAATCATCCGCTCCTCCTTCAAAACTTTGGCCAATGCATTGAATCCCGTTAGCCCAGTGCGCAGACAGAAACACCTTGTCAACATGAGGACAGTAATTCGTCAATAAATCCTCTTCGTCGTCGACGTCCGACTCGGCAAGCACATCGAGCGGCTCACAAGAAGCTGCCTGTAATTGGATGTTTGCATTGTCGCCGACTTGTGGACGACGTACTTCAATTAGTACATCAACGCAGTGCAATTGAAAAGACCGTGCGAGACACACCATGTTCGCCACATCAAGATCGTTCTGCAATATGAAATTGTTGTAACCGGGAATCTTGAAGTAAAAACATGATTCGGCAGGTGTGATCCCTTCGAACTTGTCACACACACCACGGACGATGTCGTCAAATATAAATGGAACTTGTAAGTTAATAGCGACATTGACATTACCGTAACAACATATTAGCATAATTCCGTTGTCCATCCTCCTGCGAATGTGACAAATGATTGATGAGGTGTGAGGGAACAGTAGATGAAAATGGAAAACAAGTACAAAGCGGTGCAAGACACACAGACCAAAATATGACTCCCCCACTGTAATGTGGAACACATGTACCTGCGTCAATCAGACAATTTTGGAATGAGGGTTAACACCGAAAGGAATCAATGACAACATTCATACGTCACACCAGCGGCAACGACGACTCCCCCGACACACAGTGGCACTTGGAAACTAAGATCGGCTAACACTCACACATGTTACACCGCCATGGAAGACGACTCCCCCGACACACAGCCAGAATAGAAAACCGAACTCGGCCAAAACCAATAACCAGCCCACACAGGTTACGGGGGAAAAAAAAAAACACAGACAGACCACAGTGGAACGAGGGTTAACACCGAAAAGGAATCAATGACAACATTCATACTTCACACCGCCGTCAACGACGACTCCCCCGACACACAGCCAGAATATAAAACCGAACTCGGCCAAATCCAATAACCAGCCCACACAGGTTACGGGGGGAAAAAAAACCACATACAGACCACAGTGGAACAAACGTGTGAACAATATGAAAGCTGAACGAACAAAAAGACAAATACACATACCAGATTAAAAATGGCGTACACACTGCAGTTCTCTAAAACCAATGTCACACAGCCGTCAGCACACACTTTAAAAACTACGAAAACCCTACCTCCAACAGTTTCTGAATGTGTAATCAGAATGGGCTGCACGGAAGGGAAAACATTTCCAAAACAAAAACTAACCCCACAACGACACCAACACATTGACCAAGGGCACATCCGTCCAAAAAGTAATACCAAAATAAGGAAAAATAATAAAAGGGACCAACTCAACCCACCAACAGGACTAAATAGTATAAAAGAAAACAAGTGGGACTATTTGGTATAACAGATTGTGAAGTGGGATTTATTGGTAAATAATCCTAAATTATTAGATAAATTTTATTTGGTTGTGATTTTATAACTTTTTTTTTCAAAAATTAGAAATTAGTTTGATAAAAGTAATTACCAAAATTAAAATTTTAAAATTTCCAAAATTATTTTTCACCCAAAAAAGAGAATCATATAAAAATAATGAGTTTTTTTTCGCCAAACTAATTTTTGATTTCTTTTTAAAAAAACAGAAATTATGAAAACTCAACCAAATAGATTGAATAAGGGGTTTATTAAAATTTTAATGGTAAGAAAAGACAAAAAAAAATTGTTGATATTTAAAAATAAATTTATTCTTTTCGTATATTGTTTTTTTCGAGAACTTTGCAACTTAGGATTGTAGCACAATTTTCAAAAAAAAAAAAAAAAAAAAAAATTAAAAACACATAAATTACAGTACCCAATGCAACCGTCTCGCGTGAGATGAATCACATCTTTTCGAGAATTTTGAGAAGTTAATAAAAAGTTTTTTTTGTTTTTGTTTTTGTTTTTTTAACTTATTTTGTGATTGAGTTTTGTGAGGAGTAATGTGATTTAAAATGAATAAAAAATTAAAAAGATGATTTTTTACTATCTTCTCAAAAGAGTCAATTTTGTACTTATATAATATATATATATATATATATATTTTATTTTATAATTAATTTTTGTACAAATAAAAGAATTGTTTCTAAGTTTTGGTGAATGCATATGAATTTTGATTTTATTTAAAGAACCTGCTTCTTAATAATCACTTATTTACTTGAGCCTTTTGATTATGAATTTGGAAAATAATTTATTTCTGAAATAGGAAATTAATTTTAAATTTTAATACTTTATTTATAGAAAATTTTAACAATTGAAAATCAAATACAAACAGATTTATTAATAGCTGATGAAAATTGTCTCACTGTGTGTAATCCTATGTAAAATAGGCTCATAAAAAATAATTTCTTTCACAGTTAAAAAAAAATATATAAAAAATGTGTATTCTTAACTTGAAATCAAATTTTCATTTGTGCTGATCAAATTTACCAAAAATCATGAATTCCATTTGTATCAAAATATTTTTTCCTAAAAAAAAATAAAAACAATAGAAAATTCTATAATATATAAAATTATGACTTGATTATAACTGATGGTGCATTATTTTAGTTATTAATTGAAAATGTTTTTAGTAATTTCTTACGTTTTTGGTAAGGTGGATTGACTCAAAGGTATGATTTATACTTATATTAGTAAGATTGTAAAAGTCATTCATATTGATGTATAAAAAATTATAAATTCAAATCATAAACAGTGTTATCAAAGGGAATTAGGTGCAAAATTTCTATAACCTTAATAATTTAAATTCTTAAAGGGGTTCTGATTAATTACGTGACACATCATAATAACTGCAAAATGTTTATTTCGAGCCAAATTATTTTTGCATATTTTTTTGGCAGAACACATGAAGGTGCATGATCAGTAATATTATAAATTCAAAATTTTTATTTAAAAGTTATTCAAGAAATATCAATAGATGCCTTAAATATACACAATTGTTTTCAATAAATCATTATTTTTTTAATAATATTCCACACTATATATCATTTGATATTTGCCAATTTATTTTCAAAAAACTTAACAAAAAAAGTATTGAGTTCTATTATTTTAATCAATCTAATTGGACTGTACACATGTATGTAATCACTTATAGAAATATAATGTCTAACATAAAATCACAATGGAGTTAATTTTAATTAATGTAATGATATTTTATACTATGATATTTGTTACAAAAGAATAATAATTTTAATTTAAAGTAAAATTTAAATTTAAATTATTTATTTTAATAATATTAGTGTTATCATTCTATAAAGGTGTTACTTGAATACTTATATATAATAAATTTAGTTAAATTATTTATTTATTTTGATAATTTTAGTTCTATTATGATATAAAAGTGTAATTATAATATAATGATTTTATGTGATATATATTAAATTATAAGATAGTAAAATAAACACTCTTCTTGATATTAAAAATAGTAGTTAAATTAGAAAGAGAATTAGTAATATAAAACTAAAAGTGATTCTAATTATTTAGTTTTGTTTTTATTTTTATATTTATTTAGAAAATAAAAATATATAAGAATAGAATTACACAAAATTTATTTAAAAGATTAAATATAAATATGTTGTAATTGGATTAAGAAGAAAATGCATAAATTAAATTTGCAGAATATTCCTTGGAAAATTTACCCATAAATCCTATTTTCTGAAAAGTTGAACCAGTTAGTCCTAAAAGTTTTCTTATGCACCATTTAGTCCCCTTTTATTTTGGTAATGTTGTTTATTTAATAATCATCATCAGCACCAACATTAGTCATCAAACAAGTTTACATTTTTACCCATAACAACATCATCAACATAACCCTAAACCTAAACATCAACATAACCCTAAACCTAAACATCAACATAACATCAAATACATCGTCAGCATCATCAAAAACATCATCAACGTCTCCCTCGCGTTTTGTATACAAACCAAAGCCCGCCGTTGCTTTCCTTCGTCTCCCTCAAACCTCCATAGTTGCAACTCCTTTGCAGCCATCTCTCTCTCTCTCTCTCTCTCTCTCTCTCTCTCTCTCTCTACATCTATACATACATATATCTATATAGCTATGGAGGCTCTGTGTTTTGCTCCGCCGCAACTGCCTCGTCTCGGCCCCAAATTCACAAACATCAGATTTTTTTTGATTCAGATTTATATATATGAGGCTCTCTCTCTCTCTCTCTCTCTCTCTATATATATATATATATATATATCTACATAGCTATGGAGGCTCTGTGTTTTGCTCTACTGCAACAGCCTCGTCTTGGCCCCAAATTCACAAACATCAGATTTTTTTTTTATTTAGATTTATATATCTGAGGCTCTATGTTTTGATTACAACATCAGATTTTTTTGTCCACCACCGAGTCGATAAGTTTGACCGAGTTTTTGTCCACCAACGAGTTGATTGAGTTTGATTCCAACATCAGATTTTTTTTTGTCCAACATCGAATTGCCTCCGTCGAGTTCGATTAATGTTCATGAATAGTTCGATTAATTTCCAACATCAGATTTGTAGATCGAGTTTGATGATGTTGTGATGTTGATGATCGAGTTTGATGTTGTGATGTTTGATCGAGTTTGATGTTGTGATGATGATCGAGTTTGATTCCAACATCAGATTTGTAGATCGAGTTTGATGAAGTTGTTGATGTTGTGATGTTGATGATGTTGTTGTGTTGATGATCGAGTTTGATGTTGTGATGTTGGTGATCGAGTTTGATGTTGTGATGTTGATCGAGTTGATTCCAACATCAGATTTGTAAATCGAGCTTGATGAAGTTGTTGATGTTGTGATGTTGATGATGTTGTTGTGATGTTGATCGAGTTTGATCGAGTTCTGAATGTTTCTTGATGTTTGTGGGTGTTTCAAATATCAGATTCATTTTTTAAAAAATTCACCACCTTGATTTCGTCTTGCCCTTACAAAGTTTGATGATGTTGAAGATGGTTGTGGGTGGATTTGGTGTGGGTTCAGAGGTTGAACGCTTGGTTGCAAATGGAAGAGGGCAACAATTGGATTTGGAAGAAGCCATTGAAGGCAGTGGGTTGGAGATGGTGGATGTTTGAAGTTCCATGGTTATGGTGGGATTGGGAAGAGTGGTGATCTCAGATGTTGACGATGAAGAAGGGGTGGTCAGATGTTGTGATGTTTAATGTTGTTTTGATGATGATGATGTTTGATGTATATGTCCTCTATGGTCAATTTCTCTATAATGGGACCTTTCAGTCTATAGGAAAACTTTTAGGACTAAACAGTGTATAAATTGTTAATTTGGGATTTATTGGTGCATCACCTTGATTTTTTTCTTTAATATTCTTTTTGAATTATTCATACATATTATATATAGGTATATAAAATTTAAATTACATATAAATATTTTGTAATGAATAATTTCATGTTAAATAAAAAATTAAATATAAATTAATATTAAGACATCAATAAAATAAACAAAAAAAATTTAAAATTAATTTGATCTATGCGATACACATAATTAAGCACATTTTGTCTTATTTATTTATTTATTTATATATCAAGATAATTTTTTTTCAAATATTATAATAATTAAATTAAAATATCAACTATATAAAATAAATCTGATAATGACAAAACTAAATACACGATGAAAAGTATATGAAAAATGAATATTTCTCAAATATAGTTCATATAAAATTGGTTATCATGATTGAAATTAAATTTGTATACAACTTTATATGTAAATGAAAAATGCGATGTGACTTTTTTAAAAAAAAGTAAATCTTTAGAATATGTCACCTAAATAAGAAAAAAATACTACTTTTAATAATATATATATATATATGGTGATGATATGATGATTAGGGCACAATTTGTAATGAATATTATTTTTACTATTAATTTATCATATTCACAATTCATCACTAAAGAGATCTAAGTTTCTACTAAACAAAAAACAGTTAAATTAAATAAAATAAAATTAAAAACCCGTACATTGCACTGTTTTTTTTTCCCCCCCCTTTTTTGTTCTTGTTTTTTTTTTTTTTTTATTCGTTTCCTTTTAAATAAAAGAATCCCCACATTAAATTTTTGGGTAAAAGTGAGAGGCTATCTTGTCTAGACTTATTGTATAAAAAATTATGTTATCTTTGTGTTTTTAAAAAAATATTACTAGCTATCTAAAAATAAGATCGTCATTATTTAGGTGTCGTTTGATAACACTTTCATTTTCAATTTTCTATTTTGAGTTTTGAGTTTTTTTTTTTTTTTTACCACCCAACACTAGTCACCACCCGCCACCATTTTCCACCACCGTCTTCCGCTACCACAACCCATCCCCCACTACCACTTGCCACCATCACTCACCACCTACCTGCCACCACTACCAACCGCCACCACCCACCAGCCACCCACCAGCCGCCACCCACCTGCCACCCACTCTCTGCCACCACCCACCCCTCGCCGCTACCACCACCACCATCACTACCACCACTACCCGCCACTACCATCCACTGTCCGCCACCACCACCCGCCACCTACTTGCCACCACCACTCACCCACCCGCCACCACGATCCACCACCTTCCACTGTCACCACCACCACCCACCACACCACCACCACCACTGCGTTACCACACCACCACCGCCGTCACCACCACCACACCACCACCACCACCAACCGCCACCACTCCACCACCACCATCGCCACCCACCACTGCCACCACCACCACCACCACCCACTGCCCACCACACCCACCACCACCACCACCCACCACCACCACCCGTCACCACTGCCACCACCACCCACCACTACCCACCATCCGCCACCATCGCCACCACCACCGTCACTCGCCACCACCACCACTGCCACTATCACCCACCCACCACCACCACCACCCACCACCACCACCACCACCACCACTCATCATCACTTTCACCACCACTTGTCATTTCTCACTCTTTTTATATTTTTAAATTCTTTTAAACATTTTGTCAATTACCAAGCGTTTGTAGTTTATGTTTTCTAAAATAAACAAAAAGTTTATAAAATTTTATAAATATAATGAAAGCGTTACCAAACACACCAATAAGGGCTGTTTGGTAGCGTTTATATTTACAAAATTTATAAACTGGTTTTGTTATTTTAGAAAACAAATGTTTTAAAAATTTTAAAAATATAAAAAAGAGTGAGAAATGGCAAGTGGTGGCGGGTGGCGGGTAGTGGGTGGTGACGAATGGTAGCGGCGGAAGACGGTAGTGAAAAATGATGGCGGGTGGTGGTAGCGGAAAACAGTGGTGGAAAATGGTGGTAGGTGGTGCGTGATGGTGGCAGAAGACGGTGGTGGAAAGTGGCAAGTGGGTGGGTGGTGGTGGTGGCAGAAGATGGTAGTGGAAAGTGGTGGCAAGTGGTGACAGTGGGTAGATGGTGGTGGCATGCAGTGGTGGTGGTGGTGGTGGTGGTGGTGGAGTGGAGTGGTGGTGGCGGATGGTGGTGGTGGTGGTGGTGGTGGTGGATGGTGGGTGGGTGGTGGTGGTGGTGGGTGGTGGTGTGGTGGTGGTGGCAGTGGTGGTGGTGGTGGGTGGTGTGGGTGGTGGTGGTGGTGGAGTAGTGGTGGCGATGGATGGTGGTGACAGTGGATGGTGGCGGTGGGTGGTGGCGGTGGATGGATGGTAGTAGTGAATGGATGGATGGTAGTGGCGGGTGATGGGTGGTGGCGGGCGGGTGGCGGTGGTGGTGGTGGTGGTAACAGTGGCAGTGGTAGGTGGTGGTGGTGGTGTGGTGGGGTGGCGGCGATGGTGGTGGTGATGGGTGGATGGTGGTGGTGGTGGTGGTGGCGGGTGGCAGACAGTGAGTGGGGGCGGGTGGTGGCGGTGGGTGGTGGCGGGTGGATGGCGGTAGGTGGTGGTGGTCTTTGGTGGTGGCGGGGGTGGGTGGAGGTGACAGGTGATGGTGGCAGGTGGGTGGTGAGTGGTGGTAAGGGGTGGGTGGTGGTGGCAAAAGACGGTGGTGGAAAATGGTGGCCGGTGGTGGCTAGTGCTAGGTGGTAAAAAAAAAAAAAAAAAACTGAAAACTTAAAATAAAAACACATTTTTTGAGTTTACATTTTTTGGCCAAATTTATAAACTGAAACCACTGATTTGTAAATCAAAAATTTACCAAACAAGTTTTTGTTTGAGTTTTTAAAATTTTTGTAAATATAAACTAAAAACGTAAGTGTTATCAAACGGCACCTAGTCAAACTAAAAAATAAGTTTTAAAACTGTAAAATGTTACAATTTTAAAACAAAAATTTATTAAGCATTTATCCTTATTAATCAAACTGAAAAACATGTTATGAAATTGTAAAATTTTACAGTTCTAAAGAATGTTATGAAACTGCAAAATTTTACAATTTTATACATTGATTCATTGCAGCACCAAAAAAATTTGAAACTGCAAAATTTTATAGTTTTAGACCATGATTCATTCCAGCACCAAAAAAAAAATTGAAACTGCAAAATTTTACAGTTTTCACCGCCTGTAACTAAAACTCAAAAACTACTTGTTCAGAATTTGAAAATTTTCTCCATTAGAATAGAAAAACAGAAGTGTATAGCGGAGAAAATATAAAAAAAATAAGAGATCGAAGGAAAAAGGCGGATATAAAGAGAGGATTGTACTCCAACAATTATTTTTTATTTAGATCTAGCCAAATCTGATGTAAATCTACTCAGATCTGATGTAGATCTACATCAGATCTAAGTAGATCTACTCATCTTCTTCGTCGAAAATATATCTTCTTCGCCGTCGGTGAGGGTGAAGTCATGAGTTGATTTCGATGGTTGGTGGTTACCGGTGAATCCCAATCAATGGTGGTCTTCGGTCACCCATATTATATATTAGAAAGAGAAAGAGAAAGAGAATAAGAATGACGTGATCACCGGTTGTAGTCCATGACAAAGAAGATAAGAGAAAAATGCAGAAAAAAAGAGAGAGAGAAAAATGTAAAAAGTGAGGTAAAAAGCAGAGAGAGAGAGAGAGAGAGAGAGAGAGAGAGAGAGAGGAAAAGTAGGACTTTTGGGTCTACTCAAAAAGTTGTGGAATTAAATAGTGTACACATATTTCAAATAGGACTTGTGTGTAATTTTCCCTAAATTTAAAGCCTAGATTAAGGCCATATGGCCAAGTCCAGGCTCGAATCCTATAAACACATGTTCTTTAGTCCATAAGAGATGGTCTGGCCTGAGTTCAAACTGTTGACTAGTCATAGCCATGGACATAGGCCTTAAATTTTAGGTTCGGACTAGGCCATTTCCATGGCTTTTTTTTTTAATTGACCCATTGCCATGGCTTAAGTTCACTTCCTTGGCTAGAATTAAAAGGTCAAGTTTATTTTTTTCAACTTATTTTTATTTTTTATTTAAAAAAATCAAATTTAGTTTTAGGCCTGTCTCATCTAAATGATTCCAAGTTAAAACAAAAAAATAAAAAAAATAGGGAGACTTATTTATAAGTCCTTTCTCAGACACTTATGGTAGGCCAAGTCCTGTGTAATTTCTTATAGAGTCTCAAGTCCTATTTAGATAGGAATGTATTCCACAAGATCCTACATAAACGTAACGTAACGTGACACTTACATAAATGTAACGTAACGTAACGTGACACCTATATAAACGTAACATGACACCTATATAAACGTAACGTAACGTGACACCTACATAAACGTAACGTAACGTGTCACGTTAGATTTTGCAAACTTAATGAATTTTTATTTTTTTAAATTGAATGTGAAAATGTTGCTAGTTTATGTTGCTGTCACGTTACGTTTCATATAAATATGATCTATGGCAACATTCAATTTCCTATTTCATATAGGAAATTGAATGTTGCCATAGATCATAGGTGTCACGTTACGTTTATGTAGGTGTCACGTTATGTTACGTTTATGTAGATATGATCTATGATAACATTCAATTTTCTATATAGATATGTTGCCATAGATCATAGGTGTCACGTTACGTTTATGTAGGTGTCACGTTACGTTTATGTAGGTGTCACGTTACGTTACGTTTATATAGATATGATCTATGGTAACATTCAATTTCCTATATATAGTTTTACTATTATTTATGATATTAACAACTAATATTGAGGGTTAATGTGTGAACAAACTTCCTACAAGACTTATGAAAACATAAGTTTTTTAGTAAGACCATATGTAGTATAAGTCTCCCTAATAAGACTACAAATAATTTTCCCTAAATTATATAACATTTAAAAGACACGGGAATTTTTTTTTTTTTTTTTTTTGTAACCACTCCATTACTCAGCTACTTTATGCATAAAGAGTAGGTAAATTACACTAAATTTTGTATAATTTCAATAATTATAGTGACATTTCTTGCCCTTTATATTTTAGCGGGTGATTATTTGGTAGTCCTGAAGTATGATCACGTGGTGCTCCATGATAGTATGATTGGTGGAAAAGATGGAGTACTGATTATTTATGTTGAGTGATTGAGAAACATGAAGAGGTATAATGAATGGTGATTGGTGAGTGAATATGACCACGTGATATTTCGGGACTATTGTATAATTTTTCCTTTCTAGCAATGCAAAGATTAAATATTAAATCACACTCAATTGGTTTTATTCGACAATCAACATTCAAACCAAATATTTTCGTTCGACATACAACTACCAAACGATTTGAAGCTATTCGGTTTTATACATCCGAAAGTATAAATCGAATGAAGTTAGATATGTCATAAGTTAATTTTTGAATGAATGAAATAATTTCGATTGTTGATTTCCCCTATTCAGCACTAGTTTGCCAAATGAGGATCACAAACAGAGAGGGAAAGAAAAAAAAAAAAAAAAAATCAACTTTTGCACATAAAAACTCCCATTTTTATATTTGCATTAGTTGTAAATAATCATATTCTTCTTTAAATTTGAACTTTCATCGTTTTGCAAATCTTTCATCACACAAATCAAGAATGATAGTGTGGGTGTTGATTTTTAACCTCACAACCAAATTAAATCTCCTAGCCGAGATTTAAGGAACTTAGCTGTAGAGCACACGAAAGTAGAAGAGACCAACATCTATACACAAGAAGACAATAAACACCACGGTGGCTCGTCCATCCAGGGGCACTCCAATGATCAAGTCAGTCAACTTATCTCACAAGATATCAACTCAAGTAAATAACTCACAATAAAAAGCATGCCTTAGACTCATAGAGGTGCCTTACTTTTATAGTCAGCAGTGCCCTCGTCCTTTAGAAGTTTTACTTCATAGGACTCTATAATTTACAACGATCATATCGATTTTGGACTCCTCTTATCAGATCAGGATGAACTCCCTTAAGAGTCCCGTCCCTATGCAAACAGAGAGTCTCAAATCCTCTAGGACTCTTGTCATTTATCCGAATATCTCGGATTTGGACATTGCCGTATCACATTTCGGTAACCTAACCTCGGCGACTTGGTCCATCCACGTGGCATGTGGACAACCATAAAAATATGTCCTTACAACTGCCCTTAGGTTCTATTACCTAGGCAACCTGAGGTGAGGTAACCTATCTAGCCTGATCTCCTGACATGTTGGGTAAACAACATGTTGAAGGATATTTCTTTGACCGAGATCATGATTTGTTGACATCAGAAAACAAGGACTCAAGTATCCACTCATCAAGAACCAAGAACTAACACGTTCTGTATCATTCAAATCCAACATCTCAACCAAGATGGCACTATTAGCTGAGGTCATTACCTGCTAGTCCAAGAATTTCAAGGGACCAAGATTTGTGAGTTGTCAACTCACAGTAGACAACCAAATCACACCCATATGTCGCGTTATCATTGGGTCATACTCATCATGCTATAGACGCATCCTATCAACCCTGACCTTCGCCGCCTGACGTCAACTGACGTTAGCCAAGCACGTCTTTCAAGGCATTTGAAATCATTTCGTTGTTGCTATTTCTCATTCCACAAAAACTCTTTCCCCCTCTGTTCGCCTCTTCACTTTTCCCATTCGTTTCTCTCCATTCTCTCGGACTTTCTCTCTAGGACTTTCCCAAACCGCCATTGTTATTTACCCAAGCTCTCCTACAACTTGTCCGTTCATCATTTCCGATGACCAAACCACTATTCCATTCCGATCAAAGTGTTCGTCTCACCCCGGTGAACATAACTCTAGCCTTTGTTTCTGCGTTCTTGGCTTGTAAGTCCCTTAACTCCTCAATTTCAGTTTTGGTTTCTCATGTTTTTCATGTTCTTCAAACTTTGAGCATGCTTCTTATATGTTAACTCTTGCCTTCTTATACACTCTTGCCTTCCTTTAATTCACACACATCATCATACTCTATTCTTGATTCTGCACATTCTCTTCAGATTCTAAATATTCATCATGCATTATACATGTTCTTGAATTTCTACATTTCGATTCCTCATTATCCGTATGTTCTGAATTTGTTTTTCATATTTCTCTATTCATTTGCACTTTCACCAGATTCTTGCATTGTTACCATTGTTCTTTCACATTCTGTTTTAGAAATTGGGACTTGTAGAATACTAGGAAAACTGAAACCCAGAACACCTACATGGTCCTCTAAATCGCCGACCTAGAACACTTAGAACCATTAGACCAGAATGACCTTAGGAGAACAGTACCAAAACAGTTTACTGACATCATGGGTATGCATAGGTGGAGAGTTGATACCCCAACCAAGATAAAGAACTTTCGTCGAGAATTCGATATCCCAACTGATGCACATATCAGACTCGCTGGCGAGAACAACTCAATCATGCCAAAGGACAATTACATACCCTTCTTCATGGTATCCTTGGTAGATGGTGGAATCAAATCCCCCCTTAACATTTTACTCTGAGAAATGATGAACTTCTACAAACTAAACCCTATGCAATTAGCCATTAGCACATTATGTATCATCAACTTGCTGAGTTAAACCACTGACATAGGGCCAAACTAACCTTGAAGGACATTCAATACTGTTACACCATATGTGTCCTTCAGTCCAAGAACGACCTCTTATTACCTAAAACCAAGATCCATAACCTATAAGATGATAATGGACTTTCCAGACTACAACAAGGGTATTGGGGAAGACTATCTCATTGTCTCAGGCAATTGAAATTTGCTCCAGACGACAGCCTATGACTCTACCCTCTGCCTAGAAGCATCCTAGGTGACCATAAGGGTAAGTCATACTTAGAACACACACTTGTCATTCATTTTAATCCAATATCTCATACTTAACCAAATTTCTAATCGTTATTTTTTGTGTTGCAGAGCTCCCATAACCTAGCAAGTCCTTTTGAAAGTCTTATGTCTCCAAAGCAGACGTTTAATAGCTCTTGGACCCGTCCCTGAATCAACAGAAAGCCCATTCCTTCTTAACTACATTGCTATACACAAGTCATCTCTCCCTAATGTCTCATCAAGGAGTAGAACTCCTCCATCTGCCATAACTCTAACTGCTTCATCTCGCCTAGATCAAAGCTCAACTTCAGATCTAGCCGACCAACCATCCACCTCAGCACTGTCTCTGCACATTCTGGTTTCCTAACGCCAATGTTGACGTTAACCCTTTAATGTTCCTACAGCTAGAACTAGAAGCAGGAAACACCGAGGTTCTAAATTGCCGACGTACGATCCAGCAAACCCACTAATCGCCCTTCCAACCTTTAAACTTGGTGCCAGTGTAACAATGATCGCTATCTCGAAAGAAATAGAACATCGAGCAATAAGATCTCCTAGGTGGCATACTTGATGTAGTCACCGTCTAATCTACCCCATCTCCATTCTCTTTCTAGAAACAAAAAAAAAAAAGTCAAAAAAGCAAAGGCAAAAGCCAAAGTGACAACCACTCATTCTAATAAAAAAAGGACCTAGAAGACAGCATCCCCATCTCAAAGATAGCAGAAACCGAAAAGAGGCAGGTCTCGGAATCTGTAGAGGCTCCAAAGCCCAAACGGTTTTGCACCTTGGGTCCTGAGGTCTTAGAGGATGACTCATGGTTCCCCGAGATCATAGTCAACAATCGACCTTCAAAGGTCGAAGACAATGCCCTAAAAATCTTGAAGTTGTTGCTACGCTCTCCACTGCCATGTTTTTGCCTACCGATATGGCTAATATCAGCGAGTATAATGAATACGAGCACTTTGCCATGATGATATGAAGCTGCATTTTAGTAAAACTCTTTCATTTTTCTTTCCACTATTCAATACTTAGTAAATTTTTGCTTTTCTAACACTTCGTTCTTTTTGTAAACCGTCCAACATTGCCACTCCTTCGTAACCCAACACGAACTGAAGAAGAAGGACCTTACAAAAAAGACCTAAGAGGCTACCGACTTCCTTCATCAATTGAACAGATCCAAGGCCATTAGAAAAAAGCTACTAGACAAAGTACAGGCCGCTAGGAATGCCGAGCAAAATGCCAAGGCTACAGCTTTAGTGACCGAGGAAAGAGCCGCTCGTGCTGAGAACAAGATGGCTGAGGCCCTGGCCAAAAAGAAACGAGAAATCGAAGAAGCCAATGCCAAAGCATATGAAGAGGGCCAAGAAGCCATCAAAGAGGCCTACAAGAAGCAAGTCAACATTGCTTGCAATAGAGGCTGTGTTCTCGATTGGAGTGCAGTAATGAAAGAACTTTCAGTCCTTGAAGACTCACTACATTAGGATCCAAACAAACTGAAACTGCCCTTCTCCCTTTTCCCAGCCCAATTCGAGGAGGAAGAGGAAGAAAAGGAAGCTGTTGCTACTACTGTTGATCTTGGGGCCAAGTCTCCCACTCTAAATGACCAAGTCTTGGACCTCACAAGAGACGGCAACGAAGTTTCCAAGAGCATTTCGTCGAATAGTAAAGAGATTAAGAAGTCTGGGGCCAAGAAGAAAAAGGCCGACAAGAGCATTGACGAATTCTTGAAAGAAATGGATAAGGAGATCAATGACATCGAAGCCAACGTTACTTCCACCCCGACTGTCGAGGCTAATGCTTCTGCTACAATTCAAGAAGAGCTCAACAGTGATGAACCAATATCCCAAACTTAGGATTCTTTTTTTTTTTTTTTCTTTTAGTTGTACTTTTCCTTTTTGTCTGGAACAATCTTTGTTTTTCAAGACTAAAGTGCCTTATGGTGTAACTAGACAACTTTTGCTTTGTGAATGAATGTCTTGTCTTTTCCTCAAGTGTTGTCTTTATACTAACGAATGTCTTCCATTTTTTGTATCTTCAAAAATTTCGAAGTGTAACATCTTAGGTCCATATCCTATCTTAGGTAATCCAGGCAACCTCGGATTACATCACCTCGGATATAACTAATCAATCTTTAGAAAATTTCAACAAGTGTTACTCTTTTCAAATCCCAAGTCACAAATTCAAACTTAAATTACAAATTCAGACTTATCTCATCTCGAGTCTCTGCCCCTTAATGTGATTTTAAATTACAACTTACGTTCACATTAAGGAGTTAACATCCCAATCTTGTCTAAGTTTTACAAACTTAGACAACCAGGACTGATGTCATCATGTTTAGCTTGTCTATACAAAACACTTATGGCTTAACCTTAGTGCACCTATTTCACAGTACTAACCACCTTGGCTTTTCATTACAAACTAACCAGGTCGACTGTCTATCACGACGCAAACCCACCCATATAGGTTTAGTGTCGTAACCGACCAGTAATCCTTAGATTACCAAAGGCTTCTGTATAGAATAACATATAATTAAGGAGTAAGCAAAAGCAACTTACAAAAAATAATCTCCATAGAGTTGTGCAGACATACATGGGATATAAAATTTAAAGCTTTATATACATATAAGTGACGTCAAATAAACAACAGTCTTACGTCACGTAATATACAGACAAAATAGAATGAGATTTGGCCCAATATTCAGGTACAAAAGAAAACAAAAAGATAGTGAATAAAAACAGAAACTGTCAGCATAGAATTTGACCACACTTAAGCTTTTCAAAAACCTCTTCGCGAGGCACAGTGGTTTGACTAACTCAGACAGATCCAGACAATCATCTCTCAGCCTGGTCACACGCCTGATTACCTACATACATAAATAATAAAATGAGCTAGAGCCTAGTGAATAATAACAAAGTAAAGGGTTTAATGAATGTTATCCATAACAGATATAGAAAATATAATTCAGTTTATATCAGAAGTGGATTCAAATTCTTGTTTAGAAATCAGTATTCATAACATAAATGGAATCAAAATCA
The DNA here is from genome assembly GCA_025200525.1 of Camellia lanceoleosa. NCBI lineage: Eukaryota > Viridiplantae > Streptophyta > Magnoliopsida > Ericales > Theaceae > Camellia > Camellia lanceoleosa. The sequence goes on along the minus strand of JANUSC010000025.1, from coordinate 324,278 downwards.
TATTCATAATCAGAATTTATAGTTAATCGGATGCTCGAGCCAAAGACTGAGTAAATAAGGTCTCTGCTCAAGCACAACTTCCTACGCTCGAGTGGTATGCAAAACTCTGTAAAACTTCTGGAAGCTTTCGTTTTATACTCGAGCGCAATTGTTTACGCTAAAGCTAAAGATCAAAAATAAGGGTAGCCGCTCGAGCTAACCCCCAATCTCTGTAAAAGTACTGGGAGCTTGCATTGTACGCTCGAACCCAGACTTCACCGCTTGAGCGAAGAGTGCGAATTCTGGATTTTCTAGATTGCACTCCCAGCTGCAAAACTTAATTTCAAAGAATTAAAACACATCATTTGGGCCCCAAAACTTGAGAAAACACTTGGAAACTTATAAAACATCATAAATTAAAGATCATTTCAAAAAAATCAGGGCCCAAAAACAAGTGACTTGTCCAAAATCAAACTTGGAATTTTGAAAGCATAACATGCATGGTATGGTATGAACTCTAATCTTTCAAAACATGATCAAATGGGATATAATGATGTTAAACATGATGAATCTCCAAAACAAGCCAAAACAATGACATGCATGGTAAGATCTCTTGAGAAAAAGCTCAAATTTAGATAATATAAACATGCATGTATGAGATGATTCTCAATTCTCTACTTTAAGTTAAATTCTCATGCCAATTCATTAAATCCCCTTGAATTTATGCATCTAACGTCTTGAATACAAAGTATAGGAATATAATTCTTGCTTTAGCTTCTTAATTGAACTCTATTAAGAAAATTCAAGCCAATTCCTTAAGTTTCCCCTTCAATCTCCTCTTTTCTCCTTGAATTACACACACACACACACACACACTCTCTGTCTCTCTCTCTCTCTCTCTCTCTCTCTCTCTCTCCTCTCACAATCTATATTGGCCATTCTTCATAGGAAAAATCATCTTTGAGATACACATGAGTTGGCTCAATCACATATAACGGATCCCTCAAATAATCTCAGAGCATTGAAACATGAAAAACATTATGCATGTTCTCTATAACCAGAGGTAAAGCTACTTGGTACGTTGTAGGATTGACTTTCTTAATAATTTCATATGGCCCAATGTATTGCGGTACCAATTTGCCTTTGACCCCAAACCGTGTCTGGCCTTTCATTGGAGTCACTTTGATAAACATATGGTCACCGACTTCATATTCTTTATCTCTCATCTAGACATTCACATAGCTCTTTTGACGACTCTGTGCGGTTTTCAAACATTGTTATATCAATTTTACTTTGTCAGTCATCTCTTGCACAAGTTCTGCCCCTAATAATGGTCTATCGTCTACTTTGGCCCAACAATCGGAGATTGGCACTTCCTTCCTTACAAAGCTTCATAAGGAGCTGTACCGATACTCAAATGATAGCTGTTGTTATACACAAACTTGGCTAGAGGTAGGTAAGTCTCCCAATTCCCTTGGAAGTCTAACACACACATCTGTAACATATCTTCCAAAGTTTGAATGGTTCGTTCGGATTGGCCATCTGTTTGTGGATGATAGGAACTACTCAATCTGAGTTCAGTTCCCAAAGCCTATTGTAAACTTTGCTAGAATCTCGAAGTAAACTTTGGATCTCTATCAGATACAATAGATACAAGTACTCTATGCAATCTCACAATTTCATTTACATAGATGTTAGCCAACTTATCCACATTATAAAGAGTTTTAATAGGCAAAAAGTGAGCAGACTTAGTTAAATGATTGACAATGACCCAAATAGAATCCATACCTCGAAAATAGCAAGGCAATCCAACAATAAAGTCCATCGTAATATGCACTTATTTCCATTCCTGTATTGGAAGCGACTGAAGTAATCCAGCGGGTCATTGATGTTCAACTTTTACTTGTTAACAATGCAAACATCTAGCCATAAAATCAACAATACTTTTCTTTATTTCAGGCCACCAAAAATTATGTTTCAAGTTATGGTACATCTTTGTATTCTCCGGATGCATAGCAAATTTAGAGTTGTGAGCTTCAGTTATAATACATTTTTCTTAAGTCAGAACAATCCAGTACACAAAGTTTATTCTGAAAATTTTCAATCACAAATCCCAGCCTCGGTTTTGAGTCAACTTCATCCACAATCTTTTTCAAAAATTCATCTTGTAACTATTTTTCTTTAATTTCTTCAAGTACAGCGGGTTGTGCAGAAATGGCAGCTAGAACTCCACCTTGTTCACACAACACAACTTCAATTTCATTTCTTTCCAAATCACACAACATCTCTTTTTGAACGGTGAGCAGGCATGACAAATTCCCAATTGACTTTCTATTCAATGCATTTGCAACCTTTTCTGGATGATACAGAATTTGCAAGTCATAGTCTTTTATCAACTCAAGCCATCGTCTCTGTCTTATGTTCAATTCCTTTTGAGTAAAGAAATATTTTAGGCTTTTATGATCAGTGTACACTTTGCAAGTCACGCCACACAGATAGTGTCACCAAATTTTCAAAGCAAATACCACAGCTGTTAGTTTAAGGTCGTGTGTTGGGTAGTTCTTTTCATGTTGTCAGAGTTGTCGTGAAGCATACGCAATTACCTTCCCATTCTGCACTAACACACATCCCAAGCCTTTATATGAAGCATCACTATAAACCTAAAAGCCATCTATACTACTAGGTATAATCAAAATTGGTGCAGTCACCAGTCTAGTCTTCAGTTCTTCGAAAGCGAACTCTCTTTGATCATTCCAATCAAATGGTACATTTTTCTATGTCAACTATGTCATTGGCATGGCAAGTTTGGAGAAATCCTTCACAAATCTTCTGTAATAGCCAGCAAACCGCAAAAGACTTCTAATTTCTGACACATTTGTTGGTTTTGGCCGATTCACAATAGCTTCAATTTTCTGCTGGTCAACTAATATGCCATCATTGTTGATCACATGCCCCAGAAATGTCACACAATCAAGCCAGAATTCACATTTGGAAAACTTTGCATATAATTTCCTTTCCCTCAAAGTCTGTAGCACAGTTCTCAAATGATTTTCATAGTCTTCCCTGCTTTTGGAGTATATCAATATATCATCAATAAACATAACAAAAAATTCATCTAGATATGATTTGAAAACCCTATTCATGAGATCCATGAAGGCAGCAAGTGTATTGGTTATTCCAAACGGCATTACTAAAACTTCATTAGTGCCCATATCTAGTCCGGAAGGCGGTTTTCTCTATGTCTTCTACCTTAACTTTCAATTGGTGGTATCCGGATCTAAGGTCAATTTTTGAAAAGACTTGGTCTCCCTGGAGTTGGTCAAACAAATCATCTATTCAGGGTAGTGGATATTTGCTCTTAATGGTCACATTGTTCAATTCACGGTAGTCAATACATAGCCTCAAAGACCCATCCTTCTTCTTGACAAATAGAATGAAAGCACCCAAACGTGAAGTGCTCGGTTGGATAAATTTCTTGTCTAACAGTTCTTGTAATTGAATTTTTAATTCTTTTAATTCAGAGGTTGACATTCTGTATGGGGTTTTAGAAATTGGTTGTGTTGCAGGCACCACCTCGATGGTGAATCCAATTTCTCTATCAACTAGATCCAAGGGCAAATCATTTGGAAAACATCAGGGAATTCACTGACTACAGGAATAGTTTCCACATTAGACCTATTAGAAGTCACATTTAACACACTACACAAATAACCCCTACATCCCTTTTAAAGCAATTTGATGGCTTTCAAAGCAGAAATCATACATAGAGGTGGAACTATCCCATTCCCAGCAAACATAAATTAAGGCAAGCTAGATGGTCGGAAGACAACAAATTTATTCACACAATCAATAGTAGCACAATACTTGGTCAACCAATCCATACCCAAAATATAATCAAAGTGAGTAAGTCCAAGGGCAACAAATCAACATATAATAATACATCTCCAATCATGATGTCACACGCAGGATACACATAAGCACATAACATAGAACCTTCAAATAGTGTAGTTACATATAGCAAAAAATTCAGAGATTCTAAAGGTCTTGTCAACTTTCGAGAAGAAGCATGCAATACGAATGAATGTGTAGAACCAGAATCTATCAACGCATATGCATTTTGAGCACAAATAGAGAGTCTACCTGACACCACTGATTCTGTGTTTAGCATGTCACCAGGCAAAAGTGCAAATACTTGACCTTGCCTTAAGGTTTTCCTCCCAGTGTTAGCTCTTGTATTCGTTCTTGATGCAGAAGTGGATCTAGCTGAACTTGTTGCTGCACGGTTGGCATTTTTGGACCTAATGGGACAATCTCTTACCATGTGGCCTGTCTTTCCATACCGAAGGCATGCACCAAATACACGATGGCAAACCCCTCTATGTCTTCTTCCTCACTCAAGGTAAACGGGTGTAGAGCCACTGCTTTGACTTGAACTGCTAATAGAACCCGTTTTTTTGCTTTTTGTTCATAGCAAATGTGCGAAACTTTTTGAAACTAAATCTAGATGTTTTACCTTTCCACTAAGTTGTTGGAGCTTTAGTTTGTTTCATTGTATCCAAATTAGCTTCAGCCATTAAAGCTCTATCAAGGACATCTACATATTTGGGTAGTTTCAACACACCAACCCGATCAAATACATCTAGATTCAAGCCTCCTTCAAATGTTTGAGTCTTTTTGTAATCGGTATCTACCATGTGTGGAGCAAACAAGGCCAATTCGGTAAACTTGGCTTCATACTCCACTATTAACATATTGCCTTGCTTGAGTTCTTGGAATTTGGACACTTTCGTATCTCGAAAACATTGAGGGAATTATTTCTCATAAAAGATCTCCCTAAATTGATCCCAAGTCAAAGTCCCACTACTATCACAGATAAGCATCCACCAACTTCAAGCTTAGTTCTTCAAAGTGTAAGTGGCCAACAAAACCTTTTGAGTCTCAGTACATGGAAAGACTTCAAATAATTTTTCTGTTTCGAGCATCCACGTTTTAGCCTTTAAAGGTTCAATTCCACCCAAGAAATTCGGAGGCTTCATCTTATTGAACTTCTAAGTCAATGAGATAATGTCGGTGTTTACCGGTTCTACTTGGACTGAAGGGGGTGGAGAAGGCAGAGGTTGCTGTAGCATTGATTCTGTTAAGGCTTTTAACATTCTTTCCATGTGATTCATTCAGGCCTCAGAGGATTCAGTTGTATCATCACTTCTTGTACTCTTCATTTGTTATAAGTAAATAGAGCACTAATAAACACAAGTAGATAGTTCTCATAGCCTTCATAGTGTTCAATTCTGATTCATTTCAGTTCAGATACATTCATGTTATTTCACTTTAGTTTAGAAATGTTCACATGATATCACACACTCACACATGCAGATAGACTATCCCTACTTTCTTTCTAGGACATCCTATAGCTCATATGGACTTGTGTGTGCGGTAAAACACGTGCTCTGATACCACTCTGTCATGACCCAAACCCGCCCTTATAGGTGTAAGAAGCCCGCAGGGGGACCTCGCTACAGCTCGGACTCGATTTGTGTCACAGTTCTTAATCTGAAACAAAGAGTCCAGATCTGCCAAATCGTTTTGAGAAAACAGATTTTTAGAAAAGAAGTGTCAAACATGGACTGCTTTGCCAGATACAGAGTCGCCACCTAAATATTTTATTTTGAGGGAATTTAGGAAACCCTGACTCGGTGCCAAAGGCCACGTGTCTGTCATCACCAAAGTTGCGTCGGCTCGAGAACTTGGGTACGATTGGGGAAGGTCACTTCGTGAGCAGCCCCACTCGCCCGATCAAAGATCGGCCTCTACTAACCATGATATCTATTTTTGAAAACATTGTGTGTTCTTATTCCGGTTATTAGCCTAGATTTACTATGTGATGCGCACAGCATACAAGTATAGACTGGATCGCTTGAATTGGAACAAAACATTTCACGTTTGTTTGTTTGAAAATGGTTTGATGGTGCTACCCGCAGGTAGGCTAAGACGTGGATTTGCCACCCTCGGGTGGGCTTAGAAAACATGATTTTGCCACTATCTAGTGGCTTAAAACAAACAGTTGATGATTTGTTCCAATCTAAACAACCCAACCTTCACCCACAGGCATTCAAGCAGTTATATCACATAAGCAGTTAGTCTCATGGTAAGCATGCTATTCATGGCAGTCACTCACACGCATGCAAGGATGCTAAAGCATAAAACTCACCGAGTACTCCAAGCCAAAACAGAAGCTAATTAGAAATCCATGCATGATCCTAATTATACAGAAATGCCTAATGCAACACATGCAAAAATGTAACTATAACAGGCTCGGCTATTCTAAAGATGGCATATGATGATGCTACAGCTAACATGTATTTAGAATTGAAATACAAATGTAGTTAGTATGATGCGCCGAGCCCGGTGCATGCAAGACAGATGAATGAATGCAAACATGCTATCATACTGTATGCTAATTGAAACATGCCCTAATCTAACCATCATAAGCAGGTAAATAAAAGGGAGAAAGACGTGGGATTGGAAGACATACATCACACACACGCACACTTATTACAGTTATGCCCTTGCGCAGAGGGTCCGAATAAATAATATACAGTCCCAAATGAATAAATAATACAGTCCCGAATAAATAATTACAAAACCCTAATTAATTAACAAATTAAACTAGGAAAGCATTAAACTGGCATGCAAGCCAGGGACTGTCTCGACTCTTCTCCGGATGATGAATGATGCATGCTCGGGTTGCCTTTGCGCGAAAATCCATGGCGATGCCCCAATTAGCCTCTGTTTGTAATTATTTTTGGAATGCGTGCCAAGCTCCGAAAGGCTGCTGATTCTTGATTTGCTGCAACAGAGAGCAACAGAGGGGCATGGCAAAGTATTTTCACACATGTATGCATGCCTCGATCCTCGTGCCACCAATCACGTATCTCGATGCATGATGGCCGAGGAGTCAAATTGCACAACTCAATATGGAATGAATGCACATGAAAATACAACTAAGACCTAACTCCATCATGTACAATCCGGAGTGTCGGTGACTGGGGAATTGAGATACGTTCCGTCACTCGGAGTACGAAACGTACCTCGTTTCCCGTGCTCGGGCTAACTCCTATCCCAAACATAATGCAATATGCATGACATGCATGAATGCAACTAAGATACAACCTAACATGCACAATGCTATGAAATGGCATACACGATGCATGAGGTAATATGGCATACACAATGCACTAACATACAACCTAGCATACACAATGCTACAGAATGGAATGGCATACACAATGCATAATGGACTTACACTAACACAAGTGGACCTCGGCCACACTCACATAAGAGGCCATTAGATGAAAATGAGACACTCGAGACGCGTGCACGCATGCATGCAAACCGAGGACCGAACCTAAGGCACGAATGCCACTCTACCAAGACATGGTAAGGCATGGAATATGATATGCAAACATGCAAATTTCAGCGCTAAAATATGATGCAAAACAGCCCCGAATCATGGAAACATGGCACCCGATGCATGAAATGAATCCCGAAACATGAAATTAGGTACATGGAATGACCTATGGCTATGCAAAGAATGCATTATTTGAACATGAAGTATGAAGACAGAATCTAGACAGCCCCAAAACAAGCATATTTCCAGTTTTAGGAAAGGCCAAAAGGTGAGCAAAAATAGGGCTAAACCAACATGCAAAAATGGCCTCGAAAGATAGATAAAGAAGCAAGTAGCAGCTGCTGGCCCTAAATGACAAATATCCCTTCAAAAAAGTTGAGGGGCTCAAAACATGGTATTTTACAGTTTATGACCAAACCCAAAACAGTGCACAAGCAAGCTTAGAATACTATCTAAAATAAGGCATAAAAGAGAGCTTTAACACAAAGAGCAAAAAGGAAGCCTCAAATAGTAAAAGACCCTTGATCAAACATAAAGAGTGGGTCAAAATATGAATATTTACAGTTCGGAACAGAGCCCAAAATACAAGCACAGGGAGCTAAAAAAAACATGCAAAAATAGGGCCAAAAGAGAGATAGAGAGGCAAGTGACAGATGGGAGGCTCAAATAGTGAAGGGCCCTTCAACAATGTTGAAGAAGGGATCAAAAAAAGCCTCTTTTCAGTTTATGACCAAGCTCAAAACAGTTTAGAAATAGGCCTAAAATACTATGCAAGAAAGAGGCCTAAAAGAGACATAATGAAGCAAGTGATAGCTGGAGATTTCAAACAGCAAAAGACCCTTAAACAAACATGGAAAGGAGCTCAAAAAATGACTCTTTTCAGTTAGGGTCGGAGCCCAAAAATGCAAGAAACTATGCCTTAGATATGAACCAAGAAAAGGCTAAAAAAGAGAGAAAGATGACTCACCCTTGAAGACCAAACTTCCAGCTGCTTTTGGACCAAGTTTGGGTGCTCCTAAGCTCTGAAGAACAGCCCCAAATTGCTGGAATGGAGTATGGAGGCCTTGTGCTATGAGGTGGTGTAGAAATGGTGTAAGGAGCTTAGGGTTTGGAGGCTTGGAAGAGAAGGAAAGAGAGATGTAATGCAAGAGCCTAAAACAAAAGTTTGTAACCCTCTAAAATGCAGCCAAGGGTGCTGGTTTTATAGAGGATGAGTGAAGGAAAAAGGGGGGGGGGGAAATCAAATTCAAATTTCCCCCCCAAAAGGCCAAACCCCGGATACAAGATCTGGGGGGAAAAGGAGGGCACAGTTGGAAGGAACCAGGTGAGGGGAACATGGCCAGCCAATTTTTTAGGGTTTAGGTGGCCGGCCGGCCTCCCCCATGGCCGGTCGGCCTCCCCCATGGCCGGTCGGCTAAGGGTCAAAAGGGTCAAGAATGATTAGTGGCCGGCCATATCATATTAGTGGCCTCCCAGGTGTGCACAACACAAATATGTGGTTTAGGGCAAGAAAAAGTGGCCTTAGGGTGGTCAACATTGGCTTTCTAGTGGGAAAAACGGGCGACGGAGGGTGATGAAGGAATAAAACTGGTTGTCAGAACAATTACTGGCCTCCCACCCTTCTATGACCTTCCTAACAATGAAACAGAGGTCCCTGCCAAAAATGAACTCAAACCGATGCAAAATGAAGGTTCGGGGCGAAATCGCGACTGGGGCCCATGGTATTAGGCACAGGAAGTGGTGTTCGACCACGAAGTCGGTCTCTCGAACCACAGTGTCCCTCAGAAGGGAGGAAATAAGGTATGTGCCAAAAATCGAGACAAGCGGAAGTGGTTAAGCGGTCCCGAACCAGGCACCACGACCAACTCGAAAAACCGAAAAGGGCTCCAAGCAGGCAAAATGGCCTCGACCATGAAAGCGTAGCCTCGGCCATGAGAGATGATCTCTGAGACCTCTCCTCCTCGGGAAGAAAAGCAGAGAGCAGCCCGGTTATAAATCGAGACAAAGCGTGAAAGAGTCCGGAAGTCTGGAGGCAAGGCTCGCAGCCGAGACTCTAGAACTTCTGAACGAGCACAATATGCAATATCACCGAGCGCTCAACTGGTGACGTCTGAGTCTTAAGGTCAGTCAAAAATGGGGTGTCTACAATAGGTTTAGTGTCATAATCACCCCAAAGGCCTCTGTACAGAATAATATATAATTAAGGGGCTCGCGGAAGTAACTTATAGAAAATAATGTCCATAGAGCTGTGCAGACATACATGGAACAGAAAATTTAAAGCTTTATATACATATAAGTAACATCAAATAAACAACAGTCTTACGTCACCTGATATACTAACAAAACAAAATGGGACTTAACCCAATATTCAGGTACAAAAGAACACAGAAAGACAGTGAATAAAAACAGAAACTATCAACATAGAATTTGACCGCACTTAAGCTTTTCAGGAACCTCTTCATGAGGCATAGTGGTTTGGCTTACTCAGACAGATCCAGGAAATTATCTCTCAACCTGGTCACGCGCCTGATCACCTATATACATAAATAATAGAATGAGTTGGAGCCCAGTGAATAATAACAGAGTGAAGGGTTTAATGAATGTTGTCTATAACAGATACAAAAAACAAAATTCAATATATATATCAAAAGTGGATTCATATTCTTGTTTAGAAATCAGTATTCATAACAGAAATGGAATCCGAATCACAGTCATAACCAGAATTTATAGTTAATCAAATATGGTACATCTATTAGCACTAACAGAAACAGTTGACCTATAAAGGGACGACCATGAAGGCATACAGTTGATTTACGTGCTTGGAGACGGAACAGTTAGCTCATGAGATGTACAGTTGGCCCATAAATAGGACGTATACAGAAGGATCCATCATAGTTGGCTCATGAGATGTGTAGTTGGCCCATAATTGGGACATAACAGAACAGATAATAGAAGTCATCTGAAGCTAAGGATGCCACGAATACATTTCAGAAATATTGAATAACCATTCATTCGTACAGAAAATAATATTTCAGAAAACGTATCATCTTATATCATTCAGAAAATACTTATAATTAAACATAGCTTTACAAAGTTATTACTCACAGTTGGCTCCAATAGTAGACAGACAGAGCAAATAAAGCAGACAAACAGAATAGATAACCAGATAGCCTACGGCCCGAGACCTACACAAACACAGAACAGATACACACTGAAACGCACATTCGGAATTCATTTAATTTATTTCTTTTCTATCTTGGTATGTTTCTAATCTTTATCCTCATTACTATGTCTTAATTAAGGCTTAAGAATGCCTAAGATACAATGAGGATGCCAAAATGTATTTTAGAACACTTAGTCAAATTTTCAAAAAGAGTGCAGTCCACTTCAGCGCAACTTCGGTCGCTCGAGCGGTATACAATGTCTGTAAAAGTACTAGTTGCATTATTTTTTATGCTCAACGGATGCTCGAGCCAAAGACTGAGTAAATAAGGTCTCCAATCGAATGCAACTTCCTATGCTCAAACGGTATGCAAAACTTTTGGAAACTTTCATTTTACGCGTGAGCACAACTCCCTACGCTTGAGCAAAAGATCAAAAATAAGGTTGGCCACTTGAGCACAAGTTTTGCCACTTGAGCTAACCCCCAATCTCTATAAAAGTACTGGGATCGCATTGTATACTCTAGCGCAGACTCCATCGCTTGAGCGAAGAGTGCGAATTCTGGATTTTCCAAATTGCACTCCCAACTACAAAACTCAATTTCAAAGCATTAAAACACATCCTTTGGGCCCCAAAACTTGAGAAAACACTTGAAATTTTATAAAAGATCATGAATTAAAGATCATTTCACAAAAATCAAGGCCCAAAAGCAAGTGACTTGTCCAAAATCAAACTTGGAATTTTGAAAGCATAACATGCATGGTATGGTATGAACTCTAATATTTCAAAACATGATCAAATGGGATATAATGATGTTAAACATGATGAATCTCCAAAACTAAGCCAAAACAATGACATGCATGGTATGATCTCTTGAGAAAAAGCTCAAATTTAGATAATATAAACATGCATATATGAGATGATTCTCAATTCTCTAATTTAAGTTAAATTCTCATGCCAATTCATTAAATCCCCTTGAATTTATCCATCTAATGTCTTGAATACAAAGTATAGGAATATAATTCTTACCTTAGCTTCTTAGTTGAACTCTATTAAGCAAATTCAAGCCATTTCCTTAAATTTCCCCTTCAATCTCCTCTTTTCTCCTTGAATTACACTTTTTTTCTCACTCTTTATTCTCTCACATGTTCTTTGAGCTCATAAGGCAAGGAAGATGAGTTTTAGCACTTACAGTACATGTTTATAGCTTAGCTTAGTGGCTTAATTAATTCCAACTTAACCTTAATCAATTATCATTAATGAATCTAACTATTTGGTTCCAAATTGAATTTTGATTAAACCTACCATAAAATTCTAAAAATCCCAAATAACACATGAACTGAGTCATTTCCGCGTTCGGGCGCTGATAAGGCTTTCAATTTGCGGAACAGAACAGAAACACAGATAGATATTTCTACAATAGACAAATATTCACATGCTTTAACTCAGAATTTTATCTTAATTACGTATTAGGCATCCTTAATCATGCATTAGACGTTAATTATGGATCGAGATTATTCCACTGTCCGATTATATTGCCCCCTAGGCAAAGTCATGGTTGGTTTTGTACTGTTTTTCATTGAAACATCACTTTAACTTAGATTAGCTTTGCCATCTTGACTGGCCTAAGTTAAACATCCAAGTTTCTCATTGAAACATCACATCGGCCTAACATTGTCTACCTTTCTAACGATCATAAAAGTTTCAACAATAATTTGTAACAAACAAATTCGAGCTAAAATTTTATTAATCAGTACTTCGGCTAATAACCTTCTAAGTTACATCAAAATAAAAGAAAGAAAACTAATAGAAGAAAAAATTTTGATCACTAGTATTCCATGGTCTTGGCAATTGCTTGCCATCACAATCTTCAAATCGGTATGTTCTTGCGCTGGCAACAAAGATGATCTTGTACGCTCTTTCCTAGTTTGGGCCATGTTTGCCTTCATTGGCCAAGATGATCTTGTATGGCAATTGAGATTATGCAATATTAAAATGCAGATTGTCAAGAACACAAATAAGTGTAGATGATTTCAGCAAAATCGAATGCGAAGTGTGCAAGAACAGAGTGTGATGTGTTTCAGATTTCAAGGGGATCATAAATGTATGTGATATTCAAGAGTAGGAATTTAAAGACATAGAGTATAGAAGAAACTGAAATTAAAAGTAAGGGTTTGAAGGACTTACAAGTCAAGAGTACATAAACGAAGGCCAAAGTCTTGTTTGCCGAAGGGAGATGATCGCTTTAATCGAAGTAGAGCAACAAAATGGTTGTCGGGGTAGGTTGAATAGAGTGATTGTAGAGAGCTTCGAACAGATAGCAATGGTGATTTGGGAGAGATTTAGAGAGAGAGAGAGAGAGAGAGAGAGAGAGAGAGTCTGATGGTAGAGAGAGACATATCGTGAAAGTGAAGAGGCAAAGAGAGTGAAAGAGGGAAATGATTTTGATGAATGTGAAAAGGCGGCAAATGAAATTATTCAAATGCCTGGGAAGAGGCACCCACATTGACGTCAAGCAGTGCAGCGCAACAGTGATGGGACGCATTTGTCGCGTGATGGGTACGCTTCAATGAAGAAGTGATGCGTGGACAAGACGGTTAAGTTTGTTACGGGATGACAGTTCACACGCGTCTTGGGTTCTTGAGATTCTTGAACTAGTGGGGCTATGAACTCGGCTAGTAGTGTGATCTCAGTTGAGAAGTTGAATTTGGATGTGACAGAACTTGTTTGTTCTTCGTTCTCGATGAGTTGATACAAGGATCTTGATGTTCTTGAATTAGCGAGTCATGATCTCGGCTAGTAGTGTGTCACAACCCAAACCCGCTTCTAATGGTTTAGCGTCGTAACCAGCTAGTAATCCAAGATTACCAAAGGCTTGCTTTATAGTAATACAATAAAAGGGGCTAGCGAAATCCAATCAATAATAAAATATACCATCCAATGAGCTGTGAGGACTTAAGTGAAGAAAACAAAATTTATATAATATATATAGATATTCACATAGTCCACAGTATAGGGATTAAATCCCCAAAACAAAACAGTCATAACTAAAGTCTTAAACAAAAACTCCATAACATAGGTCACATTATCAGATGGGCAAATTCTGAACCACCTAAAAGCCTTAATACATAACAGTTTGGAACCTCGCAGTGAGGCACGGTAGTTGGCTTGAGAAAACCCGGTTCAGGTCGACCCCGCTAAGTTCGATCCGGTGCTTGATCACCTACATACATATAATAAACAATGAGCTAGAGCCTAATGAATAATAATTGTGTAAAGGGGTTTATGAATGATGTCCGTATAACAATTTAAAATAGTCAATTTCAGTAGTTATTCAGTTCACAAAGCAGTATTTCATACATTTCAGAGTCCTATGAAATCATAGCGGTCATACGTGGTACATCCAATAGCAGAATAGTATAGTAGGTCTTGAAGACCGAATAGTCATTTGACGGCCATCAATACAGTAACAGTAGTTCAAAAGATTGGAGCTAATAGAGATCTCTGTAACAATAGCAGTAATTATAACAGTAACAGTAGTAGTAGTAGTGACAGTTGCTTTGGATGCCGCGAGTACAGTTAAATAGGACAATCATTCATTCAGTAAACACAGTTCAGAAAGTAGTGCATCTTATCGATCAGAAAACAAGTATCATTGAACATAGCTATACAACATTGTTATTTATAGTGGGCTCCTTGAGACATGTGATGACAGTGTGGCGTCCGATCTACATAAACATATTCAAGCATAACAACTCAAATTACATTCAATTCGTTCAGTCGATGTTAATCCTATTCCCTTTATTCGTTGCCTATTCGTTCAGTCATTCCTATTTGTTCTTTAATTTTCTTTTATGTTTATGAAATGCCATGAAATGTATATGAACGTAAAATACATGTGAAAACCATGCAAATGAAGGCCCGAAAGTCAAAAAACTGGGACCAACCTAAAACATCACACATGCGGAATGCCCAAGCCTCACGTGCAGAACCTTCACCGCATGTGCGGGCTGCACGTGTAATTAAAGCAGAATGTTCAGTCTCTGTGTTCTCTTTTCCATACGTGTGGGGCTCCAAGCCGCACGCGCGAAACTGACTTGCATAAGTTCGAAAATTTCCCTTATATTTGGAACTCAGACTTTTCAAAATTTGACTTCAATTCCATTCAAGGGCCAAAATTTTTAAAAACAACTTGAATTTAACATAATTAACTTAAAATAAAAATCAAAGCTTTAAAGCAAAACTCAATTCCATACAAAAGAACTCAAACTCTTGAAGTTAAATACAAAATCATATTCCATGCAATCTTGAGTTCCACAATAAAAATTCTTGCGATTTTCTCCTCAAATTTGAGGAACCATGCAAGATTGCAAATGTATGAGCAAGAATGAAGCCATGCATGTAAAGATTATGAACTCAATTTGTCAATTGAAGGATCAAAACTTCAATTAAAATGGAAAATTACAAAACATGTATACTTTGAATTCAAACTTCAAAATCATTGAAGTTTTCTCTCCAATTTCATGAATCATGCAAGGACTCTAATGTATGAAGGAAATTTCCATGAAATATGCCATGCATGTCATGTTCTTGAACTAATTCTAACAATTTCTTCCTTATTTTGTTCATACATATATTCTACTTCAAATTACTCTGTAAAACCACCAATTAAGCTTGAATTCATCTTAATTAAACTTAGATTCCATGGGTTCATGAGTATAACAAGTCAAATCCATGAAATTAGAAGAGAATTCCTACATTGAGTTGATGAATTTATGGAAATCAAAGCTTTTCTTCTTCTTGCTCTTCTTTTCTTCTTTTATTGAGCTCTCTCTCTCTCTCTCTCTCTCCCTTTCTCTCTAGAACTCTTTTTGAAGTTGTATAACTCTCCAACAAAACCAACTATTCACTTTCCCTCAAGACTTATCTTTTATTGAATTGAGCTAATAGGTTCATTAGTCACTAATAATTCCTATAGGTCTTAATTAATCCCAAGTTTAGATTAATAAGTCAAATCTACTTAATTAACTCAATTCTCATCATATACATCATAATCTAATGTAAATTGAACTAAATTTAATCACACTGATATGAATTAGGCTCTAATTGCCTATCCCAGCTATTTAATTTAATCTTGTATAAATTACTGATTCATACATGCTTAATTTGATTGAATTTAATCTAATTAATTTGATCTGAATCAATTTTTAATTAAATTTGATAATAGACTCTAAAAATTTTGTTGATTACAATTAAGTGATCAATTTTGATTTCTGACGTCATTTAGGCCACCAATTTTAAATTCTAGACAAGAATCTAAATAGATATTTTCAAATCTGACAGATACGTAAAAATTAATCACATGACCCATTTCTCAATTAAAATTTAACACATAACTAATTAATTGAAATCACGATTTACATTTTGGCATCATCACATGGTGTGATCTCTGTCGAGATGTTGGACCTGGATAGGATAGAACATGATGGTTCTTGATTTATATTTGAGCCGTTGACATGATCTCGGTCGGAGGAGTATCTCTAGCATATTGTTTAGCTTACATGTTAAGAGATCAGACGATATATTTCCATTATCCTAGGTTGCAGAGGCAATAGAACCTAGGGGGCAGTTATGGGGACATATTTTTTGGGTAATCCACGTGGCTGAGGTTGTTAGCTGAGGTGCCATGTGGACGAGCTATATTAGTGAGGTGTTACATAGGTAAACCACGATGCCGAGATGAGATGCTACAAAACCCGAGTCCTAGATTTTGGATAGATGATAAAAGTCCTAGATGAGTTGAGCTGTTTGTTTGGATAAAGATGGGACTATTAGAGGAGTTCATCCTAATCTGGATAGAGGAGTCTTGGATAAGTGGTATCCTTGTAAAGGATAGAGTCCTATGAAGTAAGAATTCTAGGGGACGAAGGCACTGCTGGCTATAAAACTAAGGCACCCCCGCAGGTCTAAGGTATGTGATTTATTGTGAGCCTTGTGATTTGAGTTATTATCGCTGAGAGATAAGTGACTAACTTGATCGTCGCAGTGCCCCTGGGTGGACGAGCCACCGTGCTATTTATTGTCTTCCTCTGTGCAAATGTTGGGCTTAATCTATTCTTTCGTGTGCTCTACAACTAAGTTCCCTAGATCTCGGCAGGGAGATCTAATTGGTTATGAGGTCGGAAATCAACACCCATAGATCTAAAACCCCACAAAGACCCATTTGCTAAAGGCAAAGTACAGGCCAAAATAGCAAACTTACAAAGCAAATCGCAGGACCAGATGGGTGGTCGAGAGAGAGAGAGAGTTGTAGGGGTGAAGATACAAACAGTCAGTGAAAAGAGATGTCAGTGAGAATCGACTTGAAAAGAGGTGTGTAGGAAAAAGTGAGACAGATAGAGAGACAAAGATACGGAGAGACAGATAGAGAGATATATAGAGAAACATAGATACAATTCCCTTACCTAGATGACGATGGTGATGTAGAGACGGATAGTGGCGAGGTGAAGACGGACGACAGTGTTAATGATGGAGAGGAGATGACGATTGGCGATGATGCTGACGGTGAAGAGGCAAGGTGAATAGCGTGATTCAGAAGTCGAATTTGATTAGGTGCGATATTTGTGAAATATCTATTATAAGGGTTTGAATATGTTTTAATTTGTTTTTCCTACAACAGTGTTGGTCGGCCAAAATTACACTACAGAGCAAAACGGCATCGTTTTGACATCTGCGACCAAATTCCATTAGTTGCTAAAAGATTTTAGTCTCCCGCTTAATTTTTCACCTTTCCGCATATATTTTTGGCAACTAATATTTCAAATTAGTCGCAGAAAATCACTTTTGTGCAACTAAATCACTTTAGTCAGTAAAAGTCAAAACTTTTAGCTACCAATTTCAAATTAGTTGCAAAAAAGTGATTTTTTTGTGGCCAAAATTTTTTAGTTGGCAAAAGTGTAATTTCCTATTTAAGGTGTGCACCTAGATTTTTATACATAGAAAATTTATTTTTAAGATTTGGTGTTTGTATTGATGTATATAGTGGTCATTTTATTTAATGGTAAAATTGTAATAACAATTTAATCTATTAAGTGTGTGGACACAATAAATGATGTGTAAAAATAGAATTAACATTGATTAATGTGTCATGTTTCATGTTTCATTAATAAAGTATCTTTTTTACTAATAAAAAATAAAAAAAGGGAAAGAATGTAGCAATTTTCCTTTTGCTATATATATATGGACATCAAACTTTTCCATAATTCCCAACGAGACGTGAGTTTTTTGGTATATAGATTAAGGTTAGTGAATTGAGTTTTGAGGATGTTTAGTTGTATACAAGGATCTTGTTAATATATAGGTATATTCCCTGAAAATCTAGTATATTCCCTAAAAATCTAGGAGTCCTTACTTTATTGTAATACTCTCTGATATATAAGAATCATTGTACCTTGATTCAAAAATATAATTCATACATATTTCTCTAAACCATTTTTTCATGGTATCAAAGCTCTAGATCCTAAAATTATTGCCCTTTTTCTTTTCTTTTCCTACTTAGTCCCTTACACAGTGGTACGACAACATTCATTCAATCACCCAAACACTTTTAACATTTATTCAATCACCCAAACACTGACAGAACTGTTTCGCCATATTTTTTTTATCGAAAATTTTTCCTCTCAACATCAAACTGATCGGAATCTTCTCACGATCCAACAGCATCGATATCATCACCAGACAGTACCACACACGCTGTCACGCGTCATTTTTGTGATCGGCGCTTCAACTGCTTCCGCCATCACTCGCACATGCACTTCCACGTGCACATAGCCACGCTAGTTGCTTAGTCATAAGTCGTTTAACCGCTGACGTCATCCCCTTTACGTCAGCCCTACACGTTTGGCTTTGGCCTAGCCGCGCGCATGTGACATCAGCACACGTCTCATCTCAAGCCTCCATGACACGCTGATGTCAGCCCTTGCTTTGTGACATCAGCCCTAAACAATCTAGCCTATGATTTTGCTCATTCTGTCTAATTTTAGCTTACTTTTTGGCGGTTCACTTTGGTTTCCACCTAATTTAGACCTTCTGAATATCACTATTTTTATCTATCTACTTCACCAAACCACTATTATGGATCGTCATGATGCTTTCCATCCAATCTATGTTATCCTTGACGACTCCAACAACGTGTTATGGGCCTAGGCCATGTCTGATTTTCTGAAAGGGAAGAAACTTTGGCACATTAACATTGGAGATATGGTTCAACCAGTGAAAGAGGTTAACAAAACAGCTACCACATATGATGACCATTTAAAGGATTGGGATAGTAAGAGCTACCAAATCACTCTTGGCTTAGAAATACTTCTATTACCTCTATTAGTCTACAGTTTTGTCTTTTTCAACTTGACTCCGTGACTTCTCCTGCTAAAAACATTTGGGATTTTTTGAAAGAATGTTATCAGACTACTGCTCTTACTCATCAGTATCAACTTCAAAGTCAACTTCATCGCAAGCGTCAAGAGCCTGGTTAGTTTGTTAATGATTTTCTCTCTCAAATATATTCTGTTTAGGACCAGCTTGCTCTCTTTGAACCTGACCGGCCTCATATTGAAGATGCTACTTTATTCACTAAGTATCGTAATCAACAACGATTGGTTTAATTTCTCATGGCTCTCACTACCTAGTTTGAGCCAGTGTATGCATCTCTGCTTCATCGCACTCTACTGCTTACTCTTGAGCAGGCTATTTCCCAGCTATTATTTGAGGAAACTCGTCTTGGCACTCTGACAACTCATCATGTGGATGTAATTCTTGCCACTCCTCTATCACTGAGTTCTTCTTCACCAACCACCTAGTGGACCACTACTTGCAATTATTCTCAGAATCGGGGCCTTCCTTCTACTCATCCTTTGCTTCATTGCCCAGTCAGATCCTATCGGTACTGCAACAAGAATAGTCCTAGTCATCTATAGCAAGATTGCTTTTGCAATCTAGATCGCTCATCTACTACTCACTCATCTTGTGGTGCTTTTTCACGAGGTCGTTCACAACGTCCCGAGAATCAGTCTAGATATTTGCCTGCTCATCGCATTACTGCTACTGCCTCTGAGGACTTTTCTGAGCTTTTAGATCTAGCCGCTCTTGTCTTTTCCCAAACTAATGTTGAGACCATGTTCAAATAGTTCTCACCACCTATGGTACCCCTCATTCTACTGCTCTGTCTGTGACTTCAGGTACATCTCCTTGGTATTTTGACTCAGCATGTTGCAATCATATGACTTCCAATTCTACTATATTTTCTTTTATCTCTTCCTCTCCTCATATTCCCTCAATTCATACTATTGATGGTTCTCTTATGTCTGTAAGTCATGTTGGTTCTGTTTCCACCTCTCATCTATTCTTATCAAATGTTTATCTTATTTCTGCTCTCACTTTAAATCTTATCTCTATTAGTCAATTATGTGAGCTTGGCCTAACTGTTACATTTTCTATTAATGGTTGTTTGGTACAGGACGCTTAGACAAGACAGACTCTTGGGATTAGCCGTAAGCGTGGACGTCTCTATGAGCTCATTCATCTTCATGTTCCAGACTTTACCCTGTTAGCTTCTTCTATATCTACTTTCAGTATGTTTTCTTTTAATCTTTGGCTTTGTCGTTTAGGACATATTTCTGTTAGTCGGTTGAAGTCTTTAATTTCTATTGGTAAGAGCATCTCCAATGGTTCATCAGATTTTTCATCTAATCTAAGTAAAAAAAAGACAATTTCCTCTATTTGATATTGCCTGCTCCAACAGAGAAATTTGGCTTTTCATCAAACTATTGGTCGACCGGGCGGACGACCAGTAGGTCGACTAGCCGGTCGACCAGTCAATGCAAAAAAAATGAAAAACCTAGTTCTGATCTTTCTCGCTTTTCCTTTTTTTTTTTTTTTTTTTTTTAACTAAGAAAACAAAGAGGTGGTCGATCAGGGGGTCAACCTCCTACTGTAAAATTTTCACAAAATTTTGCTTGAGGTGGTCATTCAGGAGGGCGTCTAGCCGATCATCTGGTGGGTCCATACTCAACGTCTACGCACAGTAATTTGGTGGAAGGTGCAACATATCTTCAGTTTGGTGAAAATTTGGAGTTGTTCTCAATGTGATATCAGTTTGATAAAACTATTGGAGCCAAAGAAGATGTACTTTTTCACCAAATTCAAATTTGGTGATACATTTGCTTAATTGTTGGAGATGGTCTAAGTTAGGTCATGTAATTCTTGATACTTTGGATTACTTGTCATGTTAACTTGCAAAACAACCTACTTTATCATTTAATACAAGTACTTATGTTTCTCATGCACCATTTGATCTTATACATTCTGATATTTGGGGACCGTCACTTACTACCACTGTGAGGGGATCATGTCACTTTGTTATTTTTGTTGATGATTTTTCACGTTTTACATGGTTGTTTCTCATGAAAAGTCGATCAAAACTCAAATAACTTTATTACAATTTTACAAAAATGGTCCAAACCTAATTTTCTAAAACCATTAAAAATTTCCAATCTGATAATGCTATGGAATATAGGGATCTTGATTTTCTCTCCTTCCTTTAGTGTCATGGTACTTAGTCTCATCGTTCTTGTGCAAGCACGTCCCAACAAAATGGACGTGCTGAATGGAAGCATAAGCATATTCTTGACACTATTCGAGCTCTTATTATCTCTTCCTCCTGTCCTGAATATTTTTTGGGGGAAGCTGCTTTTACGGCTGTCTATACTATCAACTATGTTCCCACTCCTACTATCCATAACCAAGCTCCTTATGAATGCTTACACGGCACTAGTCGTCCATAGACAAATCTTCGGGTTTTTGGGTCTAGATGTTTTGTTCTCCTCCAACCTCATGAACACACCAAACTTGAACCCCGTTCTCGTCTTTGTTGCTTTCTCGGGTATGGAATTGAATATAAAGGTTATCGTTGTTGGGATCCTATCTTTAAACATCTTCGTGTCTCTCGTCATGTGGTTTTCTAAGAACATAAAATGTTTTTATCCTTGTCCTAGTTCCACTTATCATCATCTTCTACTTTTATTTTGTTTACTAATCCTTCTATCGATCTCTTCTTTAATGACCCTAATGCAGGTTCCTCCTCTCTAGAGATGCCTTTGCCTACACCTAATCCTGTCCCGACTGTTCCCTCTGATGGTCTTGCTATTTTTGTTCTGAGGCCTCCAACTCCCATTGAGTCTTCTATCACCCTACTAAATCCTCCTCTCATATCGTCTAAGTCGGGTAACTCGTCAACCTACTTATCTTTATGATTATATTGTTGGATCCACTGCTTTTTCTACTCATGAACCCACCTCCTATCGCGAGGCTTGTACTAATCTTATTTGGCAACAAGCTATGACTGACAACTTTCAAGCTCTAGACAAAACTCATACTTGGGACATTGTTAATCTTCCTCCTAGAAAGACTATGATTGGCCGCAAATGGGTCTACAAAATCAAGACTCACTCTAATGGTTCTATTGAGCGGTACAAAGCATGCCTTGTTGCAAAAGGCTTTACCCAAGAATATGATATTGATTATGAGGAGACTTTTGCTCCTGTTGCTAGGCTTACCTCTGTTCGCAGATTGATTGCTGTTGTGGCTTCTTGCCGTTGGGACCTTTCCAAATGGATGTAAAAAATGCCTTTCTTAATGGTGATCTTCTTGAGAAGGTTTATATGCAATCTCCATCTGGGTTTACTTATCCGGCTAATAAAGTTTGCAAACTTCAGCATGCTTTCTATGGTCTCTAACAAACCCCTAGTGTTTGGTTTGCTAAGTTTAGTTCCACCATTCATGATATTGGCTTCACTTCCATCTCGTATGACTCTTCTCTCTTTATTCGGAAGACTACTCATGGCACCACTCTTCTTCTCCTCTATGTGGATGATATGATTATCATCAATGATAATGTGGCCGGTATTCGTAGCCTCAAACAATCTCTCAGCCAACATTTTGAGATGAAAGACCTTGTCACTCTCAATTATTTCTTGGGTCTTGAAGTCTCCAATGATTCTACTGGTTATTATTTATCACAAGCTAAATATACATCCGATCTTTTGGCTTATGCTGCTCTTACTGATTGCAAGACTAATCCTACTCCGATTGATACTTAGACTTGTCTCATGCCGCTTGATAGGGATCTTCTCTTAGATGTTATTCTTTATCGCTAGCTAGTAGATAGTCTTGTCTGTCTCACTGTGACATGTCCTGACATTGCTTATGCTGTACATCTTGTTAGTCAATACATGTCGGCTCCATACAACCCTCATTACACTGCCCTACTTCGTAAACTTCGCTACCTCAAAGGCACTATGTTCCATGGACTCCATTATTTAACTCAATTCTCTCTTGAGCTTTATGCTTTTTCTGATACTGATTGGGCTAGGAATCCTATTGATCGACGCTCCATTACGGGTTTTTGTTTCTTCTTAGGGATTCACTTCTTACTTAGCGCAACAAGAAACAATCTCTCATCACTCGTTTTAGTACTGAGGCTGAATATCATGCTTTCGCTGACACTACTCAAAAACTTCTGTGGCTTCGCTTGCTTCTTGCTGACATGAGTGTTTCCTTCTCTAGTGCTGTATAACGATCCTAATTTAGTCCCGATCCATTTATTGCTTTTGAATTCAGGAAACCATATCCATGGCGTTCGCTCTTCTCTCTTTTCATGTTTGGTTTTGGCTTCAAGGATCGACACCATTCTTGGTGGTGTCGACACTGCCTTCCTTTTCTTGTTTTGTTCTGTTCCTAGGGTCGACACTTGTCTTACTGGTGTCAACACTGCCTTGTTGCTGTATTCTTGGTAGGGCTACTCAAAATTTGGGGTCGACACCAATCTTGGTAGTGTCGACACTTGTCCTGTTTGTTGGCCTCTGGGGTCAACACCAGTTTGGGTGGTGTCAACACTTTTCTTGCTACTAATCCTGGAAATTTCTACTGAAATATAGGGTCAACACCACGGGTTCCTAGGGTCGACCTTACCCTTGCTGTTTTGTTCTGGGTTATCTACTAAAATATAGGGTCGAGACCACGGGTTCCTAAGGTTGACCTTTGTCTACTGCAAACACTAGTGTCTCAACTTTTCTTCTTGAGGGTCGACACCACTGCCTCGAGGGTGGACCCCTATGAGTCATTTCCAGATTTTTGAGTCAATTTTGGACTTTACTTTTTTGGAGACTTTGACTTATTCTTTTCATTTGACCTTGGGGCTATTATTATATTAGTACCTAGCCACTATAAATAGGCTCTAAACACTTTCCTCTTACTATTTTCCATCTCTTTGCCTCTCTACACCTTGGGTTCCTTTTCTCTCTCTTTAGACTCTACTTGTTCCACTTAGATCTTCAGATCTACTCGCCTAGAGCTACCTTTTCACCTTCATCCTTTGAGATAGATTATATATCGTGTCAAGAGTTTCTTTTTGATCGAAGAGGTTTATGGTTTTACCAACGTTGAGTTTTTTCGATTTCTTCTCTTCCACTTTTCTAAGCTTGAGGAAGGGATTCTTCATACTTTCTTTTGATTTTTAACTTAGTTATTTGCTATTTCTAAAACAACATTGTGATTTGAGGATTTTCGGACAAATCTAGGGTTTTGGTTTAAAAATCAAAAGAGAAGTTTTCAAATGGATTCTTGAAAATAGTTATGGGATTGGAAATAAGGTTGAGTTTTGAATAAATGGTTGGTTTTCATATTTGGAATTGATTTTGGAAGGAAAAGGGTTTTTCCCTAAATATCTCAAGTGTTAATTTTGTATAAATTAATGGAATTGATGTTGGAAATGTGAAATTGGGTTGATATTGATGAGGATAGTGGAGTTGGGTGTGTATTACCACTCGCATCTTGGAATTTGGAAAGTTTATCTTTATAGAAATTATTTATTTGTCTAGAGATATCTGTTTGGGCTATCGGTGGAGGATAGCCATGATTGTTGTAGAAATTATATGAGAATTAGGAAAATTGAAAACTAATTTGTCATCCATTGCATTGAGCATTGTTACATATCTATTACATTGCAAATGTATATTGTTTGGAGAAAACTAGGTGAACTTGGGAAGGATTTATTACTTCAAATAAGTTGACTTGTGTGTCTATGGCGAAAGTCCTAAAAATCGTGTGTATACATGGGTACTGATCCGCGGACGAAATTTTCGTGAAATGGCAATAGCAGTACTTGTATGACCTACGTTTACATGGGTGCTAACTTATGGTTTCCTAAGGACGAAATGTTTGTGAAAAGTTGTATCATTTTGGGATTCCCAGAGTGCGATTCACCGCCCTTGTTTTCTATTATAAAGAAAGTGTTTTTATAACTCGTTTTATAACTTTGGCATTTGCATGATTTGGAAAGAGATATAAAATGTGCTTGGCACGAGCATTTCATATGCATTCACCTTATATCTTTGTTAAGATTCATATATTGTCTTGGATTATTTGTATTGGACTTTAGCTCACCCTATGTAGGAAAACCATTTCAGGTGCTGATGATATGCCTCTACCAAGGCAATAGCTTGGAAGGACTTAGAGCAAGAGCTTCATTTTTTTCATTTGTGTATTTATCTTGTACAAGCCTAGGGCTTTATTTATACTATGTTTAAACTCATTTTTGTTGTAAGAAAGTATTGTTTTAGAAAGTTGTAAGCCTTTAGGGCATTTTTTAATTGTTTAACTTGTTTTTCATATCTTTAACATGTAACACATGTTATAGATTCAGGGTTAGGGCTTATGAATGTATAACTGCATGTGTTATCTTTTGTATTATGAGATCATATGGAATGGAAGAGACAATGTATTCAGAATGGTGTGATAATTTATAAATATTGCGAATGGTTTTATTATAATTATTTCGGGGAGTTACAACTTGGTATTAGAGCGTACCAGGTTTGAATACTTTAGGTATATGGGAAGTGGTTCTTACTACAATGGGTTTATCTCGCTTGATGGAGATGTTTGTATGTTTGATATGCTATGTGATAACATGCTTATGTGACTAGATGGGTGTGGAATTTATTTTCTAAGATATTTTTTGGATGTACGAGTTTCTGGAAGTCCTATTAGAAGAGCACTTGGGAAGTGGTTTGAATACTTTAGGTATGTGGGAAGTGATTCTTACTACAATGGATTTATCTCGCTTGATGGAGATGTTTGTATGTTTGATATGCTATGTGATAACATGCTTATGTGACTAGATGGGTGTGGAATTTATTTTCTAAGATATTGATTGGATGTACGAGTTTCTGGAAGTCCTGTTAGAAGAACACTTGATCACTGGTATTTCTAATTAAAACTCTGGCAACATCGCGGGACGATCATTATCTAGAGAGGAAATTCGTATGTGTTTATGTGATTGTGTGCTAATGTGGAGTGAATTAATTGTTGTTCATCACTTTAGAACACGAGTGGGTTAGCTTCGGTACATTTGTAAATGTTCTAATCTATGGTGTTACCTTTATTGGGATGTCAAGACGTGGACGTAGTGGTAGTAGGCGTGGCAAGCCTAGACGGTAGGAAGTGCCATTACTGGATAAAATTTCGGCACAAGAGGAAAGAGTTGATCAGGCCAATGTGGCCGAACTAGGGGATCATTAGGCCATGGGCACTTCGGCCCATGAAATGGCCAGAGTTTTGCAGGAATCTATAGACATTCTTAGGGCTAAGAATCAAGTCCAGGCCCATGTTGCTAAGACAGGGCCGTTCTTTTTGAAGAGGGGGTTCTTTCGGTCAAACCCGGATGAGTTTTTAGAGGATCCAAAAGAGCCTTTAAAAGTGGATGAATGAGAGCAAATGGTGAAGACGGTCGAGATGCTTGGCATCGAGGACGGTAGGTTAAGAGTGACCTTAGCATCCTTCAAACCGAAGGGAGATGCAAGTTAGTGGTAGAAGTTTGTGCGACTGTGTATCGGGGTGACTTAGGAGGTCTTTGTCAATGCCTTCCACGACAAGTTTTTGCCTTCCACTGTTAGGGAGAAGTTGAGAGAGTAGTTCTTAAAGCTCAAGCAGCTTAACACACCGGTGACTGAGTTTGAGGCTACCTTAACCAACTTATCAAGGTTTGCACCTGAGCTTGTGGCGACAGAGGAATGTCGTTGCTTGGAGTTTGAGAAGAGGTTGAGGACCGAGCTCCTTTTTAAGGTGGCTGCATCCATGATTAGGGATTACGGTCATCTTGTGGAGATGACAACTCACATAGAGACCATGATTCAAACCGAGGAGGAGAGGATAAGGGGCTCCAAGCAGAAGGGTCAAGAGGTTCGGTGAGAGATTCGGGACAGCAAGAGGCAGATGGGTTCTACCCCGTAAAAGTCCCAGGAAGTACAATCAAGATCCACATTTCCTATGCTGAGTTTAGGTTCAGAGAGAGGTAATCAAGGAGGTTTCACTTGTTTTAAGTGTGGCTAGTTGGGTCACAAGTCTCTAGCTTGCCCGCAGAGAGGAGGAGGGCAACAGTCTACATCGTCTACGACTCATTTCTAGAGCCAGAGTCAGGGGAGAGGGCAACCAACTTCCTGTTATCAGTGTGGGTAGTCAGGGCATGTGAGGAGGTTTTGCCCTCAATTGGGTGGCACACCTAGTGCGTTTGGTTCGAGACAGATATAGAGCCATCAATTTACCCAATCAGTATAGGCCTCGAGGGCCAATTAGGGGGCCTCTTTGGCTCAATCTGCACATCAGACTTATGCTCCAAGGGGTGAAAAGGTAGAGTAGAGACTTACAAGGCATGTGTATATTGTTACCACACCAGATTTAGTGTTAGCACCTTCGCCAGTGAGAGGTAACTTCTTGTTATGTAATTCTATTACCAATGTGTTGATTAATACAGGTGCATACCATTTTTTTTTTTATCTCATCTGCATTTGCATCAGCATTAGGGTTAGAAATGGCTCAGTTAGCATCTCTACTCAGGGTAGAGTCACCAGTTGGTGGTGAGGTCGTGTTGGACTAGGGGTGTCGGGATTGTGAGATAGAGGTTGTTGGTCACCGACTTTCTTTTGCATTTACATTGATTGATATGTTGAGTTTTGATACTATATTGGGTATAGATTGGTTGTCATCTTATTGGGTTGTTATAGACTGCAATCGTTAGAGGGTTACTATATGTACCTCGAGTGGCGATTGTTTTTATTTCTTAGGAGACCGAGTTGATAGAACCTTGTTGCCAGTGTGTGACTTGCATGGTCGAGGCGAGCTTAGCCTCCTACTTGCTATACTCTTGTGTGGTGAGAGTGATACGGTTCTGGTTGAGTTGCCGAGGATAGTTTGTGAATACCCAGATATTTTCCCTGAGGATCTCACTAGTTTACCACCTCATTGTGAGATTGAGTTCACTATCGACTTAGTGCCTGGCACGACACCAATTTCTATGGCTCCATATAGATTTGCACCTGCCAAGTTGAGTGAGTTAAAGATTCAACTCTAGGAATTGTTAGATAAGGGTTTTATCCTCTCTAGTACTTCGCTGTAGAGAGTACCGACTCTCTTTGCCAAGAAAAAGGATGTTACGTTACGACTTTGTATTGATTATCGAAAGTTGAACTGGGTAACTGTTAAGGACAAGTACCCACTACCTCATATAGATGACTTGTTTGACCAGTTGAAGAGGTCTTGTTGCTTTTCTAAGATAGACCTGAGGTTGAGTTATCACTAGTTAAGAGTAAGAGAGAAGGATATCCAGAAACAGCATTCCGTACGCGATATGACCATTATGAGTTCCTAGTGATGCCTTTTGGGTTGACCAACGCACCAACCTTGTTTATGAATTTGATGAATCGGATCTTCTGTAAGTTTCTAGACCATTTTGTGGTTATCTTCGTCGATGACATTTTGATTTACTCACCCTCTGAGGAGGAGCACGAGGAACACTTGCGAGTTGTGCTTGAGTTGCTTAGAGCCCACAAGTTGTATGTTAAGTTTGGGAAGTTTGAGTTCTGGTTGAAAGAAGTGAAGTTCCTAGGCCATGTGGTATCCGGGGAAGCAGTGACAGTAGATTCTTCCAAAATAGAAGCATTACAAGATTGGGAACAACCTAAGAATGCCTTTGAGATTCGTAGTTTCTTGGGATTGGCCGGGTATTATCGCCGTTTTGTGAAGGATTTCTCTAGGTTAGCCTCACCATTGACTAGGCTTACGAGGAAGGGAATCAAGTTTGTGTGGAATGAGACTTGTGAAAAGTCATTTCAAGAGCTTAAGGTTAGATTTACCATAGCTCTAGTGTTGATTATTCCGGAGAAAGGTTTGGGTTATTCTGTGTATTGTGATGCGTCACGGGAAGATTTGGGTTGTGTTCTGATGTAAGAGGGAAAGGTAGTAGCTTATGGCTTACGTCAGTTGAAAACACACAAGAAAAAATATCCAATACATGACCAAAGCTAGCAGCGGCGATCTTTGCCTTGAAGATTTGGAGGCATTACTTATATGGTGAGAAGTTTGGGGTATTCTTCGATCACAAGAGTTTGAAGTACCTGTTTTTACAAAAAGATCTGAATTTGAGGCAAACGAGGTGGATGGAATTTATGGAGGACTGTGATTTTGAGTTGCACTATCATTCGGGAAAGGCCAATGTGGTGGCCGATACCTTGAGTAGAAAGTCCATTAGCAGTGTAGCTAGTATTGCTATCCGGGAATGGGAGATGTTGGGCATTTTTGGCGAGTTTGACTTGCATCTTAGCGAGTTCGTTGAGTTAGAAGCCTTGTTTACTGCAGTTGCACAACCTACGCTTGTGAGCCGAGTTATAGAAGCCAAATGGGGTGATATTGAGGTAGAAACCCTCCGAGAGAAGATCTCTAGTGGGAAGGTATAGAAGGGCTTGAACGTGTATTCAGACTCGAGTGTTAGATACCTTGATCATCTTTTCGTACTGACGTCTTGTAGAGAGGAGGTACTCCGAAAGTTTTATCACTCACGTCTTACGGTGCATTCGGGAGGCAAAAAGATATATCAGAACCTTAGTCTCCAGTTTTGGTAGAAGAGGATGAAAAAAGACGTAGCCGTGTTTGTATCAAGGTGTCTTACTGGTTAACAAGTAAAGGTCGAGCATCAGAGGCCAGCGGGTTTGTTGCAACCCTTGCCTATAGCCGAGTGGAAGTGGAAGCATGTCATAATGGATTTTGTTATGGGTCTTTCGAGGGCTCAACGGGGTAATGATGTCATTTGGGTGATAGTCGATCGATTAACTAAGTCAACACGCTTTGTATCTATGTGCATGAGTGACTCAGTAGATTATCTTGCCAATCTTTATGTTAGGGACAAAGTGCGACTTCATGGGGTCCCTATAGCCATTGATTTGGATAGAGATCCGCATTTTACAGCTTGTTTATGGCAGAGCCTACAAAATGCTTTGGGCACTAGACTGACTTTTAGTACCGCTTACCAACCTCAACTGACGAGCAGTCAGAGTGTACCATTTAGATTCTTGAGGATATGCTTCGGGGTTATGTTCTTGACTTAAAGGGTCATGGGAGAGGCATTTACCTTTTAGTGGAGTTTGACTATAACAATAGCTTTTAGGCGAGTATTGACATGGCACCATTTGGGGCCTTGGACCGTATAGATCTCTCGTGTGTTGGGCTAAGATGGGTAACACACCTGCATTAGGTCCTGAGTTAGTCCGAGAAACAACGGAGAAGATTGTACTTATTCGTAAGAGGTTGGTTACGACTCAGAATCGCCAGAAGAACTATGTTGACTATAAGAGGAGACCGTTGTCCTTTGAGGTAGGAGATCATATTTTCTTGAAGATATCACCTAGAAATGATTTGATAAGATTTGGGAAGAGCGGGAAGTTGTCTCTTAGATTTATTGGATCTTTTGAGATCCTAGAGCGAATTGGGGAGGTAGCTTACCGTTTGGCCTTGCCACCATAACTTTTTGGGGTTCATGACGTGTTTCATAGTTGTATGCTTCGGAAGTATGAGCCGGATCCATCACATGTGCTGGATTGGACTGAGCTAGAGGTAGATGAGGTATGAGGAGAGATCGGTTAGAGTTTTAGATACTTGAAACCAAGTCTTGCGTGGTAAAACAATTCTTTTGGTAAAGGTGTTATGAAGACAGCACGAGATTGAAGAAGCAACTTGGAAGCATGAATTGGAAGTCTGTGAGAAGTATCCGAACCTATTTGTTGATGTTTGAACATGTATTGAACCTTTGTTGTGTTAATATAATATAAACATTGTATATGTTTTGAAAGTATGAATTGTATATTTAATAACGAGCACGTGTTTATCATGGTGATGAGAATGAATGACCAGTGGATTGGTCATGGTGTTCACTTAATTTACTATCATTGCTATAATTGGTTTAAACATGGTTTTGTGGTTTGATTTTTAATTTCAGCGACAAAATTCCTTAAAAGGGGAGGTTATAGCGATCTTGATTTAGACCCGACCTATTTATTGCTTTTGAATCCAGGAAACCATATCTGTAGCAGTCGATCTTCTCTCTTTTCATGTTTGGTTTTGGTTTCAAGGTTCGACACCATTCTTGCTGGTGTCGACATTGCCTTCTTTTTCTTGTTTTGTTCTGCTCCTAGGGTTGACACTCATCTTGGTAGTGTTGACACTGCCTTGTTGCTGTGTTCTTGGTGCGGCTACTGAAATTTGGGGTCGACACCAGTCTTGGTGGTGTTGACACTTATCCTGTTTGTTAGCCTCTGGGGTCGACACCAGTATGGGTGGTGTCGACACTTGTCTTGCTGTTAATCTTGGAAATTTCTACTAAAATATAGGGTCGACACCATGGGTTCTTAGGGTTGACCCTTCCCTTGCTGTTTTGTTTTGGGTTATCTACTGAAATATAGGGTCGACACCACGAGTTCCTAGGTCGACCCTTGTCTACTGCAAACATTAGTGTCTAAGCTCTTCTTTTTGAGGGTCGACACCCCTGCCTCAAGGGTCGACACCCCTACCTCAAGGGTCGACCCCTATGAGCCACTTCTAGATTTTTGGGTCGTTTTTGGACTCTACTTTTTGAGGGTTTTGACTTGTTCTTTTTATTTAACCTTGGAGCTATTATTCTACTAGTACCTAGATACTATAAATAGGCTCTAAAACACTTTCCTCTTATTATTTTCCTTCTTTTTCCTCTCTACACCATGGGTTCCTCTTCTCTTTCTCTAAACTCTACTTTTTCCACTTAGATCTTTAGATCTACTCGCCTAGAGCTACCTTTAAACCTTCATCCTTTGAGATAGATTCTAGATCGTGTCAAGAGCTTCCTTTTGATCCAAGAGGTTTGTGGTTTCACCAACGTTGAGTTTTTTCGAGTTTTTCTCTTCCACTATTCTAATCTTGAGGTAAGGATTCTCTACATTTTCTTATGATTTTTAACTTAGTTATTTACTATTTTTAAAACAACATTGTGATTTGAGGATTTTTAAACAAATCTAGGGTTTGTGTTTAAAAATCAAAAGAGAAGTTTTTAAATGGATTCTTGAAAATGGTTGTGGGATCGAAAATAAGGTTGAGTTGTGAATAAATTGTTGGTTTTGATATTTGGAATTGATTTTGGAAGGAAAGGGGTTTTCCCCTAAATATCTCAAATGTTAATTTTATATAAATAAATGGAATTGATGTTGGAAATGTGAAATTGGGTTAATATTGGTGACAATGGTGGAGTTGGGTATGTATTACCACTCACATATTGGAATTTCAAAAATTTATCTTTATGGAAATTATTTATTTGTCTAGAGATATCTATTTGGGCTATCAGTGGAGGATAGCCATGATTGTTGTAGAAATTGCATGAGAATTAAGAGAATTGAAAACTAATTTCTCATCCATTGCATTGAGCATTGTTACATATCTATTACGTTGCAAATGTATATTATTTTGAGCAAAAAGGATTGACTGGCGGTATGCAAGGGGAGTCCGGAAGGAAATGTTGCTACTTTAAATAAGTTGGCCTGTGTGTCCATGGTGAAAGTCCTAAAAACCGTGCATATACATGTGTGCCGATCCCGTGGACGAAATTTTCGTGAAATGGCAATAGTAGTGCTTTTATGGCCTATATTTACATGGGTGCCGACTTACGGATTCCTATGGACGAAATTTCCGTAAAAGGTTGTATTGTTTTGGGATTCCAGAGTGTGATTCACTGCCCTTGTTTTCTAATGTAAAGAAAGTGGTTTTATAACTCGTGTTATAACTTTGGCATTTGCATAATTTGGAAAGAGATATAAAGTGTGCTCGGCATGAGCATTTCATATGCATTCACCATATATCTTTATTAAGATTCATATATTGTAGTGGATTATTTCTACTGGGCTTTGGCTTACCCTATCTGGGAAAACCATTTCAGGTGCTAATGATATGCCTCCGCCAAGGCAATAGGTTGGGAGGATTTGGAGCAAGAGCTTCATTTTGTTCATTCATGTGTTTATCTTGTACAAGCCTAGGGCTTTATTTGTATTGAATTTAAACTCACTTTTGTTGTAACCAAGTATTGTCTTGGAAAGCTGTAATTCTTTAGGGCATTTCTTAATTATTTAACTTGTATTTCATATATTTAACATGTGACACATGCTATAGATTCAGGGCTAGGGCTTATGAATGTATACCTGCATGTGTTATCTTTTGTAATATGAGATCATATGGAATGGAATAGACAATGTATTTAGAATTGTGTGATTATTTATTAATAGCGTGAATGATTTTATCGTAATTATTCTAGGGTGTTACATGCTACCTTTCTTTATTGTAACAATTAGAGTGCTATTCAAATTGCTCATAATGATATTGTAACAACCACCTCCGTATGTGATATTGTAAACAGATATATAGAGAATATGAATTGAACCTGTTTGAGTCAGTAAACCATAAGATTAAAATTAAATAGCATCCGATTAATTAGTCATCAAATTGCATCCTTATGTGCTCATTGATTTTGTGTTTATTGTGAAATTGCATGTAAAATGGTGTGAGATATAAGGATTTGAATTTATATCTGTTGTTTGTAGAAAATTCTATTGAAATTATAACTTTGAACTGCAAATTGAAGGTCTTAGCCCAAAATTGAAATCTATTACATACTTTTGATCAGCATGATTTTTAGCACTTAATGAGAAGTTTTGTAAAAATCTAATTCAGAATGAATTAATTAGACTTAATTACTAGTATATATATATATATATATGAGCCTTAGTTGTTAGACTCAACAAAATATCTGGAGAGGGAGAGAGAGTTCTAGAGAAAGAGAGAAACAAGAGGAAGAAGAAGAACAAAGGGGGATTAAGCTAAATCTTCACCAATTAAACCATCCAAGGTAAGATTTTCCCCTCTACTTTCATGAATCTAAGTTGTATTACCCTTGACATATAACAATCTAAGGGTTAATGGTGTAAATTGATGGTAGAAACCCACATGAGTTGTAAAGAGAGAAATTATAAGAAATAGCTACATGGCATGAGTTCATAGAATCTTTGTGCATACATATGTACTTTCTTACATGGTTCTTTAATTTGAGAGGAAATCTCCATGGATTTTGAGTTTGGAACTCAAAAGTGCATGTGCTATGACTTTACATTTCAATTCAGTAGTGGATCTTGTATTTTGAAACTTCAGTCTTGATTTGAAGTTATACTTTGTATTTGAAGTTAGAAATGTTCAATTCAAGGTGTTGTTAAGAGTTTTGGGCCTTGCTTTGGTTGAAATTGAAGTTGGTTCTATAAAGGGACAAGTTCCAAATTTCAGCAGATTTTCGAATTGGTTCTGTACCCAGACCGCTCGAGCAGCCTAGGCCACTGCACGAACGGCCAAGTTCTTTTTCCTCCATTTTGCATTCTGTTTTCTTGCCACTAGTGTGGCTGGACCATCGCACGAGCAGTCGGACCATTGCACGAGCAGTCGGGCCTCAATGGCATTCTCCTCAACAGGACCATCTCAGTTTTGTTTTCTTCTTGCTCCATTTGTTTGGTTTTGATGTATATTTCAAAGTCAAGTGCATTTCATGATCATGAAAGAAATTATAGAATAAATAGGTATAACCGAATGAATCAAATAGGCTTAAAATTGATTGAACGAACTAAAGGTAATTTGAGATGTCGTGCTTAACGTGTTGTGTAGATCGTTTGCACGAGGAGTATCATTCGACCAAGCACTGTGGGTAACCTCTTTGTAAAGATATTGTCGTATATGAATTACTTTGAAATGGCTCGTTAATTTGTGAAGCCTGTGTTATGTTGTGTCATGCTTAATACGGTAAGTGTTTGATTAAGAATGTTAGAACCGGTAAGTTATGCTTTGATACTCTAAATTGTGAACAATACGATATGCTCTTGGAAATGAGATTTATTAAGAATGAATAAGATTCCCTTTTTGATTATCGAATGTGATACCCATGAACACATACTTGATTGGTCGGAAATCTCCGTTATGATTACGTCAATCCATGGTGGTCGTTATGTCTATGCCAACCCATTGTGGATGTTTTGTTTAAGTCAATCAATTGTGATCGTTATGTATGTCGATCCATTGCGATCATTCTGTATATGTCGATCCATTGCGATTGTTTTGTATATGTCGATCCATAGTGATTATTATGCCTATGTCCTCGATCCATTGTGGTTGTTTTGCTCATACTATGTTCGGTATTACTGGTTATGCAACGAAACGTAAGTAACTTTGAACGATTTGAAGACCATATTTGATAAATGCTTCATTTCGTCATGTACGTTTTGCATGGTATTTTGTCAGGGTTTAATAATGCTGTTGAAAATGTACCAGGCTATGTGTTAAACACTAAAATAATAAAAGGTTTGCTGGAGGTTTGAGGAACTTTATTTATTATTACAAGTATTCGGAAACATTGTTTTATTTTATAAGTTATGGATCTCGTTTATCTAACCTTTTTATGTTGAGATAATTCACTGGGCTTTGGCCCATTGTTTGGTATATGTATGTAGGTGATCCAGCTCAGGACCGGACTTAGTAACATCGACTTGTATCCCATTTTGCAAGGCCAATTGCTATGCCATACGGCGAGGTCCAACTCATTATGTGTCTAGGCTTTTGGGTTGTTCCAAATTCACCATTTTACAATTGTGATCTAGTGATTCAAAGTTTTTTCTTAAGGCTTTTGTTTGTTTTTGTTTGTGGGATTTTATCCCCTAAGTTATGTATATGTTTTTGTACAAAAACTTGGCATGGATTTGTATGACTGTGCATGTAGATGGATATATCCAAGTTTTTTTGTTCC
Organism: Camellia lanceoleosa; assembly: GCA_025200525.1. NCBI lineage: Eukaryota > Viridiplantae > Streptophyta > Magnoliopsida > Ericales > Theaceae > Camellia > Camellia lanceoleosa. Next base: position 288,495 of record JANUSC010000025.1, on the reverse strand, counting down.
ATGTTGTAGACACCCCATTTTTGACCGTCCTCAAGACTTGGACATCACCGTTGGAACACTCGGTGATTATCTATGTTTGTGTTCGTTTGGAGTTCCCGGAGATCTCGGCTACGCGCGCCTTGCCTCAGGACCTCCGAACTCGACCGTTTGTGTTTGGTTTTGCACCAAACACTTGTGTTTTGCCTTGGGAGGGCAGGGAATGCCTTTTGAGGCATCCCCACACACCACCGGCTGGGGCTAGAGGCCACCGGCTGGCTGTAGTTGCTATCGGCACTATATTGTGCCGGTCGGCACTCTTTGTGCGGTCGGCACTAAATTTTGTCAAAATGACATTTTATGCGGCGGACCTGTGCACTTGCTTTACGAGATATTTTCAGACAATTTGTGTGCAATTGGCTTCCCCTCCATACCGTGTATGGAGGATGAACCTGTTTGCTTAGCTTGTAAGTTTTACAAGTTCTATAAGAGGAAGGCTCTTCTTCTTGACTTAAGGTTGGGACTTCTTGAGAGAGTTCAGCCATTTTTAGAGAGAGGAAGCTCTGGTTTAGGTTAGAAAATATATATCTACCTTATATCTATCATTCTCTTGTTAAACTAGGTGTTTTGTGCCTTACTTTTGCACACTAGCACCTAGTGTTCCACCTTTCTCTTGGGACAGAGGTTCTAGAGGTTGGTTTTTGGTGATTCTTGACTGGATTTGAGCTCAAGGAGGCAACACCAACAACTCTTGTGAAGGTAGTCATCAAGGGTGAGAAACTTGCACTTTTTTCCCCATTTTTGCAACTCATTTCTACCTAATTTAGAACTATTTTTGAGCTTAGTGTTTGGCACATAAAAGTTCTGATTTTTAACCCTCTTTATTGTATATTAAGAGTGTTTTGTGGTTTGAGGAACTTTGACCACCTTTAGGCCTTGAAAAGGCCACCTTTTGTGCCATTTTGTGAGAGATCCGAGACTTTGGTCTTAGGATCTCTTCACCACTGAAATCTTGAGGGATTTCAGTGGTGAAGAGCATGCCTTAGAGTCTCAAGAAGGAGAGGGCCACCCCCTCTCCTTGATGTCCTTGAAAAGGGCAAGTTTTGCCTCTTGAGAGAGCCCCATGCTTGAGTGTGTATTGAGCATGTTTGAGTTGTTTTCCATGCTTATATTACCATGATATGACATGTTTTCAAGTTGGTTTTGGTCTCCTATGCATGCTTAGTATAGTTGCCTTGTAATGCCTCTTTTATGCCTTAACATGCCTAGGTCGTGTGCCTTAGTTTCTAGCATGTTTTAGACTTAGATTTGTGAAGCTTGTAAGCTTATTTTGCCATGATTTAGCTCTGTCCATAGCTATTTTGGCCAATCTTAGCATGTATTTGGTAGCCTCTTTGTATTTGGCTTGTTGGCCTCAAAAGCATGAATATGTAGTATGATATTCTTGCTTTATTTTTGATGGTTGGAACCATCTAGCATGCCATTTCAGTCCTTCATACATGCTTGTTTGATTGCCTTAGTGGCCTTGTTAATGCTTTAAGAGTGTGTCTTGTGTGCCCCTTGTTTTGGCTTCAATGCATGCCTTTAGTTTAATGACTCTTGGATGCCATCTAAGTAGCTCTTTGGCCTTGCTTTAACATGCTAAGAATCTGTTTTTGGTTGTTAAGTGCATGCCATATGTGTTTGTGCCAAGTGTGGTTTAATGCCCTATTGACTTGCTTTAAGCCTAGGCCATTTGCATGTTTTGTTTGGCATGCTTCATTGCATGATTTGGCATCGTGTTTAGCTTGAATTTCAGAGCTTTAAATGCATGTTAGTTGTCCATGTTAGGCCTCTTTAAGTATGCATGAGAGTTGCTTTTGAATGCCTAAGTCTTGAGCCTTAACACTTGCATGTGTGTGTGGGCATTTGGTCTCATTTTCTAGGCACTTTGGCCACTGATTTTAGGCCTATAGGAGCTGCCTAGATCATGTCTAAGTCCATCCCCCATTGGTTTGCATGCTTGCTTGTATGCCTTGCACAAGTGCATCACATTGTTCATTTGGCATGATAGATAACATGCTTAGGGTTGCATCACATTTGCATGCATGTTAAGCCTCTTGAAGTGAAGTATGATAGAGGTTTGGCACCCTTGTTTGATTGTTTGCATTTCATGCATTTGAAATCAAATTTGCACTCTTGGTTCTTAGGGCCATCATGCATGGAAATGCGCGATTGGTGGTCCGGGAATCGAGGCACATGCCCTCTTGAGTCCATAGCATGATGTGGGATGTGTTTGGTGCATACATGCTTTGAATTGCCATGCCATACACTGCTTGTCCTCTGCTGCTGTCAAATTGCAGGTTCTGCAGCAACTTTTGGCCGGCAAGACCTTTGAGTGCCGACCGGCAAAGAAATTCTGACGATAGCATAATTTGTGGCGGTGGTCATTTCTCTTGGCGGTGGCCATTCCCTGAGCGATGGTGTTCCACGGACTTTCGGAGAAGCAATCACGGGACTTTGGAAATTTTCGAGAGAGCATGGCGATTATAACAGAGGCAACTTGATGCTATGGTAGTGCGGTTAGAGCGAATCTGGTGGCGCTTGCCAGTTAGCCCTCATCCCGAGGCATTTAATGCTTAATTAGATTAATTATTTGATTTAATTAATTTAGTTGATTTGTAATATTTAATTAGCTAGAATAGTTAATTATTTATTCGGTTTTGTATATTATTTTGGTCCCTCCGAGCGAGGGCAAAATTGTAATAAGTGTGTGTGAGTGGGTGCATGTCTTCCAATCCCCGCTTCTTTCTATCCCTTTTATTTACCTGCTTATAATGGTAGATTAGGGCATACTTATTTTAGCATACCTTATGCAATGAATGCGTGCATTCATGCATTTGTTTACATGCACCGGGCTCGGTACATCATACAAACTGCATTTGCAATTTTCAATTCCAAATTGAATACGTGCTATGTGATAGCATTTCACATGCCATGTTTAGGGTTAGCCGAGCCTACCTTAGATTGCATCTATGCCTGTGTTGCATTAGTCACTTAACATGAACTAGGTCATGCATGTTTGCTAACTAGTTTGTTATTTTGGCACGGAGTACGATGTAAGTATTTTACGCTTTAGCATACCACATGCGTGTGAATGTTTACCATAACAGTATGCTTACCATGCGGCTAAATGCTTATGTGAGATAAACTGTTTGAATGCCTGTGGGTGGAGGTTGGATTGCCTGAGTTGGAACAACTCGTTGAAACCCGAATTTTAGCCTACTTGCGAGTAGCAAAAGAAAAACAACGCGTTTTTCGAGACAAAGCGGATATGCAATGTTTATTTCAAGTTAGGCAAATCTAGTCTATACTTTTGTGTTGTGCATCACATAGTAATTCTAGGTTAATAACCGAATAAGAACGCATAAAGTTTTCAAAACGGATATCACGGTTAGTAGAGGCGGTCTTGACGGGCGAAAGGGGTGCTCATAGTGACCTTCCGATCGTACCCAAGCTCGAGCCAAGACCACTTTGGTGATGAGGACATGTGGCCTTGACCGAGTCGGGGTTTCCTAAATTTCCCATTTTAAAATATTTAGGTGGCGACTCAGTAACCGCAAAGCACCATGTTTGGCACTACTTTTTCAAAATCTGTTTTCTCAAACGATTTGATTTGGACTCTTTGGTTCAAGATTGAACATGACACAAAATCGAGTCCGAATCAGGCGAGGTCCCCATGACGTTACGATTCTGGCGACTCTATTGGGATTTAGAGAACTTGACTCGAACTCATGATATCTGCTTTTGACTATATTTGTGTGTTTCTTTGCATTGCATTTGCATTGGTGCGCCTAGGACACCGTGTTTGCCATCTGCTATTCTGGCGGTTCTTGGAGGCTTGTCTTGTCAAGGCATGTCCATAAGGTCGACGGTTCTGGCTCTGCCAAGATAGGAACACAAACCCGGTTTCACCGGCACCCTTTGACCATTCGACCTAGTGCATATTCGGATCCATAGTGACTATTCCAAACTAGGACAAAGTTGCTTACCCGTTTATAGGTTATTTGAAGGCCATGCGTAGTGAAACCCTAGTTCTGACAAAATAGGACAGGGAAACCCTACCCCAACATAGGGTGTTTTGGCTCTCTTTACCGCTATGTGCTTTTAGAGTGTATCTCACAGGAATGCATATACCGGTTATGAAGTCTGCGTATCGGCTTTGAAGGCACCGATTGTTTTTGAGAATCGATTATATCTGCGGTATCGATTCAGACTTGGGGCGATGACTTGAAGCAGTGTTCAAGAGTAGAGTGCGATTGTTCGACTACATCCGTGTTTAGCCGTTTGGGTGAAATATCGCTTGTTTTCCGCTTCAGAGATTCAAAGAGTTGAGTCAGAACAGCTAGTGTCTTCTCCTTGCTGAGGCAGGACCGAACATAATGCAGAACTCAGAAGAGATTGTGGTCATGACAGCCGCGCTGAGTCAAGAAACCACTTCACAGAATGATACTACTGTTGACATGCCGCACCCGCCTAGGTCGCCCGCTGCACACCCAATCTGGACCCCTCAATTCTATCAGGCTCGCGAGCCCACTACATTCGAGTTAATGGGGATGATAGGCGATCTCCAGAGGTCCGTGGCGGATCTCGCTTACGGAATGTCAACCTCACCACCGGTTGCACCGTATGCTGGAAATTTCGAACCCCAGGAGCCCCCGATACTGGGGCGGATTGTGATCGAGCTCACTCAGTCGGAGATAACCTCCACCCACAACAGTGATGTACCAGTACCAACCCAAACCTCTCATCAGGCTGAGGCCGGTGACGAAGACAAAGTGAAGGCCGATGCCGACCCTGTGGAACAACTGCTGTGGGCAGTCCAGGCTTTGAAAGCCGGAGGAATGAGCAAACAACAGATATCCGCGATTGTAGCCAAGATTGTGGATGATGTTTTCCCTACTCCGCCTGAGGGCAGTTCCAGTCAATCAGAGAACCGGGATAGGCCCCGTCATGCCAAAAAGGTTCTTCCCACTCCCTTTGCACCCGAAGGATCGAAACCCAGTCGCACCACGACCCGTTCGCTAATGCATCTAGCAAGAGTGCTCAGGTTCCAAAGTACCTGCCCCGAGGGCGCAGGGCCTTCCATCCTCTCTACATGCCTTTGTCTAGGGCACTTCTGATTTTGGCCAAAAAGGGGCATCTCACACCACTCGATCCTAGGCCGCTCCCCAAACCCCTTCCAGCAGGCCATGATGCCGCTTCTTGATCGCGTACCATCATCACCGCCACGCCACGATGATTGCTTCCTCCGTCATGAGGTCTGGATTTGATTGATAACAAGGTTATCCTCCGCCTACCTCGGCCAAAGCCACTCTGAGTTCTTGGATTGTGAGGACACAGATACCGAGGACACCGACATCGCAAGTATGTAATTGGGATTCAACCGTCAAGGGCAATATCTGGTACATTTTTGGATACGGCGTTTGGCGCGCATTTTTGAGCACCTGCCGATGCTAGTTTTGTAAAACCTGACTTGGGTGTCGAGTCAGTCTTTTGATTTGTCTTGAGTCTGTCTCATTGTTTTGAGTCAGTCCTTTTTGTTTAAGGGTCTGTCTAATTGTAATGAGTCAGTTCCTCTTTTGTATAAGAATACTAGGTGACTTCGGGGTTGTTGCCTCGAGCACTATTTTTGTTTTGTAATTACTTTTTTTGCTTTCTTTTTGAGTCTGTCTCTGTCGTGGAGCCAGTTGCATCCGGAAAACCTGAATAAAACAGCTGCGGCTACTATGTTCCCATGCCTGTTGTTTATTTTGGGTTAGTTGTGCCAGAAAACTCGAGCAGGGCGACAGTGCATTCCACCTGCTCCCGTGTGCCCTGAAAATTATTGCATTGACCTAAGTTTTTCAAAACTTTTTGAACACGGCGGTGAAAACGAAGAGGAAGGAATTCCTCGGGTTTTGGCAAAACTTTGATCAAAATTGAAAGAAAGAACGGCGTGCTAAGCCCTTAACGATTGAAATCATGCTTGTCAGCGTGAGTACTGGGAAGGATCTTGACTTGATCCAGACTGGTTCCACACTATCTTCAGCGCGAGCGATGTGTCGCTTTCTTAAAATTTTTCAAAAAAATTGTTTTGCGCAGTCCTGTGAAGACCTGTGTGGAATCGCTCTTGAGATTGTGCAGCCTAGGATCGCTCTCAGCCTCAAGTATCAACCCGCCCGTTTTGTTCCTCCAACTCATCCAGACCGTTTAACGGTCGACCATCAGAGGAGGCCCGTGCGGCCAGCTTCGAAGCAGTTCTCGGACAAGGGGCATTGAAATCAGAGCAAAAGATTATACCTAACTAGAAGAAGCTCGTGAAGCAACCGTGATGGACTCTTCTGTAAGGTACCGCAACAGCCGTTCTCCTAGATACAGGAAGGCTTCAATTACTAGAACCATTTGACATGGGCTTGCTACACTTTTACCCTTTGAGAGGCTCATTTGGGCGAAAACCCTAAGGGCGACCAGCAAAAGTTAGAGCAAAGGAAAAATACGAAAATACAAAAGAAAGAAAAATACAAAGAAGAAAAGAAAAAGAAAAGAAACAAGAAAAATGCAAAAAGAAAAAAAAAGAGAATGAAAAAAAAAAAAAAGCTCGCAAGGTCGAAAACCCGCATTGGGCGCCTTGGCAAAAGTAAGAGCCTAAAAGTAGTGAAGGTTAAAATACCCGAGTGTACCTTAACCGGAACTACGTAAGGCTTGATTCCCATGTTTGGGATACGTAGGCAACTTCATCTTGAAGTCCAGCCCCCAACGCTTCCATAGCGTCTCAGGCCATGTCATGGTCTTTGATCACTTGTGCCTCCTCCGAATCCAATGTCCCAATTACGGTAACCCGGAGCTGCGTGATTAACTTCCTCTTGAAGTCCAACCACCAACACCTTCCAGGTGACTGTGTCCACATATTGGTTCAAGCCGCCTGCGACTCCTCCGTGTCCGGGGATCCGACCGTCGTCAACAAAGACTGACTTACAACGTGCCGCGACATCATCCAAACAAGGGGCAACTTTCCGTTGCCATCCATTGCCATAAGTTGCCCTGAGCTACCGTTCAAACCAGGGGCAACTTTCCGTTGCCTCCCTTCCCCTTTTAAGCCAGGGGCAATTTTCCATTACCTCCGATCCGAGGTTGCGCATCTCAAGGGTAAGTTCTACGCTCGTTGAGCATTGATTGTCTACAAAAACGGTTTTTGAAAAGTTTTACTGAGGTTGACTTATTTTCTCGAAAACTGTTTCGCTTTCAAAATAGGACCATGTTTGGATCCAACAAAAGGAGAATTTTCAGTGCTTACAGCCTGACTCGCATAATTTTCAAATCAAAAATTGAATAAGTGCGTTAATCTAACTCTCATTTTGGTCAGAACTGTTTTAGAAAACACAACAAAAATGGTCAAAATGATGAACCAGGGGCACAGTGGAGCCAGGTATCCTGTCTTCCCCCCCACCGTCAACACGCATTTGCCGGAAAGACACTCTATTCGCCAGAAGGAATAGCCGCGAGCTAACAGCGTCGGATGTGAATCCGCAACTTCCTATTCATCTGTCATCCGCCCTGGGGAGGGATGCAAAATGAGAGATTGAAGAATAGAGAGGAGTGAGTTGAGAGAAAAGTGAGAAAAGGGTTTTTGAGAGAAAAACCGAGCCTGAGAGCCGAGCGATGCGAGTATTACAAATCAGAAAAGGTGGGAGGTATACCCGGAGGAACTGGCTCCTCGAAATTTGAGGTCTCTTTTAAACACGTCTGTGTGTCGTGTCTTTTGCTTTGTCGGTCTCAATTTTGGCTTTGAGTCTTTTCCGAGTGTGTCTCGTTGCGTTAGGTCGTGCGCCTTTTGTTTCCCTGTTTGAGTCTGTCTCGTCGTGTTCTGAGGTAGGCTCGACACCCTGGTTGAAAACCCATTCTCTTCCAAAAGGTAATCGCTTGTGCTCAGAATGCTGTGCCATTCTTTACATCCGTGCAAAGCAAGAGAAGGGAAGGGAAAATTTGGGACATCCGAGTGTGTTTCGTCTACAACCGTATCAGTTTTGTGATCTGTCTCATCAGATTGGGGCTATTTGTTCAGGGTTTGCTATGTGCAGAATGAACCGAATGCTGTGTCATGCGCTAAATGCGAATCAATCCCCAACAGATTAGTCCTTAGCAGAGTACGGGTTGTGAACCCAGTTTTGAGCAGTGGTTTGTATGAGCTGTTTTGCTGTTTAGATGGTTGGTTATTTGATTATTACAGTGCAAGTGTTCAATTGTCAGATAACAGATCAATGTCATTTACATTTGAAGTGTACAATGACGCAATGCAGTGCAAAGTATGAGATATGTAAATATAACACTTTTCAGATAAAAAGTTCATTTTATATCATCTCTTTCAAATACAGCGGTTGAGAAAAGCAAAAACCTGCCTGCGGCAGTACATAGTACACTATCTACCAAAAGAGAAAAGTACAAGAAAAGAAATAAAGAAAAGAAGCAGCGAAAATCATCATCATCAGCAACAGGCCTCATGCCTAAGGATCTGTCCTCGCCCTCTTCCTGGGAAGAAGCACAAAGGCGTCGTCGGAGCCGTCACTGTCAGAGCCCGAGCCCGAGCTATCCCCGGCCTCCTCCGCAAATGACTCAGTCCCCGCCTCCGACTCCCCATCTCCTGGAACTGGAGCTCGTGAGCTACTCCCCACGTGACCACGTCCCCCTCTGGTACGAGGGAAGATCCTGCCATCCCGAGTAGAGACGGGAGGCCCAGCTGGAGCAGTGTCACCCACTGGAGGGATCGGGAAAGGAGGCTGAAAATACAAAGAACAAGCATATCAGAAATCTGTGAGCAGTTTATCAATACGCACGCAGCAGTATGAGTACGGTGTGAATGCCGTGAGCGCTTTATCAATACGTAATCGCGATGCAGTACAAGATGTGAATGCCGTGAGCAGTTTATCAATGTAGAATGCAGTGTATGAGTACAGTATGTGAATGCCGTGAACAGTGAATCAATACAAAATGCAGTGTATGAGTACAGTGTATGAAAGCCGTGAGCAGTTTATCAGATTTTTGTGCAGTGAAGCAGATTATGCGAAACAGAGTATGATTCGAGACTGTGGTTAGTAGAACATACCGGCAGGCTGTAAGCGGCCAAGGCGTCGAGAGTCCGCTGCAGCATCCCCAGCAGGGAGGCATTCAACTCCACAGACTGACGGGTATACTCGGAGGAGGTCTGCAAAAGTATTAAACACATCAGTATTCTGCGGGGTATCTGAATGAACTGAAATGAAAGGACAATGCATAAAGCAGAAATAAAGTAAAACATACCGGAGGCAAGTCGGGAATGCCGGCCAACTCGTGACCAGCCGGAGGAGGAGCAAAAGGGATCTAGTAGGTCTCCCCACTCTGCCCCCTATAAGTCAACATAGTAGGTAGAGTGGGCCAGCCCGTCCCTCGTCCCCTCTGCACCCCCCTCCTGCCACGAGCTCGAGCCCTCTGTGATGGCCCCGCTCCTCTGTCTGGCCGGGCGCCGCAGTCTCGGCTGATCACGGAGCCCCCACTCAGAGGCCGCATCAAGAAGGTCCGGACGTACTCAGAGTAGTCGCCCTCGCCCCTGTAGGCATCTACATCTATGGCCCAGCCAAGGGTGTAGTCCTCCATCTGCTGCACAGAAAACCTCTCGGTGTCCCTCATGTGCTCGGGAGGCTGGATCGGAACTATCTGCTCCGGCAATCCCAGGGTCTGACGCAAGAAGCGCTCACCCAGGTACCAAGCCCGACAGACCGGGCCCTCCAGGAGAATCCGGTAGCGCGAGGTCTCGATGGCGCCGGCGTACCGATCTCGTATCACCGCTGGGAGTGGAGCCCACGGCTGCCAAGTGACCTGAAATGAAATACAGTTGATTATCTACTGATATAGAAATGTACGTTTGAAAGCGAAGCTTAAAACGGACTGTAAGTAAAACATACCTCAGTGGGGGTGATGGTGTCGAAGAAACGACGGAAGAAGCTAAAAGTGTCCCGGGGTCTCCGGACACATCGCCCGTCGTAACGGCGAGAGAAGGGGACGACCAGAGGGGTCTCCGTCTCTGGCACTGGCTCTAGTCTGGGAAAGTAGGCGTACACCCACAGCTGCAAAACAGACGTCAGTATGATTATCAGAAAAGGAATCTGAGAATAAAGCGTATAGCAGAGTGCAGGTTGTGCGGTGTATTGAGCGAGTGTACAGTGTGAGCGAAGGTACAACAAGATAAAGCGTATATGTGTGTACAAGTGTACATCAACATAGAGTATATGTGTGCCGGTGTACAAGATAGACAACAAGGTGTGCAAAGGGTACTGAGTACGAAAATCTGAAACGAAATGAAAAGCAGGAGAAGACATACCTCGGGCTCGCCAATAGCCTCCCAGCCGTCACTTGCCACGAGAGATCGAGCTCATATAACCGTAAAGGGTGGCGGAGCCGCCCCCGATATCTTGCACAATCCTCTCGGCGTCCACCAAAGGCGCTGAGTAGGCAGAGGGGCACTGTGTTCGCCCGGTCGGCAAACAGGGTGGTCCCCAGCAAAAACATGAGGAAGCCGCGTGCATATCTCTCAGCGGTCTTCTGGGTCATCGGAGCTGGCCCACCAAAGATGGTCCGCACTAAAGCGCACCTCGAACCGTGAATAGCGACGAACCACGATCGAACAAGTGGCGGCGCCGCCGAGCAAATGAACTGGCGGCAATCCACTCGCCCATATTCAGGTCGAAGGGATCGGATCACTTCACCCCGATGCCAGTGAGCATCGAGAAGTCGAAAGGGGTCATCGTCATGTCCCCGGTCGCCGATAGATGAAAAGAATCGGTGGTATCCCACCACCTCTCTGCCAGGGCGGCAAGAAGAGGTCTGCAAGTAGAGAGTCTGGAAAGTCCCCTGCAGAAGGTACCGAAACCGGCCCGATCCACAATGCGGCTAACGGCGTCGGCACTCGGCATCATGAAGGGTAATGTTCCCATACCCGCGGAGAGTATGGGAGTCTCCCTGTAGTCAAGAAATTACAAAGCCATATGAAGATATGCAATGGTACAACTGGTATGCGTGCAAATTTTACAAATTCAAACAAAAACCGGTGCCGTGTGCTTCTGATGAACTACAAGCGTATGATGCGTCAGTGTATTGCAGATGCTCCAGTATAAACACGGTGCATGTGTGCACATTTTTCAGATTCAAGCAGATATCGGGCTTCAGTGTACTGCGGTGGACTACTGCCTATGATGTGTCAGTGTGTTTTGTGAGAAATAGCATACAGACACGGTGCATGTGTGCACATTTTTCAGATTCAAGCAGATATCGGGTTTCAGTGTACTGCGGTAAACTATAAGCGCGTGATGCGTCAGTGCGTTCTAGATGCTCCAGTGTAAACTTGGTGCGTGTGTGCACATTTTTCAGATTCAAGCAGATATCGGGTTTCAGCTTACCAGTGTGTGGGCTACGGTCTGTGACATGTCAGTGCTCCTATGAGAATCGGTGTAAACAGTGCGTGTTTTTCAACGTTCAAATAGAAGCCGGGTCTCGGTATATTTCAGTAAACTACAACGTGTGATGTGTCCGCGTGTTGGTGTAGTTTTGTGCAAATCTAGCATGCGTGCGAGTTTTCAGAATCAAATAAGCGCCGGGTGTCGGCGAATCGGCAGTGCAATGTGTGCCATGTGTTTGGGTGATTCAGACTAGTGTAGTGTGTGTGCATGTGCGTCGGTCCTAAACAGGTGTCAGTAGTGTGTTTGTCTACAATCGACTACAAGACAAAGACATCGAATTAGCGATTAAGGGGTTGATTAGCTACGAATTGACGTAAAAATCCTACATTGCAGAAAATAAGAGACAAGAATGTTACCTCGGCGGCGCCGGAAGACAAATGAGTGGCCGGCTCGCGCAGCAGGAGCTCTGGGTCCAAAACTCTGTCGAAGCCGCGGAAATGGCGAAGTCCATCGGGTGGTAGCACGTGGATGGCTGGGCGATAAGTCGCCGGATCGAATGGGCGCTCGCTCAAAGGGAAGAGCTCGACCCCGGGGTCCATCTCATGGTCCGGGGGAGTCCCGACATGTGGAACATCGTCTGCCATGGGTAATGATGGTGGAAAATGACCGGAAAATGAAAAATGGGCCGGAATACGAAAAGTCAACCGATAAGGTCAACCCCGAGAGGGTCGGAAATGGCCGGAAGGGTCGGAATGTGAAAAGACACGAGAATGAAGAGAAAATCGAGGGGAACGAGTCCCGAAAAGGCGAAAATAGCGAAAGGAACACCGAAATGGAGAAATATTCGGTTCAAAGTGTTCGAAACGTGAAGGTATACGCGAATCGGACGACGAAACGGGCGTGAAACGCGAAGAAACGGAGAAAAGAAGAGAGAAAAATGCTCTAGAGAGAGAGAGGAGAAGTTTTCGGCGGAGGGAAAGTGATTAGAATAGGGTTTGGAACCCTATTTTAAAAGACCCGAGGCAAATTGTCAAAACTGCCCCCGATCAGCCATTTTTGGCCGGTCGGCACTATTTTGTGCCGGTCGGCACATTTTTGTGCCGATAGATGAGTTCATGCAGCCGGTGGTAGCCGATGACCACCCCACCCAGCCGGTGGTGTTCCCAAGGCCCTGTTTAGGCAAGTTGAGGAGTTTTGGGTCTTCATAGCTCAAGAAAGTACAAGAAAGTGCATCCCCGATGCTCAACCGGCCTCCGTTTTGACTTCGGACCGTCTCTACTGTGCATGACGCTCAAATTCAAGCAAAGATTGTATCCTTTTGTATCCTTTTGTCATTTACAGAGATTCAAAAGTTGTCCCGTGTGCGTCACGTGCATCCCTCACATTGTCCGGCATCGTAGCGGCGCCATCTTGCACGCCCCTTGTGACTTGCACCGCTTTTATCTTGTCGTGTGGCATGCGTGTCATACTCCCTCATTTTTGCATCTCATAAATGATCCACGTGAGGTGTACTACTCCACGTGTTTCATTTCGTGTTTCATTTTGCATCTCATTTCGATCCACATGAGGTGTACTACCTCGCGTGCTTCATCCTGCATTCCATTTTCCATTTTACATTCCATCGCGCTATTTCGCGCACCTCAGAGTTTCATCCGGGTCCGGCGGGACCTTAAACACGCCCGGTCTGGCGAGACCTTAAACACGTATGGTCTGGCGAGACCTTAAACACGCACGGTCTAGGAGACCTTAAATCCTCGGGAGGTGCAAGACCTTCGGTGCGTTAAGGTGCACCTCGTTGCATTTGGCATGCATTCCATCGCGCTATTTCCCGCACCTCATCAGTTGCCCCAGTCGGCGGGACCAAAACACGCTGTCCGGGCGAGACCTTAAACACGCATGGTCCAGGAGACCTTAAATCCTCGGGAGGTGCAAGACCTTCGGTGCATTAAGGTGCACCTCGTTATATTCATTTCGCATTTCATTGCATCTCGAGGCATGTACGCCTCGTTTTGCACTTCATTTTCCATCAAATGAGGTACGTGTGCCTCATTTCGCATTTCATTGCATCTCGAGGCACGTGCGCCTCGTTTTGCACTTCATTTTCCATCAAATGAGGTACGTGTGCCTCATTTCGCATTTCATTGCATCTCGAGGCACGTACGCCTCGTTTCGCATTTCATTCTCCATCCAATGAGGTACGCGTGCCTCATGTGCATTTCATTTCGCCAGCGGGTCCGGCGGGACCTTAAACACGCCCGGTCTGGCGAGACCTTAAATACGCACGGTCTCGGAGACCTTAAATCCTCGGGAGGTGCAAGACCTTCGGTGCATTAAAGTTGCCCCTCATTGCATTTGGCATGCATTTTATCGCGCCGTTTGACGCGCACCCCCATTGCACTTCATTTTCCATCCTTTGAGGCACGCGTACCTCATGGCACTCCATTTTCCATCTTTTGAAACACGCACGGTCTAGGAGACCTTAAATCCTCGGGAGGTGCAAAACCTTCGGTGCATTAAGGTGCACCTCATTGCATTTTGCATGCATTTCATAGCGTTGTTTTGCGCATCTCATCGTTACCCCGTCTAGTCTGGCGAGACCTTAAACACGCACGGTCTAGGAGACCTTAAGTCCTCTGAAGGTGCAATTCCTTCGGTGTTTGTCGTGCTCGAACGACTTTCGGTGGTCTGGTAAAGCCACCTGCCTGTGTTTGCGGTGAGTTCCTAGGAGACCAATGGGGACGGTGAAAACTAGAGTTTAAACGACTTATGCCTAGAACGCAAAGGTTCGGAATTTCCGAGACTAAAGTCTGGTTTAAATACCCAGGGGGGTGTACCCTCGGCTTGAAATCTGTATGGAAGCCCCATAGGTTGAGGCGGCGTGTTTACGCCTCAATTCTGGATACTGAACCAACCTAGTATATCGCCCCATTGGGAGAATAGGGAAAACTGCAATCGCAGCCATTGCATCATACTGCATTGTCATGCATCATTTGTAAATATTGCATATGTCATGCATTTCAAAAAATTCAAAAACCAACAAAAAACATGCATCTCATGCATCATTAATACCATTGCATATGTCATGCATTTCAAAAAATTCAAAAAAAAACAACAACAAAAAACATGCATCTCATGCATCATTAATACCATTGCATATGTCATGCATTTCAAAAAATTCAAAAAAAAGCAACAACAAAAAACATGCATCTCATGCATCATTAATACCATTGCATATGTCATGCATTTTCAAAAACACAAAAACAAACAAAAACCATGCATATGTCATGCATCATCCTTGTAGTATAGTGCATATGTCATGCATTTTCTGTAAATATCCATTTCCATTGCGTTATAGCTTGCATGCATTTCACTGCATCATCTTCCATCCATGGCTTGCGCCTTTCCTTGTTGAGCTTGGTCTGGTATGTGCCTATACTTTTCACGTCGAAGCACAGTTCTGTATGCAGAAGTTCTGTGCTAGACATGGCTTGTATGTGTGCATGCTTTCCCTAGGCGAGATACGGTTTGGCCTGCGTGCCATATCCATTGTATCCATTTCCATTACATTGTAGTGTAGTCATTGTGTCCGGCATTAGGATCATTATTCTCACCCCAGTGGGTCGTTTCCCCACTTATGTCATTCCACCCAATACTTGTTCTTGTGTCCGTGCGAAGTACTCATAGATCAGACATCGTTCTATGGGAGACGGACTTGTCACCTCCATCAATCTATTTGACATATGTGTGGTTTCGAACCACTCCGGTTTGAATCATGATTCAATTGCCCTGCATGTAGTTCGCATTAGCTTTAATTGCACTACATTTTCATTTGCATTATTCATACATCATTTTGTATATATTGCATATCATTCATCATTCGCATTTGCATATGTCATGCATTTTGCTAACAATATTATACCTGTTAAGATTACCTTCTTTGCAGGCACGATATTGTATGTACGGTGCTTTTACCGCCGGTGCAACCAGGCGAGCCGCACAGGTATTGTATCCTCCGTGAGACGCTTTTGAGAATTTCATAATTCTCTTACATCCTTCTGCATTGTAGTGTAGTTTGGTGCATGTTAGCTTATAAGCCGCATGTATGCTTCATTACGACTTTCTTTGCATGATCATAAGTTATGCTCGGCTTCTTGCATTCTCGGTTGCATTTGCCCTCGCCACGGGCGATATCTTATCCTTGGCATGTGTGTTCGTGCTTGAACTACCGGTTTGATTCCTAAAGGGATACGAGGCACCTTGCGAGTTCAACCATTTGCGCTTTGTATGTTTGTCCAAGTCTTGGCCTTGTCAAAAATGGGTCGTCTCACGGGCTTTGACATTCACTCCGTCATTGTTATGACTTCCGAGTTACACAAAGAGGGGCAATCAGACACCCCATTTTTGACCGTCCTCAAGACTTGGACATCACCGCTGGAACACTCGGTGATTATCTATGTTTGTGTTCGTTTGGAGTTCCCGGAGTTCTCGACTGCGCACGCCTTGCCTCAAGACCTCCGAACTCGACCGTTTGTGTTTGGTTTTGCACCAAACACTTGTGTTTTGCCTTGGGAGGGCAGGGAATGCCTTTTGAGGCATCCCCACACACCACCGGCTGGGGCTAGAGGCCACCGGCTGGCTGTAGTTGCTATCGGCACTATATTGTGCCGGTCGGCACTCTTTTGTGCCGGTCGGCACTAAATTTTGTCAAAATGACATTTTATGCCGGCCGGACACTGTGCACTTGCTTTCTGAGATATTTTCAGACAGCTGTGTGCAATTGGCTTCCCCTCCATACACGTGTATGGAGGGATGAACCCTTGTTTGCTTAGCTTGTAAGTTTTACAAGTTCTATAAGAGGAAGGCTCTTCTTCTTGACTTAAGGTTGGGACTTCTTGAGAGAGTTCAGCCATTTTTAGAGAGAGGAAGCTCTGGTTTAGGTTAGAAAATATATATCTACCCTATATCTATCATTCTCTTGTTAAACTAGGTGTTTTGTGCCTTACTTTTGCACACTAGCACCTAGTGTTCCACCTTTCTCTTGGGACAGAGGTTCTAGAGGTTGGTTTTTGGTGATTCTTGATTGGATTTGAGCTCAAGGAGGCAACACCAACAACTCTTGTGAAGGTAGTCATCAAGGGTGAGAAACTTGCACTTTTTTCCCCATTTTTGCAACTCATTTCTACCTAATTTAGAACTGTTTTTGAGCTTAGTGTTTGGCACATAAAAGTTCTGATTTTTGACCCTCTTTATTGTATATTAAGAGTGTTTTGTGGTTTGAGGAACTTTGACCACCTTTAGGCCTTGAAAAGGCCACCTTTTGTGCCATTTTGTGAGAGATCCGAGACTTTGGTCTTAGGATCTCTTCACCACTGAAATCTTGAGGGATTTCAGTGGTGAAGAGCATGCCTTAGAGTCTCAAGAAGGAGAGGGCCACCCCCTCTCCTTGATGTCCTTGAAAAGGGCAAGTTTTGCCTCTTGAGAGAGCCCCATGCTTGAGTGTGTATTGAGCATGTTTGAGTTGTTTTCCATGCTTATATTACCATGATATGACATGTTTTCAAGTTGGTTTTGGTCTCCTATGCATGCTTAGTATAGTTGCCTTGTAATGCCTCTTTTATGCCTTAACATGCCTAGGTTGTGTGCCTTAGTTTCTAGCATGTTTTAGACTTAGATTTGTGAAGCTTGTAAGCTTATTTTGCGATGATTTAGCTCTGTCCATAGCTATTTTGGCCAATATTAGCATGTATTTGGTAGCCTCTTTGTACTTGGCTTGTTGGCCTCAAAAGCATGAATATGTAGTATGATATTCTTGCTTTTATTTTTGATGGTTGGAACCATCTAGCATGCCATTTCAGTCCTTCATACATGCTTGTTTGATTGCCTTAGTGGCCTTGTTAATGCTTTAAGAGTGTGTCTTGTGTGCCCCTTGTTTTGGCTTCAATGCATGCCTTTAGTTTAATGGCTCTTGCATGCCATCTAAGTAGCTCTTGGCCTTGCTTTAACATGCTAAGAATCTGTTTTTGGTTGTTAAGTGCATGCCATATGTGTTTGTGCCAAGTGTGGTTTAATGCCCTATTGACTTGCTTTAAGCCTAGGCCATTTGCATGTTTTGTTTGGCATGCTTCATTGCATGATTTGGCATCGTGTTTAGCTTGAATTTCAGAGCTTTAAATGCATGTTAGTTGTCCATGTTAGGCCTCTTTAAGTATGCATGAGAGTTGCTTTTGAATGCCTAAGTCTTGAGCCTTAACACTTGCATGTGTGTGTGGGCATTTGGTCTCATTTTCTAGGCACTTTGGCCACTGATTTTAGGCCTATAGGAGCTGCCTAGATCATGTCTAAGTCCATCCCCCATTGGTTTGCATGCTTGCTTGTATGCCTTGCACAAGTGCATCACATTGTTCATTTGGCATGATAGATAACATGTTTAGGGTTGCATCACATTTGCATGCATGTTAAGCCTCTTGAAGTGAAGTATGATAGAGGTTTGGCACCCTTGTTTGATTGTTTGCATTTCATGCATTTGAAATCAAATTTGCACTCTTGGTTCTTAGGGCCATCATGCATGAAAATGCGCGATTGGTGGTCCGGGAATCGAGGCACATGCCCTCTTGAGTCCATAGCATGATGTGGGATGTGTTTGGTGCATACATGCTTTGAATTGCCATGCCATACACTGCTTGTCCTCTCTTCATTGTCAAATTGCGTGTTCTCAGAAGAATCTTTGGCCGACCGGCACTGTTGAGTGCCGACCGGCAAAGAATTCCTGGCCGATAGCATAATTTGTGGCCGGTGGTCATTTCCCTTGGCCGGTGGCCATTCCCCTGGGCCGATGGTGTTCCACAGCACTCAGAGAAGCAATCCTGGGACTTTGGAAATTTTCAGAGGAGCATGGCAGTGTAAACAGAGGCAACAGTGCTATGGTAGTGCGGTTCCGAGCGAATCCTGGGCGCGCGCAGCAGTTAGCCCTCATCCCGAGGCATTTAATGCTTAATTAGATTAATTATTTGATTTAATTAATTTAGTTGATTTGTAATATTTAATTAGCTAGAATAGTTAATCATTTATTCGGTTTTGTATATTATTTTGGTCCCTCCGAGCGAGGGCAAAATTGTAATAAGTGTGTGTGAGTGGGTGCATGTCTCCCAATCCCCGCTTCTTTCTATCCCTTTTATTTACCTGCTTATAATGGTAGATTAGGGCATACTTATTTTAGCATACCTTATGCAATGAATGCGTGCATTCATGCATTTGTTTACATGCACCGGGCTCGGTACATCATACAAACTGCATTTGCAATTTTCAATTCCAAATTGAATACGTGCTATGTGATAGCATTTCACATGCCATGTTTAGGGTTAGCCGAGCCTACCTTAGATTGCATCTATGCCTGTGTTGCATTAGTCACTTAACATGAACTAGGTCATGCATGTTTGCTAACTAGTTTGTTATTTTGGCACGGAGTACGATGTAAGTATTTTACGCTTTAGCATACCACATGCGTGTGAATGTTTACCATAACAGTATGCTTACCATGCGGCTAAATGCTTATGTGAGATAAACTGTTTGAATGCCTGTGGGTGGAGGTTGGATTGCCTGAGTTGGAACAACTCGTTGAAACCCGAATTTTAGCCTACTTGCGAGTAGCAAAAGAAAACAACGCGTTTTTCGAGACAAAACGGATATGCAATGTTTATTTCCAAGTTAGGCAAATCTAGTCTATACTTTTGTGTTGTGCGCATCACATAGTAATTCTAGGTTAATAACCGGAATAAGAACGCATAAAGTTTTCAAAAACGGATATCACGGTTAGTAGAGGCCGGTCTTCGGACCGGGCGAAAGGGGGTGCTCATAGCTGACCTTCCCCGATCGTACCCAAGCTCCCGAGCCAAGACCACTTTGGTGATGACGGACATGTGGCCTTCGGCACCGAGTCAGGGTTTCCTAAATTTCCCATTTTAAAATATTTAGGTGGCGACTCAGAATCCGCAAAGATCCATGTTTGGCACTACTTTTTCAAAATCTGCTTTTCAAACGACGGTTTGGATTTGGACTCTTTGGTTCAAGATTCAATCATGACACAAAATCGAGTCCGAATCAGAAGCGAGGTCCCTCATGACGTGCTTCAAGCATCATTGCCGGGATTTAGAGAACTTGACTCGAACTCATGATATCTGCTTTTGACTATATTTGTGTGTTTCTTTGCATTGCATTTGCATTGGTGCGCCTAGGACACCGTGTTTGCCATCTGCTATTCCTGAGCGGTTTGCCGGAGGCTTGTCTTGTCAAGGCATGTCCATAAGGCTGATCGGTTACGGGCTCTGCCAGTATGGGAACACAAACCCCGGTTTCACCGGGGCACCCTTTTTGACCATTCGACCTAGTGCATATTCGGATCCATAGTGACTATTCCAAACTAGGACAGGTTGCTTACCCGTTTATAGGTTATTTGAAGCCGCTGCGTGCGTAGTGAAACCCTAGTTCCTGACAAAATAGGACAGGGAAACCCAACCCCAACATAGGGGTGTTTTGGCTCTCTTTACCTGCTATGTGCTTTTAGAGTGTATCTCTACAGGGAATGCATATACCAGTTTGCGAGTCTGCGTATCCGGCCTGAAGGCACCAGTATCAGTGTTTTTGAGAATCAGTTATATCTGCGGGTATCAGATTCAGATTTGGGACAGTGACTTCGGGGAACAGTATTCAGTAGTAGAGTGCAGTTGTTCGACTACATCCGTGTTTGAGCTGTTTGGGGCTGAAATACTGCTTGTTTTCCGTTTCAGTTCAGAGATTCAGAGAGTTGGGTCAGAACAGCTAGTGTCTTCTCCTCGCTGAGGCAGGACCAAACATAATGCAGAACTCAGAAGAGATTGTGGTCATGACGGCCGCGCTGAGTCAAGAAACCACTTCACAGAATGATACTACTGTTGACATGCCGCACCCGCCTAGGTCGCTCACCGACACCCAACTGACCCTCAATTCTATCAGCTCATGAGCCCACTACATTCGAAGTTAATGGGGATGATAGGCGATCTCCGAGGTCCGTGGCGGATCTCGCCATTTAATGTCAACCTCACCACCGTCGCACCAGATCCGGAAATTTCGAACCCAGAGCCCCGTCATCGGGCGGATTGTGATCGAGCTCAATCAATCGGAGATGACCTCCACCCACAATAGTGATGTACCAGTACCAACCCAAACCTCTCATCAGGCTGAGGCCGGTGACGAAGACAAAGTGAAGGCCGATGCCGACCCTGTGGAACAATTGCTGTGGGCAGTCCAGGCTTTGAAAGCCGGAGGAATGAGCAAACAATAGATATCCGCGATTGTAGCCAAGATTGTGGATGATGTTTTCCCTACTCCGCCTGAGGGCAGTTCCAGTCAATCAGAAAACCGGGATAGGCCCCGTCATGCCAAAAAGGTTCTTCCCACTCCCAGCCTTGCACCCGGAAAGGATCAGAAACCGTATCGCACCACGACCTGCTCGCTAGTGCATCTAGCAAGAGTGCTCAGGTTCCGAAGTACCTGCCCCGAGGGCGCAGGGCCTTCCATCCTCTCTACATGCCTTTGTCTAGGGCACTTCTGATTTTGGCCAAAAAGGGGCATCTCACACCACTCGATCCTAGGCCGCTCCCCAAACCCCTTCCAAAGAAAGCCATGATGCCGCCAAGATCAGGCGTACCATCAACACCGCCACGCCATCGATGATTGCTTCCGCCTCCTCATGAGGCATGTGATTTGATTGATAACAAGGTTATCCTCCCGCCTACCTCGCCAAATCACCACTACAGAGTTCTTGGATTGTGAGGACACGATAATGAGGACACCGACATCGCAAGTATGTAATTGGGATTCAACCGTCATGGGCAATATCTCGTACATTTTTGGATCTGGCGTTATGCGCATTTTTGAGCACTCGCCGATGCTAGTTTTGTAAAACCCGACTTGGGTGTCGAGTCATTTTTGATTTGTCTTGAGTCTGTCTCATTGTTTTGAGTCATCCCTTTTGTTTAAGGGTCTGCTAATTGTAATGAGTCGGCCTCTTTTGTATAAGAATACTAGGTGACTTCGGGTTGTTGCCTCGAGCACTATTTTTGTTTTGTAATTACTTTTTTGCTTTTTTTGAGTCTGCTTCGCCGTGGAGCCGCTTGCATCCGAAAACTCGAATAAAACAACAATGGCCATCGTGGTTCCCATGCTCGTTGTTTATTTTGGGTTAGTTGTGCGAAAAACTCGAAAGCAGGCGACAAGGCATTCCACCGCCTCTGTGCCAAAAAATTATTGCATTGACCTAAGTTTTTCAAAACTTTTGAACACGGCGGTGAAAACGAAGAGGAAGGAATTCCTCGTTTTGGCAAAACTTTGATCAAAATTGAAAGAAAGAACGGCGTATAAGCCCTTAACGATTGAAATCATGCTTGTCGGTGAGTACCGAAGGATCTTGACTTGATCCGCATCGGTTCCACACTATCTTCAGTGCGAGCGATGTGTCGCTTTCTTAAAATTTTTCAAAAAATTGTTTTGCGCAGTCCTGTGAAGTCCTGTGTGGAATCGCTCTTGAGATTGTGCAGCCTAGGACCGCTCTCAGCCTCAAGTATCAACCCGCCCGCTTTTGTTCCTCCATCTCATCCGCACTGCTTAACGGCCGACCATCGAGGAGGTCTGCGCCGCGACTTCAAGCGCTTCGACAAGGGCATTGAAATCAGAGCAAAAGATTATACCTAACTAGAAGAAGTTCGTGAAGCAACCGTGATGGACTCTTCTGTAAGGTACCGCAACAGCCGTTCTCCTAGATACAGGAAGGCTTCAATTACTAGAACCATTTGACATGGGCTTGCTACACTTTTACCCTTTGAGAGGCTCACTGGGCCGAAAACCCGGAAGGGCGACCCAGGCAAAAGTTAGAGCAAAAGAAAAATACGAAAATACAAAAGAAAGAAAAATACAAAGAAGAAAAGAAAAAGAAAAGAAACAAGAAAAATGCAAAAAGAAAAAAAAAGAGAACGAAAAAAAAAAAAAGCTCGCAAGGTCGAAAACCCACATTGGGCGCCTTGGCAAAAATAAGAGCCTAAAAATAGTGAAGGTTAAAATACCCGAGTGTACCTTAACCGGAACTACGTAAGGCTTGATTCCCATGTTTGGGATACGTAGGCAACTTCATCTTGAAGTCCAGCCCCCAACGCTTCCATAGCGTCTCAGGCCATGTCATGGTCTTTGATCACTTGTGCCTCCTCCGAATCCAATGTCCCAATTACGGTAACCCGGAGCTGCGTGATTAACTTCCTCTTGAAGTCCAACCACCAACACCTTCCAGGTGACTGTGTCCACATATTGGTTCAAGCCGCCTGCGACTCCTCCGTGTCCGGGGATCCGACCGTCGTCAACAAAGACTGACTTACAACGTGCCGCGACATCATCCAAACAAGGGGCAACTTTCCGTTGCCATCCATTGCCATAAGTTGCCCTGAGCTACCGTTCAAACCAGGGGCAACTTTCCGTTGCCTCCCTTCCCCTTTTAAGCCAGGGGCAATTTTCCATTACCTCCGATCCGAGGTTGCGCATCTCAAGGGTAAGTTCTACGCTCGTTGAGCATTGATTGTCTACAAAAACGGTTTTTGAAAAGTTTTACTGAGGTTGACTTATTTTCTCGAAAACTGTTTCGCTTTCAAAATAGGACCATGTTTGGACCCAACAAAAGGAGAATTTTTAGTGCTTACAGCCTGACTCGCATAATTTTCAAATCAAAAATTGAATAAGTGCGTTAATCTAACTCTCATTTTGGTCAGAACTGTTTTAGAAAACACAACAAAAAATGGTCAAAATGATGAACCAGGGGCACAGTGGAGCCAGGTATCCTGTCTTCCCCCCACCGTCAACACGCATTTGCCGGAAAGACGCTCTATTCGCCAGAAGGAATAGCCGCGAGCTAACAGCGTCGGATGTGAATCCGCAACTTCCTATTCATCTGTCATCCGCCCTGGGGAGGGATGCAAAATGAGAGATTGAAGAATAGAGAGGAGTGAGTTGAGAGAAAAGTGAGAAAAGGGTTTTTGAGAGAAAAACCGAGCCTGAGAGCCGAGCGATGCGAGCATTACAAATCAGAAAGGGTGGGAGGTATACCCGGAGGAACTGGCTCCTCGAAATTTGAGGTCTCTTTTAAACACGCTCAGGTGTCGTGGTCTTTTGCTTTGTCGGTCTCAATTTTGGCTTTGAGTCTTTTCCGAGTGTGTCTCGCTATGCTAGGTCGCGGCGCCTTTTGTTTCCTCGCTTTGAGTCTGTCTCGCCGTGTTTCGAGGTAGGCTCGACACCTCGTTGAAAACCCATTCTTCCAAAAGGTAATCGCTTGTGCTCGTAATCTCAGGCCATTCTTTACATCCGCAAAGCAAGAGAAGGAAGGGAAAATTTGGGACATCCGAGTGTGTTTCGTCTACAACCGTATCAGTTTTGTGATCTGTCTCATCAGATTGGGGCTATTTGTTCAGGGTTTGCTATGTGCAGAATGAACCGAATGCTGTGTCATGCGCTAAATGCGAATCAATCCCCAACAGATTAGTCCTTAGCAGAGTACGGGTTGTGAACCCAGTTTTGAGCAGTGGTTTGTATGAGCTGTTTTGCTGTTTAGATGGTTGGTTATTTGATTATTACAGTGCAAGTGTTCAATTGTCAGATAACAGATCAATGTCATTTACATTTGAAGTGTACAATGACGCAATGCAGTGCAAAGTATGAGATATGTAAATATAACACTTTTCAGATAAAAAGTTCATTTTATATCATCTCTTTCAAATACAGCGTTTGAGAAAAGCAAAAACCTGCCTGCGGCAGTACATAGTACTCTATCTACCAAAAGAGAAAAGTACAAGAAAAGAAATAAGGAAAAGAAGCAGCAAAAATCATCATCATCAGCAACAGGCCTCATGCCTAAGGATCTGTCCTCGCCCTCTTCCTGGGAAGAAGCACAAAGGCGTCGCTTGAGCTGCCATCGCCGAGCCCGAGCCCGAGCTATCCCGCCTCCTCCGCAAGAATGACTCGCCTCGGCCCGACTCCCCATCTCCTGGAACTGGAGCTCGTGAGCTACTCCCCACGTGACCACGTCCCCCTCTGGTACGAGGGAAGATCCTGCCATCCCGAGTAGAGACGAGAGGCCCAGCTGGAGCAGTGTCACCCACTGGAGGGATTGGGAAAGGAGGCTGAAAATACAAAGAACAAGCATATCAGAAATCTGTGAGCAGTTTATCAATACAGAATGCAGTGTATGAGTACAGTGTGTGAATGCCGTGAGCAGTTTATCAATGCAGAATGCAGTGTATGAGTACAGTGTGTGAATGCCGTGAGCAGTTTATCAATGCAGAATGCAGTGTATGAGTACAGTGTGTGAATGCCGTGAACAGTGAATCAATACAGAATGCAGTGTATGAGTACAATGTATGAAAGCCGTGAGCAGTTTATCAGATTTTTGTGCAGTGAAGCAGATTATGCGAAACAGAGTATGATTCGAGACTGTGGTCAGTAAAACATACCGGCAAGCCGTAGGCGGCCAAGGCGTCGAGAGTCCGCTGCAGCATCCCCAGCAGGGAGGCATTCAACTCCACAGACTGACGGGTATACTCGGAGGAGGTCTGCAAAAGTATTAAACACATCAGTATTCTGCGGGGTATCTGAATGAACTGAAATGAAAGGACAATGCATAAAGCAGAAATAAAGTAAAACATACCGGAGGCAAGTCGGGAATGCCGGCCAACTCGTGACCAGCCGGAGGAGGAGCAAAAGGGATCTAGTAGGTCTCCCCACTCTGCCCCCTATAAGTCAACATAGTAGGTAGAGTGGGCCAGCCCGTCCCTCGTCCCCTCTGCACCCCCCTCCTGCCACGAGCTCGAGCCCTCTGTGATGGCCCCGCTCCTACTCCCTTCGCCTGGCCGCTGGCGCCGCAGTCTCCTGATCACCGGGAGCCCCCACTCAGAGGCCGGATCAAGAAGGTCCGGACGCATCAGAGTAGTCGCCTCGCCTCAGAGGCATCTACATCTATGGCCCACCAAGGGTGTAGTCCTCCATCCGCCGCACGTAAAACCTCTCGGTGTCCCTCATGTGCTCGGAGGTCGGATCGAACTATCTGCCCGCAATCCTGTGGTCCGACGCAAGAAGCGCCACCAGTACCAAGCCCGACAGATCGGCCCTCCAGAGAATCCGTAGCGCGAGGTCTCGATGGCGCCGCATCGATCTCAGATCACCGCCGGGAGTGGAGCCCACTACCGCCAAGTGACCAAATGAAATACGCTTGATTATTCATCGATATAGAAATGTACGCTTGAAAGCGAAGCTTTAAAACGATCGTAAGTAAAACATACCTCGTTGGGGGTGATGGTGTCAAGAAACGACGGAAGAAGCTAAAGTGTCCCGGTCTCGGACACATCGCCCGTCAGGCGGCCCGAGAGAAGGGGACGCGGAGGGTCTCCGCTCGCACCTGCTCTAGTCGAAAGTAGGCGTACACCCACCACGAAAAATGACGCCAAGATGATTATCGAAAAGGTATCACGTATCAAAGCGTATAGCAGAGCCGCAGGTGTTGTGCAAAGGTATTGAGCAGAGTACAAGTAAAAGGTATACAACAAGATAAAGTGTATATGTGTACAAAATAGCAGTATGTACCAACATAGAGCGTATATGTGTGTGCTGTGTACAAGATACGATATAACAACAGTGTGCAAGGTACAGAGTACGTAGAAAATACGTAATGTAAATGAAAAGCAGAGGAGAAGACATACCTCCCAGGCTCGCCAATAGCCTCCCAAAGAACGGTTCACGCCACGAGATCGAGCTCATATAACCGTGAAGGGTGGCTGAGAGCCGCTACCATATCCGCGACAATCCTCTCGACGCCCACCAAGGCTGAAAGCGAGCAGCAGAGGGCACTGTGTTCGCGGCGGCAAACAAGGTGGTCCCCAAAGAAACATGAGGAAGACGCGTGCATATCTCTCGCCAGCCTCGGTCATCGGAGCCGTCCCACCAAAGATGGTCCACACTAAATCGCACCTCGAACCAGAATAGCGACGAACCTCGATTTAACAA
This sequence comes from Camellia lanceoleosa, assembly GCA_025200525.1. Taxonomy (NCBI): domain Eukaryota; kingdom Viridiplantae; phylum Streptophyta; class Magnoliopsida; order Ericales; family Theaceae; genus Camellia; species Camellia lanceoleosa. The sequence goes on along the minus strand of JANUSC010000025.1, from coordinate 262,006 downwards.
GTGGCGGCGCCGCCGAAAGCAAATGAACTCGAGCGCAATCCACTCGCCCATATTCGGTCGGGGATCGGATCACTTCACCCCGATGCCAGTGAGCATCGAGAAGTCGAAAGGGGTCATCGTCATGTCCCCGGTCGCCGATAGATGAAAAGAATCGGTGGTATCCCACCACCTCTCTGCCAGAGCGGCAAGAAGAGGTCTGCAAGTAGAGAGTCTGGAAAGTCCCCTGCAGAAGGTACCGAAGCCGGCCCGATCCACAATGCGGCTAACGGCGTCGGGCAGCTCGGCGTACCAGTCGCGAGCGGTAATGTTCCCATACCCGCGGAGAGTATGGGAGTCTCCCTGTAGTCAAGAAATTACAAAGCCATATGAAGATATGCAGTCGGTACAAATCTGGTATGCGTGCAAATTTTTACAAATTCAAACAAAAAACCGGGTGCCGGTGTGCTTACAGTGAACTACAAGCGTATGATGCGTCAGTGTATTGCAGATGCTCCAGTATAAACACGGTGCATGTGTGCACATTTTTCAGATTCAAGCAGATATCGGGCTTCAGTGTACTGCGGTGGACTACTGCCTATGATGTGTCAGTGTGTTTTGTGAGAAATAGCATACAGACACGGTGCATGTGTGCACATTTTTCAGATTCAAGCAGATATCGGGTTTCAGTGTACTGCGGTAAACTATAAGCGCGTGATGCGTCAGTGCGTTCTAGATGCTCCAGTGTAAACTTGGTGCGTGTGTGCACATTTTTCAGATTCAAGCAGATATCGGGTTTCAGCTTACCAGTGTGTGGGCTACGATGCAGTGACATGTCAAGGTTCTATGAGAATCGGTGTAAACAAATGTGCGTGCTTTTCAACGCTCAAATAGAAGCCGTCTCGGTATGTTTCAAGAACTACAACGTGATGTGTCCGCTGTTGGTGTAGTTTTGTGCAAATCTAGCATGCGGCGAGTTTGAGAATCAAATAAGCGTAGGGTGTCGGCGAATCGGCAAAGGTAATGTGCCATGTGTTTGGGTGATTCAGACTAGTGTAGTGTGTGTGCATGTCGCCGGTCCTAAACAGTGTCAAGAGGTGTGTTTGTCTACAATCGACTACAAAGACAAAGACATCGATTAAGGGGGTTCGATTAGCTACGGAATTGATGTAAAAATCCTACATTGCGTAAAAATAAGAGACAAGAATGTTACCTCGGCGCCGAAGACAAATGAGTGGCGGCTCATGGCAGCAGAGCTCGGGTCCAAAACTCGCCGGCCGCTGAAATGGCGAAGTCCATCGGTGGTAGCACGTGGATGGCTGGGCGATAAGTCGCCGGATCGAATGGGCGCCGTCAAAGGGAAGAGCTTCGACCGGGGTCCATCTCATGGTCCGGGGGAGTCCCAACATGTGGAACATCGTCTGCCATGGGTAATGATGGTGGAAAATGACCGGAAAATGAAAAATGGGCCGGAATACGAAAAGTCAACCGATAAGGTCAACCCCGAGAGGGTCGGAAATGGCCGGAAGGGTCGGAATGTGAAAAGACACGAGAATGAAGAGAAAATCGAGGGGAACGAGTCCCGAAAAGGCGAAAATAGCGAAAGGAACACCGAAATGGAGAAATATTCGGTTCAAAGTGTTCGAAACGTGAAGGTATACGCGAATCGGACGACGAAACGGGCGTGAAACGCAAAGAAACGGAGAAAAGAAGAGAGAAAATGCTCTAGAGAGAGAGAGGAGAAGTTTTCACGAGGGAAAGTGATTAGAATAGGGTTTGGAACCCTATTTTAAAAGACCCGAGGCAAATTGTCAAAACTGCCCCCGATCAGCCATTTTTGGCCGGTCGGCACTATTTTGTGCCGGTCGGCACATTTTTGTGCCGATAGATGAGTTCATGCAGCCGGTGGTAGCCGATGACCACCCCACCCAGCCGGTGGTGTTCCCAAGGCCCTGTTTAGGCAAGTTGAGGAGTTTTGGGTCTTCATAGCTCAAGAAAGTACAAGAAAGTGCATCCCCGATGCTCAACCGGCCTCCGATTTGACTTCGGACCGTCTCTACTGTGCATGACGCTCAAATTCAAGCAAAGATTGTATCCTTTTGTATCCTTTTGTAATTTACAGAGATTCAAAAGTTGCCCCGTGTGCGTCACGTGCATCCCTCACATTGTCCGGCGCATCGTGTCGCGCCATCTTGCACGTCCCTTGTGACTTGCACCGTTTTGTACTGTCGTGTGGCATGCGTGTCATACTCCCTCATTTTTGCATCTCATAAATGATCCACGTGAGGTGTACTACTCCACGTGTTTCATTTCGTGTTTCATTTTGCATCTCATTTCGATCCACATGAGGTGTACTACCTCGCGTGCTTCATCCTGCATTCCATTTTGCATTTTACATTCCATCGCGCTTATTTCAAGACCTCAGTTTCATCCGTCCGGACCTTAAACACGCCCGGTTTGGCGAGACCTTAAACACGTATGGTCTGGCGAGACCTTAAACACGCACGGTCTAGGAGACGTTAAATCCTCGGGAGGTGCAAGACGTTCGGTGCGTTAAGGTGCACCTCGTTGCATTTGGCATGCATTCCATCGCTATTTCCGCACCTCATCGGTTGCCCAGTCCGCGGGACCAAAACACGCGCGTCCGGGCGAGACCTTAAACACGCATGGTCCAGAGACCTTAAATCCTGGAGGTGCAAGACCTTCGCATTAAGGTGCACCTCGTTATATTCATTTCAGATTTCATTGCATCTCGAGGCATGTACGCCGCTTTGCACTTCATTTTCCATCAAATGAGGTACGTGTGCCTCATTTCGCATTTCATTGCATCTCGAGGCACGTGCGCCTCGTTTTGCACTTCATTTTCCATCAAATGAGGTACGTGTGCCTCATTTCGCATTTCATTGCATCTCGAGGCACGTACGCCTCGTTTCGCATTTCATTCTCCATCCAATGAGGTACGCGTGCCTCATGTGCATTTCATTTCGCCAGTGGGTCCGGCGGGACCTTAAACACGCCCGGTCTGGCGAGACCTTAAATACGCACGGTCTCGGAGACCTTAAATCCTCGGGGGGTGCAAGACCTTCTGCATTAAAGTTGCCCTCATTGCATTTGGCATGCATTTTATCGCTACCGCTTGACGCCAAGACCCCCATTGCACTTCATTTTCCATCCTTTGAGGCACGCTGCACTTCATGGCACTCCATTTTCCATCTTTTAAAACACGCACGGTCTAGGAGACCTTAAATCGTCGGGAGGTGCAAAACCTGCGGTGCATTAAGGTGCACCTCGTTGGATTTTGCATGCATTTCATAGCGTTGTTTTGCGCATGTCATCGTTACCCTGCCTAGTCCGGGCGAGACCTTAAACACGCACGGTCTAGGAGACCTTAAGTCCTCTGAAGGTGCAATTCCTTCCGGTATTTGTCGTGCTCGAACGACTTTCGTGGTCCGCAAAGCCACCGCCTGTGTTTATGTGAGTTCCTAGGAGACCAATGGGGCGGTGAAAACTAGAGTTTAAACGGGCTTATGCCTAGAACGCAAAGGTTCGAATTTCCGAGACTAAAGTCCGGTTTAAATACCTGTGGGGTGTACCGCTTGAAATCAGATGGAAGCCCCATAGGTTGAGGCGCGTGTTTACGCCAATTCTCGGATAATCGAACCAACCTAGTATATCGCCCATTGGGAGAATAGGAAAATCGCAATCGCAGCCTATTGCATCATACCGCATTGTCATGCATCATTTGTAAATATTGCATATGTCATGCATTTCAAAAATTCAAAACCAACAAAAACATGCATCTCATGCATCATTAATACCATTGCATATGTCATGCATTTCAAAAAATTCAAAAAACAACAACAAAAACATGCATCTCATGCATCATTAATACCATTGCATATGTCATGCATTTCAAAACAAAAAAAAAACAAAAAAAAACATGCATCTCATGCATCATTAATACCATTGCATATGTCATGCATTTTCAAAAATACAAAAACAAACAAAAACCATGCATATGTCATGCATCATCCTTGTAGTATAGTGCATATGTCATGCATTTTCTGTAAATATCCATTTCCATTGCGTTATAGCTTGCATGCATTTCACTGCATCATCTTCCATCCATGGCTTGCGCCTTTCCTTGTTGAGCTTGGTCTGGTATGTGCCTATACTTTTCACGTCGAAGCACAGTTCTGTATGCAGAAGTTCTGTGCTAGACATGGCTTGTATGTGTGCATGCTTTCCCTAGGCGAGATACGGTTTGGCCCGCGTGCCATATCCATTGTATCCATTTCCATTACATTGTAGTGTAGTCATTGCGTTCGGCATTAGGATCATTATTCTCACCCCAGCGGGTCGTTTCCCCACTTATGTCATTCCACCCAATACTTGTTCTTGTGTCCGTGCGAAGTACTCATAGATCAGACATCGTTCTATGGGAGACGGACTTGTCACCTCCATCAATCTATTTGACATATGTGTGGTTTCGAACCACTCCGGTTTGAATCATGATTCAATTGCCCTGCATGTAGTTCGCATTAGCTTTAATTGCACTACATTTTCATTTGCATTATTCATACATCATTTTGTATATATTGCATATCATTCATCATTCGCATTTGCATATGTCATGCATTTTGCTAACAATATTATACCTGTTAAGATTACCTTCTTTGCAGGCACGATATTGTATGTACGGTTCATTTACCGCCGGTGCAACCAGGCGAGCCGCACAGGTATTGTATCCTCCGCGTGAGACGTTTTGAGAATTTCATAATTCTCTTACATCCTTTCTGCATTGTAGTGTAGTTTGGTGCATGTTAGCTTATAACTGTCGCATGTATGCTTCATTACAGCTTTCTTTGCATGATCATAAGTTATGCTCGGCTTCTTGCATTCTCGGTTGCATTTTGCCCCTGCCTACGGGCGCATATCTTATCCTTGGCATGTGTGCCTGTGCTTGAACTACGCTGGTTTGATTCCTAAAGGGATACGTAGGGCAAAGTGCAGTTCAACCATTTGCGCTTTGTATGTTTGTCCAAGTCTTGGCCTTGTCAAAATGGGTCGTCTCGGCTTTGACATTCACTCCGCCATTGTTATGACTTCGAAGTTCTCAAAGAGGGGCAATCAGACACCCCATTTTTGACCGTCCTCAAGACTTGACATCACCGCTGGAACACTCGGTGATTATCCATGTTTGTGTTCGCTTGAGTTCCTGAGATCTCGCCACGCCTTGCCTCAAGACCTCCGAACTCGACCGTTTGTGTTTGGTTTTGCACCAAACACTTGTGTTTTGCCTTGGGAGGGCAGGGAATGCCTTTTGAGGCATCCCCACACACCACCGGCTGGGGCTAGAGGCCACCGGCTGGCTGTAGTTGCTATCGGCACTAAATTTTGTCAAAATGACATTTTATGCCGGCCGGACACTGTGCACTTGCTTTCTGAGATATTTTCAGACAGCTGTGTGCAATTGGCTTCCCCTCCATACACGTGTATGGAGGGATGAACCCTTGTTTGCTTAGCTTGTAAGTTTTACAAGTTCTATAAGAGGAAGGCTCTTCTTCTTGACTTAAGGTTGGGACTTCTTGAGAGAGTTCAGCCATTTTTAGAGAGAGGAAGCTCTGGTTTAGGTTAGAAAATATATATCTACCCTATATCTATCATTCTCTTGTTAAACTAGGTGTTTTGTGCCTTACTTTTGCACACTAGCACCTAGTGTTCCACCTTTCTCTTGGGACAGAGGTTCTAGAGGTTGGTTTTTGGTGATTCTTGACTGGATTTGAGCTCAAGGAGGCAACACCAACAACTCTTGTGAAGGTAGTCATCAAGGGTGAGAAACTTGCACTTTTTTCCCCATTTTTGCAACTCATTTCTACCTAATTTAGAACTGTTTTTGAGCTTAGTGTTTGGCACATAAAAGTTCTGATTTTTGACCCTCTTTATTGTATATTAAGAGTGTTTTGTGGTTTGAGGAACTTTGACCACCTTTAGGCCTTGAAAAGGCCACCTTTTGTGCCATTTTGTGAGAGATCCGAGACTTTGGTCTTAGGATCTCTTCACCATGAAATCCTGCGGGTTTTCAGTGGTGAAGAGCATGCCTTAGAGTCTCAAGAAGGAGAGGGCCACCCCCTCTCCTTGATGTCCTTGAAAAGGGCAAGTTTTGCCTCTTGAGAGAGCCCCATGCTTGAGTGTGTATTGAGCATGTTTGAGTTGTTTTCCATGCTTATATTACCATGATATGACATGTTTTCAAGTTGGTTTTGGTCTCCTATGCATGCTTAGTATAGTTGCCTTGTAATGCCTCTTTTATGCCTTAACATGCCTAGGTTGTGTGCCTTAGTTTCTAGCATGTTTTAGACTTAGATTTGTGAAGCTTGTAAGCTTATTTTGCCATGATTTAGCTCTGTCCATAGCTATTTTGGCCAATATTAGCATGTATTTGGTAGCCTCTTTGTATTTGGCTTGTTGGCCTCAAAAGCATGAATATGTAGTACGATATTCTTGCTTTATTTTTGATGGTTGGAACCATCTAGCATGCCATTTCAGTCCTTCATACATGCTTGTTTGATTGCCTTAGTGGCCTTGTTAATGCTTTAAGAGTGTGTCTTGTGTGCCCCTTGTTTTGGCTTCAATGCATGCCTTTAGTTTAATGACTCTTGGATGCCATCTAAGTAGCTCTTTGGCCTTGCTTTAACATGCTAAGAATCTGTTTTTGGTTGTTAAGTGCATGCCATATGTGTTTGTGCCAAGTGTGGTTTAATGCCCTATTGACTTGCTTTAAGCCTAGGCCATTTGCATGTTTTGTTTGGCATGCTTCATTGCATGATTTGGCATCGTGTTTAGCTTGAATTTCAGAGCTTTAAATGCATGTTAGTTGTCCATGTTAGGCCTCTTTAAGTATGCATGAGAGTTGCTTTTGAATGCCTAAGTCTTGAGCCTTAACACTTGCATGTGTGTGTGGGCATTTGGTCTCATTTTCTAGGCACTTTGGCCACTGATTTTAGGCCTATAGGAGCGCCTAGATCATGTCTAAGTCCATCCCCATTGGTTTGCATGCTTGCTTGTATGCCTTGCACAAGTGCATCACATTGTTCATTTGGCATGATAGATAACATGCTTAGGGTTGCATCACATTTGCATGCATGTTAAGCCTCTTGAAGTGAAGTATGATAGAGGTTTGGCACCCTTGTTTGATTGTTTGCATTTCATGCATTTGAAATCAAATTTGCACTCTTGGTTCTTAGGGCCATCATGCATGGAAATGCGATTGGTGGTCCGGGAATCGAGGCACATGCCCTCTTGAGTCCATAGCATGATGTGGGATGTGTTTGGTGCATACATGCTTTGAATTGCCATGCCATACACTGCTTGTCCTCTGCTGTCACAATTGCGTGTTCAGAAGACTTTTGGCCGACCGGCATCATTGAGTGCCGACCGCAAAGAATTCTGGCCGATAGCATAATTTGTGGCGGTGGTCATTTCCTTGGTGGCCATTCCCTCGGCCGATGGTGTTCCACAAAGACTCAGAGAAGCAATCTCGGGACTTTGGAAATTTTCAGAGGAGCATGGCAAAGGTAAACAGAGGCAACAAGCAGCTATGGTAGTGTGCCCGAAAGCGAATCCTGGGCGCGCGCAGCAGTTAGCCTTCATCCCGAGGCATTTAATGCTTAATTAGATTAATTATTTGATTTAATTAATTTAGTTGATTTGTAATATTTAATTAGCTAGAATAGTTAATCATTTATTCGGTTTTGTATATTATTTTGGTCCCTCCGAGCGAGGGCAAAATTGTAATAAGTGTGTGTGAGTGGGTGCATGTCTCCCAATCCCCGCTTCTTTCTATCCCTTTTATTTACCTGCTTATAATGGTAGATTAGGGCATACTTATTTTAGCATACCTTATGCAATGAATGCGTGCATTCATGCATTTGTTTACATGCACCGGGCTCGGTACATCATACAAACTGCATTTGCAATTTTCAATTCCAAATTGAATACGTGCTATGTGATAGCATTTCACATGCCATGTTTAGGGTTAGCCGAGCCTACCTTAGATTGCATCTATGCCTGTGTTGCATTAGTCACTTAACATGAACTAGGTTATGCATGTTTGCTAACTAGTTTGTTATTTTGGCACGGAGTACGATGTAAGTATTTTACGCTTTAGCATACCACATGCGTGTGAATGTTTACCATAACAGTATGCTTACCATGCGGCTAAATGCTTATGTGAGATAAACTGTTTGAATGCCTGTGGGTGGAGGTTGGATTGCCTGAGTTGGAACAACTCGTTGAAACCCGAATTTTAGCCTACTTGCGAGTAGCAAAGAAAACAACGCTTTTCGAGACAAAACGGATATGCAATGTTTATTTCCAAGTTAGGCAAATCTAGTCTATACTTTTGTGTTGTGCGATCACATAGTAATTCTAGGTTAATAACCGAATAAGAACGTATAAAGTTTTCAAAACGGATATCACGGTTAGTAGAGGCTCTTGGACCGGCGAAAGGGGTGCTCATAGTCGACCTTCCCGATCGTACCCTGCCTCCCGAGCCAAGACCACTTTGGTGATGACGGACATGTGGCCTTCGGCACCGAGTCAGGGTTTCCTAAATTTCCCATTTTTAAAATATTTAGGTGGCGACTCTGTAATCTGGCAAAGCAGTCCATGTTTGGCACTACTTTTTCAAAATCTGTTTTCTCAAACGATTTGCCGGATTTGGACTCTTTGGTTCAAGATTCAGAACCGCGACACAAAATCGAGTCCAAACTGTAACGCGAGGTCCCCCCGCGGACGTGCTACACATGTAAGTTTCACAGCTCATTGGATGATATATTTTAATTATTATTGGCTTCCACCAGCCTTTTTATTGTGTTATTGTAAGCAGTTCTTTGGTAATCACAGATTACTGACCGGTTACGATGCCAAACCTATCGAGATGGGTTTGGATCGTGACAGATGTCTTCTATGATCGCACCAAACATATTGAAATGGACGGCCATTTTATTCGACAGCATGTTACTCGTGGCACTATCCATCTTCTTTCTATTGCTTCTGTCGATTAGCCTGCTGATATCTTCACTAAGGCTTATCCTCCTAGCCGTTTCAGTGACTTGGTTTCCAAACTCAAGTTGGTTGATGTTTATCCTCTTTGAGTTTGAGGGGATGTTAATATATAAGTATATTCTCTGAAAATCTAGTATATTCCTTGTAAATCTAGGAGTCCTTACTTTATTGTAATACTTTCCTATATGTAGGAGTCATTGTACATTGATTCAAAAATATAATTCATACATATTTCTCTCAACTATTTTATCTAAAAGAAAAGTACATACACTCTTAAGTGCTCATGGCATCTTCTGATAATGAAAGTCATGCAACCAAATTTGTGGAAATAATATAAGAAAAGGCAGCAGTAGCAAGAGAAGAAAAAGAAGAAGCAAGAGGAGAAGGAGAAGAAACAGGAGAAGAAAGAAAACAAGGAGGAGGAGGAGGTAAGGTTACATGTCATTATCATCAATTGCCATATAATTTTCCTCTTCATCGTTGTTTCTCATTTATTTCCTTTCTCAATCTCATTACTTTCTTTGGTGGGTTGGGCAGAAAGTACTTTATCCTGTGGTTTTAGACTAGTGCATATTTGAATATATGCAGATATCTCCTCCTGAATTTGGATTGCAACTGTTATCTCTTCTATCTAAATAAACTACATGCGCTCGATGAGCATGCATGTATGGCTCTGGTTGATAGTTTTCCCTCAAAAAATAATTTGTCCAAAAGATCAAAATGACCTTAGCCTTCACTATATAAGAAAATGATATCAAATACTTGTTATCAAAAGTGTCAAGATTTGTAAGTCGAGATTTCGTTAAGTACGAGTTATGTCAAAATTGCTGCCTCTCCGTTTGGAGGGAAGACGATTTCCTTAGATTAGGGATACACAAAAACAAAATCAATAATTTATATACTGATGAAGAACTCTCCTCCTCCTCTGATAACAGGAACCAGAGCAGAGGCCCATCCGCCCAATCTCCCTCTACCTCGAAGGACCCTCAAGAACAGTAAACCACTCGGCCAAGCCTCCTGACGACACAATTACTTCTCCGGCAGAATAAGCTTCAAGGACTACGACCAAGACGCTGTCTATAATGTCATAGACGACATCAAATACTCGACAGTCCCTACCGAATTAATGAAGAATTTAGTAGGATGCCAGAGAGATTTCCATGTATTTGTTAAGTTCTAACCAGATCTCACTATTAGAGGAGGAATTCCTTGTATTTTATTAACAAATGGGGACAGTAGTTGGTTAGATGCAATGTCCCCAAAAATGAAAGAATGGTTTGATGTTAATGTAATCATTGTCATGATTAATGAAAATTTTATTAATTTTATTTATGAAACCACTCAAAGTTTTATTTACTTACTACATTTCCCTTATCATCAACTATTACATCTTGAGTCACATCACTATTTTTTACACTGATGATTACATTTCGTAAAACATTAGAAAATTCAGCTGGATCCATAACAACTGATCCTCTACGATCAACTTCCTCTTTGCTAGCACCAACCTCTGAAATCGACGGACCAGGATCAATATCACTGGTGTCATCACCACCTCTGCGTACATCAATCTCTGACAAACTCAGACGACCTCTGCGTTTATGAATAACTGAACCACTTTCCCCAAAACCTCCTAACAACAAATCTCTTTGTCTCTTCGGTAAACCAACAGACTTAGTCCGTGTCAGAATCGGAATGGCCTTCGTTGGAGGACAATGCCAGACATCAACATTATCATTAGTATATTTTTTAGATAACACAACAATAGAGGGGGGGCCTCATTTGTGAATCTTCTGGCATGTCACTCGTAGAATACTTCAAATACCCCTTCATTTTACAATATGTAACCCCCCTTTTAATATTGGAATTTTCAAGTCGATACTTCACCAGCCATGGCACCTGTTTGTCGTTAATTGAACAATAACCATTCCCATAGTAGACTAACTCGCATTGACAATCTACTGGGAAAATAAACCACGCCTGCAAACTGTCATTACCGTCTAACCTCCGATCATAAACATTTACTCTGACCAACTCACTGACATTGGGTGCGCAAAGGGAAAATTTTTTATCAATATTTTATCGACCTTAATACTTTTTTGTTTGTATCTTAACCTCAATTAAGAAAATAAATTAGGATTGCAACTGTTTGAATATATGCAGATATCTCCTCCTGAATTTGGATTGCAACTGTTATCTCTTCTATCTAAATAAACTACATGCGCTCGATGAGCATGCATGTATGGCTCTGGTTGATAGTTTTCCCTCAAAAAATAATTTGTCCAAAAGATCAAAAGTGAAAAACAGTTGATACCAAAAGTGTCTTAGTGAAGTGAAAAACATCCTACAGCCCCTCTCTCTCTCTCTCTTCTTTTTATTAATTTTACTTTTTTCATTTGTTTAATTTTCTTTCTACCCTATTGTGCTGGTTGCATCTCTTATTTATTTATTTATTTTATTCTTTTAATTTGTTTAATTTTTTTTCTATTTTATTAGCTATATAACTGTATTTTTTTCTTTTTTCTTTTTTCTTTTTTAGTTTTTAGGTTTATTTTTTTTGTTAAAATCATAAAATTATCTAATCTAATTTTTCATTTTTAACTCACTTTGTTATTTAATAATATTTTTAAAATAAACAAATATGTATAACAAACTAAATCATAAAAAAATGATCCGAAGATATAGTATCTGTTATCCGATAGACTTGATTTTTTACATGGATGATATACTCAACAAACTCTAAAATATGTATGGTTCGAATTATCAAAAATGGATCCAAAAGTGGACCCAATGGGTCAGACTGTCCCGAACTATCCGAGATATAGACTAGAGACAATCGAGACCCATATATTTATACGTATAACAAATTAAATTATAAATTAATCTAACTACCTTAATTTATTACCATAAAATTACCTTAATTAAGTTTTAAATTTTCACTTAATTTCTTATTTAATAACATTGTAAATTATATACACAAAGTAAAGTGGGAATAACTGTTTCCAAAATTTATTGCCATAAAATTACCTTATTTAATAATATTTTAAATTAAACATACAAATATTTGTATGTATAACAAATTAAATTATAAATTAATCTAACTACTTTAATTTATTATCATAAAACTATCTTAATTAATTTTAATTTTTTAACTTAATTTCTTATTTAACTTAAGTTTAAATTATATATATTTGTATATATAATTTAAAATATTTAATATAATTTAAAATGTTATTAAATAAGAAATTAAGTTAAAAATTAATTAAGGTAATTTTATGATAATAGATTAAGATGTTTAAGTTAATTCATAATTTAATTCGTAAAATATGTGATTAATATAGAAAATTACATATATGAGAGAGAGAGAGAGAGAGAGAGAGAGAGAGAGAGAGAGAGAGAGAGAGAGAGAGGCCTTTTTGACATTGAAGTTTTTTTTAATGATTATCGTTAACGATGCTATGGTTGCACATTAGTTAAAAATCACTGGGAAAGTATCTGCACATACTCAAACTATAGAAGGGTATGGTACTTCAATGTCAAACCATAAGAGAATAAAGTACTTTCTATCCTATTTTGGTACTATTGGATATAAATTAAATAAGTGTGCTATTTAGATAAATGTATTTATTTAGATCGTATTATTTTTTTATTTTTTTATATATCTTTTTATAAAAAATTAAAAAATATATTTATTTAAAATATGTCAAATATTTTTTTATTTTGGACATATTTTATCAATAGTTCCTATAAATTTATTCAATTTTCTTATAATTTTAATTGTAACACATTTATTATCAAATAACCACAATAAATAACAGCATTTACTATTTCCATCGGATCTAATCACGTGCAACATACGTCACTTGTTTTAGGAGGGCAAATAAACAAAAAGAGAAAAGTTAGGGATTATAAAAAAAAAATTCACCAAATTGATCATGATCTTTGAATTACCTTGATTAGTGTGTGGTGTTTTATTTTAAGTGTAATGTAAGGGTTATAAAACTTTCATGATTATTTTTATGAAATATTTTTCATAAATGTTTAAAATTGTTAAAAATAGAGCTCTAATTATGTAACAGTGTGACTCATTCATAAATAATTTAATGTGTGCGTCTTATTTTTTCTTTCATTAAAGTTATTGTTAAAATTTCAAATTTAAAATAATGAATCATTGCTTGCAAATAAAACATCATTTCTTCTAGCACCAACCTCGACATGACTCTACCGAATAGAATGGTGCCAAGTTATGGTATCCGTAGGATTGATTATCATAAACCTTACAAATAAAACAAAAATCATAATTAAATATCATATAAATTATAATTAAAATAATATTATAATTAATATTATTATGAATCATAATTTACACTACAATATTTATAATTAAATTATAAACAAATCATAGCTAATACATAATATAATAAATTATAACTAAAAATTAAAAATTCGTACCATGGACAAATGATACACACACCATAAAATTTCCTTACCAATATGGAGGCAGGGACACTGTTGTGTCTTATAAACCTGTTGCTTGCTGTCCTGTTGCGTCTTAAAACGGTGCCGTGTTGAATTTTTTTTCTCTTTTCTTTCCTTTTGCGTGAGTGTGGGTGCGTGTGCGTGAGGAAAAATCAACTCTGCTCTTTTTTCCATTGCCAGACAGATTTACACTCATCTTAAAGTGATATAGGAGAAGAATTCAATAAACAAATCAAAACAATTACATAAATTGAACGCTTTGTATGAACTATAGTGGTGGCTTGATTAGGTTATTGATTAGAAAAAAAAAAAAAATGATAAGATAGATAATTTATGTAATTGTTTCTTAACTGCCTCTTTCTTTTTTCTTCGCTGCCTCTCTTTCAAATTTTTTTTTTTTTCCCTTCCAATCCACTTCTTCAAAGTCTTGACATCCTTTTCTTCTTTTCCACCAACTTTTTCTTTGGCAACTTTTTCTTCTTTCCACAAACTCACCAACCTATCTCCACCAACTTTTGTCTTTTCATTATGTTTTTTATCATCACACGGCTTGTTCCCAACTTTTTGACAAATTATTTTAGGGCAAATTATCTACACCAAGTTTAGCTAAATTTTTTGTGTTTGGTTATGTTTTGTAAATAGATTTCTACCCTTTAATTTGAGTTTGACGTTTGTTATTGTTTTCAAAACTTAATTTGACACGCACTTTTGAAAACGTGGTCAAAGCGGGAAAATTTAGGCTAACCAGTTGTCCCACTAGATGTCCTACCGGATGTCCCACCGATCGTCCGGCCGCTTGACCTGAATAGTATTTTTTTTTTTTGGCAATTGAACCATGTTAATTTTTATATATTTGAAAAAAATATTTTTTAAATTTTGTAAAAAATTTTATGAGCTTTAATAAAATTTTGAGTGGTAATTGGTTATGAGTTGTAAGTTTTTATATCAAATATCATACATCACATCAAAATTTTCTCCCTCAATTCAAAACTCTTTCACCAAACAAATTTCCACACTCAAATCATAATTCCAAAACTCATAAACTCAAAATATAACTCATACTCTCAAATCATATTTAAAAAATTCTACCAAATGGAGTCTTTTCTGTTGTGATTTTAAAAATTATATTTCGTAATTAATATGATTAACGGAGATCATAAATTGATTAAAATATTCATTGACAAATAATTATTATTTTTAAATAAGTTATGAAATGTAAAATTAAAATAAAAAAACACTTATCACACTATAAAAAATTAAGATTTTAGAGATCAAAATTTAGGGTCAAAATTATTTTTAGGAGACCAAATATTTTGTTGCGAAAAGTGTCGTCATTATATTTTTAGCTAAGAAAATTGGACATTAGTGATTAATTATTATGTTTTTGGAACCAAATTTTTGTCTAAAAAAATAAATCATTCTGAAACTAAATTATTTTATCTCTAAAAGTCTACTTATTAGTGACATTTTTAAAATTTTATCAGTAAAAGCCTTGTTTTTTACTTTTTAAAGATGACTTTTTAGCGACTATGCTCAAGATGATAGAAATTGGTTCCTAAATGTCTTTTGCAAAAAAATTTTCACTTTTAGAGATAAAAAAAATAAAAAAAATAAAAATTTGGTCTCTAAAACTGTTATATGTTATAGTATCGGAGGGTAAAATATATCATAAAATTAACAAATAATTAAACAAGTTATCAACATAAAAAATGGCTTATCAAAATACTCTTATAATACGTTTGGTTTGATTTTAAAAATTTATTTTACAAAAATTAAAAATTAATTTGGTTAAGAAATAAAAATATTAAAAATTATTATTATTTTTATATAATTTTATCTTTTGATTGATTAGAAATAATTTTTACAAATTAAATATATTTATTTTTATTAAATTAGTTTTTATTTTATTTTTTTAAATTTTGATTTTTTTTTCTAAACAACAAACTAAATATGGTTTCAAAATTTGGTTTGTTTGGTTTTTGAGGCCTTGTTTGGTTTGTTTTTGAGAGTGTAACTTTGGAGAAAAAATTTCAAAGTTTTGTTTGATTTATTGATTTTGGAAAAAAAATTCCAAAAATGACTGTGTGTTTGGTTTAGCTTTGAGATATGAGTTTTGGGAAAAAAAAATTCCAAAAAACTGTTTGGTTTGAGAATTTTTACAAAAAATTTCCAAAATCACTTTCTCTCTCTTACACATCAATCAATCACTTTTTCTTTCTCCTCTCTCATTCTCAATTACTTTTTCTTTCACACACATTTACTCAATTTTAACAAAATATCAAATCATCACAAAGTCCCAAACTCCAAAACTACTTTCAAAATATACAACCAAACAAACCAAAAAAAATTCTAAACTCTCTCCCAAAACTTTTTTTGAAAATCACACTCTCAAAAGCAAACCAAACAAAGCCGTTATCTCTCCTATACATCAATCAATCACTTTTTCTCTCTCATCTCTTCTTTTCAATCACTTTTTCTCTCACATACATTTACTCAACTACAACAAACTATCAAATCATTCCAAACTCCCATATTCCAAAATTATTTTCAAAATATACAACCAAACAAACAAAAAAAAAATTTCTAAACTCTCTTTCCATTTTTTTTTGAAAATTTACCTCCCAAAACCAAACCAAACACATCCTTAATTTTTTTTCCCCATCTAACGTAATTTTTTTTTTTTTTGTAAATTTTGTTAATTTATCAAAGGGATTTTAGGTTAAATTAGATTGTTTGGTGTTTTGGAAAGATATCAAGGACAGTATTGTTCATCAATTTATATTTTGGTGATGTCAGCTAAACGTTTAGTTAACAGTAGAGGTTAAATTGTTATAGGAATATAAATCTTGAGGGGCGGAATGTAATTTTTAAAACCTCAGAAAGGAATATATAATTTAGTTAAACCTCGAGAAGGTGTGGGTAATTTGCCCATTATTTTACCTTCTTTTCTTCTTATTTATGTGTTTATCATTTTCCTTTACCATAGTTTTTATTCCAAAACTTATCTTTTCTACCATTTTTTTTTTTTTTTTTTTTGGTTTTTCACAGCCCGCATCACTTAAAAATAAAATAAAAAGATTATACCCAATATTATTATTCTTATTATTATTAGTTTTTTTTAACATGGTCTCTCCATTCCACTCCTTTATCTTTTCTTTTATTTTAACCTCAAATAGATTTCTATCCTTAACTAGTGACGGAGCCAGAATTTTGGTTCAGATAAGGCACCATTGAGTTGAAATCTTAACAAAAATCACAACTAAACTTAATCTAATTTTTATTTGATGGTAGAAATAAAAAGTACTATAATGCAAATGTTATATTTAAATATAAGGTCGAGTTAATCGATCTTATTAATTTTTTTGTTTTTAATTTAATTTTATGTATGATAATCACATGGTTCGACAAATACTCACACACCTTATAAAATATAAAAACAAAACTAAGTTTCATTCACAAAAGACATGTAGATAAGAATAATTTAAAAAAAAAAGAAAGAAAAAGAAATGAGAGAGAATGTGAATAAATAATACAAAGACACTGCTATATATCAAATTATTATTTTTTATTTTTATTTTTTATTCTTTTATAATTTTGAATCATTTGAATTACAAAGTAATATATTATTAGTTGTTAATTGTGTAATAAGTATCTCTGAACAAAGGAATTAATTATGAGTATTCATATAAGAGGTGATATAACAAAAAACTCAATGACATATATAATATTTCTCTAATATAAAAAATTGGGGACACATAGTAATATATTAAATAAATTTTTTTGAAGAGAAAATGTAAAGAAAATAGTGATTTAAAAATTTACTATTATATTTGAATTGATTAAATTGAAACTTTTTTTTACTAGAGGCAAAAGTGCAATTTTTTAAAAGTTGAGAGGGGCACGTGCCCCCTCTAGTCCTTGCCTCCGTCACTCTCCTAAACACTATTTGAGTTTGAAGTGTGGTATTATACTTATATTATGGTGAGCATGATTATACACCATGCAAACCACCCAAACCGCTCTCCTGGAAACATCACCTAAGTCACCTCTTGGCGTACCATCTAAGCCGCTCTCCTTGGCGAACCAGCTTAAGTTACCCCTTGGCATACCACTTAACCTTGGCACACCACCTAAGTGTCCCTCCTTGGCATACTACCTGAGCCGCCCTCTTGGCGCTCTCCCTAAGCCGCCTGCTTGGCGTACCTCGTAAGCTATCAACCTTGGCCCATTCTCTGAGCTGCCTCCTTTGGTGCACTACCTAAGCCGTCCGCTTATCACACTCTCTAAGCTGCCTCCCTTGGCGCACTCTCTAAGTCGTTCCCTTGGCCCACTCTCTAAGTGTCACGACCCGTCTGTGCACGTCATGGGGACCTCGCCTCTGATTCGGACTCCCTTTGTGTCGGTTCATCTGAACCAAAGAGTCCAAATCCAAATCGTTTGCGAAAACAGATTTTTGGAAAAGTAGTGCCAAACATGTGCTTTGCGGATTCTGAGTCGCCACCTAAATATTTTAAAATGGGAAATTTAGGAAATCGACTCGGTGCGAAGGCCACATGTCAAATCATCACCAAAGTGGTCTTGGCTCGGAGCTTGGGTACGATCGGGAAGGTCACTATGAGCACCCTTTCGCCCGGTCCGAAGACCGGCCTCTACTAACCATGATATCCGTTTTTGAAAACTTTATGCATTCTTATTCCGGTTATTAACCTAGAATTACTATGTGATGCGCACAACACAAAAGTATAGACTAGATTGCCTAACTTGGAAATAAACATTGCATATCCGTTTTGTCTCGAAAAACGTGTTAGATTTTGCTACTCGCAAGTAGGCTAAAATACGGATTTTTAATGAGTTGTTCCAACTCAGGCAATCCAACCTCCACCCACAGGCATTCAAGCAGTTTATAACACATAAGCATTTAGTCGCATGGTAAGCCTACTGTCATGTCAACATTCACACGCATGCGATATGCTAAAGCATAAAAAAAACTTACATCGTACTCCGTGCCAAAAACAATAAACTAGTTAGCAAACATGCATGACCTAGTTCATGTTAAGTGGCTAATGCAACACAGGCATAGATGCAATCTAGAGTAGGCTCGGCTAACCCTAAACATGGCATGTGAAATGCGCGAGTAGCACGTATTCATTTTGGAATTGAAAATTGCAATGCAGTTTGTATGATGTACCGAGCCCGGTGCATGTAAACAAATGCATGAATGCACGCATGCATTGCATAAGGTATGCTAAAATAAGTATGCCCTAATCTACCAACATAAGCGGGTAAATAAAAGGGAGAAAGAAATGGGGATTGGGAGACATACACCCACTCACACACACTTATTACAATTTTGCCCTCACTCGGAGGGACCAAAAGAATAATACAAATTAATTAACTACGCAAGCTAATTAAATATTACAAATTAACTAAATCAATTAACAAATTAACTAAGTTAATTAAAGCAGTAAACGCCTCGGGAAGAGGGCTCAAATTTAGCGCGCGCTCGGAATTGGCTCGGAATCGTACTGCCATGCACAGACTGCCTCTGTTTCCCCTGCTATCCTCCTCTGAAAATTACCAAAATCCCAGGAGTGCCTCTCAGAGCACTGGAGATCACCACCGGCTGGGGTAGAACACCACCGGCTGAAGGAGGAGGCCACCGGCATAGAATTTTTCCATCGGCTGGGAAAACACTGCCGGTCGGCACAAAATGTTCTGCAGATCCTGCAACTCACAACAGCAGAGGACAAACTATGCATGGCAAGGCAATTCAAAACATGTATGCACAAAACACATCCCACATCATGTTAATGACTCAATGGGGGTATGTGCCTCGATTCCCGGACCACCAATCACGCATTTCCATGCATGATGGCCCTAAGAACCAAGAGTGCAAATTTGATTTCAAATGCATGCAAATCACATAGGCACAAAAGGGTGCCAAACCTCTATCAAACTCACTTCAAGAGACTTGGCATGCATGTCAATACGATGAAGCCCTATGCATGTTAACTAGGCATGCAACATGGACTATGCAATGCATTTATGCAAGCATACAAACAAGCATATAAGGCAAGCATGAAAACCAATGAAATGATAGACTTAGACATGAATTAGGCAACTCAAAAAGGCCTAAAATCAGTAGCCAAAATGCCTACAGTTGGGGACTAAACACACACACACACATGCACATGTTAAGGTACCAAACCCAAGGCATAAACAAGCAACATTCAAGCACACTTAAAGAGGCCAAACATGGACAACTAACATGCATTAAAGAACTCTGAAATTCATGTTAAACATGATGCCAAATCATGTAATGAAGCATGCCAAATAAAGCATGCAAATGGTCTTAGGCTAAGGCAAGCCAATAGGGCATTGAACTACACCTATGCAAGGCAATTATGGCATGCACTTAACAACTCAAAACAGATTTTTAGCATGTCAAATTAGGCCCAAAGGACCACTTAGATGGCATCTAAGGGACATGGAATCTAAGGCATGCAATAAGGCCTAAACATGGAGCATATAACACAAGCTTAAGAAGTCACGAAGGAGCATGCAAGGTAAGCATACAAGCACACCAAATGGACTGAAATAGCATGCTAGGTGATTCCAAACCATCAAAACAATGCAAACAAAGGCATTCTACACATCCAAACTCTTAAGGCCAACAAGCCAAATGCAAAGGGGCTATATTAAACATGCTAAGATTGACCAAAATACTTATGGACAGACCTAAAACATGGAAATATAAGCACAAAACCTTCACAAATGCAAGCTTAAAACATGTTAAAGACTAAGGCATACAACCTAGTGCATGTTAGAGCATAAAAGGGCATTACAAGGCAACCATGCTAAGCATGCATAGGAGACCAAAACCAACTTAAAACCAAGTTAAAACATGGCATAATAAGCATGAAAAACAACTCAAATATGTTCAATACATACTCAAGCATGGTGCTCTCTCAAGAGGTAAAACTTGCCCTTTTCAAGGACATCAAGGAGAGGGGGTGACCCTCTCCTTTTTGAGACTTCAAGGCATACTCTTCACCACTGAAATCCCTCAAGATTTCAGTGGTGAAGAGATGCTATCACCAAAATCTCGGATCTCTCACAAAATAGCACAAAAAGTGACCTTTTCAAGGCCTAAGGGTGGTCAAACCTACCCAAACCACTAAACACTCTTAATATACAACAAAGAGGGTTAAAAATCAGAACTTTTTTGTGCCAAACACTAAGCTCAAAAACTATTTTAAAGCAAGTAAAAACAAGGTACAAGAATGGGGTAAAAAGGGAGTTAAGTTCTTACCCTTGTAGCCTTCTTCAACAAAGATGGTGTGATGGCTTCTTTGAGCTTCAAACCAACTCCAAAGCTTCAAAACAAACCTCTGGACCCTCAAGAACCAAAGGAAGGTGAAACACTAGGTGCTTGTGTGCAAAAGTGTGAACTAAAGCACCTAGTGTACTAAATAAGCAAGAAAGGAGAGAGATAAGATAGATATATGATCTAACCTAAAACCAGAGCTTGGTCTCTCTCTAAAATGGCTGAAACCTCTTAAGAATTCCAACCCTAAGTCAAGAAGAAGAGCCTTCCTCTTATAGAACTTGTAAGACTTACAAGCTAAGCAAACAAGGGCTCATCCCTCCATACACGTGTATGGGAGGGAAGCCAATGGCACACAGGTGTCTGAAAATATCTCGAAAGCAAGTGCAGTGTCCGTAGGCAAAAAATGTCATTTTGACAAAATTGAGTGCCGACCGGCACAATATAGTGCCGGTGGCAACTACAGCCAGCCGGTGGCCTCTAGCCACAGCCGGTGGTGTATGGGAATGCCTCACAAAGCATTCCCTGTCTCTCTAAGGCAAAACACAGGTGTCTGGTGCAAAACCGGACACAAAACGGTCAAGTTCGGAGGTCCTGAGGCAAGGCGCGCGGGCCGAGAACTCCGGGAACTCCAAACGAACACACACATGGATGATCACCGAGTGTTCAAACGATGACGTCCGAGTCTTGAGGACGGTCAAAAATGGGGTGTCTACAGTTGCCCCTCTTTGACAGAACTCGGAAGTCATAATAATGACGGGAGTGAATGTCAAAGCCCAGAGACGACCCATTTTTGACAAGGCCGAAGACTTGGACAAACATACAAAGCGCAAATGGTTGAACTCGCAAGCTGCCTACGTATCCCTTTTGGAATCAAACCAGCGTAATTCAAGCACAGGCATACAAGCCGTAGACAAGGTATGCGCCCGAAGGCAGGGGCAAAATGCAAGACAATGCAATAAGCCGAGCATAACTTATGATCATGCAAAGGAAGCTGTAATGAAGCACGCGTGCAACAGTTATAAGCTAGCATACGCCAATCTACACTACAATGCAGAAAGGATGTAAGAGAATTATGCAATTCTCAAAACATCTCACGCGGAGGATACAATACCTGTGCGGCTCGTCGATTACTGCCTCAAATGAATCGTACATACAATATCGTGCTCAGAAGAAAGCAAACTTAAGTACAATATTGTTAACAATATGCATGTCATGCAAAATGAATGCAAGATGATATGCAATATGTACAAAACAATGTATGAATAACGTAAATGAAAATGCAATGCAATCAAACTATATGCAAGGCAAACTACATGCGAGCAATTGAATCATGATTCAAACCGGAATGGTTGAAACGCACAAATGTCAAATAGATTGATGGAGGTGACAAGTCCGTCTCCCATAGAACGATGTCGATCTATGAGTACTTCGGACACAAGGACAAGTATTGGGTGGCATGACATAAGTGGGGAAACGACCCGCTGGGGGGGAGAATAATGATCCTAATGCCGGACGCAATGACTACATTACAATGTAATGGAAATGGATACAATGGATATGGCACGCGGGCCAAACCGTATTTTGCCTTGGAAAGGCATGTACGCATACAAACCGTATCTAACACAGAAGCGGTGCCGCTACCCTCAAGGCTCGGACACAAAAGCTCGACAATTGTGTTTTGACACGAAAAAATATGGGCACATACCAGACCAAGCTCAACAAGGAAAGGTGCAAGCCATAGATGGAGGTGATGCAATGGATGCATGCAAGCTACAATGCAATGGATATGGATACAATGGATATGGCACGCGGGCCAAACCGTATTTTGCCTAGGAAAGGCATGTACGCATACAAACCGTATCTAACACAGAAGCGGTGCCGCTACCCTCAAGGCTCGGACACAAAAGCTCGACAACTGTGTTTCGACACGAAAAATATGGGCACATACCAGACCAAGCTCAACAAGGAAAGGTGCAAGCCATAGATGGAGGTGATGCAATGGATGCATGCAAGCTACAATGCAATGTGCATTGGATGTTTTACAGAAAATGCATGACATATACACTATATTACAATGAAATGCAGGACATATGCATGGGTTTTTTCTTCTTTTTTTTTTTTGAAATGCATGACATATGCAGTATTTACATGATGCATGACGATGCACGATGATGCAATGGCTACGATTGCAGCTTTCCCTATCTTACCAACAAGGCGATATACTAGGTTGGTTCAGTATCCAGAATTGAGGCGTAAACACGCCGCCTCAACCTATGGGGCTTCCATACAGATTTCAAGCCGAGGGTACACCCCCTGGGTATTTAAACCAGACTTTAGTCTCGGAAATTCCGAACCTTTGCATTCTAGGCATAAGCCGTTTAAACTCTAGTTTTCACCGCCCCAGTTGGTCTTCTAGGAACTTACCGCAAACCCATACAGGTGGCTTTACCAGACCACCGAAAGTCGTTCGGGCACGACAAACACCGAAGGAATTGCACCTTCAGAGGATTTAAGGTCTCCTAGACCGTGCGTGTTTAAGGTCTCGCCAGACCAGGATGGGGCAACAATTGCACAACACTTTAAGTGAATGCGATACGAATGAGACACGCATGCGGATGCAAATGGGGCAAATGAGACGTGCGTGCAATGAGGTGCACGTGCCTCAAAGGATGGAAAATGAAGTGCAATGAGGTACGCGTGCCTCAAAGGATGGAAAATGAAGTGCAATGAGGTACGCGTGCCACAAAGGATGGAAAATGAAGTGCAATGAGGGTGCGCCAAACGGTGCAATGCGCAAAATAGCGCGATGCGCTAGACAACGCGAGTGCACAAGACAGTGCGATACGATGCATGCCAAATGCGATGAGGTGTACACCTTAATGCACCGAAGGTCTCGCACCTCCCGAGGATTTAAAGTCTCCTAGACCGCGCACATATGGTGAAGGTTTCGCACCCTCCAAGGATTTAAGGTCTCCTAGACCGTACGTGTTTAAGGTCTCGTCAGACCATTGGAGGAAGAACAAAGAAAATTAATCAGGAACGCATTCCACGCAACCTAAAGTAAATTCCAAACACGCTGAAATCGTGTGAGGAAGGGGACACTCAAACCACGCCGACATCGTGAGAGGAGGTCCAAAAACAACCCCATCCAGCGCGTCTACAACGCAACCTGAGATAAATTCCAAACACGCTGAAATCGCGTAAGGAACGGGACACTCAAACCACGCTGAAATCGTGAGAGGAGGTCCGACAAACCGCCCAGTGCGTCTACAACGAACTTGGGATAAATTCCAAACACGCTGAAATCGCGTAAGGAACGGGACACTCAAACCACGCTGAAATCGTGAGAGGAGGTCCAACAAACCGCCCAGTGCGTCTACAACGCAACTCAGGATAAATTCCAAATACACTGAAATCGCGTAAGGAACGGGACACTCAAACCACGCTAAAATCGTGAGAGGAGGTCCAACAAACCGCCCAGTGCGTCTACAACGCAACTCAGGATAAATTCCAAACACGCTGAAATCGCGTAAGGAACGGGACATTCAAACCACGCTGAAATCGTGAGAGGAGGTCCAACAAACCGCCCAGTGCGTCTACAACGCAACTCGGGATAAATTCCAAACACGCTGAAATCGCGTAAGGAACGGGACACTCAAACCACGCTGAAATCGTGAGAGGAGGTCCAACAAACCGCCAGGCGTCTACAACGCAACTCGGGATAAATTCAAACACGCTGAAATCGCGTAAGGAACGGACACTCAAACCACGCCGAAATCGTGAGAGGAGGTCCAACAAACCGCCAGGCGTCTACAACGCAACTCGGGATAAATTCCAAACACATCTGAAATCGCGTAAGGCAGGACACTCAAACCACGCCGAAATCGTGAGAGGAGGTCCAACAAAGCGCCAGTCGTCTACAACGCAACTTGGGATGAATTTCAAACACTGAAATCACAGAAGGAACAGACACTCAAACCACGCCGAAATCGTGAGAGGAGGTCCAACAAACTATCAGCGCGTGCGGCGCAAGAATTCGAGAAAGTCTCGAGGACAACAATCCCAAACGCCGCTTAGCGTAAAGGATAAACAATAGAAGATAACTCAAGATGCAAATAAATGCAAGTAAGGTGTGCATGACAATACCAGTGGAAGAGTGCATAACAATGCGGGTGGAAGGGTGCATAACAATGAAGCAGGCTTGATCTTGCGCTTGAGGTAGAGGCACACTCATACTTCGGAGCATTGTCGAGGCCCTGAAGAGGTACATCCGGAGTACAATCACGGAATTTGATGAAGGTGAAACACACTCAGGTGCTTCGATTTTTCCTCTTTTCTTTTGCTTTGCAATCGGGAACCTACATAGCTTCAGATAGGTCCTTGTTTTACAGTTCGCATTTGACCCTGGTTGAACCTTGCGGTTTTTGAAAGAACAAAATTTTGTTTTGCACAAATGTGGGGAATGGGACAACACTCTGAGCACAAAATGATTTTATTTTTGAATTGAGAGTGGAAATAAGTTTTCAACTGGGTATTGAGCCTACGTTGAACACACAAGCATGACTCAACAAAAGAAAACAAAGGTAAACAACCTAAGCACATCAAGAAACACTCGAAACAACTCAAAACAAGAATCGAGACAAACAAAACAAAAGACACAACACACAGACGTGTTACAAAGACGGGAGACCTCTCAGTTCGCGAGGAGCCAGTTCCTTCGGGTATTGTTTCCCACCCTTTCTCATTTGTGATTCTCACATCACTCTGGCACTCAATCTCTGTTTTTCTGAAAAAGCCCTTTTCTCACTTTTTCTCTCAACGCACATCTCTCTATTCTTTAATCTCTCATTTTTTATCCCTCCCCAGAGTGGTTTGTAGATAGACAAGAAGTTGCGGGCTCTTGCCCCTAGCATTCTGCTAGATTCTTTTTCTTCCGCACACAGCAGTGAACTTTCCCACAGAGAGGTTGTGCCACAACTGGGTGTGTAGCAAATCTGCAGCTAACATCGGTTGATGATGCCCTGCTGGGGAGTTTGGACGTGGTTAGATCTGTCCAGATGAGGAAGTGGAACATCTCGCCCTATTCCAATTTATGCTTCGCACATGGCTTGATACCTCGCTGCTTTGAGGACGAGAGAGCTTTCAGCCCTTTGTTGTTGACTTCAGTTGTGCCCTCTTTTGGCAGGTGGAGTGCCCTTCTTGGCAAGTATGTTGATGATGGGGAAAAGACAGAACACCTGACTCAACTGTGCCCCTAGTTCATCATTTTGATCATTCTTTTTTTGGTTTTAAAACGATTTTGACCAATATGAAAGTTAGATTAATATGCTTATTCAACTTTTTGATTTAAAATCATGCAAGTCAGGCTATGAGCACTGAAAATTTTCCTTTTTTGGGTCCAAGAGAATGGTCCAGTTTTTGGAAAAGATGGAATAATTTTCGAGAGAATTAGTCAACCTCAGTAAAAATTCTCAAAAACTATTTTTTTGCAAACGGCCAATGCTCAACAAGCACGGAACCTACTCTTGAGATGCGCAACCTCGGATCCATAAGCAATGGAAAATTGCCCCTTGTCTGAAGGACACTGCATGGCAACGGAAAGTTGCCCCTTGTTTGAAGTGACACCGCGACGTTTTGAATGGCAACGGAAAGTTGCCCCTTGTTTGGATAGCATCGCAGCGTACTTGTAGTCAGTCCTCAGAGCGACGAATACAACTAGACTCTCGGATACAGAGGAGGCAAAGATGATCAAAACCATCACATGGACACAATTGAATTGGAAATGTTTATGGCTGGACTTCAGAGTGAAGTTGCCTACGTATCCCAAACATGGGAATCAAGCCTTACGTAGTTCGGGTTAAGGTACACTCGGGTATTTAACCTCTCCTTTTTATGCTCTAACTTTTGCCAAAGGCGCCTGTTGCAGGTTTTCGACCTTGCGAGCTTTGTTCTTCTTTCTTTTCTTTTTTTTTTTATTTTTTCTCTTTTTTTTCCTTTTTCTTCTTCTTCTTTTTTTGCATTTTTCTTTTCTTTTCTTTTTGCATTTTTCATTTTTTGTATCTTTGCATTTTTTCTCTTTTTCTTTTTTCATTCTTTTCTTCGCTCTAACTTTTTTCTGGGTCGCCCTTCCGGGTTTTCGGCCCAGCGAGCCTCTCAAAGGGTAAAAGTGTAACAAGTCCATGCCAAATGGTTTTGAGATTGAAGCCCTTTGTATCCAGGAGAATGGCTGTTGTATTGCTTTGCAGAAGAATCCACCTTTGGCTCTTCGAGCACATCGGATATATTTTTTTTGCCCCTAGTTCGAGGGGTGCTTTTGATCTAGCTTTGCAAGCTTTTTCTGATGAGGTCTGATCTTCTTGGTTTGACTTTGGTGCCTCTTGTTCGAGGACTGCTTTGAATCTGGTCTCACAGGCCTCACGTTGTAGTTAACCGTTGAACATTCTGAGTTTGAGTCCAAGATTCGAAAACGACGGGTCGAGTCTCGAGGCTAAGAGCGATCCTAGGTTGCACAATCTCAAGAGCGATTCCACACATGTCTTCGCAGGACCGCGCAAAACATTTTTTGAAAGTTTTTAAGAAAGCGACAAATCGCTCACACCGAAGACAGTGTAGGACCAATCCGGATCAAAGCTAGGGTCCTTCTCAGTACTCACATTAACAAGCATGATTTCATTCATTAAGGGCTTAGCACGCCTCTCTTTCTCTCAATTGATCAAATTTTTTGCAAATCCCAAGGAATTCCTTCCTCTTCGTTTTCACCACGGTGTTTGAAAAAGTTTTGAAAAACTTAGGCCAATGCAATGACTTCAAGGCGCAGAAAAGACAGAGTTCTTAGTCAAATACTTCCATCTCATTTAGAATTTCTGGCACAACTGGCACACGG
This sequence comes from Camellia lanceoleosa, assembly GCA_025200525.1. NCBI lineage: Eukaryota > Viridiplantae > Streptophyta > Magnoliopsida > Ericales > Theaceae > Camellia > Camellia lanceoleosa. The sequence continues at coordinate 234,269 of JANUSC010000025.1, read as the reverse complement.
CAGAAGCAAACACAAGAGTGTGAAAATAACTGCTGTTCCATTCAAAATCTATTGGCATAACTGGCTCCAAGGCAGAAACAGACTCAAAAGAAAACGAAAAGACAAACACAAAACAAGCAAGTGATGTCCAAGGTAACACCCCCGGCATCACCCGACTCCAACCAAAATAGGACTGACTCGATATGACAAGGCAGACTCAACAGGATTGACTCGATACAACGAGACAGACTCAACATGGTTGACCCGATACAACGAGACAGACTCAACAGGGCTGACTCAATACAAGAAGACAGACTTAACAGGGTTGACCCGATACGACAAGACAGACTCAACAAGGCTGACTCGATACAATAAGACAGACACAATACCCAAGTCAAAAGGTAGGATAAGCAGCATTCGCAAATGCTCAAAATAGTGCGTGCCATCAATCACATCCGGAGTAAACTGAGCACCGACAGCAAGTGGTTCATCCCTTGAACAACACAGGTCTAGAGTACCCGGGGTATATCAGACCCTTCTGGAGCTATGGTTCCAAGACTACTTAGCGTAAGAAAAAAGAGCAAAGACTCTTTCCGATTTCATAGGAATCAGACATTTAGCACAACTGAATGATTGCACTCTTTGCTGAATTCTGCCCCAAAAATTCTTCCTGTGAACTGATACCCTCAGGTAAAACTGATTCCCCAAAATGTTGATGCCCTCAGGCCTGATGCCCGGACTCGCAAACTAATACATGCATTCCCTGTAGAGATACACTCTAAAAGCACATAGCAAGTAAATGAGAGCCAATACACCCCTATGTTAGGGTAGGGTTTCGCCCTATTTTGTCGAGCTAGGGTTTCACTACACGACGCAATGTTTCAAACAACCTATATCGTAAGCAACTGTCCTAGTTTGGAATGGTCACTATGGATCCGAATATGCACTAGGTCGAATGGTCGAAAAGGGTGCCCCAAGAAACCGGGGTTTGTGTTCCCATCTCGGCAGAGCCCATAACCGTCACCTTATGGACATGCCTTGACAAGACAAGCCTCCCAAGAAACCGCCAGAATAGCAGATGGCCAACACGGTGTTCCTAGGCGCACCAATGCACATGCAATGCAAAGAAACACATAAGCGTAGTCAAAACAGGATATCACGCGTTCGAGTCAAACTCTCTAAAATCCCCAGCAGAGTCGCCAGAAACTGTAGCACGTCCGCGGGGGGACCTCGGCTACAGTTCGGACTCCCTTTTGTGTCGCGGTTCTAAATCTGAACCAAAGAGTCCAAATCCAGCAAATCGTTTGAGAAAACAGATTTTTGAAAAAGTAGTGCCAAACATGGACTGCTTTGCGGACTGAGTCGCCACCTAAATATTTTAAAATGGGAAATTTAGAAATCGACTCGGTCAAGGCCATGTCCGCTCATCACCAAAGTGGTCTTGGCTCGGAGCTTGGGTACGATCGGAAGGTCACTATGAGCACTTTTCGCCGTCAAGACCGCCTCTACTAACCATGATATCCGTTTTTGAAAACTTTATGCGTTCTTATTCCGGTTATTAACCTAGAATTACTATGTGATGCGCACAACACAAAAGTATAGACTAGATTGCCTAACTTGGAAATAAACATTGCTGTGGTGAATGTGGTTTGGAAATACTCTTCAGATCCTGGAAGACGCCAACGATCCCCTGCTAGTCACCTGCAAAAATATAAACTCCGGTCGGGGGTGCCGGAATTAGCACTCCGACGGACAAGTCAGTCCTCCTCAAGAAAGCTTGCTTACTAAGTTTTTAGAAGTGATTCTTGCATACCTTTTCTGATCCACTACCATTGTATTTATACTCGTCTCTTCTGATCCTCGGGACCCGGGCCTACTTTTTCAATCATTACCTTTCCTTACACTTTACCATAGGGTTCTATCCTATTCGCCTAGTCATCGATTCGCCGATCACCCTTCGAGATTTTTGCCCGTTTGGCGCCTAGAGGCCGAGATATTACTCCTCTACCTTCTTGAATATTCGCTACCACAATTGCCCCGAACCCCTATTTAACCCAGCTTAAATCGGCGTGTTTGGCCCGCAATTCGAAAAAGTTTATCATCGGTCGTCCTTGCGTGTCTCAATACGTCAGGAGGTGCACGCCTTTTTTGCTCATCATTACACTTTCCCGCTCTATTCGTATATCTCAGCATTTATTGTGATTTGAAACTTTAGTCCTTCGAATTCATATTTCGTCGGGCCTCTCTGAGCTTTTTGGATCGCCAGGCATATCCCTCTGTGGCTCGCGTTTCGCAACCTCTTCCCCGCCTTCCTTTGTCTCATCCGCTTTTCGTAAGTCTTCTTCTCCTTCATTGTAACCCTATTTTCTATTTGCTATTTTTAGCCTCGGCGAATACTTGGTTCCGCTAGAATGGCAAAACACTTGAAAGACCTCCTCTCCGAGGATCGTATCTCGTTTCCTAAGCATTTTTCTATTCCCGACGACGTTCATCTGTCTCGTCACGGACAACGCTCTCGACATGGAGAGGGAAGATCAAAACAGTTGTATTCCTCTTTGTCCATTGCGGAGGGCGGAGTTCGCTCTTACACCCACTTCTTAGGGCCGTTCCGCTATTGGGGTTTGATCCTTCTCAACCCAATGTAAATTTCTTTTCGAATCATCATGGGGTTGTGGAGTTGAATCAATGCCTTAGTATTAACCTTGGGATTCGGCCATTCGGCATTGTTATGCCTTAGCCAAATCCTCCTGCCTACCGGGCGATATTTTCTCAGGCCAAAGATATCGACCATCATTTAGTGACTATGCTTGCCACCGTAAGCGAGTTGGCAACGTGATGGTCAACGTCCGAGGTAATTGGGAGTTCGCCGAGGGGAGGATCGCTGGACCCTATTCCTGCATAAGGGTGAACCAGTTGACACGCAATGTCTTATGTTTGTTGGCCTATTCCTTATTCGCTTCTTTTCTTAGATCGCTTTTTATCTTCTGCAGGTAATAGGTTGAAGAAAATTTTGAATTCGGTTGACGACGCAGTTCTTAGGGAAATTGAGACTGCATTGACGTATTTCGGCCGCCCAAACGTACAAAAACAGGAGGGCCGCCCATATCCTCCTTCGGTACGAACCCACTTACACCACTTTTCTACCGCAGATACCATTCCGATTCCATTGGGCGATCAACACCTCTCGGCCCTTATCTTTCCCAGCTTCAGAAATCTTCGGCAGATCGGTCTCGCAGCTTCTGATTCGGGGGAAGACGCCGAGCAGACCGTAGAAGTGATTGCCGATCCGACCGAGGATCTCGGAAGGTCGAGGGCGGCGAGGCCAGACGCCGCATCCGAGGCCCTCAACCATCCACCTCAGACGGCGATTTCTCCGGGATATTTTTGCGAACTTGGGGGATCTACCGCGATTTTTCCGAGGATATGGCGGCGAGAGCTTAACGCAGATGGCGCGCAAAAAGAAATGCCGAGCGCTAGCGCCCGACGTATTGAATGTGCCGAATCTAATCCTAGCTTGATCAAGCCATTCGTAGCCATTTCGAGGGCATCGTTGAGGTTGCCGTGTCCGTCTGGCGAAAAGGAGGTGGAGAACAGCCGATCGTGACTAATTTCGAGCAAGGCCAAAACGCGATCTTAGAAGGAGAAGCGACTTTTGTCGCCCCGGTAGTAAACGGCCTCGACTTGAAGAACCAGCCGTGGTGGCTCCGTTCGTTATTCAGCCGAAGATCAGGGGCATGCCGATTTTATCCGATGCTTCGGCCAGCGAGGATCCGGCCGTCGCTCTTAGCCTGGCGGGTTTCAATTTCCGCCACCGACAAAGAAGCCTTCCGTCGCGTGCCTGATGTCATGGCCGTTGCCTTAACTGCTCAATCGGCACTTCTGGTAGGTCAGCTTCGTTTCCTTGTTGTTTGTTTAAGGGCGTCTAATTACACCGAATTGTTTTGCAAACGATCGGAAGGGTCGCCGACTTGGGCCGCCGCCTGCGTGATGCTCTCAGGAGATTTGACCATTTGCAGACAGAGCTGCAGGGTCAGAGAAGTAGGGCGGAATTCGAAATTATGAGGGCTGAAATGGAGAGCGCGCGAGCCGAAGCGGAGAAAGAGAGGGTTCGAGTCGCCGAACAGCTTCGTGTTGATGCTGAAGGCAGGGCAAATACGAGCGAGGAATCGCTCAAGCTTTCCCAGAAAGCACTTGCTGAAGCGGAGGCTCAATTAGACGAGCTTAAGGCGACCCGCGAGAAAGCCGAATCGGAGGCCTTTGAGGCAGGGAGGGGCGCCGCTTTGTCGGAGTATGTTGAAGAAGTGGCCAAATTTGAGAATCGCGGGTTCAAGCATGGGTGGCTCAAAGCCCTTCTTTGCCGAGGTTACATTGGATTTGCCAATTCCTTATGAGCAGGTGGATGTTGAGCCGCTTGAATCCGATACCGACGAGTGATCTGGGAGCCGTTTACCGAGCGGGCGTCGTTTTCTTTTTTGTCTTTGTTGTTTTTCTTCTTTTGGATAGTGCGTTGGTAGTTTTCATGTATAAATTGGTTAGCATCTCAAGCAATTTATTAATGAAAATTTCCTTGTAATTTCAATACGTATTAATTTTTGCTGCCACCACACACTTTGTATGAGACGGTTCTATGCTTAATTTTAATGAAAGAGTTCTATGTTTTGTCAATGCATTTGGTAACATGGAATTGCATGTATTGTGGGGAAACCCTAATCGGTGAGCCTGCCCGTACCCCAGGGGGTTCGTGAAAAGAATTGCCTTTTGTGTGCCAGTTGGGGTACTGGGTCTGAATGGATAAATTTTACTGTGGCATTGGTGATTTTTATCTAGAACTCTTCTGAACAAGCCGTACATGCAATATCGTTTGTTTAATATATAGCCGCAAGAACCGGGTTCTTGCAGTTTCAATAAATATCATATCAAAATCAGCATTTGCAATTTCACTGCCTACCGATCTTGGGCCGACTGGGCACTCGAGCCGAATAGATTGATGAATCTGCCCTTGCCCCAGTGGGCTCATGATAAGGGCGCTTTGGATTCAACTCGCAAGCCGGCAATACGTATCCTATCAAAATCGGCATTTGCAACTTCACTGCCTACCGATCTTGGGCCGACTGGGCACTAGAGCCGAATAGATTGATGAATCTGCCCTTGCCCCAGTGGGCTCATGATAAGGGCGCTTTGGATTCAATTCGCAAGCCGGCTGGATACCCTGGCCGAACAATTTTGATAGGGTTCAATACGTATTCTATCAAAATCGGCATTTGCAATTTCACTGCCTATTGATCTTGGGCCGATCGGCACTCGAAAGAATGGATTGACGAATCGCCTTGCCCCTGGGCTCATGATAAGGGCGCTGATTCAATTCGCAAGCCGGTGGATACCTGGCGAACAATTTTGATAGGATTCACGTATCCTATCAAAATCGGCATTTGCAATTTCACCGCCATCGATCTTGGGCCGATCGGGGCACTCGGGCGAATGGATTGACGACCGTCCTGCCCCAGTGGGCTCATGATAAGGGCGCTTTGGATTCAATTCGCAAGCCGGCTGGATACTCTGGCCGAACAATTTTGATAGGATTCAATACGTATCCTATCAAAATCGCAATTTGCAATTTCACTGTCTACTGATCTTGGGCCGACTGGGGCACTCGAGCCGAATAGATTGATGAATCTGCCTTAGCTCCAGCAACTTGTGAGCAAAGTTGAAACAACCACCGCTCGCCGTCATCCCATTCGGCCAGGCGATTGGGTTTGTAATTAATGAACTGCCGATCGCGCGTTTGCGAGTGTTTAAAGAGTCTGTAGGTACTGTGTTGAAGGCGATGACTTTAAAGAGTCTGGTAGGTTGTGTTGAACTCTGAAGGAAGTCGATTGTGCGAATGTCGAACAAACGTTTTTTTAACAGCAAAGGGGAAGCGAAGACATTGGCTGAGCTGGGTGGCGATATAAGTCGGAGTGAACATCGAGGCGTGCCCTTGTGCGCGGGGAGCAAGAGCTCTATGAGTAGAGAGGGGCGTCGATCTCCTCGACGCCGGCGAGTCGCCAGACGAGACAGAAGCGATCTCAAGGGAGGTACACGCCCGCATCGAAGGAAATCGACGCGACTGCGTCCGTTGAGTTTTGCGGTTTGTGAAGAATAAGCCCATGACGGAAGCGGATTCGATCGCGGCGAGATCCAGATGTGGCGGTCGAGTTCGCCGACAAATATTTCCTCTGAAGTTCAAGATCGATGATTGGTCGTCGGACTACGAAGTGTTTCGCGATGGTATCCATGCGTCGGTGAAAGGGCTCAATACGACTTACGAAGTCGGCATGCGATTACCGCGCCACGTAGAAATGGCGGAAAAGGAAGAGCGATCCGAGTTTGGAGGCTCGGCAGAGGCGGCCGAACGTGAGTTAGGGACGATCAAGGCATTTCAGTACGCAAAGCAGAGGCGTAAACCCAATCGTTGAAGAGAGGGTTACGACCGGCTTATAAGCTACCGCCATTGCCGATCGGATATCGCGAGTATGTTCGCCTTTGGAGTCCGCAAAGGGGAGGTCCTATGAAAAAGGTTTTCACGAAGGGCGGCTGGTTGGAATTCAAAAGACCAAGGAAAAGCTTGTCGAAGAGGTTTGCCGATGTGAAAATCGTGGGTTTAGGCACGGTTGGATCAGGGCAACTCAAGTTGCCGAATCTCTTCGCCTGGCAGGAATTGATGCGGCGTCGCCTCGCTACCGCAAGAAGGACTTTCCGTTTTCTGCTTTTGAGGTTGAAAAGAGTGAGGATGAGGGTGATGCCGTATAATTTGTATTTGTTGTATGGTTCGGACGCTGGTCGCGTTCGTAATTATGTAATTTCTTGATGTTTAATAAAAGATGCTTTATGGGAAATATCAAATTCTCTCCCGCATTCGGCGTACGCGTGTTTAATTTTATTGCATAAATGTTTGGCTAGACGTAAATACACCAATCGGACTCGGCGTTTTAATTCGATGCGCCGATTGGTTGGCTTGATCGGCCTCCATGTAATGGCCGTTTGATTTAGAATTAAACCATTGCGTGTTTAAAATTTGGGTAAGCAATGAGCTAGGGAACGGAGGGGTATCGGCATTCTTGTTTTTGTTTGCAAGACGGCACAAATGCCGCATGTCTAGCCGATTGGGATAGATGGTTCTAGCCCTTGCGCGTTTTAGTCAACCGTTGGTTTAACTAAGTCATGGAGAATGTTGATCGGCGCTTTGTCTCATGGGGTTTAACGATAAGAATTACCGAGATTTGGGCCTCGAGATCGGGCCATTATCGAGAATAAAACGACAAGGCCCTTATGCGATCAAACCTATTTAGTTCCCCAAATGGCTATTGTATGGGATAATGCAGATCGAGAGTTCTCGCCATCGAACGTGATGATAGTTGGGGCTCACTTCGGCCGAACTTGGCGTTCGCTGGTTTGCGGCGGAGGATTCTCCTGTGGGAGGTGGACGGTGAAAGGAGGAACCGAAACTCGCCGGTTCAAGTCGCTGAAGCAGATCGTTCCGAAAGGAGATACAGCGACCGCTCCCCAAAACCTTCCTTGTCTTAGATCTTGGCCTTGACATTGTCGATGGTGTCAGAGGCCCGGGGGATTGCGATTCGGGCGCGGAGTATGTCGATGGCGTCTATGTGACCTTGGATCGATGGATTCGTTTGTCTTAGAAGTTAGAAATAGATATTGTAATGTTCGAACGCAGTTGCGTCGATGTAACAACTTTTTAATCGAATAAAAAGTGTCATTAAATAAAAAGTGTTATTTCATGTGTTTTACTTCATATGCTTTAATAGTTTGCTGTTAGCTTGCCATCGCTGTGGCTTAAACATTTTTCCTGTATGCAGGGGTCGGCCCCTGCCTTAGGCGGATTGGGAGTTTGACAATTGTTGTATTCCCGGGCCGGCTAAGGCATGTTGTCCGGGAAGTCACGTTAGTGATTCTGGCTTAGTTGATTAAAATGAACTCCGTATCAGGAGACTTGAATTGGCCGGTCGGGAGAAGCATTCGACCCTCATTAGGGCGGAAGGTGTCGTGGTACCAAAAGAAGTTCAATCGGAGACTTATTCGCCCAAGGTGACCAAGAGAAAGGGCGCTCCGAATTCGGAGACTTATTTTGGCCAATCGTGATATCCACGAAGGGCGCTCCGAATCCGGAGGATTATTCGGCCCCAGGTGACCTGCACCGAAAGGGCGCTCCGAATCCGGAGACTTATTTTGGCCAATCGTGATATCCACGAAGGGCGCTCCGAATCCGGAGGCTTATTCGGCCCCTGGTGACCTGCACCGAAAGGGCGCTCCGAATCCGGAGACTTGTTTTGGCCAATCGTGATATCCACGAAGGGCGCTCCGAATTCGGAGGCTTATTCGGCCCCAAATGACCTGCACCGAAAGGGCGCTCCGAATCCGGAGACTTGTTTTGGCCAATCGTGATATCCACGAAGGGCGCCCAATCCGGAGGCTTATTCGCCCTGTGGCGATATCGAAGGGCGCTCGAATCCGGAGACTTATTCGCCCCGTGGCGTGCACGAAGGGCGCTCGAATCCGGAGACTTGTTTTGCCCAATCGTGATATCCACGTAGGGCGCTCCAAATCCGGAGCCTTATTCCGCCCCAAATGACGTACATCGAAAGTGCGCTCCGAATCCGGAGACTTATTTTGGCCAATCGTGATATCCACGGCGGCGCTCGGTCGGAGGCTTATTCGCCCCGGATGACTGCATCGAAGGGCGCTCGAATCCGGAGACTTATTTTGGCCAATCGTGATATTCACGGCGGGCGCCCGTCGGAGGCTTATTCGCCCCGATGACGCGCATCGAAGGGCGCTCCGAATCCGGAGACTTGTCTTGGCCAATCGTGGTATCCACGAAGGGCGCTCCGAATCCGGAGGCTTATTCGGCCCCAGGTGACGTGCATCGAAAGGGCGCTCCGAATCCGGAGACTTATTCGGCCCCAGGTGACGTGCACCGAAAGGGCGCTCCGAATCCGGAGACTTGTTTTGGCCAATCGTGATATCCACGAAGGGCGCTCCGAATCCGGAGGCTTATTCGGCCCCAATTGGGTTGAAGGTCAGGCAAACAAAATCCGTTTTCATTAAAATGAAGTTCCAGTACAAGCATCAGGTCCCACAAGTTGGGTCTGTAGATGAATTTGCATAAAATCTACATTCGTGTGGATTGCTGCGAGCCACGGATCTCTTCAATGCCGCGGTCTGTTGGGAAGCGCATAAGCTGATGGTAGGTGCTTGGGACGGCCTTCATGACGTGCAACCAGGGGCGGCCTATGATGGCATTATACTGCGATGGAAGCTTTACAACCAAGAATTCTATGTCGACCGTTTTTGAGCCCGCCGCAACCGCAAGACGACCTTCCCCAATGGATACTCGATTCGCGTTGAAGCGAACAATGGGCCGACGATAGTGAGATCCGACTTCGTTAAGGCCGAGTACTACAAAAGCTTTGTAGTACAGGTTTTCAGCAGCGCCTCGGGTCTATGAGGATCGTTCAACGCCAATTGACGTCTGGCGTAATTTGACGACCAAAGGGTCGACGTGGGTCGCCTTCATTCCGAGGAGGTCGAGTCGTCGAACCCAATCGCTTGGCTTCACTAGGGCCGCCGTTGGCTTGTTATGTTTTTGGGGAGCCGGTGCGATTGGATCGTATGGACGATCGGGTGGTCGGCATCGTAGATCATATGGATCACGCCAAGCGGAGGTGAATCTGCCTCGTGGCTAATGCTTTAGTCGGCCTTCCTTGCTAACATATTGTCAGAGCCACCATCCCGCACCAATTCTTCCAGATGATCCTTGATGGCATAGCGACTCTCGGTTTCGTGGCCGTGATCTTTGTGGTATTCGCATCGTCTGTCCGCCCGTGGTCGGAGGCCCTATCATCTTTGACGGCCACTTGAAAAATGGGAGGTCTTGGACCTTGGTCATTATTGCCGCGATCGGTTCTGTCGACCAGTATATTTCTTGTCGTTTCGTCTTGAGCGTCCGCCGTCGACTTGTAATCGCTCGCTTGCTCGATAGGGGCATTGATCGTTTGTTCCGGGAATCACGCCTTTTGTCTCGCTTTGGTTCGCTGTCGGGGTTCAGGCTCGGTGGCACGGAGTTTATTGGTCGAGCAATTTCGGGAGTTCCGCTTTTACGAGCTTTGTCCGCCTTTGTTCTCGTGGCATTATCTTCGACTTTACAATATTCTTCGACTTTCTTCATCAAGGCCCGCATCGCTTTGGGGGCCTCTTGGTCAAGAGCCGCCAGAGCACCTGTCGGTGTAAGCCCATTTTGAAGGCGGTTATGGCCATGGAGTCGTTAGCGTCGTCAACCGTGTTGAAGCACTCCCAATATTTGAATACGCTCTGAGTGTCTCTCCGTGGATCTGCATTGCCCGGAGGAGTCGGCTGCTTTGGTTGTACCTCGTTGGTGATGAACTGTACTGAAAGACTTTTGCGGTTGGTGGAAGTTCTTGATCGACGGCTCCAACTTGTAATACCACTGACGGCTAAGCGGTCCTAGGCTCTTGGGGAATATTCGGCACATGAGGGCTTCATTGTCTGCGTGTAACGTCATGGCTTTGTTGTAGTAGCGGATATGATCGGTGGGGTCGATTTTCCATCGTAAAGTGAATGACCAGACTTTGAATTTCTTGGGCAAGGACGCCCTTGCGATTCTCGAACGAAAGGGTCGTGGCGGTCTTCCTCGCTCATTGCTTCTTCACGCTTGTTCCTTGTTCGAGGATCTTTGTCGTAGGAGCTGGAGGTTTCGGATCGTCCCCTCGCGTCGAGCTCCGTGGATAATGAGTTGGTGTCGCTCTTGGTAGCCTTTGGTCAGGCCCGGGGACTTTGTCCGGCCGACCTTGGAAGTGGCTCCGGTTTCTGGCGCATGGCTTCCTTAGATTTTGCTACCTCGAGGCCAAGTCTTGTGGTCGTTCGTTCTCAGCGATCATGTTCGCGAGCTTTTGTTCGATTCTGCTTTGCTGTTCGATGACCTTTGCATTGTTTCTTGTCTTTGAAGTCGTTGGCGGTCGAAGCGCAAGGTCGTCGTGCAATGGTTTCTTTCGAGCATGTTCATTTGGGGTGAGGTCGTCTCCCTGCCCGATCGCGTCGGTGGCTATCGTAGGAGCTTCGGTCACGACTTCCATGGATATATTTGAGTATTCCCAGACGGCGCCAGTTGTGGTGAATGTGGTTTGAAATACTCTTGAGATCTGGAACACGCCAACGATCCCCTGCTAGTCACCTGCAAAAATATAAACTCCGGTCGGGGGTGCCGGAATTAGCACTCCGACGGACAAGTCAGTCCTCCTCAAGAAAGCTTGCTTACTAAGTTTTTAGAAGTGATTCTTGCATACCTTTTCTGATCCACTACCATTGTATTTATACTCGTCTCTTCTGATCCTCGGGACCCGGGCCTACTTTTTCAATCATTAACCTTCCTTACACTTTCACCGGGGGTTCTATCCTATTCGGCCTAGTCATCGTATTCGGCCGATCACCCCTTCGAGATTTTTGCCCGTTTGGCGCCTAGAGGCCGAGATATTACTCCTCTACCTTTACTGAATATTCGGCTACCACAATTGCATATCCGTTTTGTCTCGAAAAACGTGTTAGATTTTGCTACTCGCAAGTAGGCTAAAATACGAATTTTTAATGAGTTGTTCCAACTCAGGCAATCCAACCTCCACCCACAGGCATTCAAGCAGTTTATAACACATAAGCATTTAGTCGCATGGTAAGCCTACTGTCATGTCAACATTCACACGCATGCGATATGCTAAAGCATAAAAAAAACTTACATCGTACTCCGTGCCAAAAACAATAAACTAGTTAGCAAACATGCATGACCTAGTTCATGTTAAGTGGCTAATGCAACACAGGCATAGATGCAATCTAGAGTAGGCTCGGCTAACCCTAAACATGGCATGTGAAATCTTGAGTATGCGTATTCATTTTGGAATTGAAAATTGCAATGCAGTTTGTATGATGTACCGAGCCTGGTGCATGTAAACAAATGCATGAATGCACGCATGCATTGCATAAGGTACGCTAAAATAAGTATGCCCTAATCTACCAACATAAGCGGGTAAATAAAAGGGAGAAAAAAATGGGGATTGGGAGACATACACCCACTCACACACACTTATTACAATTTTGCCCTCGCTCGGAGGGACCAAAAGAATAATACAAATTAATTAGCTACGCAAGCTAATTAAGTATTACAAATTAACTAAATTAATTAACAAATTAACTAAGTTAATTAAAGCAGTAAACGCCTCGGGAAGAGGGCTAAAATGTAGCGCGCGCTCGGAATTGGCTCGGAATCATACTGCCATGCACGGACTGCCTCTGTTTCCCCTGCTATCCTCCTCTAAAAATTACCAAAATCCCAGGAGTGCCTCTCAGAGCACTGGAGATCACCACCGGTGAGGTAGAACACCACCGAATTTGAGGAGGCCACCCACGCATGAATTTTTCCATCGGTGGGAAAACTTGCCGGTCGGCACTAAAAAGTGCGGTCGGCACAAAATATTCTGCAGATCACGCAACTCACAAAGAGAGGACAAACTATGCATGGCAAGGCAATTCAAAACATGTATGCACAAAACACATCCCACATCATGTTAATGACTCAATGGTGGTATGTGCCTCGATTCCCGGACCACCAATCACGCATTTCCATGCATGATGGCCCTAAGAACCAAGAGTGCAAATTTGATTTCAAATGCATGCAAATCACATAGGCACAAAAGGGTGCCAAACCTCTATCAAACTCACTTCAAGAGACTTGGCATGCATGTCAATACGATGAAGCCCTTAGCATGTTAACTAGGCATGCAACATGGACTATGCAATGCATTTATGCAAGCATACAAACAAGCATATAAGGCAAGCATGAAAACCAATGAAATGATAGACTTAGACATGAATTAGGCAACTCAAAAAGGCCTAAAATCAGTAGCCAAAATGCCTACAATTGGGGACTAAACACACACACACACATGCACATGTTAAGGTACCAAACCCAAGGCATAAACAAGCAACATTCAAGCACACTTAAAGAGGCCAAACATGGACAACTAACATGCATTAAAGAACTCTGAAATTCATGTTAAACATGATGCCAAATCATGTAATGAAGCATGCCAAATAAAGCATGCAAATGGTCTTAGGCTAAGGCAAGCCAATAGGGCATTGAACTACACCTATGCAAGGCAATTATGGCATGCACTTAACAACTCAAAACAGATTTTTAGCATGTCAAATTAGGCCCAAAGGACCACTTAGATGGCATCTAAGGGACATGGAATCTAAGGCATGCAATAAGGCCTAAACATGGAGCATATAACACAAGCTTAAGAAGTCACGAAGGAGCATGCAAGGTAAGCATACAAGCACACCAAATGGACTGAAATAGCATGCTAGGTGATTCCAAACCATCAAAACAATGCAAACAAAGGCATTCTACACATCCAAACTCTTAAGGCCAACAAGCCAAATGTAAAGGGGCTATATTAAACATGCTAAGATTGACCAAAATACTTATGGACAGACCTAAAACATGGAAATATAAGCACAAAACCTTCACAAATGCAAGCCTAAAACATGTTAAAGACTAAGGCATACAACCTAGTGCATGTTAGGGCATACAACCTAGTGCATTACAAGGCAACCATGCTAAGCATGCATAGGAGACCAAAACCAACTTAAAACCAAGTTAAAACATGGCATAATAAGCATGAAAAACAACTCAAACATGTTCAATACATACTCAAGCATGGTGCTCTCTCAAGAGGTAAAACTTGCCCTTTTCAAGGACATCAAGGAGAGGGGATGACCCTCCCCTTTTCGAGACTTCAAGGCATACTCTTCACCACTGAAATCCCTCAAGATTTCAGTGGTGAAGAGATCCTATCACCAAAATATCGGATCTCTCACAAAATAGCACAAAAAGTGACCTTTTCAAGGCCTAAGGGTGGTCAAACCTACCCAAACCACTAAAGACTCTTAATATACAACAAAGAGGGTTAAAAATCAGAACTTTTTTGTGCCAAACACTAAGCTCAAAAACTGTTTTAAAGCAAGTAAAAACAAGGTACAAGAATGGGGTAAAAAGGGAGTTAAGTTCTTACCCTTGTAGCCTTCTTCAACAAAGATGGTGTGATGGCTTCTTTGAGCTTCAAACCAACTCCAAAGCTTCAAAACAAACCTCTGGACCCTCAAGAACCAAAGGAAGGTGAAACACTAGGTGCTTGTGTGCAAAAGTGTGAACTAAAGCACCTAGTGTACTAAATAAGCAAGAAAGGAGAGAGATAAGATAGATATAAGATCTAACCTAAAACCAGAGCTTGGTCTCTCTCTAAAATGGCTGAAACCTCTTAAGAATTCCAACCCTAAGTCAAGAAGAAGAGCCTTCCTCTTATAGAACTTGTAAGACTTACAAGCTAAGCAAACAAGGGCTCATCCCTCCATACACGTGTATGGAGGGGAAGCCAATGGCACACAGCTGTCTGAAAATATCTCAGAAAGCAAGTGCACAGTGTCGGCCAAGCAAAAATGTCATTTTGACAAAATTGAGTGCCGACCGGCACAATATAGTGCAGTGGCAACTCACTGACCGGTGGCCTCTAGCCACACGGTGGTGTATGGGAATGCCTCACAAAGCATTCCTGCCTCTAAGGCAAAACATGTGTGTGGTGCAAAACCGACACAAAGGTCAAGTTCGGAGGTCTGAGGCAAGGCGGCGGCCGAGAACTCCGAACTCAAGCGAACACACATGGATGATCACCGAGTGTTCAAGCGATGACGTCCGAAGTCTTGAGGACGGTCAAAAATGTGGTGTCTGATTGCCCTCTTTGTGAACTCGAAGTCATAATAATGACGGAGTGAATGTCAAAGCCGAAGACGACCCATTTTTGACAAGGCCGAAGACTTGGACAAACATACAAAGCGCAAATGGTTGAACTCGCAAGCTGCCTACGTATCCCTTTTGGAATCAAACCAGCGTAATTCAAGCACAGGCATACAAGCCATAGACAAGGTATGCGCCCGAAGGCAGGGGCAAAATGCAAGACAATGCAATAAGCCGAGCATAACTTATGATCATGCAAAGGAAGCTGTAATGAAGCACGCGTGCAACAGTTATAAGCTAGCATACGCCAATCTACACTACAATGCAGAAAGGATGTAAGAGAATTATGCAATTCTCAAAACGTCTCACGCGGAGGATACAATACCTGTGCGGCTCGTCCAGTTGCACCGGCCTCAAATGAACCGTACATACAATATCGTGCCTGTAAAGAAAGCAAACTTAACAGGTACAATATTGTTAGCAATATGCATGTCATGCAAAATGAATGCAAGATGATATGCAGTATGTACAAAACAATATATGAATAACGTAAATGAAAATGCAATGCAACTGAAACTATATGCAAGGCAAACTACATGCAGGGCAATTGAATCATGATTCAAACCGGAATGGTTCGAAACCGCACAAATGTCAAATAGATTGATGGAGGTGACAAGTCCGTCTCCCATAGAACGATGTCTGATCTATGAGTACTTCGCACGGACACAAGAACAAGTATTGGGTGGAATGACATAAATGGGGAAACGACCCGCTGGGGGGGAGAATAATGATCCTAATGCCGGACGCAATGACTACATTACAATGTAATGGAAATGGATACAATGGATATGGCACGCGGGCCAAACCGTATTTTGCCTAGGAAAGGCATGTGCAAGATACAAACCGTATCTAACACGAGCGGTGCCGCTACCCTCAAGGCTCGGACACAAAAGCTCGACAACTGTGTTTTGACACGAAAAAATATGGGCACATACCAGACCAAGCTCAACAAGGAAAGGTGCAAGCCATAGATGGAGGTGATGCAATGGATGCATGCAAGCTACAATGCAATGGATATGGATACAATGGATATGGCACGCGGGCCAAACCGTATTTTGCCTAGGAAAGGCATGTACGCATACAAACCGTATCTAACACAGAAGCGGTGCCGCTACCCTCAAGGCTCGGACACAAAAGCTCGACAACTGTGTTTCGACACGAAAAATGTGGGCACATACCAGACCAAGCTCAACAAGGAAAGGTGCAAGCCATAGATGGAGGTGATGCAATGGATGCATGCAAGCTACAATGCAATGTGCATTGGATGTTTTACAGAAAATGCATGACATATACACTATATTACAATGAAATGCAGGACATATGCAAGGGTTTTTTCTTCTTTTTTTTTTGAAATGCATGACATATGCAGTATTTACATGATGCATGACGATGCACGATGATGCAATGGCTACGATTGCAGCTTTCCCTATCTTACCAACAAGGCGATATACTAGGTCGGTTCAGTATCCAGAATTGAGGCGTAAACACGCCGCCTCAACCTATGGGGCTTCCATACAGATTTCAAGAGGTACACCGGTATTTAAACCAGACTTTAGTCTCGGAAATTCCGAACCTTTGCGTTCTAGGCATAAGCCGTTTAAACTCTAGTTTTCACCGCCCCAGTTGGTCTTCTAGGAACTTACCGCAAACCCAGACAGGTGGCTTTACCAGACCACCGAAAGTCGTTCGGGCACGACAAACACCGAAGGAATTGCACCTTCAGAGGATTTAAGGTCTCCGAGACCGTGCGTGTTTAAGGTCTCGCCAGACCAGGATGGGGCAACAATTGCACAACACTTTAAGTGAATGCGATACGAATGAGACACGCATGCGGATGCAAATGGGGCAAATGAGACGTGCGTGCAATGAGGTGCACGTGCCTCAAAGGATGGAAAATGAAGTGCAATGAGGTACGCGTGCCTCAAAGGATGGAAAATGAAGTGCAATGAGGTACGCGTGCCTCAAAGGATGGAAAATGAAGTGCAATGAGGGCGCGCCAAACGGCGCAATGCACAAAATAGCGCGATGCGCTAGACAACGCGAGTGCACAAGACAGTGCGATACGATGCATGCCAAATGCGATGAGGTGTACACCTTAATGCACCGAAGGTCTCGCACCTCTCGAGGATTTAAAGTCTCCTAGACCGCGCACATATGGTGAAGGTTTCGCACCCTCCAAGGATTTAAGGTCTCCTAGACCGTACGTGTTTAAGGTCTCGTCAGACCATTGGAGGAAGAACAAAGAAAATTAATCAGGAACGCGTTCCACGCAACCTAAAGTAAATTCCAAACACGCTGAAATCGTGTGAGGAAGGGGACACTCAAACCACGCCGACATCGTGAGAGGAGGTCCAAAAACAACCCCATCCAGCGCGTCTACAACGCAACTCTCGATAAATTCCAAACACGAAATCAGCGTAAGGAACGGGACACTCAAACCACGCCGAAATCGTGAGAGGTCCGACAAACCGCCAGGCGTCTACGAACTTGGGATAAATTCCAAACACGCTGAAATCGCGTAAGGAACAGGACACTCAAACCACATTTGAAATCGTGAGAGGAGGTCAACAAACCGCCAGGCGTCTTACAACGCAACTCGATAAATTCCAAATACGTTGAAATCAGCGTAAGGAACAGGACACTCAAACCACGCCGAAATCGTGAGAGGAGGTCCAACAAACCGCCAGTCGTCTACAACGCAACTCGGGATAAATTCCAAACACGTTGAAATCGCGTAAGGCGAGACATTCAAACCACGCCGAAATCGTGAGAGGAGGTCAACAAACCGCCAAAGGCGTCTACAACGCAACTCGGGATAAATTCCAAACACGCCGAAATCGCGTAAGAGGAACGACACTCAACCCACGCCAAATCGTAAGAGGAGGTCCAACAAATCGCCCAAAGGCGTCTACAACGCAACTCGGGATAAATTCCAAACACGCCGATATCGCGTAAGAATGGGACACTCAAACCACGCCGAAATCATGAGAGGAGGTCCAACAAACCGCCCGGTCGTCTACAACGCAACTCGGGATAAATTCCAACACGCCGAAATCAGCGTAAGGCAGGACACTCAAACCACGCTGAAATCGTGAGAGGAGGTCCAACAAACCGCCCAGTGCGTCTACAACGCAACTCGGGATAAATTCCAAATACGCTGAAATCGCGTAAGGAACGGGACACTCAAACCACGCTGAAATCATGAGAGGAGGTCCAACAAACCAGCCAGTGCGTCTACAACGCAACTCGGGATAAATTCCAAACACACTGAAATCGCGTAAGGAACGAGACACTCAAACCACGCTGAAATCGTGAGAGGAGGTCCAACAAACCGCCCAGTGCGTCTACAACGCAACTCGGGATAAATTCCAAATACGCTGAAATCGCGTAAGGAACGGGACACTCAAACCACGCTGAAATCGTGAGAGGAGGTCCAACAAACCGCCCAGTGCGTCTACAACGCAACTCGGGATAAATTCCAAACACGCTGAAATCGCGTAAGGAACGGGACATTCAAACCACGCTGAAATCGTGAGAGGAGGTCCAACAAACCGCCCAGTGCGTCTACAACGCAACTCGGGATAAATTCCAAACACGCTGAAATCGCGTAAGGAACGGGACACTCAAACCACGCTGAAATCGTGAGAGGAGGTCCAAACCGCCAGGCGTCTACAACGCAACTCGATAAATTCCAAACACGCCGAATCGCGTAAGGAATGGGACACTCAAACCACGCCAAATCATGAGAGGAGGTCCAACAAACCGCCCGGTCGTCTACAACGCAACTCGGGATAAATTCCAAATCTGCCGAAATCACAGAAGGAACAGACACTCAAACCACGCCAAATCGTGAGAGGAGGTTCAACAAACCGCCAAAGGCGTCTACAACGCAACTCGGGATAAATTCCAAATCTGTTGAAATCGCGTAAGGAACGGACAATCAAACCACGCCAAATCGTGAGAGGAGGTCAACAAACCGCCCAAAGGCTACAACGCAACTCGGGATAAATTCAAACACGCCAAATCGCGTAAGGCAGGACATTCAAACCACGCCAAATCGTGAGAGGAGGTCCAACAAACCGCCAGGCGTCTACAACGCAACTCGGGATAAATTCAAACACGCCAAATCGTAGAGGAACGGGACACTCAAACCACGCCGAAATCGTGAGAGGAGGTCCAACAAACCGCCAGGCGTCTACAACGCAACTCGGGATAAATTCCAAATCGCCAAATCGCAGAAGGAACGGACACTCAAACCACGCCGAAATCGTGAGAGGAGGTCCAACAAACCGCCAAGGCGTCTACAACGCAACTCGATAAATTCCAAACACGCCGAAATCACAGAAGGAACGACACTCAAACCACTGAAATCGTGAGAGGAGGTCAACAAACCGCCAGGCGTCTACAACGCAACTCGGGATAAATTCCAAATCGCCGAAATCGCAGGAACGGACACTCAAACCACGCCGAAATCATGAGAGGAGGTCCAACAAACCACCAAGGCGTCTACAACGCAACTCGGGATAAATTCCAAACACTGCGAAATCGCGTAAGGAACGAGACACTCAAACCACGAAATCGTGAGAGGAGGTCCAACAAACCGCCAGGCGTCTACAACGCAACTCGATAAATTCCAAATACGCTGAAATCGCGTAAGGAACGGACACTCAAACCACGCCAAATCGTGAGAGGAGGTTCAACAAACCGCCAGGCGTCTACAACGCAACTCGGGATAAATTCCAAACACGCCGAAATCGCGTAAGAACGGGACATTCAAACCACGCCGAAATCGTGAGAGGAGGTCAACAAACCGCCAGGCGTCTAACGCAACTTCGATAAATTCCAAATCTGTTGAAATCGCGTAAGGCAGGACACTCAAACCACGCCGAAATCGTGAGAGGAGGTTCAACAAACCGCCAGTCGTCTCAACGCAACTTCGGGATAAATTCAAACACGCTGAAATCGCGTAAGGAACGGGACATTCAAACCACGCCAAATCGTGAGAGGAGGTTCAACAACCGCCAAAGGCGTCTACAACGCAACTCAGGATAAATTCAAACACGCTGAAATCGCGTGAGGCAGGACACTCAAACCACGCCAAATCGTGAGAGGAGGTCAACAAACCGCCAGCGTCTAAAACGCAACTCGGGATAAATTCCAAACACGCTGAAATCGCGTAAGGAACGGGACATTCAAACCACGCTGAAATCGTGAGAGGAGGTCCAACAAACCGCCCAGTGCGTCTACAACGCAACTCGGGATAAATTCCAAACACGCTGAAATCGCGTAAGGAACGGGACACTCAAACCACGCTGAAATCGTAAGAGGAGGTCCAACAAACCGCCCAGTGCGTCTACAACGCAACTCGGGATAAATTCCAAACACGCTGATATCGCGTAAGGAATGGGACACTCAAACCACGCTGAAATCATGAGAGGAGGTCCAACAAACCGCCCAGTGCGTCTACAACGCAACTCGGGATAAATTCCCAACACGCTGAAATCGCGTAAGGAACGGGACACTCATACCACGCTGAAATCGTGAGAGGAGGTCCAACAAACCGCCAGGCGTCTACAACGCAACTCGAGATAAATTCCAAACACGCCGAAATCGCGTAAGGCAGGACACTCAAACCACGCCAAATCGTAAGAGGAGGTCCAACAAACCGCCAGTCGTCTACAACGCAACTTCGATAAATTCCAAACACGCCGATATCGCGTAAGGAATGGGACACTCAAACCACCGAAATCATGAGAGGAGGTCCAACAAACCGCCGCCCGGTCGTCTACAACGCAACTTCGGGATAAATTCAACACTGAAATCGCGTAAGGAATGGGACACTCATACCACGCTGAAATCGTGAGAGGAGGTCCAACAAACCGCCCAAAGGCGTCTACAACGCAACTCGAGATAAATTCCAAACACGCCGAAATCACAGAAGGAACGGACACTCAAACCACGCCGAAAACGTGAGAGGAGGTCCAACAAACAGACCAAGGCGTCTACAACGCAACTCGATAAATTCCAAACACCTGAAATCGCGTAAGGAACGAGACACTCAAACCACGCTGAAATCGTGAGAGGAGGTCCAACAAACCGCCAAGTCGTCTACAACGCAACTTCGGGATAAATTCCAAATCTGTTGAAATCGCGTAGGAACGGGACACTCAAACCACGCCGAAATGGTGAGAGGAGGTCCAACAAACCGCCAAGGCGTCTACAACGCAACTCGGGATAAATTCCAAACACGCTGAAATCGCGTAAGGAACGGGACATTCAAACCACGCTGAAATCGTGAGAGGAGGTCCAACAAACCGCCCAGTGCGTCTACAACGCAACTCGGGATAAATTCCAAACACGCTGAAATCGCGTAAGGAACGGGACACTCAAACCACGCTGAAATCGTGAGAGGAGGTCCAACAAACCGCCCAGTGCGTCTACAACGCAACTCGGGATAAATTCCAAACACGATGAAATCCCGTAAGGAATGGGACACTCAAACCACGCTGAAATCATGAGAGGAGGTCCAACAAACCGCCCAGTGCGTCTACAACGCAACTCGGGATAAATTCCAAATACGCTGAAATCGCGTAAGGAACGGGACACTCAAACCACGCTGAAATCGTGAGAGGAGGTCCAACAAACCGCCCAGTGCGTCTACAACGCAACTCGGGATAAATTCCAAATACGCTGAAATCGCGTAAGGAACGGGACACTCAAACCACGCTGAAATCGTGAGAGGAGGTCCAACAAACCGCCAGGCGTCTACGCAACTCGGGATAAATTCCAAACACGCCAAATCGCGTAAGGCAGGACATTCAAACCACGAAATCGTGAGAGGAGGTCAACAAACCGCCAGGCGTCTACAACGCAACTCGGGATAAATTCAAACACGCCGAAATCAGCGAAGGCAGGACACTCAAACCACGCCGAAATCGTGAGAGGAGGTCCAACAAACCGCCAGTCGTCTACAACGCAACTCGGGATAAATTCCAAATCTGTTGAAATCGCGTAAGGAACGGGACACTCAAACCACGCCGAAATCGTGAGAGGAGGTTCAACAAACCGCCAGGCGCCTACAACGCAACTCGGGATAAATTCCAAACACGCTGAAATCGCGTAAGGCAGGACACTCAAACCACGCCGAAATCGTGAGAGGAGGTTCAACAAACCGCCAAAGGCGTCTACAACGCAACTCGGGATAAATTCAAACATATTTGAAATCGCGTAAGGAACGGGACACTCAAACCACGCTGAAATCATGAGAGGAGGTCCAACAAACCAGCCAGTGCGTCTACAACGCAACTCGGGATAAATTCCAAACACACTGAAATCGCGTAAGGAACGAGACACTCAAACCACGCTGAAATCGTGAGAGGAGGTCCAACAAACCGCCAAAGTCGTCTACAACGCAACTCGGGATAAATTCCAAATACGGAAATCGCGTAAGGAACGGGACACTCAAACCACGCCAAATCGTGAGAGGAGGTTCAACAAACCGCCTAAAGGCGTCTACAACGCAACTCGGGATAAATTCCAAACACGCCGAAATCGCGTAAGGAACGGGACATTCAAACCACGCCAAATCGTGAGAGGAGGTCCAACAAACCGCCAAAGGCGTCTACAACGCAACTCGGGATAAATTCCAAATACGCGTAAGGCGAACGGGACACTCAAACCACGTGAAATCGTGAGAGGAGGTCCAACAAACCGCCAGGCGTCTTGCCAACGCAACTCGGGATAAATTCAAACACGCTGAAATCGCGTAAGGAACGGGACATTCAAACCACGCCGAAATCGTGAGAGGAGGTCAACAAACCGCCAAAGGCGTCTACAACGCAACTCGGGATAAATTCAAACACGCCGAAATCGCGTAAGGAACGGACACTCAAACCACGCCAAATCGTGAGAGGAGGTCCAACAAACCGCCAGGCGTCTACAACGCAACTCGGGATAAATTCCAAACATTTGAAATCGCGTAAGGAGCAGGACACTCAAACCACGCCGAAATCGTGAGAGGAGGTCCAACAAACCGCCAAGGCGTCTACAACGCAACTCGGGATAAATTCCAAACACGCAAATCGCTGAAATCGCGAACGGGACATTCAAACCACGCCAAATCGTGAGAGGAGGTCCAACAAACCGCCAAAGGCGTCTACAACGCAATTCGGGATAAATTCCAAACACGCTGAATCGCAGAAGGAACGGACACTCAAACCACGCCGAAATCGTGAGAGGAGGTTCAACAACCGCCAGGCGTCTACAACGCAACTCGGGATAAATTCCAAATACGCTGAAATCAAGCAGGCGAACGGACACTCAAACCACGCCGAAATCGTGAGAGGAGGTCCAACAACCGCCAAAGGCGTCTACAACGCAACTCGGGATAAATTCCAAACACGTTGAAATCGCAGAAGCGAACGGGACACTCAAACCACGCCAAATCGTGAGAGGAGGTTCAACAAACCGCCCAAGGCGTTTACAACGCAACTCGATAAATTCCAAATACGTTGAAATCGCAGAAGGAACGGACACTCAAACCACGCCAAATCATGAGAGGAGGTCCAACAAACCGCCAAAGGCGTCTACAACGCAACTCGGGATAAATTCCAAACACACTGAAATCGCGTAAGGAACGAGACACTCAAACCACGCTGAAATCGTGAGAGGAGGTCCAACAAACCGCCCAGTGCGTCTACAACGCAACTCGGGATAAATTCCAAATACGCCGAATCACAGAAGGAACGGGACGCTCAAACCACACTGAAATCGTGAGAGGAGGTCCAATAAACTGCCCAGTGCGTCTACAACGCAACTCGGGATAAATTCCAAACACGCTGAAATCGTAAGTGAACGGGACATTCAAACCACGCCGAAATCGTGAGAGGAGGTTCAACAAACCGCCAAAGGCGTCTACAACGCAACTCGGGATAAATTCCAAATACGCTGAATCACAGAAGGAACGACACTCAAACCACGCAAATCGTGAGAGGAGGTCCAACAAACCGCCAGGCGTCTATAACGCAACTCGGGATAAATTCCAAACACGCCGAAATCGCGTAAGGAACGGGACATTCAAACCACGCCAAATCGTGAGAGGAGGTTCAACAAACCGCCAAAGGCGTCTACAACGCAACTCGGGATAAATTCCAAACACGCCGAATCGCAGAAGGAACGGGACACTCAAACCACGCCGAAATCGTGAGAGGAGGTTCAACAAACCGCCAAAGGCGTTTAAAACGCAACTCGATAAATTCCAAACACGCCGAATCGCGTAAGGAACGGGACATTCAAACCACGCCAAATCGTGAGAGGAGGTCCAACAAACCGCCAGGCGACTACAACGCAACTCGGGATAAATTCCAAACACGCCGAATCGCGTAAGGAACGGACACTCAAACCACGTGAAATCGTGAGAGGAGGTCCAACAAACCGCCAGGCGTCTACAACGCAACTCGGGATAAATTCCAAACACGCCGAATCACAGAAGGAATGGGACACTCAAACCACGCTGAAATCGTGAGAGGAGGTCCAACAAACCGCCCAGTGCGTCTACAACGCAACTCGAGATAAATTCCAAACACGCTGAAATCGCGTAAGGAACCGGACACTCAAACCACGCTGAAATCATGAGAGGAGGTCCAACAAACCGGCCAGTGCGTCTACAACGCAACTCGGGATAAATTCCAAACACGCCGAATCGAAGCGAACAGACACTCAAACCACTTGAAATCGTGAGAGGAGGTCCAACAACCGCCAAGGCGTCTACAACGCAACTCGGGATAAATTCCAAACACGCTGAATCGCAGAAGGAACGGGACACTCAAACCACGCCAAATCGTGAGAGGAGGTCCAACAAAGCGCCCAAAGGTGTCTACAACGCAACTCGGGATAAATTCCAAACACGCTGAAATCGCGTAAGGAACGGGACACTCAAACCACGCTGAAATCGTGAGAGGAGGTCCAACAAACCGCCCAGTGCGTCTACAACGCAACTTGGGATGAATTTCAAACACGCTGAAATCGCGTAAGGAACAGGACACTCAAACCACGCTGAAATCGTGAGAGGAGGTCCAACAAACTATCAGGCGCGTGCCCGGTGCAACTTGAGAAAGTCCTGGAGGACAACAATCCCAAACGCTGCTTAGCGTAAAAGGATAAACAATAGAAGAGAACTCAAGATGCAAATAAATGCAAGTAAGGTGTGCATGACAATACCAGTGGAAGAGTGCATAACAAAGCGGGTGGAAGGGTGCATAACAATGAAGCAGGCTTGATCTTGCGCTTGAGGTAGAGGCACACTCATACTTCGGAGCATTGTCGAGGCCCTGAAGAGGTACATCCGGAGTACAATCACGGAATTTGATGAAGGTGAAACACACTCAGGTGTTCAATTTTTCCTCTTTTCTTTTGCTTTGCAATCGGGAACCTACATAGCTTCAGATAGGTCCTTGTTTTACAGTTCGCATTTGACCCGGGTTGAACCTTGCGGTTTTTGAAAGAACAAAATTTTGTTTTGCACAAATGTAGGGAATGGCACAGCACTCTGAGCACAAAATGATTTTATTTTTGAATTGAGAGTGGAAATAAGTTTTCAACTGGGTATTGAGCCTACGACTGAACACAGCGCACCACAACTCAACAAAAGAAAACAAAGGTAAACAACCTAAGCACATCGAGAAACACTCGAAACAACTCAAAACAAGAATCGAGACAAACAAAACAAAAGACACGACACACAGACGTGTTACAAAGACGGGAGACCTCTCGATTCGAGAGCCGCCTTCAGTATTGTTTCCCACCCTTTCTCATTTGTGATTCTCACATCACTCTAGCACTCAATCTCTGTTTTTCTGAAAAAGCCCTTTTCTCACTTTTTCTCTCAACGCACATCTCTCTATTCTTTAATCTCTCATTTTTTATCCCTCTCCAGAGTGGTTGGTAGATAGACAAGAAGTTGCGGGCTCTTGCCCCTAGCATTCTGCTAGATTCTTTTTCTTCTGCACACAAGAGTGAACTTTCCCACAGAGAGGTTGTGCCACAACTGGGTGTGTAGCAAATCTGCAGCTAACATCGGTTGATGATGCCCTGCTGGGGAGTTTGGACGTGGTTAGATCTGTCCAGATGAGGAAGTGGAACATCTCGCCCTATTACAATTTATGCTTGACATGGCTTGATACCTCGCTGCTTTGAGGACGAGAGAGCTTTCAGCCCTTTGTTGTTGACTTCAGTTGTGCCCTCTTTTGGCAGGTGGAGTGCCCTTCTTGGCAAGTATGTTGATGATGGGGAAAAGACAGAACACCTGACTCAACTGTGCCCCTAGTTCATCATTTTGATCATTCTTTTTTTGGTTTTAAAACGATTTTGACCAATATGAAAGTTAGATTAACATGCTTATTCAACTTTTTGATTTAAAATCATGCAAGTCAGGCTATGAGCCTCGAAAAATTTTCCTTTTTGGGTCCAAGAGAATGGTCCATTTTTGGAAAAGATGGAATAATTTTCGAGAGAATTAGTCAACCTCAAGAAAAATTCTCAAAACTATTTTTTGCAAGCGGCCAATGCTCAACAAGCACGAAACCTACTCTTGAGATGCGCAACCTCGGATCCATAAGCAATGGAAAATTGCCCCTTGTCTGAAGGACACTGCATGGCAACGGAAAGTTGCCCCTTGTTTGAAGTGACACCGCGACGTCTTGAATGGCAACGGAAAGTTGCCCCTTGTTTGAATAGCATCGCAGCGTACTTGTAGTCGATCCTCGGGCAGCGAATACAACTAGACTCTCGGATACAGAGGAGGCAAAGATGATCAAAACCATCACATGGACACAATTGAATTGAAAATGTTTATGGCTGGACTTCAGAGTGAAGTTGCCTACGTATCCCAAACATGGGAATCAAGCCTTACGTAGTTCGGGTTAAGGTACACTCGGGTATTTAACCTCTCCTTTTTATGCTCTAACTTTTGCCAAAGGCTATTGTTCTTGTTTTCGACCTTGAGCTTTGTTCTTCTTTTCTTTCTTTTTTTTTTTTTTTTTTCTTTTTCCTTTTTCTTCTTCTTCTTTTTTTGCATTTTTCTTTTCTTTTCTTTTTGCATTTTTCATTTTTTGTATCTTTGCATTTTTTCTCTTTTTCTTTTTTCATTCTTTTCTTCACTCTAACTTTTTTCTGGGTCGCCCTTCTGGGTTTTCGGCCCAGCGAGCCTCTCAAAGGGTAAAAGTGTAACAAGTCCATGCCAAATGGTTTTGAGATTGAAGCCCTTTGTATCCAGGAGAATGGCTGTTGTATTGCTTTGCAGAAGAATCCACCTTTGGCTCTTCGAGCACATCGGATATATTTTTTTTGCCCCTAGTTCGAGGGGTGCTTTTGATCTAGCTTTGCAAGCTTCTTCTGATGAGGTCTGATCTTCTTGGTTTGACTTTGGTGCCTCTTGTTCGAGGACTGCTTTGAATCTGGTCTCACAGGCCTCACGTTGTAGTTAACCGTTGAACATTCTGAGTTTGAGTCCAAGATTCGAAAACGAGGGGTCGAGTCTCGAGGCTAAGAGCGATCCTAGGTTGCACAATCTCAAGAGTGATTCCACACATGTCTTCGCAGGACCGCGCAAAACATTTTTTGAAAGTTTTTAAGAAAGCGACAAATCGCTCACGCCGAAGACAGTGTCGGACCAATCCGGATCAAAGCTAGGGTCCTTCTCAGTACTCACACTGACAAGCATGATTTCATTCATTAAGGGCTTAGCACGCCTCTCTTTCTCTCAATTGATCAAATTTTTTGCAAATCCCAAGGAATTCCTTCCTCTTCGTTTTCACCACAGTGTTTGAAAAAGTTTTGAAAAACTTAGGCCAATGCAATGACTTCAAGGCGCAGAAAAGACAGAGTTCTTAGTCAAATACTTCCATCTCATTTAGAATTTCGCACAACTGCACACTATAAGCAAACACAAGAGTGTGAAAATCACTGCTGTTCCATTCAAAATCTGTTGGCATAACTGGCTCCAAGGCAGAAACAGACTCAAAAGAAAACGAAAAGACAAACACAAAACAAGCAAGTGATGTCCAAGGTAACACCCCCGGCATCACCCGACTCCAACCAAAATAGGACTGACTCGGTTAGACAAGGCAGGCTCAACAGGATTGACTCGATACAACGAGACAGACTCAACAGGGTTGACCCGATACAACGAGACAGACTCAACAGGGCTGACTCAATACAAGAAGACAGACTTAACAGGGTTGACCCGATACGACAAGACAGACTCAACAAGGCTGACTCGATACAATAAGACAGACACAATACCCAAGTCAAAAGGTAGGATAAACAGCATTCGCAAATGCTCAAAATAGTGCGTGCCATCAATCACATCTGGAGTAAACTGAGCACCGACAGCAAGTGGTTCATCCCTTGAACAACACAGGTCTAGAGTACCCAGGGTATATCAGACCCTTCTGGAGCTATGGTTCCAAGACTACTTAGCAGAAGAGAAAACAGACAGTACCTGTAGACACCCCATTTTTGACCATCCTCAAGACTTGGACGTCACCGTTGGAACACTCGGTGATTATCCATGTTTGTGTTCGTTTGGAGTTCCCAGAGTTCTCGGCCGCGCGCGCCTTGCCTCAGAACCTCCGAACTCGACCGTTTGTGTTTGGTTTTGCACCAAACACTTGTGTTTTTCCTTGGAAGGGCAGGGAATGCTTTGTGAGGCATCCCTACACACCACCGGCTGGGGCTAGAAGCCACCGGCTGGCTGTAGTTGCTATCGGCACTTTATTGTGCCGATCGGCACTTTTTTGTGCCGACCGGCACTAAATTTTGTCAAAATGACATTTTATGCCGGCCGGACACTGTGCACTTGCTTTCTGAGATATTTTCAGACAGCTGTGTGCAATTGTCCTCCCCTCCATACACGTGTGTGGAGGGATGAGCTTGCTTAGTGGCTAAGCTTGTAAGCTTTTGGCCTATAAGAGGGAAAGCTCTTCCCTTTGCTCAAGGGTTGGCTTCTTGAGAGACTTAACCATTGATAGAGAGAGCCAAGGTCTGGTTTTAGGTTAGAATAGTTGTATCTATCCTATCTCTCTCTTTCCTTGCTTGTTTAGTATACTAGGTGCTTTAGTTCACACTATTGCACTAAAACACCTAGTGTTCCACCTTCTCCTTGCAACTGAGGTTCTAAGGGCTGATTCTTGGAGTTCTTGACTGATTTTGAGCTCAAGGAAGCATCAACCACAACCTTTGTGAAGAGGTCTACAAGGGCACTTTGGCCACTGTTTCGAGCCTTGTTAGAGCTGCCCAATTCATGTGTAAGTCCATCTCATTGCTTAGTTTGCATACTTGCCTTGTACGCCTACTTGTATGCTTATATAAGTGCCTCACATTGTCCATATGGCATAGTAGATAACATGCTTAGGGCCTTGTTGCATTGGCATGCATGTTGGGCCTCTTGAAGTGAAGTATGATGGAGGTTTGGCACCTTTATTTGCTTGTTTGCATTGCATGCATTTGACATTGAAGTTGCATTCTTGGTCCTTTGGGCCATCACGCATAGAAATGCGCGATTGGTGGTCCGAGGATCGAGGCACATGCCCTCTTGAGTCCATAGCATGATGTGGGATGTGTTTGGTGCATACATGCTTTGAATTACATTGCCATACACTGCTTGTCCTCTGCTGCTGTCAAATTGCAAGTTCTGCAGCAATTTTTGGCCGACCGCCTTTAAGTGCCGGCAAAGAATGATCGGCCGATAGCATAATTTGTGGCGGTGGTCATTTCCTTGGCGGTGGCCATTCCCTTAGCCAATGGTGTTCCACAAAGACTCGAGAAGCAATCAGGACTTTGGCAATTTTCAGAGGAGTATGGCGATAAACAGAGCATACTTGCATGGTAGTCTTGATTCGAAAGCGAGTCCTGGCAAGGCCAACGATTAGCCCTCATCCCGAGGCATTTAATGCTTAATTAGATTAATTATTTAATTTAATTAATTTAGTAGATTTGTAATATTTAATTAGCTAGAATAGTTAATTATTTATTCGGTTCTGTATTATTATTTTGGTCCCTCCGAGCGAGGGCAAAAATGTAATAGGTGTGCGTGAGTGGGTGTATGTCTTCCAATCCCCATTTCTTTCTAACCCTTTTATTTACCTGCTTATGGTAGATTAGGGCACGTCTAAATTAGCATACCTTATGCAATGCATGTGTGCATTCATGCATTTGTTTACATGCATCGGGCTCGGTACATCATACAAACTGCATTGTATTTTCAATTCCAAATTGAATACGTGCTACTCGCGCATTTCACATGCCATGTTTAGGGTTAGCCGAGCCTACTCTAGATTGCATTTCTGCCTGTGTCGCATTAGCCACTTAACATGAACTAGGTCATGCATGTTTGCTAACCAGTTTACTGTTTTGGCACGGAGTACGATGTAAGTTTTTATGCTTTAGCATGTCGCATGCGTGTGAATGTTTACCATGATAGTATGCTTACCATGCGGCTAAGTGCTTATATGAGATAAACTGTTTGAATGCCTGTGGGTGGAGGTTGGATTGCCTGAGTTGGAACAACTCGTTGAAATCCGTATTTTAGCCTACTTGCGAGTAGCAAAAGAAAACAACACGTTTTTCGAGATAAAACGGATATGCAATGTTTATTTCCAAGTTAGGCAATCTAGTCTATACTTTTGTGTTGTCTTGTCGCATAGTAATTCTAGGTTAATAACCGGAATAAGAACGCATAAAGTTTTCAAAAGCGGATATCACGGTTAGTAGATGCGGTTTTCGGACCGGGCGAAATGGGGTGCTCATAGTGACCTTCCCGATCGCACCCAAGCTCGAGACAAGACCACTTTGGTGATGAGGGACATGTGACATTCGGCTCCGAGTCAGGGTTTCCTCAATATCCCAATTAAAAAATATTTAGGTGGCGACTCAGAATCAGCAAAGCGATCCATGTTTGGCACTACTTTTCAAAAATCTGTTTTCTCAAGCGATTTGCGGATTTGGACTCTTTGGTTCAGATGAACCGACACAAAAGGAGTCCGAATCAGAGTGAAGCCCGCACGCGTCTGATTCTGGCGACTCTTTTGGGAGTTTAGAGAGCTTGACTCGAACTCGTGATATCTGTTTTGACTACACTTATGTGTTTCTTTGCATTGCATGTGCATTGGTGCGCCTAGGACACCGTGTTGGCCATCTGCTATTCTGAGCGGTTTGCGGAGGCTTGTCTTGTCAAGGCATGTCCATAAGGTCGATTTCTATGGGTTCGCCAAGATGGGAACACAAACCCCGGTTTCTGGGGCACCCTTTTGACCATTCGACCTAGTGCATATCGAAATCCATAGTGAACATTCCAAACTAGGGCAAAGTTGCTTACCCGATATAGGTTGTTTGAAACCGTGCATGCGTAGTGAAACCCTAGCTCTGACAAAATAGGGCGAAACCCTACCCCAACATAGGGGTGTATTGGCTCTCATTTACTTGCTATGTGCTTTTTAGAATGTATCTCTGAGGGTAATGCATATACCGTTTGCAAGTCTGGGCATCCGACTGCGGCACCAAAGATGTTGTCGAGAATCGATTATATCTGCGGGTATCGATTGATTTGGGATGGTGACTTCGGGAACGGTGTTGATAGTAGAGTGCGATTGTTCGACTACATCCGTGTTTGATCGTTTGAAATTTGAAATCGCTTGTTTTCCGCTTTGATTCGAGATTCAAAGAGTTGAGTCGAAGCGGCTAGTGTCTTCTCTCCGAGGAGGACCGAACATGATGAGAACTTCGAAGAGATTGTGGTCATGACGGCCACGAGTCAAGGAACCACCCCACAAGATGAAGCTACTGTTGATATGCCGCATCCGCCTAGGTCGCCCGCTGCACACCCAATCTGGACCCCTCAATTCTATCAGGCTCGCGAGCCCACTACATTTGAGTTAATGGGGATGATAGGCGATCTCCAGAGGTCCGTGGCGGATCTCGCTTACGGAATGTCAACCTCGCCATCGGTTGCACCGTATGCTGGAAATTTCGAAACCCAGGAGCCCCCGATACTGGGGCGGATTGTGATCGAGCTCAATCAGTCGGAGATGACCTCCACCCACAACAGTGATGTACCAGTACCAACCCAAACCTCTCACCAGGCTGAGGCCAGAGGCAAAGACAAAGTGAAGGCCGAGGCCGACCCTATTGAACAACTGCTGTGGGCAGTCCAGGCTTTGAAGGCCGGGGGAATGAGCAAACAACAGATATCCGCGATTGTAACCAAAATTGTGGATGAGGTTTTCCCTACTCCGCCTGAGGGCAGTTCCAGTCAATCAGAAAATCAGGACAGGTCCTGCCATGCCAGAATAGTTCCTCTCGCTCCCAATCCTGCACCAGGAAAGGGTCAGAAATCCAAGCCCGCGCCTGCCGATCCGTTCGCCAGTACGTCGAGCAAGAATACACAGAGTCCCAAGTACCTGCCCCAAGGGCACAGGATCTTCCATCCTCTCTACATGCCTCTGTCTAGGGCACTTCTGATTTTGGCCAAAAAGGGGCATCTTACGCCCCTCGATCCTAGGCCGCTCCCCAAACCCCTTCCAGCGGGCCATGATGCCACTCAAGATCTTGTCGTATCATCAGCCTGGCCATACTACACAATTGTTTCCGCCTTCGGCATGAAGTCTGAGGATTTGATTGATACCAAGGTCATCCTCCC
Source organism: Camellia lanceoleosa (assembly GCA_025200525.1). NCBI lineage: Eukaryota > Viridiplantae > Streptophyta > Magnoliopsida > Ericales > Theaceae > Camellia > Camellia lanceoleosa. Next base: position 201,684 of record JANUSC010000025.1, on the reverse strand, counting down.
GCCTACCTCGCCAAGTCACCTCTGAGTTCTTGGATTGTGAGGACACAGATACCGAGGACAAATCATGAGTATGTAATTGGGATTCAACTGCCTGCGGGCAATATCTGGTACATTTTTGGATATGGCGTTTGGTGCGCATTTTTGAGCACCTGCCGATGCTAGTTTTGTAAAACCTGACTTGGGTGTCGAGTTAGTCTTGTGATTTGTCTTGAGTCTGTCTCATTGTTTTGAGTCAGTCCTTTCGTTTAAGAGTCTGTCTCATTGTTTTGAGTCAGTCCTTTTGTTTAAGGGTCTGTCTAATTGTAATGAGTCAGTTCCTCTTTTGTATAAGAATACTAGGTGACTTCGGGGTTGTTACCTCGAGCACCATTTTGTTTTGTAATTACTTCTTTTTTGCTTTCTTTTTGGGTCTGCCTCTGCCGTGGAGCCAGTTTACATCTAGGGAACCTGAATGAAACAGCCGCGGCTATCGTGTTCCCGTATTATCTGCGTTGGGCTAGTTGTGCCAGAGAATTCGAACGGGGTGACAGCGCATTCCACTTGCTCTTTTATGCCTTAAAAATTATTGTTTTGACCTAAGTCTTTCAAAACCTTTTTGAACACTGCGGTGATAAAAACAAAGGGGAAGTAATTCCTCGGGTTTCGCAAAATTTTGATCAATCTGAGAGAAAGAAAGGCATGTTAAGCTCTTAATGAATGAAATCATGCTTGCCGGCGTGAGTACTGAGAAGGACCCTGGCTTGATCCAAACTGGTTCCACACTATCTTCAACACGAGCGATTTGTCGCTTTCTTAAAAACTTTCAAAAACAAAATATTTTGCGCAAGTCTTGCAAAGACCTGTGTGGAACCGCTCTTGAGATTGTGCAGCCCAGGATCGCTCCCAGTCTCAAGTTTCGATTCATCCGTTGCAAACCGGATCCGTTCGAAATGATCAGTGCCATGAAACGCCTGTGTGGCCTGGTTCAAAGCAGCCCTCGAGCAAGAGGCATCAGAGTCCGATCAGGAAGATCAGATCCCACCAAGCAAAGCTCGAGAAGCAACCGTGATGGGCCTTTCTGCAAATCAACACAATAGCCGTTCTCCTAGATACAGAGAGGCTTCAATCTCAAAACCATTTGGCATGGGCTTGCTACACTTTTACCCTTTGAGAGGCTCGCTGGGCCGAAAACCCGGAAGGGCGACCCAGGCAAAAGTTAGAGCAAAGAAACAATAAAAAAAAAAAAAGAGAAGAAAAGAAAAATACAAAAAAAAAAACAACAATAGCAATACAAAAAAAGAAAAGAAAAGAAAAATGCAAAAATATATATCAAAAGAAATGCAAAAGAAAAGAAAAAAAGAATGAAAAAAGAGAAAAGAATATAGCTCGCAAGGTCGAAAACCCGCATTGGGCACCTTGGCAAAAATTAGAGCCTAAAACTAGTAAAGGTTAAAATACCCGAGAGTACCTTAACCGGAACTACGTAAGGCTTGATTCCCATGTTTGGGATACGTAGGCAACTTCATCCTGAAGTCCAGCCCCCAACGCTTCCATAGCGTCTTAGTCCATGTCATGGTTTTGATCACTTTTGCCCTCCCCGAATCCAATGTCCCGATTGCAGCAATCTGGAACTACGTGTTTAACTTCCTCTTGAAGCCAAACCACCAACACCTTCCAGGTGATTGTGTCCATATATTGATTCAAGCCATCTTCGACTTCTCCGCGTCCGAGGGTCCGATCGTCATCGACAAAGACTGGTTTACAACATGCCGCGGCATCATCCAAACAAGGGGCAACTTTCCGTTGCCATACATTGCCATAAGTTGCCCTGAGTTACGTTCAAACCAGGGGCAACTTTCCGTTGCCTTCCCCCCCTTTAAGCCAGGGGCAATTTTCCATTGCCTCCGATCCGAGGTTGCATATCTCGAGGGTAAGTTCCGCGCTCGTTCGAGTATCGGCTGTTCGCAAAAATAGTTTTTGAAAATTTTTACTGAGGCTGACTTATTTTCTCGAAAACTATTTCGTTTTCAAAATTGGACCATGTTTGGACCCAAAAAGGAGAATTTTCAGTGCTCACAGCCTGACTCGCATGATTTTCAAATCAAAAATTGAATAAGTGTGTTAATCTAACTCTCATTTTGGTCAGAACTGTTTTAGAAAACACAACAAAAAATGGTCAAAATGACGAACTAGGGGCACGATTGAGTCAGGTCCTCTGTCTTCCCCCCGTTAATCTAATTACCCGAGAGGCACTTTACCCGCCAGAAGAAGTGGCTGCAAGCTAGTTGTATCGGGCGTGAACCCGCGACTTCCTATTCATCTGTCATTCACCCTGGGGAGGGATGCAAAAATGAGAGATTGAAGAATAGAGAGGGGTAAGTTGAGAGAAAAGTGAGAAGAGGGTTTTGTGAGAAAAACCGAGCTTGAGGGCCGAGCGATGTGAGTATCGCAAATCAGAAAGAGTGGGAAATAATACCCGGAGGAATTGGCTCCTCGAGATTTGAGGTCTTTTTGTAAACACGTTTGTGCGTCGTGTCTTTTGATGTGTCAGTCTTGCTTTTGGCTTCGAGTTTTTTTCGAGCATGTCTCGTTATGTCAGGTCGTGTGCCTTTTGTTTCTTTGTTTGAGTCTGTCTTGACGTATTTTATGGTAGGCTCGATACTCCGGTTGAGAACCCATCATTTTCCAAAAAGTAATCGCCTGTGCTCAGAATGCTGTGCCATTCTCTACATCCGTGCAAAGCAAGGGAAGAAAAAGGAAATTTGGGACATCCGAGTGTGTTTCGACTCCAATCGCTTCAGTTTTGTGGTCCGTTCTGTCAGATTGGGCTGTTTGTTCAAGGTTTGCTGTGCGCAGAATGAACCGAATGTTGTGTTACAGGCCATAGGTAGCCTAATCCCCAGCAGAATGTTGGCTATGTGTTTAGTTTGAGCAGTGGTTTGTATGAGCTGTTTTGCCGCTTAGTTGGTTGGTTATTTGATTATCACAGTGCAAGTGTTCAATTGTCAGACAACAAATCAATGTCATTTACATTTGAGGTGTAGAATGATGCAATGCAGTGCGAAGTATGAAATACGCAAAGATATACAAATGTAACATTCTTTTCAAACAAAAGTTCGTTTCATATCATCTTTTTCGAATACATAGTTTGCGAAAAACAAAGCAAAAACCTGCCTGCGGTAGTACATAGTACTCTATCTACCAAAAAGAGAAAAGTACAAGAAAAGAAATGAAGAAAAAAATCAGCAAAAATCATCATCATCAGCAGTAGGCCTCATGCCTAAGGGTCAGTCCTCGCCCTCTTCCTGGGCAGAAGCACAAAGGCGTCATCGGAGCCGTCACTGTCGGAGTCCGAGCCCGAGCTATCCCCGGCCTCCTCCGCAAATGACTCAGTCCCCGCCTCCGACTCCCCATCTCCTGGAACTGGAGCTCGTGAGCTACTCCCCACATGACCACGTCCCCCTCTGGTACGAGGGAATATCCTGCCATCCCGAGTAGAGACGGGAGGCCCAGCTGGAACAGTGTCACCCACTGGAGGGATCGGGAAAGGAGGCTGAAAATACAAAGAATAAACACATCGAAAGCGTGAGCGGTTTATCAATGTAGAATCACGTTAATATAGTGTGAAAGCCGTGAGCAGTGAATCGGTCTGAGAATGCGAGGTATGAGTACAGTGTGAATGCCGTGAGCGATTTATCACAAAATGCGCAGTATGAGTACAATGTATGAAAGCCGTGAGCGGTTTATTAGATTTTGGTGCAGTGTAGCAGATTGTGCGAAACAGAGTATGATTTGAGACTGTGGTCAGTAGAACATACCGGCAGGCTGTAGACGGCCAAAGCGTCGAGAGTCCGCTGCAGCATCCCCATCAGGGAGGCATTCAGCTCCACAGACTGACGGGTATACTCGGAGGAAGCCTGCAAAAGTATTAAATACATCAGTATTCTGTGGGATATCTGAATGAACTGAAATGAAATAACAATGCAAGATGCAGAAATAAAGTAATACATACCGAGGCAAATCGGGAATGCCGCCAACTCGTGACCAGGAGGAGGAGCAAAGGATCTGGTAGGTCTCCCCACTCGCCTCTATAAGTCAACATAGTAGGTAGGCGGGCCAGCCTCGCCCTCGCCCCTCTGCAGACTCCTCGAGCCCTCTGTGGCCCCGCTCGCCTCCTCGCCTCGCCCAGGCTGGCGCGAGTCTCATTGGATCAGCTCGGGAGCCCCTGCCCAGAGGCCGCATGATAAAGGTCCGGACGTACTCTGAATAGTCGCCCTCGCCCCCCAGCGTCAATGTCCACGGCCCACCAAGGGTGTGGTCCTCCATCTGCTTGGAAGTCAGATCCCTCGCCTCTCATACGCCGGAGGATGGATCGGGACTATTCTGCTCCCGCGATCCTAGGGTCTAGCGTGAAACGCCACCTGTACTACCAGTTCGATGCATTGGGCCTCCAGAGAATCCTAGCGCGAGGTCTCGATGGCGCCAAGCATACCGATCTCGTATCACCGGTAGTGGAGCCCACTACCGCCAGTGACTGAAATGAAATCTGATTGATTATCCACGATATAGAAATGTACGCTTGAAAGCAAAGCCTAAACGACTGTAAGTAAAACATACCTCGGTGGGGTGATAGTGTCAAGAAACAGGAAGAAGCTAAAAGTGTCCGGGGCCTCGGACACATCGCCGTCAGAAGGTGAGAGAAGGGGACGACCAGAGGGGTCTCCGTCTCTGGTACTGGCTCTAGTCTGGGAAAGTAGGCATACACCCACAACTGCAAAACAGACGCCAAGATGATTATCGAAGCGAATCTGAGAATAAGCGTAAATAACAGAGCTGTGTGTGTTGTGTATTGTGTTGAGCGATTAACAGTAAAGAAGTATAAAGCGAACTACAATGTGTGTGTGCAGTGTCTGAGAATATAGAAAGTCTGAGCGTAAATGTAAAAGAGGAGAAGACATACCTCCCGAAGCTCGCTAGTAGCCTCCTAGCGGTATCCACTACCACGAGATCGAGCTCATATAATCAGAAGGGTGGCCAAAGCCGCGCCCCCTACATATCTTGCACAATCCTCTCGGCGTCCACCAAGGCGAACCAGAGAGGCACTGTGTTCGCCCGGTCGGCAAGCAGGTGGTCCCCAAAGAAAAACATGAGAAGCCACGTGCATATCTCTCGCAGCCTCGGTCATCGAGACGCACCAAAGATGGTCCGTTTCGAAACTACACCTCGAACTGGAGTAGCGGACGAACCTCGATTTAACAAGTGGCGGCGCCGCCGAAAGCAAGTGAACTGGCGGCAATCCACTCGTCCATATTCAGTATCAAGGGATCGGATCACTTCACCCCGATGCCTTTGAGCATCGAGAGGTCATGAGGGGTCATCGTCATGTCCCGATCAGCGATAAATGAAAAGAATCGGTGGTGTCCCACCACCTCTCGCCAGAGCGGCAAGAAGAGGTGCAAGCGAGAGCCCGGAGAGTCCCTGCGAGAAGGTACCGCCGCCCGATCCACAATGCATTAACGGTGTCGTGACTCGGCGTATCAATCGCGAAGATAACGTTCCCATACCCGGAGAGTATGGGAGTCTCCTGTAGTCAAGAAATTGCAAAGCCATATGAAGATATGCGGTCGGTACAAATCTGGTATGCGTCTGATTTTTTTTATAAAAATCAAGCGAAAACCGGTACGGTGTGCTTGATAAACTAAGCGCGTGGTCGTCGATTGTATTTTAGATGCTCGGTGTAAACTTGGTGCATGTGTGCACATTTTGATTCAAGTAAATGTCAGTTGATAATCTTGAGGTGGACTACAGCCTGTGATGTATCAGTGTGTTTGTGAGGGTTAGCATACAGATACGGTGCATGTGTGCACATTTTCCAGATTCAAGCAAATGTCGGGTTTCAGCATACCAGTGGGTTGGCTACGGCCTGTGATATGTCAGTGCTCCTATGAGGATCAGTGTAAACAACGTGTGATGTGTTCGCGTGTTTGTGTAGTTTTGTGCAGAACTAGCATGTGTGCGAGTTTTCAGATTCAAATAAGCACCGGGTGTCGTTGAATTTGCAGTGCAATGTGTGCCGTGTTCGGGTGAGTCAGACTAGTGCAGTGTGTGCGCATGTGCATCGGTCCTAGACAGATGTCAGTTATGAGTTTGTCTACAATCAAACTACAGTACAGTACATCAGAACTAAGCAGTTAATGGGTTCAGTTAGCTATGGCAGTTGACAGGAAATCCTACATTGCAGAAAATGAAAGACGAGAATGTTACCTCGGCAGCGCCAGAAGACAAGTGGGAGGCCGGCTCGCGCAGCAGAAGCTCCGGGTCCAAAGCCCTGTCGAAGCCGCGGAAGTGGCGGAGTCCGTCGGGTGGTAGCACGTGGATGGCCGGGCGATAGGTCGCCGGATCGAATGGGCGCTCGCTCAACGGGAGGAGCTCGACCCCGGGGTCCATCTCATGGTCCGGGGGAGTCCCGACATGTGGAACATCGTCTGCCATGGGTAATGGTGGTGGAAAATGATCGGAAAATGAAAAATGGGCCGGAATACGAAAGGTCAAACTGGGAAGTCAACCCCGAGAGGCCCGGAAATGGCCGGAAGGGTCGGAATGTGAAAAGACACGGGAATGAAGAGAAAATCGAGGGGAACAAGTCCCGAAAAGGCGGGAATGGCGAAAAATGCACCGAAACAAAGTTTTGTTCGGTTGAAAATGTCCAAAACGCGAAGAATATCGCGAATCCGACGAGAAAACGGGTGTAAAACGCGAAGAAATCGGCGAAAAATCAAAGGAAAAACACCCTAGAGAGAGAGAGGAAGAGTTTTCGGCGGAAGGAAGTGAGAGGAATAAGGTTTCAAGCCCTATTTTAAAAGACCCGAGGCAAAATGGCAAAACTGCCCCCGATCAGCCATTTTTGGCCGGTCGGCACATTATTGTGCCGGTGGATAAGTTTAGGCAGCCGGTGGCAGCCGGTGACCACCCCACCCAGCCGGTGGTGTTCCCAAGGCCCTGTTTAGGCAAGTTGAGGAGTTTTGGGTCTTCATAGCCCAACAAAAAGTACAAGAAAATGCATCCCCGATGCTCAACCGGCCTCCGTTTTGACTTCGGACCGTCTCTACTGTGCGTGACGCTCAAATTCAAGCGAAGATTGTATCCTTTTGTATCCTTTTGTCATTTACAGAGATTCAAAAGTTGCCCCGTGTGCGTCACGTACATCCATCACATTGTCCGGCGCATCGTATCGCGCCATCTTGCACGTCCCTTGCGACTTGTACCGTTTTGCATTGCCGTATGGCCTGCGTGTCATACTTTCTCATCTTGCATTCCATTTTGATCCACGTGAGGTGTACTACTTCACGTGTTTCATTTTGCATTCCATTTTGATCCACGTGAGGTGTACTACTTCACGTGTTTCATTTTGCATTCCATTTTGATCCACGTGAGGTGTACTACTTCACGTGTTTCATTTTGCATTTCATTTTGATCCACGTGGGGTGTACTACCTCACGTGCTTCATTTTGCATTTCATTTTGAGTCACGTGAGGTGTACTACCTCACGTGCTTCATTTCGCATTTCACCTTGAGTCACGTGAGGTGTACTACCTCACGTACTTTGTTTTGCATCTCATTCTCCATCCAATGAGGTACGCGTGCCTCATGTGCATTTCATTTTGCCAGTGGGTCCGGCGGGACCGAAAACACGCACGGTCTGGCGAGACCAAAAACACGCGTGGTCCAGGAGACCTTAAATCCTCGGGAGGTGCAAGACCTTCGGTGAATTAAGGTGCACCTCGTTATATTCATTTCGCATTTCATTGCACCTCGAGGCACGTACGCCTCGTTTTGCACTTCATTTTCCATCAAATGAGGTACGTGTGCCTCATTTCGCATTTCATCGCATTTCGAGGTGCGCGTGCCTCGCTTTGCATTCCATTTTCCACCAATGAGGTAGGCGCGCCTCATCATGGTTTATTTCATTCTCATTTGCATTGTTCTGCACCCCTTGTGGCACGCGTGTCACATTCGCATGGTTGCCCCATACCCGGTCTGGCGAGACCTTAAACACGTGTGGTCTAGGAGACCTTAAATCCTCGGGAGGCGTAAGACCTTCGGTGCATTAAAGTTGCCCCTCATTGCATTTGGCATGCATTTCATCGCGCCGTTTGGAGCACCCCCATTGCACTTCATTTTCCATCCTTTGAGGCACGCGTACCTCATTGCACTCCATTTTCCATCTTTTGAGACACACACGTTTCATTCGCCCCATTTGCATCCTTGGGCGTGCCTCATTCGCAGCATACTCACTTAGAGTGTTGTGTAATCATTGTTCCACGGTCTGGCGAGACTTTAAACACGCACGGTCTGGGAGACCTTAAATCCTCGGGAAGTGCAAAACCTTCGGTGCATTAAGGTGCACCTCTTAGCATTTTGCATGCATTCCGTAGCGTTGTTTTGCGCATCTCATCGTTGCCCCGTCTGGTCTGGCGAGACCTTAAACACGCACGGTCTAGGAGACCTTAAGTCCTCTGAAGGTGCAATTCCTTTGGTGTTTGTCGTGCTCGAACGACTTTCGGTGGTCTGGTAAAACCACCTGTCTGTGTTTGCAGTGAGTTCCTAGGAGACCAAGGGGGATGGTGAAAACTAGAGTTCGAACGGCTTATGCCTAGAACGCAAAGGTTCGGAATTTCTGAGACTAAAGTCTGGTTTAAATACCCAGGGGGGTGTACCCTCGGCTTGAAATCTGTATGGAAGCCCCATAGGTTGAGGCGGCGTGTTTACGCCTCGATTCTGGATACTAAACCAACCTAGTATATCGCCCCGTTGGTAGAATAGGGAAAACTGCAATCGCGGCCATTGCATCATACTGCATTGCCATGCATCATTTGTAAATATTGCATATGTCATGCATTTTCAAAAATTCAAAAAAATAAACAAAAACATGCATCTCATGCATCATTAATACTATCGCATATGTCATGCATTTCAAAACAAAAACAAACAAACAAAACATGCATATGTCATGCATTTCATTATAGTATAGTGCATATGTCATGCATTTTCTGTAAATATCCATTTCCATTGCATTATAGTTGCATGCATTCCACTGCATCGTCTTCCATCTATGGCTTGCGCCTTTCCTTGTTGAGCTTGGTCTGGTATGTGCCTATACTTTTCACGTCGAAACGATTACGTATCGAAGTTACATTGCTAGACATGGCTATATCGTACATTCCCTTCCTAGGCAAGACTGGGTTTGGCCCGCGTGCCATATCCATTGTATCTATTCCATCGCATGCATTCCACTGCATCATCTTCCATCCATGGCTTGCGCCTTTCCTTGTTGAGCTTGGTCTGGTATGTGCCCATACTTTTCACGTCAAAGCATAGTTCTGCTCGTCTATCGCGCCTACTCCACGCTGGTATGTTGGTTTGAGGTTGCGGCACCCTTTTCTGTGTTAGACATGGCTTGTATGTGTGCATGCCTTTCCTAGGCGAAATACGGTTTGGCCCGCGCGCCATGTCCATTGTATATAATACATTGTAGTGTAGTCATTGCGTCCGGCATTAGGATCATTATTCTCACCCCAGCGGGTCGTTTCCCCACTTATGTCATTCCACCCAATACTTGTTCTTGTGTCCGTGCGAAGTACTCATAGATCAGACATCGTTCTATGGGAGACGGACTTGTCACCTCCATCAATCTATTTGACATTTGTGTGGTTTCGAACCGCTCCGGTTTGAATCATGATTCAATTGCCCTGCATATAGTTTGCCTTGCATATAGTTTCGATTGCATTGCACTATCATTTGCATTATTCATACATCATTTTGTATATATTGCATATCATCTTGCATTCATTTTGCATGACATGCATATTGCTAACAATATTATACCTGCTAAGTTTACTTTCTTTGCAGGCACGATATTGTATGTCTGACTCATTAAAGCCGGCGTATGACGGACAAGCCGCACAGGTATTGTATCCTCCGCGTGAGACGTTTTGAGAATTACATAATTCTCTTACATCCTTTCTGCATTATAGTGTAGATTGGCATATTCTGGCTTATAACTGTTGCATGTGTGCTTCATTACAGCTTTCTTTGCATAATCATAAGTTATGCCCGGCTTCTTGCATTTTCAGTTGCATTTTGCCCCTGCCTTCGGGCGCATATCTTACCTGTTTTGCATGATTGTCTAAGTCTTCGGCCTTGTCAAAAATGGGTCGTCTCTGGGCTTTGACATTCACTCCCGTCATTGTTATGACTTAGAGTTACTGTCAAGAGAGGGCAGACACCCATTTTTGACCGTCCTCAAGACTTGGGCGTCACCGTTGGAACACTTTCGGTGATTATCCATGTTTGTGTTCGTTTGGAGTTCGGAGTTCTCGGACGCGCCTGCCTCGAACCTCCGAACTTCGACCGTTTAATGTTTGGTTTGCACCAAACACTTGTGTTTATGGAAGGGCAGGGAATGCTTTGTGAGGCATCCTACACTGCCATTTGGGGCTAAAGCCAATTTGGCTGGTCAGGTGCTATCGGCACTTTATTGTGCCGATCGGCACTCTTTGTCAAAATGACATTTTATGGCGGACACTGTGCACTTGCTTTTACGAGATATTTTCGGACAGTGTGTGCAGTGTCTCCCCTCCATACTGCGTGTGTGTGGAGGGATGAGCTTCTTAGTGGCTAAGCTTGTAAGCTTTTGGCCTATAAGAGGAAAGCTCTTCCCTTTGCTCAAGGGTTGGCTTCTTGAAGACTTAACCATTGATAGAGAGCCAAGGTGCGGTTTTAGGTTAGAATAGTTGTATCTATCCTATCTCTCTCTTTCCTTGCTTGTTTAGTATACTAGGTGCTTTAGTTCACACTATTGCACTAAAACACCCTAGTGTTCCACCTTCTCCTTACAACGAGGTTCTAAGAAATTTGATTCTTGGAGTTCTTGGTGATTTTGAGCTCAAGGAAGCATCAACCACAACCTTTGTGAAGAGGTCTACAAAGGGCACTTTGGCCTTGTTTGAACCTTGTTAGAGCTGCCCAATTCATGTGTAAGTCCATCTCATTGCTTAGTTTGCATACTTGCCTTGCGCCTACTTGTATGCTTATATAAGTGCCTCACATTGTCCATATGGCATAGTAGATAACATGCTTAGGGCCTTGTTGCATTGGCATGCATGTTGGGCCTCTTAGTGAAGTATGATGGAGGTTTGGCACCTTTATTTGCTTGTTTGCATTGCATGCATTTGACATTGAAGTTGCATTCTTGGTCCTTTGGGCCATCATGCATAAAATCTTGTGATTGGTGGTCAGGATCGAGGCACATGCCCTCTTGAGTCCATAGCATGATGTGGGATGTGTTTGGTGCATACATGCTTTGAATTACATTGCCATATGCGCTTGTCCTCTTCTTTGTCAAATTGCAAGTTCTGCGGCAATTTTGGCCGGCAAGCCTTTGTTAAAGTGCCGGCCGAGCAAAGAATGACCCGATAGCATAATTTGTGGCGGTGGTCATTTCCCTTGGTGGCCATTCCCTTAACCAATGGTGTTCCTGACTTTCGAGAAGCAATCCACAGGACTTTGGCAATTTTCGGAGATATGGCGGTATAAACAGAGGCATACTTGCATGGTAGTGCGATTCAAGCGGGTCGAGTTTGCTACGATTAACCCTCATCCCGAGGCATTTAATGCTTAATTAGATTAATTATTTAATTTAATTAATTTAGTTGATTTGTAATATTTAGTTAGCTAGAATCTATTTAGCCTTTCCATTTGTTATAGTGCATTATGTCCCTTTAGCTTTTTCCATGTGTATCACATGCATGGCGCATATATTCCATCAGCTTCTTATCCTTTATTTACACTTGATGAATTAGGTTTAAATTAGCATACCTTATACAATGCATAGTTATTTGTTATGACATGCGCTTGTATGCTGCATTGTATTTTCAATTCAATTGAATACATGGTTTGGCACGCCATAACCATGTTTAGGGTTATCAGGCCCATATACATTGTATTGTATGTTCATTAGCCATAACATGAATAGGATCATTATTCTTTCTCCCCGGTAGTCGTTTCCCCACTTATGTCATTCCACCCAATACTTGTTCTTGTATGCATGCGTGTGAAGTACTCATAGATGCTTGTGTCGTTCTGGGAGGCGGACTTGTTACCTCCATCAATCTATTTGACATTTTGTGTGAGTTGGATTGCTCGGTTTGAATCATGATTCAATTGCTTGCATGTAGTTAGCATATAGTTTTAATTGCACTACATTTTCATTTGCATTATTCATACATAGTTTTGTATATATATGCATTCATCATTCGCATTGCATTTGTCATGCATGTTGCTAACAATATTGTACTGTTACACTAGTAAGTTCTCTTTTCGAGCACGATATTGTATGTCTGATTCCCAGGGTGCCGGAGCATATCCAGTATTGTATCCTCCAGTGTGAGGCGTTTTGAATTGCATAATTCTCTTACATCCTTCTGCATTGTAAGTGTAGATTGGTGGCGTATGCTAGCTTATAAGCTGCATGTGCTTCATTACGGCTTCCTTTGCATGATCATAAGTTATGCTCTCATTGCATTGTCTTGCATTTTTTTGGTAGCATACTCTTATCTGGCTTGTATCCATGTTTGGCACTACTTTTGGTTTGATTCCAAAGGGAGATCTTGGCGACTTGAGTTCAACCATTTAGCTGTATTTGTCCAAGTCTTCGGCCTTGTCAAAAATGGGTGGTCTCTGGGCTTTGACATTCACTCGAGTCATTCTTATGACTTCGAGAGTTACTGAAGAGGCAGCTGACACATTTTGACCATCCTCAAGAACTTAGACGTCGTGGTTTGAACACTTTCGGTGATTATCCATGTTTGTGTTCGCTTGAGTTCTTGAGTTCTCGCCTTGCCTCAGACCTCCGGGACCGAACTGCTTGTGTTTGGTTTTGCACCAAACACTTGTGTTTGCCTTGAAGGGCGGGAATGCTTTGAGGCATCCCCACACACCACCGGGGCTAGAGGCCACCTAGTCAGAGTTGTCACCGGCACTATATTGTGCTTGCCGGCACTATTTTGTGCCGGTCGGCACTATTTTGGGCTTAAATGACCATTTTGCCCAAATGACCACTTGCTTTTCTCGAGATATTTTCATGCTCTTTTTGAGATGATTTCCTCCATACACGTGGTATGGAGGATGACCCTTGTTTGCTTAGCTTGTAAGTTTACAAGTTCTATAAGAGGAAAGCTCTCCTCTTGACTTAGGGTTAGCATTTTCGTGAGAGCATTAGCTATTGTTAGAGAGAGGAGCCTGGGTTTTTAGGTTAGATACATATATCATATCTCTTTTCTTTCTTAGTACACTAGGTGTTTAGTTCACACTATTGCACTAAAACACCTAGAGTTCCACCTTCTTGGTTCTCGAGGTTCCAAAGGTCGGCCTGATTTTGATCGGTTTGGAGCTCAAGGAAGCAACAACATCAACTCTTGTGAAGATAGTCAACAAGGGTGAGAAACTTGCATTTTATTCCCCATTTTTGCACTCCTTTTTTACCTAGTTTAACACAGTTTTTGTGCTTAGTGATCAACACATAAAATCTCTGTTTCAAGTCCTCTTTATTGTTCATTAAGGGTGCTTGGTGTTTGAGCAAGTTTGACCACCTTAGACCTTGAAAAGGTCACTTTTTTTGTGCTATTTTGGAGAGATCCGGGACTTGGTGTTAGACTTCCACCAATTTAAATCTTGAGGATTTCTGGTGGAGATGGTGCCATAAAGTCCTAGAAAGGAGAGGGCCACCCCCTCTTCTTGATGTCCTTGAAAAGGGCAAGTTTAGCCTCTTGAGAGAGCCCCATGCTTGAGTGTGTGTTGAGCTTGTTTGACTTGTTTTCTATGCTTATATTACCATGATATAACATGTTTTCAAGTTGGTTTTGGTCTCCTATACATGCTTAGTATAGTTGCCTTGTAATGCCTCTTTTATGCCTTTTAACATGACTAGGTTGTTTGCCTTCATTTTCTAGCATGTTTTAGGCTTAGATTTGTGAAGCTTGTGTTTATTTTGCCATGATTCAGCTCTGTCCATAGTTATTTTGGCCAATCTTGGCATGTATTTGGTAGCCTCTTTGTATTTGCTTGTTGGCCTCCAAAGCACTAAAGTGTGGTATGCCATGCTTGCTTTATTTTTGATGATTGAACCATCTTGCATGCCATTTCAGTCCTTCATACATGCTTGTTTGATTGCCTTAGTGGCCTTGTTAATGCTTTTAAGAGTATGTCTTGTATGCTCTATGTTTAGGGCCTTATTGCATGCCTTAGATTCCATGCTTCCTGTGATGCCATCTAGGTGGTCATCATTTAGGGCTAGCTTCTTTATGTGTTAAAAATCTTTGTCTTTTAAGTGCTTGAATATTGCCATGAATGGTTGTGCTAAGTGTGGTTTAATGCTCCTATTGACTTGTCTCTAAGCTCAGGGCCATTTGCATGCTTTTTGTTTGGAATGTGCTCTCTATTGCATGGTTTTGGCATCATGTTTAACATGAATTTCGGGAGCTTTAATGCATGCTATTAGTCCATGTTTGGCCTCTTACATGTGCATGAGAATTGCTTTGGTTTGCCGTTTTGGACCTAACACCTGCATATGCAGCGCATTTGGTCTCATTTTCAGGGCATTGGCCACTGGATCTTAGGCTCTAGGTTGCCTAATTCACATCTAAGCCCATTATTCATTGGATTGCATGTTTGTATTATATGCTTGTTTGTACGCTATGCGTAAATGCATCATATTGTCCATCTTGCATCCTAGATGACATGCTTAGGATTGCACCATATTAACATGCATACCAAGCCTCTTGAAGTGAGTTTGATAGGAGGTTTGGTACCTTATGTGCTTGCTTGGTTTGTATGCATTTTAATCAAATTCTGCACTTGGTTCTAGAAGAGAGGGATCATCACGCATGGAAATGCGCGATTGATGTGTCCGAATCGAGGCATATGCCCTGAGTCCATAGCATGACGAGGGATGTGCTGGTGCATACATGCTTTGATTTGTATTGCCTTGCCTTTTGCTTCACAAGCTGGGCTGGTGTGTTCCTCAGTAGGATAGGTACGACCGGCACTTTTTAGTGCCGCACTGGTCAGCTTTGGCACCGATAATGAAATTAAGGGTCAGATTTCTTTCCTTAGCCGGTGGCCTCGCCACTGGCAGATACTCCCTTGCTCGAGAAGCAATCCCGATCCTTTGGCAATTTTCAGAGAAGGGTAGTAGAGGAACAACAGAGGCATACTTGGCTTTTGGGCAAAGGTAGCATTCTGAAAGCGAAGTCCCAGCACACGTGGAAGCTTAGCCTCATCCCGAGGCATTTAATGCTTAATTAGATTAATTATTTAATTTAATTAATTTAGTTGATTTGTAATATTTAATTAGCTAGAATAGTTAATTATTTATTCGGTTTTGTATATTATTTTGGTCCTCCGAGCGAGGGCAAAAATGTAATAAGTGCGTGAGTGGGTGTATGTCTTCCAACCCCATTTCTTTCTTCCTTTTATTTACCCGCTTACAATAGTAGATCAGGCATTTTAAATTAGCATACCTTATGCTATGCATGTGCATACATGCATTTGTTTACATGCACCGGCTCGCACATCATACAAACTGCATCGTACTTTCGATTTCCAAATTGAATACATGCTACTTGAAGCATTTCATATACCATCTTTAGGGTTAGCCGAGCCTACTCTAAATTACATCTATGCCTGTGTTGCATTAGCCACTTAACATGAACTAGGTCATGCATGTTTACTAACCAGTTTCTTGTTTTGGCGCGGAGTACGATGTAAGTATTTTACGCTTTAGCATACCACATGCGTGTGAATGTTTACCATGATAGTATGTCTACCATGTGGCTAAGTGCTTATGTGATAAATCGCTTGAATGCTGTGGGTGAAGGTTGGATTGCCCGAGTTGGAACAACTCGTTGAAATCAGTATTTTAGCCTACTGCGAAGTAGCCAAATCTAACACGTTTTCGAGGCAAAACGGATATGCAATGTTTATTTCCAAGTTAGGCAATCTAGTCTATACTTTTGTGTTGTGCGATCACATAGTAATTCTAGGTTAATAACCGAATAAGAACGCATAAAGTTTTCAAAAACGGATATCATGTTTAGTAGAGGCCTTCGACCGGGCGAAAGGGGTGCTCATAGTTGACCTTCCCGATCGTACTAAGCTCCCGAGCCAAGACCACTTTGGTGATGATTTGACATGTATTCTTCGCACCGAGTCGTGGTTTCTAAATTTCCAATTAAAAAAATATTTAGGTGGCGATCAGACCGCAAAGCAGTCCATGTTTGGCACTACTTTTTCAAAAATCTGTTTTCTCAAACGATTTGCCGGATTTGGACTCTTTGGTTCAGACTTAGAACCGCGACACAAAATCGAGTCCAAACTGTAGCCGAGGTCCCTCGCGGACGTGTTACAGTTTCTGGCGACTCTGCTGGGGATTTTAGAGAGCTTGACTCAAACTCGTGATTTCTTGTTTTGACTACACTTATGTGTTTCTTTGCATTGCATGTGCATTGGTGCGCCTAGGACACCGTGTTGGCCATCTGCTATTCCCCGAGCGTTTGTCGGAGGCTTGTCTTGTCAAGGCATGTCCATAAGGTTGACCGGTTATGGCTCGCCAAGATGGGAACACAAACCTCGGTTTTAATGGGGCACCCTTTGACCATTCGACCTAGTGCATATCGAAATCCATAGTGACCATTCCAAACTAGGACAAAGTTGCTTACCCGATATTAGGTTGTTTGAAACCTGTGCGTAGTGAAACCCTAGCTCTCGACAAAATAGGACAGTGGAAACCCTACCCCAACATAGGGGTGTTTTTGGCTCTCTTTACTTGCTATGTGCTTTCAGAGTGTATCTCACAGGAATGCATATACCATAGTCTGGTATCAGTACCGAGGGCACCAAGACGTTGTTGTTATGGATCAACTATATCTCTGCATCGATTCAGATTTGGGGATGCTGACTTCGGGGAACAAGTGTTCAAGAGTAGAGTGCGATTGTTTGACTACACCGTGTTTGATCTGTTAAATGAAATATCGCTTGTTTTCCGCTTCAGCTTAGAGATTCAGAGAGTTAAGTCGAAACGACTAGTGTCTTCCTCGCCGAGGCAGACCTAACATAATGCGTAACTCGAAGAGATTGTGGTCATGACGGCCATACCGAGTCAAGGAACCACCCCGCAAGATGAAGCTATTGTTGATATGCGATCCGCCTAGGTCGCCCAGCACACACCAACTGACCCCTCAATTCTATCAGCTCATGAGCCCACTACATTCGAGTTAATGGGGATGATAGGCGATCTCCAGAGGTCCGTGGCGGATCTCGCTTTTAATGTCAACCTCGCCATCGTTGCACCGTATGCCGGAAATTTCGAAACCAGAGCCCCGTCATCGGGCGGATTGTGATCGAGCTCAATCACGGAGATGACCTCCACCCACAACAAAGTGATGTACCAAGACCAACCCAAACCCCTCACTCGCCGAGGCCGAGGCAAAGACAAAGTGAAGGCCGAGGCCGACCCTATTGAACAACTGTTGTGGGCAGTCCAGGCTTTGAAGGCCGGGGGAATGAGCAAACAACAGATATCCGCGATTGTAACCAAAATTGTGGATGAGGTTTTCCCTACGCCGCCTGAGGGCAGTTCCAGTCAATCAGAAAATCGGGACAGGCCCCGCCATGCCAGAATAGTTCCTCTCGCTCCCAATCCTGCACCAGGAAAGGATCAGAAATCCAAGCCCGCGCCTGCCGATCCGTTCGCCAGTACGTCGAGCAAGAATACACAGAGTCCCAAGTACCTGCCCCGAGGGCGCAGGGTCTTCCATCCTCTTTACATGCCTTTGTCTAGGGCACTTCTGATCTTGACCAAAAAGGAGCATCTCACACCCCTCGATCCTAGGCCACTCCCCAAACCCCTTCCAGCAGGCCATGATGCCACTCAGTACTGTGCGTACCATCAACAGTCAGGCCATGCTACTGATAACTGCTTCCGCTTCCGTCATGAGGTACAGGATTTGATTGATAACAAGGTCATCCTCCCGCCTACCTCAGCCTAATTAGTCACTACAGAGTTCTTGGATTGTGAGGACACAGATACCGAGGACACCGACATCATGAGTATGTAATTGGGATTCAACTGTCATGGGCAATATCTGGTACATTTTTGGATATGGCGTTTGGCGCGCATTTTTGAGCACCTATCGATGCTAGTTTTGTGAAACCTGGCTTGGGTGTCGAGTCAGTCTTTTGATTTGTCTTGAGTCTGTCTCATTGTTTTGAGTCAGTCCTTTTGTTTAAGGGTCTGTCTAATTGTAATGAGTCGGGCCTCTTTGTATAAGAATACTAGGTGACTTCGGGGTTGTTGCCTCGAGCACCATTTTGTTTTGTAATTACTTTTTTTGCTTTCTTTTGGGCTGCCTCGTCAGGTGGAGCAGGTTACATCTAGGGAACTCGAATGAAACGTATGACTATCGTGTTCCCATACTATTTATGTTGGGCTAGTTGTGCCAGAGAATTGAAGGGGTGACAACGCATTCCACCGCTTCTTATGCCTTAAAATTATTGTTTTGACCTAAGTTTTTCAAAACCTTTTGAACATCATGGTGATAAAAACAAAGGAAGTAATTCTCGGGTTTTGCAAAATTTTGATCAACTGAAAGAATGAAAGGCATGTTAAGCTTTTAATGAATGAATTCATGCTTGGCGGAGTAATCGAGAAGGACCCTGGCTTGATCCGCATCGGTTCCACACTATCTTCAACACGAGCGATTTGTCGCTTAAAAACTTTCAAAAACAAAATATTTTGCAAGTCTCAAGAAAGACACTGTGGAACCGCTTGAGATTGCGGCCAGGATTGATCGCCTCCCAGTCTCAAGTTTCGATTCATTCGTTGCAAACCGGATCCGTTCGAAATGATCAGTGCCATGAAACGCCTATGTGGCCCGGTTCAAAGCAGCCCTCGAGCAAGAGGCATCAGAGTCCGATCAGGAAGATCAGATCCCACCAAGCAAAGCTCGAGAAGCAACCGTGATGGGCCTTTCTGCAAATCAACACAATAGCCGTTCTCCTAGATACGGAGAGGCTTCAATCTCAAAACCATTTGACATGGGCTTGCTACACTTTTACCCTTTGAGAGGCTCGTTGGGCCGAAAACCCGGAAGGGCGGCCCAGGCAAAAGTTAGAGCAAAGCAAAAAAGAAAAGAAAAAAGAAAAATACAAAAGAAGCAAAAAAAGGAAAATACAAAAGAGAAAAGACAATGCAAAAGAAAAGAAAAAGAATGAAAAAAAAAGAGAAAAGAATATAGCTCGCAAGGTCGAAAACCCGCATCGGGCACCTTGGCAAAAATTAGAGCCTAAAAATAGTAAAGGTTAAAATACCCGAGAGTACCTTAACCGGAACTACGTAAGGCTTGATTCCCATGTTTGGGATACGTAGGCAACTTCATCCTGAAGTCCAGCCCCCAACGCTTCCATAGCGTCTCAGTCTATGTCATGGTTTTGATTACTTTTGCCCTCTCCGAATCCAATGTCCCGATTGCAACAATCCGGAACTACGTGATTAACTTCCTCTTGAAGCCAAACCACCAACACCTTCCAGGTAACTGTGTCCACATATTGATTCAAACCGTCTTCGACTCCTCCGTGTCCGAGGGTCTGATTGTCATCAATAAGGACTGACTCACAAAAAATGCCGCGGCATCATCCAAACAAGGGGCAACTTTCCGTTGCCATGCATTGCCATAAGTTGCCCTGAGTTACCGTTCAAACCAGGGGCAACTTTCCGTTGCCTTCCCCTCCCCTTTTTAAGCCAGGGGCAATTTTCCAAATTACCTCCGATCCGAGGTTGCGCATCTCGAAGGTAAGTTCCGCGCTCGTTGAGCATTGATTGTCTGCAAAAAAATAGTTTTTGAAAATTTTTACTGAGGTTGACTTATTTTCTCGAAAACTGTTTCGCTTTCAAAATTGGACCATGTTTGGACCCAAAAAAGGAAAATTTTCAGTGCTTACAGCATGACTCGCATGATTTTCAAATCAAAAATTGAATAACTGTGTTAATCTAACTCTCATTTTTGGTCAAAACTGTTTTAGGAAGAAAACAAAAATGGTCAAAATGACGAACTAGGGGCACGATTGAGTCAGGTCCTCTGCCTTCCCCCCGTTAACCTGATTGCCCGAGAGGCACTTTATCCGCCAGAAGAAGTGGCTGCAAGCTAGCTGCGTCGGGCGTGAACCCGTGACTTCCTATTCATCTGTCATTCACCCTGGGGAGGGATGCAAAATGAGAGAATAAAGAATAGAGAGGAGTAAGTTGAGAGAAAAGTGAGAAAAGGGTTTTTGAAAAAAAAATCGAGCCTGAGGGCCGAGCGATGCGAGTATCACAAATCAGAAAGGGTGGGAGGTATACCCGGAGGAACTGGCTCCTCGAAATTTGAGGTCTCTTCTTTTAAACACGTCTGTGTGTCGTGTCTTTTGATTTGTCGACCTTAATTTTCGCTTTGAGTCTTTTCCGAGCATGTCTCGTTATGTCAGGTCGTGTGCCTTTTGTTTCTTTGTTTGAGTCTGTTTTGTCGTGTCCTACGGTAGGCTCGATACCCCGGTCGTGAAACTCTTTCTCAAAATCGTTTGTGCTCGGAATGTTGTGCCATTCTCTACATTTATGCGAGGCAGGAGAAGAAAAGGAAAAATTTGAGACATCCAAGTGTGTTTCAACTTCAACCGTTTTAGCTTTCGTGATCCGTCTTGTCAGATTGGACCTATTTGTTCAGGGTTTTGCTGTGTGCAGAATGAACCAAATGCTGTGTTATGGGCTGTATGCAAATCAATCCCCAGCAGATTAGTCCCTACCAGAGTATGGGTTGTGAACCCAGTTTTGAGCAGTGGTTTGTATGAGCTGTTTTGCCGTTTAGTTAGTTGGTTATTTGATTATCACAGTGCAAGTGTTCAATTGTCAGATAACAAATCAATGTCATTTACATTTGAGGTGTAATATGATGATGCAATGCAGTGCAAGATATGAAATATGCAGATACAGACCAATGTAACACTTTTTTCAGATAAAAAGTTTGTTCCATATCATCGTCTTTTCAAATACAAATTTTCGAGAAAAGTAAAAACCTGCCTGCGGCAGTACATAGTACTCTATCTACCAAAAAGAGAAAAGTACAAGAAAAGAAATAAAGAAAAGAAGCAGCAAAAATCATCATCAGCAGCAGTAGGCCTCATGCCTAAGGGTCAGTCCTCGCCCTCTTCCAGGCGAAGCACAAAGCGTCGCTGCCGAGTCCTTTGCCGAGCCCGAGTCCGAGCTATCCCCGCCTCCTCAAGAATGACTCGCCCCGCCTCCGACTCCCCATCTCCTGGAACTGGAGCTCGTGAGCTACTCCCCACATGACCACGTCCCCCTCTGGTACGAGGGAATATCCTGCCATCCCGAGTAGAGACGGAGGCTCACCGAACAAAGGTCACCCACTGGAGGGATCGGGAAAGGAGGCTGAAAATACAAAGAACAAACACATCAGAAAACTGTGAGCAGTTTATCAATGTAGAATGCAGTGTATGAGTACAGTGTGTGAATGCCGTGAGCAGTTTATCAGTACAGAATGCAGTGTATGAGTACAATGTATGAAAGCCGTGAGCAGTTTATCAGATTTTTTTGTGCAGTGTAGCAGATTGTGCGAAACAGAGTATGATTTAAGACTGTGGTTAGTAGAACATACCGGCAGGCTGTAGACGGCCAAGGCGTCGAGAGTCCGCTGCAGCATCCCCAGCAGGGAGGCATTCAACTCCACAGACTGACGGGTATACTCGGAGGAAGCCTGCAAAAGTATTAAATACATCAGTATTCTGTGGGATATCTGGATGAACTGAAATGGAATAACAATGCAAACTGCAGAAATAAAGTAATACGTACCGGAGGCAAATCGGGAATGCCGGCCAACTCGTGACCAGCCGGAGAAGGAGCAAAAGGGATCTGGTAGGTCTCCCCACTCTGCCCCTATAAGTCAACATAGTAGGTAGAGCGGGCCAGCCCTCGCCCTCTCAGACTCTCCCGCCATGAGCTCGAGCCCTCTGCGGATTGACCCGCCTCGCCTCTGCTTCGCCTGGCGCAGGTCTCGCCGATCACCGGAGCCTCGCCAGAGGTCAGATGATAAAGGTCCGGACGTACTGAATAGTCGCCTCGCCCTATCGGCGTCAATGTCCACGGCCCACCAAGGGTGTAGTCCTCCATCTGCCGGAAGTCAGTACCCCTCAGTCTCCTCATGCGCTCGGGAGAATGGATCGAACTATTCGCTCGCAATCCTTAGGTTCAGCGTGAAACGCTCACCAGTACCAGTTCGACAGATCGCCCTCCAGAGAATCCCAGAGCGAGGTCTCGGCGGCGCCAGATACCGATCTCGTATCACCGTGGGAGTGGAGCCCACTACCGCCAGTGACTGAAATGAAATCTGCTTGATTATCTACTGATATAGAAAAGTACGCATGAAAGCGAAGCTTAAAACGGACTGTAAGTAAAACATACCTCGGTGGGGGTGATAGTGTCGAAGAAACGGCGGAAGAAGCTAAAGTGTCCCGGCCTCGGACACATCGCCGTCAGAAGGGCGAGAAAAGGGGACGACCAGAGGGTCTCCGCCTCCCAAGACCGACTCTAGTCCGGGGAAGTAGGCGTACACCCAACTGCAAAACAAAGGCCAAGATGATTATCGAAAAGCGAATCACGTAATAAAGCGAAATAGCAGAGCTGCAGGTGTGCAAAGTGTATTGAGCAGAGTGTCATGCAGAACAAAGCTGGTACAAATGTAATAAAGCAGAGTATGTGTGTGCTGTAGCAGGTACATAAGATAAAGTAGAAGTATGTGTGCCAGGGTAAATGTGCATAACAAGGTGTGCAAAGGTACAGAGTACGTAAAAGTACGGAACATAAATGAAAAGCAGAGAAGAAGACATACCTCCCAGGCTCACCAATAGCCTCCTAGCAATGGCCCATCGCCACGAGATCGAGCTCATATAACCGTGAAGGTGGCTAAAGCCGCGCCCCATATATCAAGACAATCCTCTCGACGTCCACCAAGGCGCCGAAAGCAGAGGGCACTGTGTTCGCCTGGCCGGCAAACAGGTGGTCTCAAAGAAAACATGAGGAAGCCAAGGCATATCTCTCAGGCCGCCTGGGGTCATCGAGTGGCCCACCAAAGATGGTCCGCAGAAAATCGCACTCGAACCAGAAGCGACGAACCTCGACGATTTAACAAGTGGCGGCGCCGCCGAGCAAATGAACCTCGAGCGGCGATCCACTCGTCCCCATGTTCTGCGGTCGAAGGATCGGATCACTTCACCCCGATGCCGTGAGCATCGAGAAGTCGTAAGGGGTCATCGTCATGTCCCCGGTCCGATAGATGAAAAGAATCGGTGTCCCACCACCTCTCGCTAGAGCGCAAGAAGAGGTCTGCAAGCAGAGAGCCCGGAGAGTCCTCGCAGAAGGTACCGCCGCCCGATCCACAATGCGACTACATCGGCAACTCGGCGTACCAATCGCGAAGGTAACGTTCCCATACCCACGAGAGTATGGGAGTCTCCCAGAGTCAAGAAATTGCAAAGCCATATGAAGATATGCGGTACAAATCGGTATGCGTCAGATTTTAAAATTTAAAAAAAAGCGGATGCTTGGTGCTTACGGTGAACTAAAGCGTGTGATGCGTCGGTGTTTTAGATGCTCGATGTAAACTTGGTGCATGTGTGCACGTCAGATTCAATACAAGCATACTAGCGTTTACGCGAAACTACAATGTGTGATACGTCAGTGTACTTGTGAGTGGTGCAGTGTAAATATGGTACACGTATGTACGTGTCTCAGATGCAAGCAGATATCGGGTTTTAGTATACTGCAGTGGACTACGGCCTGTGATATGTCAATGCTCCTATGAGGATCAGTGTAAACAACGTGTGATGTGCTCGCGTGTCTGTGTAGTTTTGTGCAAAACTAGCATGCGTGCGAGTTTTCAGATTCAAATAAACACCGGGTGTCGTTGAATTTGCAGTGCAATGTGTGCCGTGTTCGGGTGAGTCAGGCTAGTGCAGTGTGTGTGCATGTGCGTCGGTCCTAAACAGGTGTTAGTTATGAGTTTGTCTACAATCAAACTACAGTACAGTACATCAGAACTAAGCAGTTAATGGGTTCAGTTAGCTACGGCAATTGACAAGAAATCCTACATTGCAGAAAATAAAAGACGAGAATGTTACCTCGGCGGCGCCAGAAGACAAGTGGGAGGCCGGCTCACGCAGCAGAAGCTCCGGATCCAAAGCCCTGTCGAAGCCGCGGAAATGGCGAAGTCCATCGGGTGGTAGCACGTGGATGGCCGGGCGATAGGTCGCCGGATCGAATGGGCGCTCGCTCAACGGGAGGAGCTCGACCTCGGGGTCCATCTCATGGTCCGGGGGAGTCCCGACATGGGGAACATCGTCTGCCATGGGTAATGGTGGTGAAAAATGACCGGAAAATGAAAAATGGGCCGGAATGCGAAAAGTCAACCGACAAAGTCAACCCCGAGAGGGCCGGAAATGGCCGGGAAGGTCGGAAGATGAGAATACACGGAAATGAAGAGAAAATCGAGGGGTACAAGTCCCGAAAAGGCGGGAATGGCGAAAAATGCACCGAAACAAAGTTTTGTTCGGTTGAAAATGTCCGAAACACGAAGAATATCGCGAATCCGACGAGAAAACGGGTGTAAAGCGCGAAGAAATCGGCGAAAAATCAAAGGAAAAACACTCTAGAGAGAGAGAGGGTTGGATTTCGGCGGCAAGGAAATAAGAAAATAGGGTTTGGGAACCCTATTTTATAAAACCCGAGGCAAATTGTCAAAACTGCCCCCGGTCGGCACCTTTTTGTGCCGGTCGGCACTATTTTGTGCCCGTCGGCACTATTTTGTGCCGATAGATGAGTTTATGCAGCCGGGGGTAGCCGATGATCACCCCACCCAGCCGGTGGTGTTTCCAAGGCCCTGTTTAGGCAAACCAGAGGAGTTTTGGTCTTCGTAGCTCAAGAAAGTACAAGAAAATGCATCCCCGATGCTCAACCGGCCTCCGTTTTGACTTCGGACCGTCTCTACTGTGCGTGACGCTCAATTTCAAGCGAAGATTGTATCCTTTTGTATCCTTTTGTCGTTTACAGAGATTTAAAAGTTGCCCCGTGTGCGTTGCATGCATCCATCACATTGTTCGGCGCATCATATCGCGCCATCTTGCACGTCCCTTGCGACTTGCACCGTTTTGCATTGTCGTGTGGCATGCATATCACACGTGCTTCATTTTGCATCTCATTTTGAGACACGTGAGGTGTACTACCTCATGTGCTTCATTTCGCATTTCATTTTGATTCACGTGGGATGTACTACCTCACGTGCTTCATTTTGCATTTCACCTTGAGTCACGTGAGGTGTACTACCTCGCGTACTTTGTTTTGCATTCCATTCTCCATCCAATGAGGTACGCGTGCCTCATGTGCATTTCATTTTGCCAGCGGGTCCGCGGACCGAACACGCACGGTCCGGCGGGACCAAAAACACGCGCGGTCCAGGAGACCTTAAATCCTTGGGAGGTGCAAGACCTTCGGTGCATTAAGGTGCACCTCGTTACATTCATTTCGCATATCATTGCATCTCGAGGCATGTACGCCTCGTTTTGCACTTCATTTTCCATCAAATGAGGTACGTGTGCCTCATTTCGCATTTCATTGCATCTCGAGGCATGTACGCCTCGTTTTGCACTTCATTTTCCATCAAATGAGGTACGTGTGCCTCATTTCGCATTTCATCGCACTTCGAGGTACGCGTGCCTCGTTTTGCATTTCATTTTCCACCAATGAGGAATGCGCGCCTCATCATGGTTCATTTCATTCTCATTTGCATTGTTCTGCACCCCTTGTGGCACGCGTGTCACATTCGCATGGTTGCCCCATACCGGTCTGGCAAGACCTTAAACACGTGTGGTCTAGGAGACCTTAAATCCTCGGGAGGCGCAAGACCTTCGGTGCATTAGAGTTGCCCCTCATTGCATTCGGCATGCATTTTATCGCGCCGTTTGGTGCACACCCCCATTGCACTTCATTTTCCATCCTTTGAGGCACGCGTACCTCATTGCACTCCATTTTCCATCTTTTGAGACACGCGCGTCTCATCTGCCCCGTTTGCATCCACGTGCGCATCTCAGTTGCCCCGCTGGTCTGGCGAGACCTTAAACACGCACGGTCTAGGAGACCTTAAATCCTCCGAAGGTGCAATTCCTTCGGTGTTTGTCGTGCCCGAACGACTTTCGGTGGTCTGGTAAAGCCACCCGTCTGTGTTTGCAGTGAGTTCCTAGGAGACCAATGGGGACGGTGAAAACTAGAGTTCGAACGGCTTATGCCTAGAACGCAAAGGTTCGGAATTTCCGAGACTAAAGTCTGGTTTAAATACCCAGGGGGTGTACCCTCGGCTTGAAATCTGTATGGAAGCCCCATAGGTTGAGGCGGCGTGTTTACGCCTCGATTCTGGATACTAAACCAACCTAGTATATCGCCCCGTTGGTAGAATAGGGAAAACTGCAATCGCAGTCATTGCATCATATTGCATTTATCATGCATCATTAATACTATTGCATGTGCCATGCATTTCAAAACATTCAAAACAAAAAAAAAAAAACATGCATCTCATGCATCATTAATACTATTGCATGTGCCATGCATTTCAAAAACATTCAAAACAAAAAAAACATGCATCTCATGCATCATTAATACTATTGCATATGTCATACATTTTCAAAAATTCAAAAAAAAAACATGCATCTCATGCATCATTAATACTATTGCATATGTCATGCATTCCAAAACAAAACATGCATATGTCGTGCATCACCATTTTAGTATAGTGCCTATGTCATGCATTTTCTGTAAATATTCATTTCTATCGCATTGTAGTCGCATGCATTCACTGCATCATCTTCCATCTATGGCTTGCGCCTTTCCTTGTTGAGCTTGGTCCGGTATGTGCCTATACTTTTCACGTTGAAGCATAGTTCTGCTCGTGTATCGCGCCTACTCCACGCTGGTATGTTGGTTTGAGGTTGCGGCACCCTTTTCTGTGTTAGACATGGCTTGTATGTGTGCATGCCTTTCCTAGGCAAAATACGGTTTGGCCCGCGTGCCATATCCATAATATCCATTTCCACTACACTGTAGTGTAGTCATTGCGTCCGACATTAGGATCACTATTCTCACCCCAGCGGGTCGTTTCCCCACTTATGTCATTCCACCCAATACTTGTTCTTGTGTCCGTGCGAAGTACTCATAGATCAGACATCGTTCTATGGGAGACGGACTTGTCACCTCCATCAATCTATTTGACATATGTGTGGTTTCGAACCGTTTCGGTTTGAATCATGATTCAATTGCCCTGTATGTAGTTTGCCTTGCATATAGTTTCGATTGCATTGCACTATCATTTGCATTATTCATGCATCATTTTGTATATATTGCATATCATCATTCGCATTTGCATATGTCATGCATTTTGCTAACAATATTGCACCTGCTAAAGTTTACTTTCTTTGCAGGCACGATATTGTATGTACGGCTCATTTAAGGCCGGTGCAACCGGACGAGCCGCACAGGTATTGTATCCTCCGCGTGAGACGTTTTGAGAATTGCATAATTCTCTTACATCCTTTCTGCATTGTAGTGTAGATTGGTGCATGTTAGCTTATAACTGTCGCATGTGTGCTTCATTACAGCTTTCTTTGCATAATCAATAGTTATGCCCGGCTTCTTGCATTTTCAGTTGCATTTTGCCCCTGCCTTCGGGCGCATATCTTATTTGTTTTGTATGATTGTCTAAGTCTTCGGCCTTGTCAAAAATAGGTCGTCTCTGGGCTTTGACATTCACTCCCGTCATTATTATGACTTCCGAGTTCTGTCAAAGAGGGGCAACTGTAGACACCCCATTTTTTACCGTCCTCAAGACTTGGACGTCACCGTTGGAACACTCGGTGATTATCCATGTTTGTGTTCGTTTGGAGTTCCCGGAGTTCTCGGCCGCGCGCGCCGTGCCTCAGGACCTCCGAACTCGACCGTTTGTGTTTGGTTTTGCACCAAACGCTTGTGTTTTGCCTTGGAAGGGCAGGGAATGCTTTGTGAGGCATCCCCACACACCACCGGCTGGGGCTAGAAGCCACCGGCTGGCTAGAGTTGTCATCGGCACTTTATTGTACCGGTCGGCACTCTTTTGTGCCGGTCGGCACTAAATTTTGTCAAAATGACATTTTATGCGGGATGACCTTGTGCACTTGCTTTACGAGATATTTTCGCATACTGTGTGCAGTGTCTTTCCCTCCATACACGTGTATGGAGGGATGAGCTTGCTTAGTGGCTAAGCTTGTAAGCTTTTGGCCTATAAGAGGGAAAGCTCTTCCCTTTGCTCAAGGGTTGGCTTCTTGAGAGACTTAACCATTGATAGAGAGAGCCAAGGTCTGGTTTTAGGTTAGAATAGTTGTATCTATCCTATCTCTCTTTTTCCTTGCTTGTTTAATACACTAGGTGCTTTAGTTCACACTATTGCACTAAAACACCTAGTGTTCCACCTTCTCCTTGCAACTGAGGTTCTAAGGGCTGGTTCTTGGAGTTCTTGACTGATTTTGAGCTCAAGGAAGCATCAACCACAACTTTTGTGAAGAGGTCTACAAGGGTTCTGCAGCAATTTTTGGCCGACCGGCACTGTTAAGTGCCGACCGGCAAAGAATGACTGGACGATAGCATAATTTGTGGCCGGTGGTCATTTCCCTTGGCCGGTGGCCATTCCCCTTAGCCGATGGTGTTCCACAGCACTCAGAGAAGCAATCCTGGGACTTTGGCAATTTTCAGAGGAGTATGGCAGTATAAACAGAGGCATACTTGCATGGTAGTGCGATTCCGAGCGAGTCCCGGGCGCGCGCTGCAGTTAGCCCTCATCCCGAGGCATTTAATGCTTAATTAGATTAATTATTTAATTTAATTAATTTAGTTGATTTGTAATATTTAATTAGCTAGAATAGTTAATTATTTATTCGGTTTTGTATATTATTTTGGTCCCTCCGAGCGAGGGCAAAAATGTAATAAGTGTGCGTGAGTGGGTGTATGTCTTCCAACCCCCATTTCTTTCTTCCCTTTTATTTACCTGCTTACAATAGTAGATCAGGGCATTTTAAATTAGCATACCTTATGCTATGCATGTGTGCATACATGCATTTGTTTACATGCACCGGGCTCGGTACATCATACAAACTGCATCGTACTTTCGATTTCCAAATTGAATACATGCTACTTGAAGCATTTCATATGCCATCTTTAGGGTTAGCCGAGCCTACTCTAAATTACATCTATGCCTGTGTTGCATTAGCCACTTAACATGAACTAGGTCATGCATGTTTACTAACCAGTTTCTTGTTTTGGCGCGGAGTACGATGTAAGTATTTTACGCTTTAGCGTACCACATGCGTGTGAATGTTTACCATGATAGTATGTCTACCATGTGGCTAAGTGCTTATGTGATAAACTGTTTGAATGCCTGTGGGTGAAGGTTGGATTGCCTGAGTTGGAACAACTCGTTGAAATCCGTATTTTAGCCTACTTGCGAGTAGCCAAATCTAACACGTTTTTCGAGGCAAAACGGATATGCAATGTTTATTTCCAAGTTAGGCAATCTAGTCTATACTTTTGTGTTGTGCGCATCACATAGTAATTCTAGGTTAATAACTTAGGAATAAGAACATAAAGTTTTCAAAACGGATATCATGTTTAGTAGAGGCCGGTCTTGGACGGCGAAAGGGGTGCTCATAAATGACCTTCCCGATCGCACCCAAAGCTCCCGAGCCAAGACCACTTTGGTGATGACGGACATGTGGCCTTCGGCACCGAGTCAGGGTTTCCTAAATTTCCCAATTAAAAAAAATATTTAGGTGGCGACTCTGTAATCTGGCAAAGCAGTCCATGTTTGGCACTACTTTTTCAAAAATATGTTTTCTCGAACGATTTGCCAGATTTGGACTCTTTGGTTCAGACTTAGAACCACGACACAAAATCGAGTCCAAACTGTAGCCGAGGTCCCCCACGGGCTTGTTACACACC
Organism: Camellia lanceoleosa; assembly: GCA_025200525.1. Lineage (NCBI taxonomy): Eukaryota > Viridiplantae > Streptophyta > Magnoliopsida > Ericales > Theaceae > Camellia > Camellia lanceoleosa. The sequence continues at coordinate 171,536 of JANUSC010000025.1, read as the reverse complement.
GGCACAGAATTTTTCCATCGGCTGGGAAAACACTGCCGGTCGGCACAAAATGTTCTGCAGATCCTACAACTCACAGCAGCAGAGGACAAACTATGCATGGCAAGGCAATTCAAAACATGTATGCACAAAACACATCCCACATCATGTTAATGACTCAATGGGGGTATGTGCCTCGATTCCCGGACCACCAATCACGCATTTCCATGCATGATGGCCCTAAGAACCAAGAGTGCAAATTTGATTTCAAATGCATGCAAATCACATAGGCACAAAAGGGTGCCAAACCTCTATCAAACTCACTTCAAGAGACTTGGCATGCATGTCAATACGATGAAGCCCTAAGCATGTTAACTAGGCATGCAACATGGACTATGCAATGCATTTATGCAAGCATACAAACAAGCATATAAGGCAAGCATGAAAACCAATGAAATGATAGACTTAGACATGAATTAGGCAACTCAAAAAGGCCTAAAATCAGTAGCCAAAATGCCTACAATTGGTGACTAAACACACACACACACATGCACATGTTAAGGTACCAAACCCAAGGCATAAACAAGCAACATTCAAGCACACTTAAAGAGGCCAAACATGGACAACTAACATGCATTAAAGAACTCTGAAATTCATGTTAAACATGATGCCAAATCATGTAATGAAGCATGCCAAATAAAGCATGCAAATGGTCTTAGGCTAAGGCAAGCCAATAGGGCATTGAACTACACCTATGCAAGGCAATTATGGCATGCACTTAACAACTCAAAACAGATTTTTAGCATGTCAAATTAGGCCCAAAGGACCACTTAGATGGCATCTAAGGGACATGGAATCTAAGGCATGCAATAAGGCCTAAACATGGAGCATATAACACAAGCTTAAGAAGTCACGAAGGAGCATGCAAGGTAAGCATACAAGCACACCAAATGGACTGAAATAGCATGCTAGGTGATTCCAAACCATCAAAACAATGCAAACAAAGGCATTCTACACATCCAAACTCTTAAGGCCAACAAGCCAAATGCAAAGGGGCTATATTAAACATGCTAAGATTGACCAAAATACTTATGGACAGACCTAAAACATGGAAATATAAGCACAAAACCTTCACAAATGCAAGCCTAAAACATGTTAAAGACTAAGGCATACAACCTAGTGCATGTTAGAGCATAAAAGGGCATTACAAGGCAACCATGCTAAGCATGCATAGGAGACCAAAACCAACTTAAAACCAAGTTAAAACATGGCATAATAAGCATGAAAAACAACTCAAACATGTTCAATACATACTCAAGCATGGTGCTCTCTCAAGAGGTAAAACTTGCCATTTTCAAGGACATCAAGGAGAGGGGGTGACCCTCCCCTTTTTGAGACTTCAAGGCATACTCTTCACCACTGAAATCCCTCAAGATTTCAGTGGTGAAGAGATCCTATCACCAAAATCTCGGATCTCTCACAAAATAGCACAAAAAGTGACCTTTTCAAGGCCTAAGGGTGGTCAAACCTACCCAAACCACTAAACACTCTTAATATACAACAAAGAGGGTTAAAAATCAAAACTTTTTTGTGCCAAACACTAAGCTCAAAAACTATTTTAAAGCAAGTAAAAACAAGGTACAAGAATGGGGTAAAAAGGGAGTTAAGTTCTTACCCTTGTAGCCTTCTTCAACAAAGATGGTGTGATGGCTTCTTTGAGCTTCAAACCAACTCCAAAGCTTCAAAACAAACCTCTGGACCCTCAAGAACCAAAGGAAGGTGAAACACTAGGTGCTTGTGTGCAAAAGTGTGAACTAAAGCACCTAGTGTACTAAATAAGCAAGAAAGGAGAGAGATAAGATAGATATATGATCTAACCTAAAACCAGAGCTTGGTCTCTCTCTAAAATGGCTGAAACCTCTTAAGAATTCCAACCCTAAGTCAAGAAGAAGAGCCTTCCTCTTATAGAACTTGTAAGACTTACAAGCTAAGCAAACAAGGGCTCATCCCTCCATATACGTGTATGGAGGGGAAGCCAATGGCACACAGCTATCTGAAAATATCTCAGAAAGCAAGTGCACAGTGTCCGGCCGGCAAAAAATGTCATTTTGACAAAATTGAGTGCCGACCGGCACAATATAGTGCCGGTGGCAACTACAGCCAGCCGGTGGCCTCTAGCCACAGCCGGTGGTGTATGGGAATGCCTCACAAAGCATTCCCTGCCCCTCTAAGGCAAAACACAGGTGTCTGGTGCAAAACCGGACACAAAATGGTCAAGTTCGGAGGTCCTGAGGCAAGGCGCGCGGGCCGAGAACTCCGGGAACTACAAACGAACACACACATGGATGATCACCGAGTGTTCAAACGATGACGTCCGAGTCTTGAGGACGGTCAAAAATGGGGTGTCTACACCGTCCCTAGTAGGATGGTGCCATGATGGCCAGTAATCCGTAATTACCGAAGGCCAACTTTCAAAATCCACACACAAACAGAGTATACATAGGGGCCTACAAATGCGGAAGCAATAACTTAAAGTACGAGTAGTCCATAAGAGCTGTGCATAGATCAAATGAAATGACATTCAAGTTATGGTTTTACAATTTAACGTTAATCAACAAAATACATATTAAATCTTGATCAAAAGGCTTCTCAAGCCGACATGCACAAAATACAATGATTACAAGCCAAGAAGCATAATCTTCAAGATTTGCCGACGTAAATACAATATTGCCGACATAAAGAAACAAGTCAAGCCGACATGACTAAATCCAAAAAAAAACAAGCTTGCAAAACACATCTAGGCGTCGCCGACGTCCTGTTCATCACCTACATATATATATAGTGAGGGTGAGCTTGGATACTCAGTGAATGGTATAATCAATAAAGGGTTTAGCATGAATAATAGCCGAAGTCCATTCCAAACAAAACATATTCAAAGCTTTACAAATCAAGGGATGAACCGTATTCATCTATCAAAATCCTTCACACTTCAAGGGTGCTGTCAAGCCTCATGAACATCAAACAAATACGTTGCGAACGAACGAACGAACCCATGCGGTAAACCATCAGTGGCAAAACAAAGGAATAACCGATCCGTAATCGATTAGACAACCCACCCGCCCGAGGCAATCGGTGGCAAGGGAGATATTTCAAACAAAGGTGCTACAAAAGTTTAGAGTCCTCTAGCACAAGGGACTTGTGTTACAAAGGCTCGTAGCCTGCTAACACGAGAGTACTGCGGAAGTTTAGAGTCCTCCAGCACGAGGGACTTGTACTGCGAAAGTTTAGAGTCCTCCAGCACAAGGGACTTGTACTGCGAAAGTTTAAAGTCCTCCAGCACAAGGGACTTGTACTGCGAAAGTTTAGAGTCCTCCAGCACAAGGGACTTTCCAAGAAGGTCATCAAAACAAAACTTATACTTGATATACAAAACAAGGATATTCATTCATGCTCAACAAATACTTTTATCAAAACAAGCGAAGCAAGCTTTATCAAAACATTATAACATAGCTTTATTAAAAATACCACTCACCTAGTTCTTCAGGTGTAGGCTCAAAGCAAAGATCAAGGTCCTACAATCACATGGCAATCACATTCTCAAAACAAGCTTTACATGCAAGTAAATGATCCCGGTGTTTTCACCAGATCCAAGTCAATAACAAAGCAAAACATGCTGGGAGTTTAAACACTGCTTTTCGTTTCATGAAGACACACTGGGTACTAACTAGGTCTTTGCCGAGGTCCCACACCTCCTTACCGAGGTATGGTCCTGATGGCCACATTCAAAAGCAAAGTCGGGAAAACCTGGATTTCCCTTTGAAGAACATGATGAACATGATCATGAAGAAGATGTACGCAAAGATCATAATTTGTTACAAAACCTGAGATTTCATGCCATGAGTTCAAAACAAAAACATGGACCTGGGTACCCATACAAGAAGATCATGCAAGAACAAACACAGAAACATGGTTCTTGTTCCAAACTTTCGGATCAAAACGAGACTTTTCTTCAAGAACACATGAATACTATTTTTCTCTTCCAAAACCAACTTCAAATCGATGCATGACATGCAAAACAGATTCGATCATGCAATGCAGCTAGATGATCAATAAGAACAACAATAGTAGGTTAAGATTCTAACCTCAAAACTCGAATCCAACGGTTCAAACCTCGAAGATCAAGCTTGGAAGATCTATTATCACTCAAGAATTCCTCCTTCTTCCTCTAGAGCTTCTCTCTCTAAAGGCAAATATTTGAGACAAAATGATTTGTTTCTAGGTCTGTCGGTTGTCTTAACACTCAGCTCGGACACGTGGCACTACCGGGTTGGTTCAACTCAAAAAGGTGACTGATTGATAAGCCAAGTCTATGACAAAGCATATTCAACAAGCTAGATGGCAAGACACATCGGCAAGCAATGATATCGGCTAAAGACAGAACTTCGGCAATTAAGGGGAACAAAGACATCGGCTTGGAAGGACGACATTGGACTAAGCTGTGCCACACCTCGGCCTAGATGTGCCACACCTCGGTCTAGGTCATACCTATCCGGGTACAAGATTGCTTAAGTGCAAGGATAAACATCTCGGCTAATATGCCAAGGTGAAGGTGGAGGTCAACCAAAGTGGTTCCAAGGTAGCTCTAGGTACAAAGGTTCAAAGGTGAACTAGGCTCAAGATGACCTCGGCTACACACCAAGTAAGGAACAAAATCATGCAAGCAACACTTAAACAAAACAAGACATGGCAAGACTTGCAAAACAACATAACAAGACAAGATCATACAGGAATGTTTGTAAGTATGACAAGAGTAAGGTGAGGGTTGCTACAGTGATTCCATTCATTTTGAAAAGACCATTAGACATGTAACATTTTCCTACATACATTCCGTTTTTGGTAAGTATAAATTTGTCACTTTCAAAGACTAGCCTAAACTCATTTTTACTTAACAAAGATCCAGAAACAAGATTCTTGCGAATGTCCGGTACATGCAGCACATTGTTGAGAGTGAGTTCCTTTGCAGATATTATCTTCAGAATAATCTTTCGTTGTCCTTCTACAGTTGATGTAGAGGTGTTTCCCATAAAAAGATATTCACCATTGTCTACTGTAGAATAAGATGTGAACATCTTTTTGTCGGCATAGATGTGGCAAGTAGCACCATTGTCTACCCACTATTTTTTTGGATTTCCGACAAGGTTTGCTTTGGAAACAACTGTAGAAAGATTTATGTCATCTACATCACTGGAAAAATTGTCCACTTCGGTCATATGGGCTTGAGCAGGCTTCTTACTTGTTCTTCTTTTGCTTTTGCCTTTGCTACGACAATCTTTGGCTCAATGTCCCTCTTTATCACAGATATAACACTTGCCATTAAACTTGTACTTTTTAGTTCCCCTCCTCTTTTAGAGCCTTGTGATGAACTTTCTCCAGAAAACTTCCGTTTCTTTGCTTTTGGAGCATGTTCCACCACATTTGCCTTAGACTCCATTGGATGCTTACCAGCCCGCTTTTCAGAATTGCGGTTGTCCTCTTCAATTCTCAAATGCACAATCAATTCTTCTAAAGACATTTCTTTGCGCTTGTGTTTGAGGTCGTTCTTGAATTCCTTCCAGCTTTGTGGTAATTTCTCAATTGAGGCAGCAACTTGGAAGGATTCACTGAGAGACATGCCTTCTGCGTGAATGTCATGCAGAATGAGTTGGAGATCTTAAACTTGGCTGATCACAGTCTTCGAATCAACTATCACAAAATCCAGGAATTTGCCAACCACAAATTTCTTTGAGCCAGCATTTTCCGTTTTGTATTTTTTCTCCAAAGACTCCCAAAGTTCCTTTGTTGTTTTGATAGGACTGTAGAAGTGGTATAATGTGTTGTCAAGTCCGTTCAAGATGTAGTTCCGGAAAAGGAAATCAGCATGGTTCTAGGCATCAATCGCAGCAACCACTTGCCGGTCAGTTCATCCTCGTTTCGAGTATGAGCATTCTCACGGAGAAAACGAGTCAAGTTCAAAGTAGTAAGATAGAACAACATTTTCTGTTGCCATCTTTTGAAATCAATTCCTGAGAACTTCTCTGACTTCTCACCGTGATTGACTGGCATAGTCACAACAGGAGGGGTTGGAGCAATTGCAATCACCATACTAGTACTTGTTTGGGTATTAGTTTAACCAATTTCAGTAGTTATGAATTCTAAATTATAAAACAAGATTATAATTAGAATTTTATACTATACAGAAAATTTAAACCAAAACCACAGAATTAAATTCTATAAAAATAAAAGAAACAAGAATTGTAATTTTATTTTCAATTAATTTGGAAATAAAATAAAATTTTATTTAGCCAAATTAATTCCACATAGAAAATTTAAATTTTGTAATATTTCAATAATTAAAAAACTAAAACAGAATTTTAATTAATGAACACTCAAAAATAATTTTTGAAAACCAAAATTAATTTCTGACAACCTTTGCAAATAAATATTCTGAATTGTTAATAACACCAGTATATTACTACTAGTTGTCAAAGAAAATAGACAGTAGATTACTACTATCTATCAAACAGTATATAACTATTATTTGTTTTTCCAACCAGAATATTATTTTGTGAAAACATAGAAAATAATTTCTGTAAGAAGAAGAAAGAGAGAAGGAAACAAACGAAAAATTCTGTATAAATAGAATAATTTGAATCTTTCTTAAGATTGTTGGAACAATTTTCTGTGTATAATAAATAAATTGAAACCAAATCAAATAAATAAAAATAAATCACTTACTAATTTATTTTACTGAGCCGAATAAATATTTTCAAGATCAAGTCGAGTGTATGACACTCTATCCTTAAGACAGATTCGCCCCACTACGATGCTTACGGACAAGTGACGTCTATCTCCCAGGATACAATGATCTTCACAAATTTTAGTAGCACTCCAAACAACTTGTGCGGCGAACAAAATCTTGTGTTCTATACTCTCTTTCAATTTTTCCTAAAATAATATGATGAATATATTATGCAAGTGAGTAAACCTAGAAGGAAAGAATGAATTTTCGGAATGAATCAAATGCTGGAATAGATCTGGAATTTATAGGTCTGAACAGGTTTGTTTTTCAAATCGAACAAATGTGAATTCGAAATGCACAGGTGCAGTTCACATTTCAACAGATCTGCAGATTTGTTTGATCTGTCTGAACTGTATGAATCTGTCAAAACAGTGCAAATTCAAATCTGTGAAACTGCAACAGTTTTGAGCAGTTTCAAGCAATTAATCTGTTGAAATTCCGGACTGAATGAGGTAAAATATGGACAAAAAATTAAATTTAATTTTGTCACACAATTTTGAATTTAATTTTATTAAGAATTTCTAAAAAAAATTCAAATAAATTTTGTCAAAAAAATTAATATAAGAATCGATCCGACCCACAACCCACATCGCGCCCGGCTGGCGGCTACGGCGTGTGGTTGTTTGGGCCCCTTGGGGCCCAACCCAAGGTTGTACACTTAGAACTTATATATTCACAAAAACTCTCTTAAAGTTTCAATGTGAGACAATCCATTTTAAGAAAACTCATATTTAATTCTTTAAATGCCCATTCTACGAACTCGAAAATGACGTCAAGTTCCCATTCATTCATAAATGATTTTGACGAACCGTCTTCATCATGTGACTTGCCATACGACAAGTAACACGTCACCTCTTTGGACCCGCTTCAAAAGACGTGTGGACCCCACTCAATTATGGGCTCAAAAATAATCTAAAATAAGCCTATATAAAACATATTTTCCAACATCCTCCACCTGCTAGTGCACACCACCAAGCACCACCCCTCCACCGGCCACACCTATCACTAATCCATCCCACACCTTTCAACATTACCGCTTTTTTTCACTTTAAAATATTTGACTCTCACCCTAAAACTCTCTCTTCAATTCACCCATAGAGAAATCAATTGGCTGATTATTGCCTACAGCAGAACCAAAATATCATCGTGGATATACATATTGCATTTCAATTGTCATCATCATAAGAAAACAAAAGACTAAAAATTAAGTTGATTGATGAGTTGAGATTAAAAAACTCCATATGCGGAAATAAAATTAAAAGAGGAACAAAAACTGACAAAAAAGAAAAAGTAAATAAGGGGAAATTAAAAAAAAAAAAATTCAAGTTTAATCTTTGTCATAAAATAAATCATTATTTTTTTTTTTATTTTGTCAATTTAAAGTTTATTCTTTTTATTTGTTTTCAATTTAAATCATTTTACCTACTTTTATTAAGTAAAATTGATGGAAAAAATATTTTAACCATTAAGCTCAATGTACTTATACATAAAATATCTAAAATATTATTTTTTTTGTTGAGTTTAATGACAAAATTATTTTTTTCCTGTCATTTTTATTTAACAAAAATAGGAGATGGTTTGGATTGAAGACAAATCCAAATACTAGAGTTTAAATTAATAAAATTAAAAATTTTAGATTTATTTTGTTATAAGGGTCAAATTGTAACTTTTTATTATTTTATTTGATTTTTGCAAGTTTTTCAAAAAATAAAATAAAATTAATGCAAAATATAGAACCCACTTACAAAATTAGAGAAATTACATATCAGTGTAATTGTAAAACAATAATTATAAATTAATGATAAATTTATCACTTTTAATAATTAGGAAAAATTACAAAAAAAAAATTTCCCTCGTACTTTTAATTTTTTCAATTTAAACTGCAAACTTGTAAATTGTTAACAATGCCAACCTTCCGTCCTCCGTTAAATTTTTTTTACTGTGCACGTGGCACTATGTCACCCACTCTTTCAATGTAATTTCAACTAAAACTATAAGTTAACCACACCAAATCCAAACCTATTATTTATCAATAATCACCCAATCAAAATCAGCCATCAACACTACTACTATGCACTTAAACACACCAGATTAAACCTAGCCCTTCTCTTGAAAAAAAATTCAATATGACCGACAGGATACCAATGACATGGTATTAAAATCCACTAGCAATTTGCTATTTTTTCTCATATATATGGCAAGGTGGTGAGTGGAATTCATCTCTCCCACATAAGTATATTATTGGTCAGTGATATTATTAGTGTATCACATTTTTATTAGTGGTTATTATAAATTTTTTTAAATTTTATTTTTATTTTTTTAATTTTGTATTTATTTTTTTTTGTTCAAAATGTTAACAACATATTATGGTGGAAACATACTGTAACAAAATTAAAAATGTAAAGACTAAATTATTCAAATTAAAACTACAAAGAACAAAGTGAAATTTCACTCAAATTAGAGGAACCAATAATGTCATTTGCCTAAAGAAAAAAGAAAGAAAAAGAATAAACTATAAATAGAAGGGATTGGATTTTCTCAGTTTGGCATCCAATTTGAGAGAGCGCTCGGATTTGATAGGCCTATTTTAAAGCCTATTTTAGTGATTTAAATCTTTCATTTTTTAAGACTCGTTAAATAAAGTATTTATATAAAAAATTAAGATAATCAGATATCGATAATTATATATTTAAATCACTTTTATTTTAAAAAAACTGAACGACAAGTATAATTTTAAGAATTTCTACCTTTTTTTTTTTTTTTTTTTAATAATACTACTCCCCGTGACATGCAGAGAAAGATCAGTACTGGAGATACATACCACTCCTCACTGCTGCCCTCAGGGGAGATTGGGATTCAGCCAAAAGAATCTTCGACCAAGATGAAGCTGCACTCACTGCCAAGATCACCAAAATAAAGGAGACGGCACTCCACATAGCAGTTGAGTGGAAGGTCAATGGAATTTGTGGAGAAGTTGGTGGATTTGATGCCGGCACAGGTGTTGGGATTGCCTGACATTTTTGGTGTCACTGCCCTTCATAAAGCTGCACAGGTGGGAAACACCAAGGCTGCTGCTATCCTGGTGGAAAAACACCCTGCCTCCTTATATGTTTGCGACAATGATAATTGGTTACCGCTCCACTGGTCTGCTAATTATGGACATAAGGACACACTTTCGTATTTATTGAGTGTCACATAAGAGGATGATCCAGTGTCCATGCCATTCGCATACCCCTCTGGTGCTCTGCTTCTCTTAAATGTAGTAACTTCTGAGTTTTACGGTGAGTTTGCTTCCCAATTAATACAAAGTACAGCTTATCAGAAAGTGGACAAGAGAATGACAATGTTCAAATATTATAAACAGACATCATCTATTTAATATTGGAGATTATTTGCTTAAACTTTACAAAAATTGAAAAATAGCATATGTTTTTTCCATTATTGTTGTTTTTTGTCGTTTCATATTTTTCCTTTTAGTTTATCAATATTTAGCACATTTTACTATGTTTTTTCGCTCTAATTTCTCCATTTATTCTTTTTTATTTTCCAGCAATATTCTAGACATTCCAGTGAATTTCCAATGATGTTCTTAACATCCAGTGAACGTTCTGAATATTCCGGCGACTTCCATTAATGTTCTTAACACTCTTGTGAACTTTCGGCGAAAGTTCGGCGACTTCCCGGCGATACTCCGACGACTTCCCAGTGATGTTGAACATTCCGACGAGTCTCCGGTGACCGTTTGATGGAAGTCCAACGGCAGTAAGATGTAACAGTGTCTGAAATTTTTTTTTTTTTAAAAAAAGGATTTTTTGGTAGCAATTAAAAATGTATAGGACTAATTGGTGCAAGTGTTTTGTTTGAGAATTAGCTGGATCTTGAACTTTGTACATGGGACTTATCAGTAAGTTCCCCTTAAATTTAAGAGAAATACTTTTAAAATGTGTATCATATATAAATTATATCGTTTATAAATTTGATTATCACAAATGGCACAACTCAATACTATAGAGGGTCATAACTAAAAAAAATAAAATTGAATTATAACTAAATTTCATACGAGGTATAACCAAATAACTCTTGGATTATAACCAAAATCTTATCATAATCAACATCACAATGTGTGATAATTAACAATACAATACGTCATAACTATTGACTCAAAATTTGTAACAAAAGGTGCATATAATACACACCTCCAAAGGTGTGTGTACTATAGAATTTCACTTAGTGCAATATTTTTTATTAAATTCAAAATAAATTATGAAAAAAAGTTATTTATAACACAGTCTTAAAATGCATTACAATAATTAGAATAGAATATTGAATCAAAACTTATTTCTTGAAATACATAATTACAATTTTTTTTTTTGAATAACATAATTACATTCATTATGAGTAAAACTCATAAGTTAAATTAGTTCTGATTTTTTGAAAATAAATAAATAAATAAAAGAAAAGAAAAGAAAAAAAGAATGATGTACCTTGTTTGATTGAGAAAAAAAGAAAAACAAAACAAAACTTTTGGTAAAAAAACGAAAATTGAAAGTTACCCATCATTTAATGGTTCTCTTTTTTAAGATAAAAATATTTTTTTGATATTGATTTTTGTCAAATTAATTTGTATTTCTAATAAAACAATTAACACATTTTGAAAACTCAATACCCCAAAATATTTTATCTTAATTTCCGTCAAATTAATTTTTATTTTTACCAACACATTTGTATATTTACGCCACGGCTTTTTAATTTTTTTTTAAACGAAACCACTGAATAATTGTTCAAACTCAAAGTTTTCAGCTCCATATTTTGGTACCGAAAGTCCAATGTGTCCCAGACGTTTTAGCCCCCACACAATTTAGCGGATAGAAAAGGAATTGAGTAGTTATACCTAAATATGACAACAAATTTGTCTTGAATTATATTGAGAGTAGGTGGGGAAAATAAAGTCGATGGCTAAGGTAGGGTAAGGTAGGGTCGGCTAGGAGCAAAGCATGACTGATTAATTTTATAACTTAAAAAAATGTAAATATTAATAAAAGTTACCAGATGCAAGAAAAAAAAATATAAACGCAACGTAACGTGAAACATACATAAACGTAACGTGACACTTATATATAACGTGACACCTACATAAACGTAACGTGACACCTATGATCTATGGTAACATGTAATTTCCTATATAAGAAATTGTATATTACCATAGATCATATCTACATAAACATAACGTAACGTAACACCTACATAAACGTAACGTGACACCTATGATTTATGGTTACATTCAATTTCCTAAGAAATTAAATGTTACCATAGATCATATCTACATAAACGTGACGTAACGTGACACCTATGATTTATGGCAACATTCAATTTCGTATATAGAAAATTGAATGTTACCATAGATCATATTTATATGAAACATAATGTGACACCAACATATACCAGCAACGTTTTCACATTCAATTTAAAAAAATAAAAACTCATTAAGTTTGCGAAACGTAACGTGACACGTTACGTTACGTTTATGTAAGTGTCACGTTGCGTTACGTTTATATAGGTGTCACGTTACGTTACGTTTATGTAAGTGTCACATCACGCTATGTTTATATAGGATTTTGTAGAATACATTCATATCTAAATAGGACTTAAGACTCTATAAGAAATTACACAGGATTTAGCCTACCATAAGTGTCTGAAAAAAGACTTATAAATAAGTCTCCCCATAATTTAATATCTTATGTAAAATTAGCCACGTTATATGATTGAGTACAAACTTAGTTTTGAACGCCATTTTATTAAAGGGAGAATTTTACATAACTTGGAATTAAAAATATATTTATGAAAAAATGATAAATATTAGTAATTAGAATTATAAATTTTTTTACTAACATATAATAATTTTTAAAAATTTCTCTCGAACGTCATTTTATTAAAGGGAGAATTACACATAAGTTGGAATTTAAAAAATATTTATGAAAAAATGATAAATATTAATAATTAGAATTATAAACTTTTTTACTAACATATAATAAATTTTAAAAATTTCTCCTGAATATTAATTTTCTCTTTATTAAATTAGGTAATATGCCTACTCTAGATCCCTTCTGAATTAATTATTAAAGAAAGATTGAAACTTTTTATTAAACACTAATAAAGACTTCCCTCTGAATTAATTATTAAAGAAAGACTTGACCATTTTAATTATTAAAGAAAGACTGAAACATGTTATTGAACACTATAAAGACGTCAATTATTAAAGAAAAAATGGACCATTTTAATAAGAGAAATCCTTCGTGCCTCGAATTGAGTTATCTCGAATGGCTCGAATTTCTATTCACCGGTCGCCCTGCCAGACAACTGATCGAATGACCACCCGAACGATCAGGTGAAACACTTGTCTACCGCGGTTGTCACCTTGTCTACCATGGTTGTCAGCCTTTTTGCTTGACGACCGGCCAGATGACCGGTCGAACGACCGGAAAAGTGAAATTCAAGTCATTTGAGGCAAACTCAAATTCAAAGTACGTAGCATTACTCTTCAGATGAACAGTTAATAAGACTTCAACCAATACATGTGGCGAAAAATTATTGATTGGTCTAGGAAAGTGACAGTACTCTTCACCAATCACAAATCATCATGTCTCATCATATTTTCCAATCACTCAATATAAAATCATGAGTTTCACTTTTTCCACTAATTACAACACTATTAGGGCACCACCTGACAACGCCCCAAGACCAACCAATAACTTCTCTACCCATGGCTGCCTCACATATAAGACAGTGGTCACAATTCACTCATCAATTTTTTAGAAGTTAATAATTTTTTATTATTTATTTTGGATAAACTATACTTACTTTCATAAAATTTAATATATATATATATATATAATTAGTCTTATATTTTTAAGATAATTATATACTAATATCCATTTTAGTAAGGTTAGAGATTGAAACTAATACAGATAGTGAATAAACATTGAAATAAATAAAGATAAAAATACATTTTAGTTGAATGAAAATAACATCTTTTTTTAGGAAATTTTTTTTAGGGTCCCTGGTATTAAGATTTTATAACATAAAAGACATCCAATATTTTTATAATGTCTAAGGTCCCTCAAATCAATCTAGAGAAAATTCGATCTGGAGAATTTCTCTGAACTTCCCAAATAAATTCTCTCCAAACCAGAGAAATTCAAAAGTACTACCTCGGTTTCCTATCTAATTCTCTACTGGAATTGCTTTGTTTCTTGCAGAAGGACGAAAATGAAGCTGTTCATGATGACAATCAGGTCCGTAATTAGAGAATTTCTCTGGATTTTCCAAAAGATTTCTATCCAGAGAAATTCTGGAAAGGCCAGAGAAATTCTCTAGATTCTAGTCTAAAGATTTTCTCGGGGTTTCCAGAGAATTTCTCTAGTTTTCGCAAGAAATAAGAATACAAATCCAAATTTACCCCGATATTTGTGTTGATTTATGTGCGGGGATCTAACAGAAACAACAGTAATGTGATGTTTGAGGATTGGATCGATCCTCTATTGATTATAAAATTGATGTGATTTAGTTGAACAGCATTATTGTACTCAGCAGTACCATTGATGTAAGTTAGTTGAATAGCTGTTGTACTAAGCAGTTTGTTCTATTGGTGATTGCTATATAGCCATTGTTGTGTTTGTGTACTCAGATTGAAGTTTCTTTGATATTTACTTGCACTCTGTTTGGTAACTACGATCAACTCTCTCTCGATCATCGTCTCTCTCTCAACGCAGAACTCGTGTCTCTAGATAAGGTTTGTTTTCTTGATGCTGTTGATCATACAGCTGTACAGTTCTCTAGTTTGCAAGGTTGTAATTCATTATTGTGTTCTTGATATTTCTATGGATATTTGTTGATCTCGAATTTGTATTTTGTCGTTAATTGCTTGGATTCGATTGCCTTGTTTCTCAATGTTGATTGAAATTTTTGATGATTCCTGCTTGATTTGATTGATTTCGCGGTAAATATCAGCAAAATTTTCAAAATATTGATTCTGATTGATTTGAGTTGTTCAAACATTGTGTACATACATGTTTTGAACTTTCCGCAACTTCATACGTGTATATATATATACAAGTGTATGTGTGTGTGTAGAGAGAGAGAGAGAGAGAGAGAGAGAGAGAGAAATGATGTTTAATTTGAAAGAGTCAAATTTCTCTGTTATATATGAATGTGGGGTCGAAGGATCTTAAACATCACAAAATAATATTGTGGATCTCTTCTATTACCAAAAATTGGAGAGGGACCTTAGACTAATTTTCTCCTTTTTCTATTTATACACCTAATGAATTATATATAAAAGGGATCTAATTTTAATTAAAACCTTAAAAGAGGTCAACATAATTATATCAAAAATATATATTTAATTATTATTATTTTTATTATTTTTAGAGCAAGTTAGTGTAATTTATCCATTAATTTACACGCTACACTTACAAAGTTTGCACCCATTATTTAATACGTTAACACTAGTGGTTCTTGAAGAATCAGGAAAAAAAAAAAAAAACCGCGTACTAATAAAAGAAAAGACAATGGAACCTTCTACTCTCTTGAATTGTCATCGCAATTGCACCACTTAAATAATTTTGTATTTGCATTTTTTTTTTTTTGGTTTAAATTTGATTGGAAGTTAAATTTGTGATACAAATTGTACATGTGCACTAGGTTGATTTAGTTGAATTTGTTAGAATTTTAATCCATTAGAACATGCGCTTAATACTACTTTAATTGATTTTTTGTGATACTTTAATTGATTTTTTTTGTGGAAAAAGTCTACAATGTGCACCTTTTAAAAGAGCATATGATATGCAGTTATTGTGTGGTTTATATTGTGCCATGTCATAAAAAATAACTTGCTAAACAGGTCATTTAATAGGTTACATGAAAGAATCATAACGTTTTTTAAATATCATAAAAATACTACAATGAATCATAACAATATCATAATATTCACCAAAGTGTCATAACAAAGACACTATAAATCATAACAATATAATGACAACTTGTAACAAATATAGTTATTTCTAATTAATTATCATGACATTTGAATCGTAACATTTTTTATTGTGATTTACCATGACAAATCATAACTTTTGGTAGTACAAATCATAACTTTTACTAATAAATCATAACCATAGCATATTGAGTATAACTTTTTTTTCCCACAATCATAAAGACATTAACAAACTATCATAACTTTTACCAATGAATCATAACATAGTATGTTAATTGTAATTTTGTCCCGAAAATCATAACAAATTAACAAAACATCATACCTTTTAAAATTTCCAACACAATTAATTGTGTAATCAAGTGGTATAGCATATTGCAGTGAATAGAAAGTCATAATTGATTGAAAAATCGATTGGATTGAAAGACCACAATTCATTATACAATCGATTAGTAGCCAGAATTTTGAACAATCACAATTGATTGTACAATCCATTAGAATATAAGGGAGATTCAAATATCACAATTGATTGTAGGGATCCTTGATATAATAAACTTAATTGATTCAATAATCAATTAGTTTTCATAAGCCACACTAAACCAATTGATTCCCAACTTATTCATAGTTCCCAATCAATTAGTAAAAGCCTAATTATTAATATCAATTTAGTCAATATTCGAATAGTAATTGATCAGTTGATCGGTCGCCATTTATATGTAATTATGTTGTTGTGTTGTCATTACCTCAAACATTATCACTAACAAGCATGACACTCCAACTACGTTTCTCGCTCTACAATTCTCTCTCTCTCTCTCTCTCTCTCTCTCTCTCTCTCTCTCTCTCTCTCTCTCTTATGTTATTATCGTCAATGTTAATTTTACCTGAAATGTTGTTGCTATGACTATTTCATCGACTGTCACTCTTTCTTTCCTTGTCATTATTAGTGAATTAGACAACAATGTTGTTGTTACCATCTTCAATTAATCATGCCCTTTGATCCACTGAAACACAACCATCATCATCGACTTAAACCATTATAATAGCATTGTTGCCACTACTAGTGTCATGTCATTATGTCCAAATGATGACGTCAGGTATAAATCACTTTGACACATTTATAACTATAGCACATACCAGTATTAGTCCTTGCCTATTATTTCATAGTCAGTCACTACCTTTTTACCATCACTCCTTTTATTTTTAGATATATTTTGTTTGTCATTGTATCCACCTTAGTCCCTATATTATTTGTCTTTTCTTATTTTTGGTCCGATTTGCTAACTTCTGAAGATAACTATAGAATTTTAAAAATTAACTTTCCTACTTTGATCACGTAGAAAACTTTGTTTTCCCACTTCAAAATAGATAGGTCATGGCAAACAGTAAATGGAAGTGTTCTACGATGGAGGATTGCATGTTGATGTGGTCTATAGCGGAGGTTTTCGTACAAATGAAGGTGAACTTAACCCATCCCGCATTTTCCGTCACAAAAGTATAACGTTTGTTACAATTTGGACCAAAGTGAAAGAATATAATTGTGAGAAACCGAATATACAAATCAAGTAAATAATTAAATAATAATAATTTCACAATTTCAAATATTTTGATAGTGAATCCTAAAGTGCAAATTAATTTTTATTGAATGATCTTTTAATTAATTTTAAACTTAAAATAAATTTATGGTGAAAATCTTTAATTTAGAGGCAAGATTTATTATAAATATATATCTATTTAATAAAGCAGAACGGATTTTGAATTTATCCTAGAGACATTTGTCCTACTAGGACATTTTAAGGGTCAGGATTCATTTGTCTATTCACATGGATGGCTCAGATAACTCCCTTAAATTTATATCAATCCTAAACATATGTTTTCCCGCCCAAACATTAACCCTCCTTCTTACCCACGTCTCCCCCACCCTTCTCTTCTCTCCAGCCAAATCACGTCTCTCCTCCATTCCTTTATCTTCCCGCCTCCTGCTTACCCACGTCTCCCCCACCCTTCTATCTTTATCTCTCTGATCTCCCCTCCATCTCTCTTTATCTCTCTCTCTCTCCACAGGAAGGGGGGACATCCTAAAGCACGCACAAATTCGCCTTCAACCACAGAATCGCAGATTCGCCTTCAACCACAGATTCGCCTTGGAGTTTCCGACTTCCTCTGATCGCAAGGTAAAATTCTCTTTTTGGGGGTTTTGAGAAAGAAAACCTAGAAAAATAAATTGGCAAAGATTTTGGGTTTACTTCTAAAACTCTCTCCCTTTTAGAAATTTGTATAGGAAGATTTGATTGTTTGCTTGCTCATCTTTGGTCTCACGTTCTGAAATTAATTTTGATCGTTTGCTTGCTCATCTTTTCGGCTTCAAAGGCTTGCAGAGAAGCAGAAGCACGCACAGATTCGCCTTTAACCACAGATTCGCAGATTCGCCTTCAACCACAGATTCGCCTTCAACCACAGATTCGCCTTGGAGTTTCTGCATCTTTGGTCTCATGTTTTGAAATTAATTTTGACTTGAAATTTCAGATTTCGGCTTCAAAGGCTTGCAGAGAAAGCAGAAAACAGAACGATTTATTTTCAGATTTTCCCTCTGTCGGTATTTTTTGATTATCTTCCTGTTCTTGCTTCCAATTCATATACTTTGGTTCATTCATTATGGTGTTTTGATGATTTATTTTCTGATTTTCTGACTTGATTATCTACCTATCTTTATTTTTATGGTGTTTTGATGATTTGATCTGAACTTACTGGTTCATTCATATACTCTGCAATTGGGGGAATCATTTTTTTTTTTTGGAAGGGGGGGGGTTGGAAAGTTTTCTTCCACTCATATAATATAAGGTTTCCAAAACTGTAGGTTCCTATTATTGATCGGATTGTTAGAGTCACAGTGAATTTCCTTGTGTCACCAGATCTTAGAGTCATTGGTGGAGGGTTGGTTTCAATGGCAACTGCCGGTGCCATTCTTGCTGTGATGACATAGGTTTCTTCCTCAGCAACATTTGTTACTGTGCGTGTTACAGTTTCAGTCCCCACAAGATGGGAAATTGTGATTGAGGGGGTATTCAGGTTAGATGGATGGCCCAGAGTGTAGTTACATGGTGAATTTGTGTAATTTTTTATCTCATGGGCATCAATTCCAGGTACAGTGCACAAGAACCCCAGATAATCCTCATAACCTACAAAACAGATTAACAAGAAAGGGAAACTTAATTCATTTGAAGCCACCCTATTTTTATTTTTTTTACTAAACTTATAAAAAAGGTTATAAAAAAAATAACTTATAGATTTGGGTAAATCGTATATGTTTTTACTAAACTTATAGATAGGTTTGGATTTTTTTAGAAAGATTTGATGAAATAAAACAGAGTAAGGTTTGAGTGTTCCATATTAGATCAAGCTTTTATTTGTATCTCAGTTAACCAAGATTGGCTACAAGATTGCAGATGTTGTTTTAGATCTTATTGCAGGTGCATCTTATTATCATTCTTCACTGTTCCTTTCTTCCCTATTTGTGTTTATTTTTATATTGGGTCAATGTATTCCTGTGCATTTTCATGGTAGCTTCTCTTCCATGAATTTCTCTAGAAATATCAATGTTAAATTTATGTTATTTGGGAAATTCATTTTTGTCAGAGGAATCTGGCTGTTAAATGATTGAACAACCAGAAGCAATTCTTCAATTTTTGCATTAGTGCTTTTTCTCAAGTATTTTACGCTGTGCAACTAGCACTTGTGTATCTTATTCTCATTCATCAATTCATTGTGTGTATGTATACATATTTCTGGCTATGTTCTCCTGCTCTTATTTGTATCTCAGTTATGTTGCATCAAATCTAGGCAGCAATTGCATATGGGTTTGCTCTCATTCATCAATTCATTGTGTGTATGTATACATATTGCTGGCTATGTTATATACATAAGTATGTGGATTTAGTGCATGCATGTGGTTTGTATAATTTGACATTGGGTATGTCTTTAGTACATTGATTCTACATTATTTGTATCTCAGTTATGCTTCATTTTAATTTAATAACTAATCTATATGAGTTGTAGAATTTGAATGGATGTGCTATACTCATTGATGACTTACTGAGAGAGTTCATGAAAAGGCAAAGAATCAAACATTAGTTAAGAATTGGAGGCAAGTAATCTTAGTGACACTTTTTTTTTCTTTTTCCTTTTTTAAATATTGTGACTGAGGAAGATGAACTAGACACTTCCTATTATTTTTGGTCTCAAAGGTACTAACTCAACACACACACAGAGTTAATGAAATGTTTGATTCTTTAATGAGAAATGGGTGTTAATTTTTTATTTATAAAATGGATTTTTCTATATTATGAGTTTTTCTATTGTTTGCTATATACTCATAAATATATACAGATCTATAAATACTTCTAAGTTTGCTAAATATGCTTTAAATACTGATATGGATTTTCCTATATTTATTGGGCTTTTTGTGTTTTTCTATTTTTTTCCCCCTTTATTTGGGAGTGGTGATTGGTAAGTTGTGATAAAAAATCTATATAATAAGGCACAAAGGTTTTTGAAAATATATTAGAGACAATTGTCCTACTAGGACATTTCAATGGTCCTGATTCATTTCTATATTTAGATGGACAGCTAAGATGAAAACCTTATCTCTCACTCTACCTGAATTTCCCGCCTAAGAGCCAGAAACTTTGCAACCACCCATCCTTATCTGTCGCACCTCACCTTTTCACATTTTAAATTTCAAAACATGCCTATCCACTCCCTACAAAAAAGAGACCCACGCTCATTGAACTCTCTCACATCACCCTTCCACATTTTAAATTTCAAAACACACTCATCCACTCCCTACAAAAAAGAAACCCATGCTTATCGAACTCTCTCTATAAACTCTCTTCTTTTTTTTCTTTTAGCCTCACTCACAATTTTTAAATTTCAAAACACCCACGCTCATCCAACTCTCTCCCCTACTACTACTCTGCATCAATCAAATCTTCTAATTTTGTTTCTCTTTTTCAAATTCATATACCTTTTTTTCTTCTTTTTTGTGTGGTGGTTGGTGAGATTGGCAGTGTTGATGCGGAATTATGTCTATGTGATTACTGTTAATGAAGGTTAGACAATTTAAAGATCTGGGTTTGTTTTGCATTTTTTTTTTCAGAGAGAGACAAAGTGCAAATCTATGCATACAAGTTATGTGGCTGAGATGTTTTAGAATATTTGATCTTCATAAAATGGGTTTTGATTTTTGTTTGATTTATCAAATGGATTTAATTCCTTAATGGAAAATGAGTGTTGATTTTTTATGATTTTGAAAAAGTTTTTGAAATGGGTGTTGAAAATATATTTGTTTGGTCTAATTTTTCAGAAATTATTTTGAGATTGGTTTTCATTTGTTATTACTCAACTTTTTTTTTTCTCTCCATATTTTAGTCTTTTTTTTTGTACATTTAAAAAATGTAAAATACGAAAAAAAATTCATTAAAAAAAATCCAAATAAAAATGCACAGATTTTTGTTTGAATTTTTTTTGTTGTCAGAATTTTTTAATACTTTAGTCAATTTGTTTTACTTTTCAAATATATTTAGGTTAGGTGCATTTAAAAAGTACAAAAAAAAAATGAGTAAAATACAAAAAAAATAAAAATAAAAATCATGTACCTTTTTTTTTTCTTTTCTTTTTTGTGTGGTGATTGGTGAGATTGGTAGTGTTGTTGCGGAATTATGTCCATGTGATTACTATTAATGAAGGTTAGACAATTTAAAGATCTGGGTTTGTTTTGCATTTTCTTTTTTTTTTCTTTCTTTTTTTTCAGAGAGAGACAAAGTGCAAATCTATGCATACAAGTTATATGACTGAGATGTTTTAGAATATTTGATCTTCATAAAATGGGTTTTGATTTTAGTTTGATTTATGAAATAAATTTAATTCCTTAATAGAAAATGAGTGTTGATTTTTTATGATTTTGAAAAAGTTTTTGAAATTGGTGTTGAAAATATATTTGTTTGGTCTAATTTTTCAGAAATTATTTTGAGACTGGTTTTCATTTGTTATTTCTCAACTTTTTTTTCCCTCCATATTTTAGTGATTTTTGTTTTGTACATTTTAGATATATCAAAATTAGATGCATTTAAAAAGTAAAATACAAAAAAAAATTCATTAAAAAAAAACAAAAATCTAACTAAAAATGCACAGAATTTTTGTTTGAATTTTTTAATATTTTAGTCAATTTGTTTTACTTTTCAAATATATTTAGATTAGGTGCATTTAAAAAGTACAAAAAAATGAGTAAAATAAAAAAAAAAATCCTATAAAATAAATGAAAATACCTTTAAAATAATTTTTGAAAAATCAAACCAAACAATTTATTTTTGTCAAATTTATTTCTATTTTTTCAAAAAAATCAAAAAATAATTTAAAAAATCAAATCAAACCGCTATATCATGTATTATTTTTAATATACATTCAATAAAATTAATAATTTTTATAAAAAATATTAACTTTCATATTAGAATAATTTGAAGACATTTCATCATAAAATACTAACATTTAATTTTATAATTTTTTAATAAAAATTTTAAAAAATTTAATGAGCTAAATTTTTAATACATATAATAGCATTATGGTAGAAATTAAAATTTCCTCACAAAAGATTTTGAAATGGGTGTTGAACTAAGGGACTCATCGCCACTTCCGCTCTGTGACTGTCCACCACCATTGAAAAAGCAAATCTTAACATTATGTTTTAATAATTTTATTTTGATTTATATTTTAATCTCATTATTGATTGCACGCACGGGCATACACTAGTATGTATATATATATATATAGAGAGAGAGAGAGAGAGGGAGAAAGAGGAGGGTGTGACTTGAACTCTAGACCACAAGGTTAATACATAAGACTCTTACCATTTGAGTTGCATATAACTTATATATATGTTTTTTATATTTATATACTTATTTGACCTATGTGTGCCCACCACTAGTATAAAATAAAATAAACACAAACCCTACTCTATTATTTGTTCACCACATAGGGCAACAACACAGTAGCCACGGGATAGGGTTTGAGAGAAAGGGAAAAAAAGAAGAAGAAGTTGCAATCAAAGAACTTTTGGGTGTGGTAGGGTCTAACTTTCTTCTTTATCCTTATTCTATTTTATGATTTAATTCATTGATGGGGAGATTGTAGGGGTATGTAATTTGTGCATATATATATATATATATATACTGTTAAGAAATCTGAGGAGTTAAATTCATGTATAAAGAATGGTGTAATTCTTAGTCCAAAAATTCTGTATAGAATCACAAACTTTAAAAATCAAAAACCATATCAAACAAATGAATTTTAAACTGAAATTTTTACAGTAGATTAATTACATATTGAATTTCATATCTGAATTTTCTCATAATTTTTGGGACTCAAAATCCATATAAACTGATGAGTTCAAATCTGTCCAGAAAACTAATTTAAAACTGTAAGTTCGGAAGCATCGTTCTCTTTGGGTATAGATCCGAAAATTATCAAATTAGTGCCATTAGAACCGGTTATGAGTCTAGTTTCGCACATTTTTGGCCTTGCATTGATTGATGTCAGCTCCCTTTATTGTCAAATCCTCGTACAAACTCTATTTTGAAAAATTTTATTTTTTCCTTGTTTTTTGTCTTTCTCGCTCGAACGGGACCATTGGCGCTCGAGCGTAATATGTGATGTCTCAGTAGTTGGTCTTGTCTGTAAACATATTGAGAAGTGTGATTTCGCGCTCGAGCGTATGTACTAGCGTTCGAGCGGAAACCTGTTTGGTCACACGCGTATTTTACTGAAGCCACTCGAGGGGGCTATTCTACGCTCGAGCGGAGATCGCAAACTCTGTTTTCCTATATATATATCTGTTTAGGCTGATTTTAGGGTTTACTTTTCCTAGATCTTCTTTAAGAGTCTTAGGGTTTTTTTTAAAGCTTTCTTCTGAAAGTCTTATTGAGTTTTCCTCGATGATTTGAGAGAGTTCTAAACTTATGATCTAAGATATATACATCAAGGAGTTTGTTACTTCATAATTCAAGAGTGTTCTCTTCGGTGGATTTCGAAGATTCAAACGTGGAGTTTCAAAGGAGTTTGATTATGTACGTAGTCGTTGATTTGACAAGTGAAGTTGTGGATTCAACTTCAGATTAATCAGTTCCGAGACGAAGGCTTGGTGAAAGAGTTACAGAAGGTTTGAAGACAAATTGACTGAGTTGGGTAATTTGTGTGTTATCTTTGTAATCTTTCTTTCTTCAGTAGTGGATTGATTAGTGGCGTTTCGCCCGTGGTTTTTTTATTACAATTAAAGGTTCTTTAATTGTGATTTTTCCACGTAAAAATCGTTTCTATCGATTTTTTGTTTATTTCGAAAATAACAATCTAAATCACTTTCGTAAGTGCTTGATGATTTAGATTGTATGTTTTGAATAATTGGGAATTGGAATATTTTAATCTTGATCTAATCACGAATCACTTAGGATTTTCAATTGGTATCAGAGCAAGTCACTCTTTGTTTTTATCAAAACTATAGGAGTGTGATTTTATGTGACTAGTGATATGGATTCAATTCGTGAAGGTAACTGGACTCATAGACCACCTTTACTCGATGGTACAAACTATTCTTATTGGAAAGCTCGTATGAGAGCGTTTTTAAAATCCATCGATGAGAAAGTTTGGCACTGCGTGATCTATGGGTGGAGTGAACCTGTTGTCACCATTAGTGGTGTTGATATTCCTAAACCCCTTGATAAATGGGACACAACCGATTACCAAAACTCGAGTTGGAATAGTAAGGCTCTCAATTCCCTTTTTTGCTCCGTCACACCTAAAGAGTTTCGTCGTATCTGCACGTGTGAGGTAGCAAAAAAGGCTTGGGACATTCTTGAAACAATTCACGAATGAACTACTTCTGTCAAAAGGTCAAAACTTCAACGTCTCACATCTGCCTTTGAAACCCTTTTTATGCGTGATGATGAGACGTTTGATGATTTCTATGCAAAACTTAGTGACATCGTGAATTCTTGTTTCATACTCGGTGAAAAAATCCCTGAGGCTAAAGTTGTTGGAAAAATTTTGAGGTCTTTACCCGAGAGGTTTCAATCAAAAGTGACAGCCATTGAGGAGGCTTAGAATGTTGATACCCTCAAGCTTGATCAGTTGGTTGGAAACTTGCAGACTTATGAAGCCCACTAGATTTCTAAGAAAAAACAAAAAGACAGTGTGGCTTTCGCTAGTGCTCATGAGACTGCAAAAACTTCGGAGACTGAGTTTGATTTAGAGTTTGAGATGACGGCTATGTTTACTAAACAGTTTAAAAAAAATTTGAAGAAAAAGAAGCCTAATTTCAGAGACCCTATTTCAAAAGACAAGAGTAACGAAAAACCCAAAACCTTTCCACCAAAACTTGCTCAAAAAACTAAAAAGAAGATTGTAAATGGGCAAGGGGTCAAGTTCTATGAATGTCAAGGGTTTGGCCATATTGCCCTTGAATGTCCTTCGAAAAAGAATCGAAAGAAAGTATACACTGGGACTTGGGATGATGAAAGCGGGTCGGAGCAAGAACCCGAAGAACCTGAATTCGGTGAAAACGGGGATAGTGCTTTTCATGGCATTTTGGTCCACTTTCACTCAACCTCTTCCAAAGCCAGCAGAATTAGCTCATGGTCAGAACCTGCATTATGCTCCCACCTTTGATGGGAGTAACTACTTGTATTGGAAGATCAGAATGAGGGCGTTTTTGAGAGCTTTTGACCCAGAAGGTTGGCAAACCATTGAAAAAGATACAGAAAGTGCTGACAATCTAAGCAATCAGAGAGCCCTGATTACTATTCGTAGAGCAATTTCTGATGGAGAACAGCAATGGGTTGCTCACTGCACAAAGGCTAAAGATGCATGGGAAATTCTGAGCCAATTTCATGAAAGAGGAAATTCACCTTCACCACCATCCAGCAACTTTCCTGCCTTAGTTGCTATATTTAATGAGGTCAAGGAGAATGAAGAGCAAAAAGAGGATGATAAAACATCAAAAGACAATGATGAGATTAATGGTGATGAACTACAATAAGCTTACGAAAAGCTTTAGGAATCTTTGAATTTGTCCAAAATCAATGACAAACTCTCTCTCAAGCTCAAAGCATGTGAAAAGTAAGAATGCCAAGCTAAAAGGAGAACTTGTAGCAGGAAAGAAAAATGTCATCAAGATCTCAAGTGATAGGCAAGACCTATGTGGAAAACTTCTATCCTATGAAACTGAAAGGAATGAACTTCTGAAAGTGTATTCCACATATGAAGAGAAGCTTGAAAGCCTTGAGATATCACAAGCCACATTGGAAGAGATAGTCTATCAGAAAGATGAAGAACTCCGAATTGCTAGAGCCACAATTGCAATGTGGAACAAAGGTTCCAAATCATTAGAAGACATCCTCGGGTCTCAACAAATGGGTTGTGACAAAAGTGGGCTAGGCTATGGTGCGACAGCTCACAAGGGACAGGCCTCTACTTCACATGACCTGAAAACTCAAGCAAAGGGAAAGTTGAAGGTAGACCAGGGTGATCCCTCTCTTCATCTACCTAAAGGGGGTAAGATCAACAAAAAGGAGGTAAAACCTGTTTTTATTTGTCATCACTGTGGTAGGTATGGCCACATTCGTCCGTATTGCTTTGAATTGTTTGGTAAGGTGTCTCAAAAGGGTAGAAATTCGAATACTTTTTGGGTTAGGAGACAACCTTACATGTCTAGGCGGAATACCAAGATTCATGAGGGTGTTCACAACGCCAAGACATTTACCAAGACCAAAAAGATTTGGGTGAGAAAAGATGATTTGACTTGTTTAGTTGTTCACACTGCTCTAAAAGCACGTGACTCACACATGTGGTATCTTGATAGTGGGTGCTCTCGTCACATGTCCGATAACAAATCCTACTTCACCTCCCTTGAAAAATATGAAGGAGGAATTGTTACCTTTGGAGATGGTGGCACTTCTAGAGTCATTGGTAAGGGCTCTATAAGTGTTGCTGGTCTTCCCAAGTTGGAAAATGCTCTTCTTGTTGATGGTCTTAAAGCAAATCTGTTGAGCATTAGTCAAATGTGTGATTCTCACCATGAAGTATTGTTTTCAAAAAATAAATGTGAAATTTTGGATAAAAAGAGAAATACTGTCTTGCATGGGGTTCGCACATCTGATAACTGCTATGGGATTGTTACTACCAATGATCTCTCTTGTCACTCTGCCATCATAAGTAACATTGATTTGTGGCATCAAAGATTAGGTCACATGAATTTCAAAGACCTAACTAAGATAGCCAACAAAGAGCTTGTGAGAGGAGTACCTAAATTGGGTAAGAATCTGAACCTTGTGTGTGGACCATGTCAACTTGGAAAGCAAACCCGTGCCCCTCAAAAAAAGGTGAACAACTTTACAACCAAACATCCTCTTGAATTGGTTCACATGGATTTAATGGGTCCTACTCGCACTGAAAGCATTGGAGGTAAAAGATATATTTTTTTAACTATTGATGATTTTACTAGATTTTTATGGGTAAATTTTTTAAGGGAAAAATCTGATACGTTTGATGCTTTCTAGGCTTTAGTCCTTAAAATCCAAAATGAATAGGGTGTTTCCATTGGGCGTATCATAAGAATCCGAACTGATCATGGTCGTGAATTTGAAAACAGTTCGTTTTCAGATTTTTGTGATATGCATGGAATTAAGCATTAATTTTCTGCACCTATTACTCCACAACAAAATGGAGTGGTTGAGAGGAAGAACAAAGTTGTTCAAGAAATGGCTAGGGTCATGCTCCTTAGTAAGAAACTTCCTCCAAAGTTTTGGGTTGAAGCCTTAAATACTGCTGTTTATGTCATAAATCACGTGTATTTAAGGCCCGACACTTTACAAACTCCTTATGAATTGTGGAAGGGCTTGAAACCTAATGTAAAATACTTCAAAACTTTTGGGAGTAAGTGTTACATTTTCAAAGATAGAGAGCCTTTGGGCAAATTTGACTCCCGAAGTGATGAAGGTATTTTTCTAGGGTATTCAACCACTAGTAGGGATTTTTGAGTCTATTACCTGCGAACTTCTTCTTTAATGGAATCAATCAATGTGGTTATATATGACACAGGTTCACCTACTCCGGCAACACATGAGGATGACAATGGTGAGTCTCCAATCTTGGATACTGAACCACAAAGTCAAAGAGAAACTGAGGGCCAAGCACAAGAAGTTGAGATAGCACCATCCCCACAGGTAAGTCAAAGTCCAAAGAGTGCACAAAGAAACATCACTCCTGATGCTTCTATCACCACAAGTCCTGAGTTCAAACCATCAGCAAGGGTGAAACTGAATCATCCAACTCAACTGGTGATTGGAAGTGTATCGGATCGAATGAAACCCCGAAGATAGATTCGGGATGAGGTATCACATATGTGTTATGTTTCATTAATTGAACCTAAGAATTTTAAAGAGGCCTTGCTAGATGATGGTTGGGTCAATGCTATGCATGAAGAATTAGGTCAATTTGAACGTAACAATGTTTGGACTCTAGTTCCCAGACCTAGAGACATGAATGTGACAGGTACCAAGTGGATCTTTAAAACTAAATCTGATGAGAATGGTACTGTGGTTAGGAATAAAGCCAGGTTGGTTGCTCAAGGCTACACACAAGTAGATGGTGTTGACTATGATGAGACGTTTACCCCAGTTGCATGTCTTGAACCTATTCGTATTTTACTTGGTGTTGCATGTTTTCTTCGTTTCAAATTGTTTCAAATGGATGTGAAAAGTGCCTTTCTGAATGGGTACTTGAAAGAAGAGGCTTATGTTGAGAAACCAAAAGGGTTTGAGGACCCTAAATGTCCAAATCATGTCTACAAGTTAGACAAGGCTTTGTATGGGTTGAAACAAGCCCCTCGGGCTTGGTATGATAGACTTACTACCTTTCTTCTTGATAATGATTTTCAAAGGGATAGTGTGGATAAGACTTTATTTGTGAAACATACTAAGTCTCATATTCTTGTTGCTCAGATTTATGCTCATGATATTGTGTTTGGATCCACTGCTGATCATCTTGTGAAATATTTTTCGGATTGCATGACACATGAGTTTGAGATGAGCATGATGGGAGAGTTGTCTTATTTTTTGGGTCTTCAAATTAAACAATCTCTTTCAGGTATGTTTGTTTCTCAGTCTAAGTATGCCAAAAATCTTGTGTCAAAGTTTGGTCTTGAGTCTGCCAAACATGCTCGCACTCCCATGAGCACCAGTCTTCACCTTTCCAAAGATTCCTCTGGTACTGATGTTGATCCTACCCTGTATAGGAGTATGATAGGGAGTCTTCTTTACCTCACAGCCAGTCGTCCTGATATTTCTTTCAGTGTAGGTGTTTGTGCCCGTTACCAAGCCAGTCCTAAAGAGTCTCATCTTCTTGCTGTCAAACGCATCATTAAATATGTTAATGGGATATTGGGGTATAGGGTTTGGTTTTCTACTGATACTAGAGTTGAAATTACTGGTTTTTCTGATGCCGACTGGGCAGGGTGTGCTGATGACAAGTAGAGTACATCCGGGGGGTGTTTTTACCTTGGGAATAATTTGGTTTCATGGCATAGTCAAAAACAAAATGCCATCTCCCTTTCGACTGCTGAAGCTGAGTACATTGCTGCAGGGAGTTGTTGTGCTCAAATGCTGTGGATGAAGCAAATGCTTCGTGATTATGGGATAAAACAGAACACTCTCACTCTTTTCTATGATAACACAAGTGCCATAAACATTTCAAAAAATCCTGTCCAACACTCTCGCACCAAACACATTGACATCCGTCATCATTTTATTCGAGAGTTAGCGAAAGAAGGCCTTGTTGTTCTTGAACATGTACCCACTGAGCATCAAAAAGTTGATATTTTTACAAAACCCCTTGATCTTCTTCGATTTGAGTTTCTTAGAAAGACCTTGGGTGCAGTGCTCAGTAACTAGGGTGTTTCCTGTTTTTTAAAGTGGGTGTGAGTGGTTGGCTTATTGTATACTTGGATGTGATAATCTCATTGTCATTGATTCCTGACATCTTTGCATCAAAAATTTTCTTTTTAACACTGCTCATGATGCTTACAAGATCTCATTCTTCTTTGCTCATAGCTCATTCTGAATGGCCATACTCATTTACTTCATGATCTCATTTTGTACACATCCTTGAGATAAACTGTTGTAGGGGTTTCCGCATAAGTGATCAAAGTTCTCTATGGACCACTAACAGTGTTTCTTGTACTTTTTCAAAGGAATTGACCTATACTAGTATATCATGGGTGATGTTGAGTCTCTTAACCATCTACTATCCCTTTTCACTTCCATGGTTTCTCCTTCAGTTCATTGAAATCTAGGCATTAAGAAAAGGCTACCTCAGAGGCACCAACCAGGCCATCCTTTTTGATTTCATTCTTCTCTGGTTTGGTCTCCATTTGAGCGTGTATGCCACTAGTGAGTGCCCACAAGAAAGAAAAGTTCAAAAAAAAAAAAAAAAAAAGGAATCATTGATTGAGGGAGGGCATTCGCGTTTACTCAACAAATACCCCATGATTCCTAGTAGTTTGACTTTTCTCTGTGATGTTCAGTTACTCTAGTCGGAGGTCCAGCCATCCGATCACTACAAGGATTAACTCTACTTTGTGACTCTCAAGGATTGCACACACACACACATTCTATTTGTGAGCTCTCATGGGTGTTTTTGAGTTATGCATTCATATGTTGCTTATGTCATTGATTAAATTCTATATGTTCTGTTCATGACCTAGTGTTTCAAATTTTCTTACAAGTTTACAAGATTCATGATTGATGGACTATCTTATCCTAGTGGTACAGTCTTCCAATTAGAATCCCCGCTGGTAACAGGGCATCTTAGGTTCTTTTTTTGTTTTTATTATTAAAAAAAAAAAAAAGAGAAGAGAGATGTCTTGTCCCCGCTCGAGCGTGTTTTTGAGCCTTGCAGCATTTTTGCCCATGTTTTACAGTTCGGTGAGGGTTGTTTTTGAGCTCCAGCGGCCGTTAAGCGGGTCTCTGCGTGCTTTGTCTTACGCTCAAGCATTAAACCCCACGCTTGAGCGGAATAGTTTTGTTTACAACTCCCTCCCTCGACTCTTCAGTTAATTTTCCCCCATTTTTTAGTCTCTCTTCCCTAGGGCTTGGATTGCAACGACCTCATTGGGCTTGTCCTTGCGATTCTCCTTTCTTTTTCATCGCCGATTCCACCTTGGTAAGCTTTTCCCTCTTCTTCTCTCTGTTTTCTCCCTGTCATTTCGGCTCTTGTGGGGGGTTGTTTTGAGGTTTTTTTTTTGTTTGTTTTGTGTTTAGTTTCTGTTCTCATACCTTTATTGTGGTCTCTCCTTTTTCCATTATTTGTTGATTTGGTGGGTTTTTGTTCTGATTTGCAAGGTTTTGGATCCTAATTAGTGCTTTATTTTCCTCGTTTTGTCATTGATATTATGCCTTGAGTCTATCATCTATATTATGCATTGTGTCTGTCATTTTCATCATATTGTTATTCTCATATCTTTTATTTATTGTCATTATCATTGTTTTTGTTAGGTTTTGATATCTTTCTAACAGTGTTACTAATTTTTGCTGTGATCTGTTGCTTTGGTTTTTGGGATTGTTTAGTTTTTGGTTTTAGTTGTGTCGGGTATCACCATGTCTGCTCCCAAAAGACGCAAGTCTACCGTGTCGCGTCCTTCGTTTAATCCTGATAGATTTCCCTCTGCCAAACAAGCCAAGTCATTTCGTAAGTCTTTTGCGGCTAGGACTATTCACCTCGAACGTAATGTCCTGCCCAATACCTTCGAATCTATTCCCATTCGTCCCTTGTTTGATCCATTAGGTGGGGACTTGGTTTTGTCTTTCTCCGGTTGCCAAAATCTTGACTAGGTCCGAGAGTTTTTCTGCAACATTGAGAATATCGATGACATTGGTCATTCCTTCACCACTTGGGTTCAGTCTAAGTCCATCTCTGTCACTCCCGAGCTTAATAGAGGGCTTCTTAGTATTGACCAAGTGTTTCTGGAACATTATCCTTTTCCGGTTCGTCCTACTTGTGATTTTAATGTTGTGGCCAAAGTGTTGTGTGGTGCTCCTCGTAACTGGATTAAGGGCACTTTGATTAAACAGTTTGAACTCCTTCCGGAGTTTCGACTACTTAATCTTATTGTGTGTGCTAATATTATTGTCACCACACACTCTTCTGAAATCAATCAAGAACAGGGATTCGTTCTTTTCTGCCTTGCTCATCATATGTCCATCGATCTTGCCACCCTCATTAATCGCAAGATGATTGCTGTCTTTAAGAACAAGGGGGAGTCTTCTAGGGTTGGTACTTCCACAAGTACAGCCGCTGGACTTGCCGAGGAGGCAGAGCTTGATGCTGCCACAGCTGATGGTGAGGAGGATGCGGTTCCACCCTAGTTGGAGCAGTCGGCCGTCCAGACTACTACTCAGCTGGCTCACATTATTTCTTTGCTTCAGGTTCAGCAGCCTCATCCTCCACCTGATGCTTGATCCCTTTGTTTGTTCGACTGTTTTCTTTCTTTTCTCCCGGCCAAAAAGGGGGAGAATTTTTGGGTTTGAAGATACAGTTATATTTGGTGGTACAGTTTTAGATACTTTGGTTTTTGATATTTGGACACTTTTGGTTGCTTTTGGTACATTGCTCTATGATGGATATGATAGATACTGTGTTTTTGTCATGGTACATTCATTTTGTTTTTTCATTTTGGATATAGTATAGTGGTTTTCTTTATATATATGTTTTGATATCTTCTTATGAAGTTCCACAGTTTTTGTTTTTCTGGTATGTTGCTTGCTGTCTCACAGGTGGATGTTTGATGGATTGTTCGAATGGCAGAGTTGTTTGTTGATTATAGAGTTGTTTACTTATTTTCTAGGTTGTCAGGTTGTCTAGTACGTGTGTTTAAGGAAAATTGTTTAGAAGAGTTTTGTCCAGGAATTGACAAAGGGGAGATTGTTAGGTCCCTTTATTGTCAAATCCTCGTACAAACTCTGTTTTGAAAAATTGTATTTTTTCCTTGTTTTTTGTCTTTCTCGCTCAAGCGGGACCATTGGCGCTCGAGCGTAATATGTGATGCCTCAGTAGTTGGTCTTGTCTGTAAACATATTGAGAAGTGTGATTTCGCGCTCGAGCGTGTGTACTAGCGCTCGAGCGGAAACCTGTTTGGTCACACGCGTATTTTATTGAAGCCGCTCGAGCGGGCTGTTCTGCGCTCGAGCGGAGATCGTGAACTCTGTTTTCCTATATGTATCTGTTTAGGCTGATTTTAGGGTTTACTTTTCCTAGATCTTCTTTAAGAATCTTAGGGTTTTGTTTGAGGCTTTCTTCTGAAAGTCTTATTGAGTTTTTCTTGATGATTTGAGAAAGTTCTAAACTTATGATCTAAGATACATACATCATGGAGTTTGTTACTTCATAATTCAAGAGTGTTCCCTTCGGTGGATTCCGAAGATTCAAACGTGGAATTTCAAATGAGTTTGATTCTGTACGTAGTCGTTGATTCGACAAGTGAAGTTGTGGATTCAACTTCAGATTAATTAGTTCCGAGACGAAGGCTTGGTGAAAGAGTTACAAAAGGTTTGAAGAAAAATTGACTGAGTTGGGTAATTTGTGTGTTATCTTTGTAATCTTTCTTTGTATAGTAGTGGATTGATTAGTGGCGTTTCACCCGTGTTTATTTATTACAATTGAAGGTTCTTCAATTGTGATTTTTCCACGTAAAAATCGTTTGTGTTGATTTATTGTTTATTTCAAAAACAACAATCTAAATCACTTTCGTAAGTGCTTGATGATTTAGATTGTATGTTTTGAATAATTAGGAATTGGAATATTTTAATCTTGATCTAATCACGAATCACTTAGGATTTTCAATTGCTCATGTATACTAAGAGGACCATTAATTTCTTTAAAGTGCTACAGAAAACAACCTGTTTAGATATAATTAATTGTAGATAATTATTTTGATAAGCAAATCAAGTAAAACCAATTGGGTTTGAAACTTAGGATATATTAGTTAATATGTAGATGGTTTTGGAATTTTTCGAACAGTGTGGAGTGGATTTTGTAATTTTCAAAGTTAGCAAATAGATTGGGAAAACTTGTTTAAAACTCTGTTTTATTTTAAACTTACTTTTAGTTAAGTTTCAATCGAAACCCATGTCTTAGGTAATTTTAGACTTTGAAGAACATTAACTTAGGTATTATTTAAGAGTAACAGTGAGTGGGGTTCAGCTGTGTTAGTGTGCTTTAGTGTGGGGTACTTAGTTTATTATTGTTTTTAGTATTTTTTTAAATTAGTAGTGACGTGTAGTCTTCATACTTAGTTCAGGGCACTAGTTGGACTTTCATACTCTATTCGAGGATTATATTATTTAGTTTTCAGGTAAGTAGTTTCATGCTACATATTTTTATAAATGTTCCCCTACCCTGAACTGTTGGAAAATTTAATTGTTGTTTTAGAACTAAACTGTTTTGATAAATTATTATATTATCAATGGAATCAAATTATTTCTGAAACATGTGTGAACTTGGCATACTGTAAACTATTTGTTTTGATCTCATGTTTATAATGGTGAACTACCATGTTTTGCGAAACTGGTGTATATTGATTATTGGGACCATCTGTATATTTTAGTCCAGGGAAATTATTCCACTGTGTGTGGTGACTCTGGCCACTAGGGAACAGATCCGAGTTGGGTCGTGATGACTCTAGTGCTCAACAATTGTAAGGAAAAAACCTAGGTTAAGCTAGGTGACCTTCAATCGGATCGTCTTAGAGAAAAGGCCCGGGTTGCCACCCTGAAGATGACTCTTAGTTCGGTATTGGATCCAACGAGACTTATCGCCTTGAGAACTGTGTGGCATGTTACTTGTTATTTCTTGATACCCAGAAAATTATTGGTGTTCATGTTGTAATGTGTTTTAAGTGGAAAATGTCATTTATCATGTTCTTAAGAGATATAAGTATTTTAACTGTTGAACTGTGGAACCTTCTTTTTGGAACAGATTCTCTTTACCAAACTGTATGCCAATCTAATTTCTGTGATATATGCCTTATTTTGGAATTGATCCATGTTTTCAAAACTGTATATACTATCCATGTTGTTACTTACTGAGTTATCAGCTGACTTAATTGTTTATCATTTCCAGGTGTTAGAAGGACTTAGAGTGGACTTATGGCGTAGCGGGGACTCAGTTGCATGGACCTCTAGGACATTTATTTATTTTGCTTTAGACTGTTTGGTCAAGTTTGTGCATATTTATTTTATAGTTATTCAATGTGTATGGATTCGTATTTAGGCTTACGTGTGCCTTGGGCTAAGGCCATGCGGGCCACGGCCGGTCATACCCAAGTTTGGGGTGTGACAATAATAGTTTGGTCATTTTCGTACAAATGTAGGTAAACTTAACCCATGCCGCATTTTCTGTCACAAAAGTATAACATCTCTTACAATTTGGACCAAAGTGAAGAGAATATAATATTTTGAAGACCAAAGTGAGAAAGTATTCATAAGTAAGCAGGGTGAAGGTGTAATTTACCATTTTACAAAATGTAAGCCATGCCTTAATCTGTGAAGAAATTGTTGATTTAATTAATATCATAATAATTAATATTTATTATTAGAAAATATGCTAACATAATTTAATATGAAGATTTAATAATTTTAATAAAGGTAAAAAAGGAAATATTATTTTGTCTCTCATACTATCACTAAAAATTAAATTAACCTCTATTATTTTAGTAATATTAATTTTACACTTACTTTATTTGATTTTGGATTAATTTTACCCCTACTGTTAGCTTTTGTTTGTAATCCAACGAAAATTGCTGACACGGCAATGAAATTTGAAATTCCATTTTACCATACAAGCTATCTATAAAATATCAATTAGACCTCCAAACTTCATTTTATTTAGAGAACTAATTGATATTTTCGGTGCCAAATGAGTAACTTCTATTTTATTATAGACTGTAATTGATGGTGGAGTAATATTGGCCCAAAATTGAATAGTTTAGATATAAAGTACATATTATTAAGAGAACAATGGTTGGATTTTTATTTTTTTTTTAAGTTATAGTTTGAGAGAAAAATGATATTTTGTAAAAGTGAAATTTCAATAAAAAAAATTTGTAAAAGAAATAGTTTGTGGAAAATAAAAAATAAAAAAATATTAATAAATTTGTATAATTATTTGACCTCACCAAATTTAAAAAGGTGGATTACCTCGACCCTCCACAATTTGGATTTAAGGGCACTATTTGGGCCCGTGAGGCCCATCACAGGTTCTATTTTGAATCCAAACCATTAATTTTTTTGGGTATTTTGTGTATTTCATTAACACAAAAAAATAGAGGAATCCATGGTTATCACCAAACAATGTACAAAATTGGTGTTTTTAAAATTTAATCATCACTTTTTGTAATGACAAACGCGATAATTTGAAAAGATTATGATCATTTGATCGACCAAATTTTTTTTGTAAATAAAATACACCAAAAAAATTTTTTGATTATCAAAACAAGATCAGTGGTGCCCCAAAAGGTCCAAACAATACGGTCCAATCCAGATTGTGGGCTAGAGATACTCCACCTCCATTAAAATAGTCATATATTTTTTTCCAAAAAAATAATTTAAGACTTCCTAAAACTCAACACAGTCATATAGTGTTTCCAAAAAAATAAATTAAAACTTCCTAAAAACTCAACACATGCTTAATTTGGCCACGCAAAAAGTCCCACAGAAACGCATGTTTTGGAGTTTTGGCATAACAGTCTTGTCTTTCATGTTGCTGGTCTCAGATTCTCTCACCCCGCTAGTCCCATATTATCTTTGTATAAGCCACTGTTTGATCCCACAACAAAGCTGCTGCTGTTTCCACCACAACTATTAGCCAACACCTTCATGCAGTGGAAACCTACGGTATGTTTGTTTTTATTGTTGATATTGTTTAAGTTTGTTTGAGTCTAGGATTTGATGTTTTTTTTTTTTTTTTGGAGACTTAGTTGTTTTTGATGAGTTAAATATGATGAAAAACTCGTGTTTTTGTTCATATTGCATATACAATACCCATTCGAATAAGAAAGTTTTAAAATCTTTTACTATCCCTTTCTTTCTTTTCTCAATAATAGGTAGGTTAGAGTTTTAAATTTCTCTGTCATTGATAAGTGAAAGGAATTTTAGATTGTGCAGTAAAAAAAACAAGGGAAAATAGAGATTGAGACCTCATTGTGGCTGGAATAGTTATTTTTTAAATTTTATTTATGATAGTCATTAATCTGTACAATCCTTGAATTGGAAGAGAATGATTTGGAGTTAAAAAATGAGAGCAACAGAGGACCTCAGTAAGCTACATATACCCATCTAAGACTCAAAACAACTCAGCCGCAGCAGTCCCCTAAGCTACCCACAACAATCCCCTAAGCAACATATATCTGGTATCAACTAGCAAATGGCCCAAAACAGAGAAGAACAGCAGCAACAACTGGACCAAACAGAAAACAACAGTAGCATCTAGTCGCAGAAACATCAAACAGCAGTAACACCACCTGTACTTTAAACATTATTTGACCTAATTTGCTACAATTTGCAGATAAAGTCCTGGACTAAATAAGAACACCCCTTCGAATGAGCATTGATCCAAAATGCCACTCTCGCCATAATCAACTCACCGAAGTCAGCGAGGCAAAATTATTTCCCACTAATAGTTCCACAGAACACCCACACCTCCAGCATACTGATGCAATGTTCAGCAACTAGTAGCTCTGATCTACTGCAAATTATTACTAATATCCTGTACTGTGTGTTTATTTGTTTGTCTCATTTTTAATTTTTTTTATAATCAATGTGTAGGTGAACGGTTTATGTTTATTATTATTTTTCTTTTTTTGTGTATACTTTTCTTGCACTTACTAACTTGATTTTGTCTCATATGATTATTTCACCTTTGGTTATGTAGATAATATATAACAATACACAATGAGCAAAGGAAGCAACAAACCTTGCATACACAGATGATTTACACCAGCATTTATCTTCTACAAGTATTATTTTTTCACACTATTTAATGTATTATTTTAATTACATGTTTTATGATGGGTTTAAATATTATCCCTTATCATACATTTGGTTGAACCTGTATCCAAGATGAAAACAAAAGCATGCAAGAAGCACAAATAACAGTTACCGACACGGTTTGCACATTGCCTACCTACCACATATTGTTTGCATATTTTATGTTATTGTAGACACCCCATTTTGACCGGCCCTAAAACTTGGGCATGTTATTTTGACCACCCTCACCAGAAAAATCAAATTGAGAAAAAAAAAAAAAGATTTTGTGTGTTTGTACAAATTTTTAGGTGTGTTTATATAAATTGGCATGTGATATTTTATAAATAAAAAATGATAAAAAATAAAAAAAAAAAGAGAAAAAAAAAAAGAAATAAAAAAAGGAGAAAATAATAAAACAAAAAAATAGAAAATAAAAGAAATGTGGTGGTGGTGTGTATGCGTAGTATGATAATGTTTTGATAGTGGAATATAAAGGAGGCATGATCAGCGGGGGATATTGGAGGATATAAGAAAATGCACACTCACAAAAAGGGGGCAGCTCACGAAACACATCCATGGAATACACACTCATCACACACAGATCTACAATAATTTGTTTAAAGGAGTGGTGACAAAAGTGGTTTAAAGAGTTGTTTAAAGGAGTGATGGAGGATTGTCTGAGGGGTCTATGGAATAAAAACACACTCATGATACACACGGAGCACGCTCCTCTCATACACACACAGTTGAGATACCTTCACACAGAGGCATGCATATTGAGTTTCACACACCCAGATGACACAATAGTCAGCAAACCCATACACGGGTGGAGGAGAGAAACGAAAGAGGAGACACGGCAGCAGGCCATAGGAGAAAGACAGCACACACACACAACTGAGAGGGACACCCATTCACTACACAGACACCACAGACACCATCTCACTCTCTCGCTCTGGAAGAAAAATGTAAAGAGACACACGGGGAAAGGGGGTTAGAGAGAGAACCAGCCCGAGAGATGAGAGAGGGATCACGAGAGGGACTAGTTTCTGTGTTGGTTTCTCTCTCTGGCTCTCTAGCCAGAGAGAGAGAGGAGAGTACTGTGTTGTGCTGTGGAGAATGGCCGTGGGTGTGCATGGCTCCGTGTGAGAGT
Organism: Camellia lanceoleosa; assembly: GCA_025200525.1. NCBI lineage: Eukaryota > Viridiplantae > Streptophyta > Magnoliopsida > Ericales > Theaceae > Camellia > Camellia lanceoleosa. The sequence continues at coordinate 132,471 of JANUSC010000025.1, read as the reverse complement.
GAAGGTTGGTGTGCCCGTGTCTCTCTCTATCTTGCCGTGTGTGTGTGTTCATGGGTGTTGTGTGTTTTGAGAGAGAAGAAGAGTGAGTTGGTGTGTGTTAGTTCTGCATGTGAGTGGGTGTGTGTATGTATGGTGACCATGCTGGGTGGTGTGTATATGGAGTGTGTGTATGGATCCAAGAGGTTGATGTCATGTCTGTGTGTTGTGTGAGTCAATCCGTGGTGCATCTCCGAGTGTGTGTGCATGTGGTGTGCTCCATGTCTGTGGCGTGTAAGTGTTGTGTATCAATGCATGTGTGAGAGTGTATTTTGAATTTGTGTCATGTGTGTGTATTGTGTCTCTCAGCCGTGTCTCTCTGTGTGTTTGGTCTGTCTGGGTCTGCATGGGTGTGGTGTCTTGTGTTTTGTGAGAACCGTGAGAGAGTTGGGTTTGGTTATGTGTTTAGTGAGAGAGGTACATGCATGCACCTCTGCAGACACATCCAGGACACATGCACAGATGACACTTAAGACTCTGATGCACATGATGCACGGAGGGACACACAAGCACGGCTCTCTCTCTCTCTCTCTCTCTCTCTCTCTCTTAGGAAATTTGCACATCATCCGATAGTGATTTTCCTATAAGCCATGCTAGTCAGATTTCAAATCCGTTCCTTGGTTTGCCGCTTGAATCCAGAAAATGTGAATCATGCGATGTCGCGGAACCCGGGACATGCAAAAAGGAGTGACATGTGCCAGTGATGAAGTCTTTTATTTTATTTTGATTTTGAATTGTTGTGAGGTTTTATTTTATTTTATTATTTCTTTCCTCATCTCTCTTATTCGGATCTGTAATAATTCAAGTATTGTAATAATTCTCCCACCCCGCTTCTTTCTATCCCATTCTTTTATCGCTTTCCCTAACTGTGTGTATGTATATATCTGACATGCCATGCATATCCATGCTTTACATTTATGTTCCATGCATTAAGATTTGGCTAAATTTGCATCTTTATGCTTTAATTGATTATCCCATGTTTTGCTTGCTATCGTATGTTTTGCAATGTTTCACATGTCATATCTTAGAAGCCAAATCTTTAGTGTATCTCATGAGTGAATTGCATTAGGATTCTGTATATAAGATCATGCATATTTTACTAACTTTGTTTTGTAGTTGTTCAAGGGACGTCGGTCAATCTGTGAGTTTTTATGCTTTAGCATCCCATTTGTGTGTGATTTTCTTACTATGTTTAGCATCCTACCATGTGGCTATTTGTTTAAGTGATAAACTGTTTGAATGCCTGTGGATGAAGGCTTGTTGTTTGAATTGGAATAATTCAATAAAGGTACATGTTAAGCCCACTTGATGGTGGCAAAATCAAACCCTTTTCGAAAAACAAACATGAAGTTGAATTGTTCCAATTTGAGCAAACTAGTCTATACTTGTATGCTTCACATAGTAAATTTTAGGATTTACTAAAATAATCAGAACATGAACATATAAAGAAAATAAAAGTCATATCATGGTTTAGTAGAAGCCGATCTTTTGATCGGGTGAGTGGGGTTGCTCATTATTGACCTTTCTCTCTCATACCTAAGGTTCCGAGCCAAGCATCCTTGGTTACGACGAACAGTGGCCTTGGCACCGAGTCATGGGTTTCCTAATTTCCCAAAATATTAGGTGGCGACTCTGAGTTCTGATGACGCAGTCCATTTTTGACAAAATTGCAATAAAATGGATTTTCAATAAAAGTTGCCAAATCTGGACTCTCATCTATGTTTCACATTGCACTCGTGAAACTTGAGATCAAAGAGATCACGGGAGTCCGAACTGTTTAACGCGCGCGGGTACCCCCCGGGCATGTTACAGTTATCTTTATCTTTTATGTTCTACTTGCATCGCTTATATTTACTTTTGAGGCAATGTAGATGAAGAAGGACATAAGACATCAATGGAGAACCCGACAGAAGGAAGACAAGGAGTACAAAGAGATGGACAGGTGGACTGTTGATAAGCAAGCCAAGTTGGAAGGTCCCCTTCCCACAAAACCAAAAAAGGTGAAATACAAAGAAAACAACAATTTATTGTTTTATTATGACATATTTCACACATTGTAATAACATGTTTGTATTTTCATATTCTCACATAAATTGATTCACACTATTCTTAAGTTATTGAAAGTGTCCTTTTTAAATTATTCTAATACCCACTATATTCTTTTTCAGTGGCATTTCCAAACGTGAATTGCCTTGAGATCAATTGTTAAAATAATAAAAAGATTGAGCATGGAACAACGTGATACAGTTACTAGTAATGGGTTAGGGAAACTCTAGAATCTCAAATGTACAAAGCTTGATCATGACCTCTGCGAATAGGTGGTTCAGAAATTTGATCCCAAAACTTGTTCGTTGAATGTTCATGGGTGACGACTCCTCTTCACTTAACTAGACGTTCCCAAGTTATTGGGCATTCCTGCCGAAGGCAAAACCATAGAACTAAAAAAATCTTCACAAGCATTTCCCAAGCTATTTGAAGAACTTGGAGTTGTCCACGAAGCTATCAAACTGAATGCTTTGAAAGAGTATTTGACCAAAACAGAGGGAGCTGGAGAGGAATTTACGAGGATATTTTCCCTATACATATTAGGTGCCTTCTTATGCCCAACCACAAAGGATGTTGTTAAACAATCATTCATTCACCTCGTTCAAAATGTGGATAGCATGAAGGATTATAATTGGGTGAAGTTCACTCTTCAATTCTTTGTTCGTGGTTTATGCAAGTACAATTCAAAAAGTCACTCACAAGCAAATGGATGCTTATTTCTTATAATGGTATACTTCTAACCAATTACAAATTGTTTTGTTAGAAGTACTTGATTTCAATGCCTTTTTCGTTACATAGTACATGTTAAATTAATACATTTTTGTGATGCAATTGTTTTACTTTGATCATGTTGCTCCTAGTGGTTGTCATGTTGCTCATGCTCGCTTGGTCCCCTACTTGGCTAATTAGGGTGATGCAGAAATAAAGGCGACACTAAAACTATTCCAAAATTCAGGAGGTTACCAGAATAAGGAGGTCATCCTTAGCGTATCCTTTCTTTTATGTTTGGTTTTTGTTTGTTATTTTTCATGTTGAAATGGAAAACTAAATTGTTTATAATGTGTCTAAAAATAGGTTGATGTTAATTTTGTTGTTGACGAGCAAATGCAACCATTTGTACAAAGCGAGGGAATGAAAAATATCAATGATATTCAGATTTCAAAATTGAGATGACTGTTTGTGACATGAAAAGTGTTTTAGAAGAACTAGTTGTTATTGTTAAAAGTGGAATAGCTAATTCTTCCATTCCGAAGGTCATGAAAAAAATGTGAGCCACTACAAATGTCAAAACAACAAGAAGTAAGGCACGACCACTGTAAATGTAAAGCTGGCATAGTTGCACCTGGAGTTGTGGTAGAATCTACAGTTGTACCTATAGTTAAACATGTCACCCCTATACTCGTGCCAAAACCTAATGTTGTGGTTGAATCTACGGTTGTACCTACAGTTGAACATGAGACCAATATACTCCTGCCAAAATCTAATGTTGTGGTAGCATTAGAAAACATGGAGGAAAATAGAATTCCGCTCACACCATCCATCCTTAAATTGGATGCCCATCTTCATGAGCAAACCAAAAAGCAAAGAACAAAATGAGGATAAGACAACAACTGAAGAAAGAAAATCCCAAAACTCCAACCTATTAATGAATCTAGTTCATCCATTGGTCCATATGGCGGTCCTTGCACTCAACATTCGGATGTGCAGGTGGACATAAAGTCACCTTTTACAGCCATTGCTAGTAAGAATAGGAAAGCCAATCGGAAAGTAGCAACCAAGACAAAGTTTCATTTAGATGAAGCAGATTCATCTCTCGATACAAAAGAGAATAAGTTCGATCAAGTAAGTCATGTACATAATATATGTGTTATACAATGTTGTTATTCCTGTAAATATATTTCAGGATTTTTCATTATTTATTGTTCGTTGTAATTTGTTTTAGAGTTTGAACTTACTCGGAAAACTACTTGGCCTCAATTTTGAAGCATCTGCTACTGCCGTTTAATTTGTTTTAGAGTTTGAACTTACTTGGAAAACTACTTGGCCTCAATTTTGAAGCATCTGTTACTGCCGTTAAGGTTATTACTAATTTCATTATTGTTCTTGATCTCCAATCCCGTTATTTTAATGCATTCTAAGAAGTTTGACAATTTATTTTTTATGTGTTCAATTAAATTCACAAGTCATCTACTATACGAATCGTGAGGCCATGTCCTTATCTGCTGAGGAACAAATTGTGAAGGCTTATTGTTTTGATAAGGATTTTTGAAAGCATGTAATTTTATTGCGTTTGTATGTTCCTCTCTATCACCAATAAGTTCAACTCTTCAATTTGTACATGATGCAGTGAGGATATTGTGGTCATGGAGTTGTTTTACACGCCGATTGAATTTGCCACCCGATTCGATTTGTGCTCATTAGAACCAAAAACATGGATTTGTGGTTCCATAAGTGTTCATTTCATGCATCAATATTGCCATGTGATGTCATTTTTAATGATATAGGTTTGAAATTATTATTCGATGCATGTATTTCAGATTATTAGTTTAGTTGTAGCACAATTGACAAATGCACAAAGAAGGCTCTTTCCCGATAAGTGTCATACGACATGGTACTTTCCCACATATGTATCGGCGAGTGGTCTAGTGTGTCATGTTTATGTTTGATTATTCATGTATACTTATTGATATATACTTGTGCATTATCAATTGTAGCAACATATTATGAATGAGGGGGACCATGCAAAGGTATGTGACGAATATTTTGGAGAGTCTCGATACACTAGGAAGCTTCATGCCTGTCAAGAAGTAATGTGTCAAGCATTCTTCCATTTTGCAGGATTATTATAAATATCCCCTCCATTTTACAAATATTTTTATTATTTATTAAGTTTTTTAGGGTATCAACGTCGTCATTATTTGGCTGTTTTTTATTTTTCTAAACTGGTTGAGCAACGTTGTATGACCGTTTTTTTTTTATTATTGTTACTTAGATATATATTCTGGTGAACGAAAATGAAGAACATTGGTTTTGTGTCAACATAGATATGGCACATTATTTGGCTTATATATTTGACTCGAGTCCCAACATCACAAATGACAAACGTCGTGAATTAATGGCAAGGAAATTGGTAGGCCGTTTAATATTTTTTTTATTTTTTATTTTTGTAAAAATAATCAGCACAATCTATCTTACAATATTCATGCATAGGTTCAAACAATGCATTTATTATTGCAACAATATTTTGGATACCTTTATGTTGCAAATGTGAAGGAGATTGAATTAGAAAGGTTGAAAGACGCTTGTCTCCAACATAAGACCGACGGGTATTCTAAAACTCCTTCATTCGCTATTCAATTTTGGCTCTCTTATTAACATTAGACACAAGTTTGACATGAAGCTATGTTCGTCATGAAGTATATGCAAGGTGTTGTTATGCCGACCGGCACACACAAGGTGACTGTTCAATGTTAACCACGTAATAACACTATTACCATTACTCTGTCATATGATGGTATTGTTGATGGAATATTTTCTATTTTGTTTCCTTAGTTTGATAAACTGGAAAGGTTTAGGCTACTAGTTGACCTAGTGAACGATTCGTCTAATCGTATTTATATTGAGGTTATGAATAGGCTCGAAGAATACAAAGAGAGGTGCGTCCCCAAACCATGAACAACTTATGCCCTTCATAAGCTCAGCTGATTACTTACTGAATGTAATTTCTTTTGTAACAGGTACTCTAGGCTCCGGAAGGCTAGAAGGAAAAAGAAAGATTGATTGATTAAAAATATGGTTGGTTGAAAAAAGATTGATTCGCTTAACTGTATTTTTGGCACCAAGCTTATTCGCAATTATGAACATATTAGATGGTTAAAGAAACATGGATGAATAAACTAACCCAGTTTGGTAGTATTTTGTGGACGATTGAAGAAACATTATTTTTTAGGTTTCAATTTGTATGGAATTTATATTGTTGCTCAAGATTGGTGTGATGAAACTATTTATGATATTTAATTGTATCACATTACTCTTAGTTGTTACATTTACAATCCATCAAAAATTACACACATGTACCAAATGTTAGTGGGGAAACTGTTTAAAAAACTGGATTACGAGCCTGTGCATTGCTACATATATAGTACAATATAATTTTTTTTTTTGCATAATGAGTTCATGTCCAACTAAAATTGTGCCAGTAGTGTATACTATCATGTACACATTTCAAATGGCAAGAATGTAAGAGGATAAGTCCTTGGCAGAGTAACAAAATAACTAATAAATTTTCTAATTTTCCATTTAAAAAAAAATTTAATTGGACATATCTATCAAAAATGTCGAAGCATTATACTAAATAATATTGTTGACATAAACCATCCAAATGTTGTCCATCACATAAGCCATCCATGAATTCTAACAATGTTTCAATTTTCTTTTCCTAATAAATGGGACAAAAAGTAACAATGTTCGCAAAAAGTCAAATTTGAAAAAATACCACCACTTGTTTGCACAAAAAGTAACCTTGTTTGCAAAAAGGTAACACTTTTGCACAAAAAGTAACATTGTTTGCAAAAAAAAGTAACAGTGTCAACTAAATCATTGGCATTGCAAAGTTTGTTCAGCCATCATTGTCTATGTCCATTTGTTGGCTGTCATCATGGTTGGACCCATCAAAGTCTTGCTCACTATCATTAGAACTGGTTGAATTCTCAAAATTGTCACCACAAAAGGCTTTCCACATTTGTTTTAGTTCTAACTTGACCTTCCTCATGTATTTCTTGTGCTGCAACTCCATCCGGTTCAATATGGACACAGCCTCGTACAAACGAGTTGATATGCTCTCCAATGAAGTAGGATCTTGTCTTTCGCGATGCTTTCGACTTTGCCCTTGTGTTTTTCCATACGTTCCACAGCCAATGTGGCTCATCTGCCCCTTCCATTCATCATCTGGTCGAGTCGGTACACGAAGCTTAAATAGCATATCAATCATAATGAGGCCAAATGGCAAGGCTGCATGTGGATTGTTTGCTTTTGCGACAGAATCCACAACTTGCAAAATTATCTTCGGAACATCTAGAGGGCTAAAATTATGGGCAGCATACAACATGAGTGCTCATTCATGGTCAAAAGTGGATTTCACCCCCCTTGGGTCAAGATTATACCACAATATAAGATGAAACTCAACAAGGTCAGGCTTCAGGAACTTTACATGATACTTGTCTTGTGATATGACTCATTCGATGTACAAATCATCAACAATTTGGGCTTCATTAGGAAGGTCGACACCAGGAAGGTATGGATATTGTGTTTTGTCATCATGTGTCGATCGCTGAATGTCTAAGAATTTTGATATGCAAGTCGCAAAACATCACATCCCTCAGTTTTGTTTTCAGAATCAAGTTCTCTGTATCAGTTGGATTTTGTGTGCTACCAAAGAATTCTTGTACTAGGTTGACATTAGCCTTCCATTCCCATTCGATTAGGTTTTGGATATGCAGGTGGCCCACAATTGCTAGAATATTAGTATGAGTTAGCTTCTTCAACTTGACAGCACGCTTTACTGTAATAGCCTATTTAGTAAAAATACCAAGGTCAATGTGAGGAGCTACCGCTTTTCCTTTACTCGTTTTTTTTATTGCTTTTTCCGCGCCATCTTCAATTACCTACGTAAGATCAAACATATTTAAAGATATATACGTCATTGGAGAGATTCAAATTTTGATCATATAATGACAAATGCAGATATATTCAAAACTTATTGATTTCAATCATCAATGTCCACCATTTCTTACCAAGCAAACAGACAATTAAAAAATCTACAAAAGAAAAAGAGAGAGACAATTTGGTATTATTAACAGTGATTGTTTGTAAACTAATGGCATGAGCAAGTCCCTATTTTATCAACAATCAAACAAATTTGGAATTTATTCACCTTTATTTTTCAAATTAATCTCTAAACTACAAAATTTATTAAAAATGGCTAAGATTAAAACAACTAAGACATTAACAAAATGTAACTACTAGGCACTAATGTCTCATTGTAAAAACAATGTATCGATCACTATAAGCCTCATCATGAAAGTCAACTACACTGGATCATTTGAATAATTTGGCAGTTCATCGATATCATCCATGTAGGGATCCAACTCTGTGTTCATGAATGGTTCACTATCCGAGTCGCTACCCTCTCTCTTGCTACTTGAAGCAAATTTTTTACACGTCCACTTCATGTGTCCGATGCTCCTATAGTAGCAAATAATGCATAAACGATTTTAATAATCATGTGCATGTAACAAGATATAAAAAGGGCATACAATGAAAGTACCATACCTACAATACCTACACCACCTTGGTTTTGGAGGTTTACCCATAGAAGATGTCCCTCTGGGGTTCCCTTTGGTCTTGATTACATTAGGATCACCAACGCCATATAGTTTGGGTGTAATATTTCTGTCCCCAGCCTCGGCGTTACCTTCTTTTCTCATTGCATAAAGGTTTTTCATCTGCGATGTCAACTGGAAAGCTATTTCCCTTGCCTCTTCAAAATCTTTGTCTGCATATGAGGCATAATATGACATTTCACTAAAACAGGAGCTGAGTATACCAAACTGAGCTGTCTGTGTTAGGGTGCTACAAATTTGGGTAAGACTTGGTTGTTGATACTTTGACCTACCACATCTTGTCCATCTCTGCAAGACACAACCCGATGGAATACACATTAATTGTTCAAATTTCATGACAGTAATCATGTGGCAACAAAGGATGCCAAACGACTCAAACTTCAAGCAACAACATTTCATTGTGATATCAGCTGGAAAATACCCAATCGTCCACAAGCATCTTGGTGCCTTGTACTCACCAAAACGATAGGTGCGATGATCCTCCAACTGAACTCTTTCCATCACAAACAATTTACCCTCTTTCCTGATTTCATATCAAAGCAATAAGAAAATCTTCCGAGTAAAGAGTTCAGCTGCATGTCTCTCCAAACTTTTCAATGGCGTAGTCAAAATTGGGGAACTATTCTCTATTTTAGATTCTGTTTCTGCCTCATTAACACGCATTCTAGCAAGAGCCCTATCATATTGCACTACAAATTCGTACACCCTAACATTTTGGTCTAGGAATATATTGAAATATGCATTCATACCCTCGACACGTTGAGTGCTCCTCATTCCAGCAAACATGTGACCACAAAGATATGCCTCAACCCAATTATCACACTTGAGATGAATATTCAACACCCAGTTATTGTTCTCCAACTTGTATTGTTTCACCATAGCAGTCTAGGCATTGTCGAACTCATCAATTTTGTATTTCTTTAACATCAACTGTGCAAAATCAATTCTAAATTCTGGTATGTGGACATTTGTTGAGGCATTTTCTCCAGATGCCAAGAACATAAATGATGTATGTAGTTTGGAATAACTCTTTTGATTGCCAAACGCATTGCCCTATCACCATCTATTACAACAGAGATGGGTCTTTTACCATCCATGGCCTCCATTAACATTTCTAACATCCACGTGTATGTCTCTATTGTCTCATCAGGCAACAAGGCACATCCGAATATAGTTGTCATAAAATAGTTACTCACGCCAGCTAGAATTACAAATGGCTTCTTATATGCTTTTGTACGATAAGTTGTATCAAATATAAATACATCACCAAATGCAGCATAATTCATTCAAGACCTACAATCATCCGGAAAATCTTGTCCAACGGTTGTTCTTATCAATGTTGTATTTGAAAAAAGTAATCAATCAATCTAATTTAGGCGATAAGTATCCTAACGCACCTCTACATCCCTTCTCTGAGTTGTACTTTGCGCTCAGCTTGGAATTGATTATGCAAATCTCTATGAATGAAGCCCACCTTCTCATAACCCCCTGATTGGTGGACCATAAAATCCATGATCTGACTCGTTTTCATACCCACATTGTGTATGGCCTTTGTTTGAGCTTGGTCTGCACTTGTTACAAACCTATGCGACCAAAGAAAAGGGATGCAGTGTAGTGCTGCCAAGGGATGGTTGTATTCCTCTACAAAGTGGGTCACAACATATTTCCTAACTGTCTTGTCATAACACACATGAAATATGGCACTACAAAAAGTCTAGTTTCAACCGTAGGAGTTCTTAACCGTTCCACACGTTGCAAGTATTTCTTTTCTCTTACACCTTCCCTTGAACAAACCCATTTCCTACTCTCTACAAATCTGTTGTCTCCACTAATTCTTTTTCTACTTCTCCGTAGGCTAAAACCGATGACCTTAGCGTATGCATTGTAGAAAGTATAAGCATCATCCTCTAAATTGAATTTCATTTGCAACACATCTTGCTTAGCAAGCATTCGTAAACTATCATAGGTTTGGGAAGCTAACCCTTCTTTCACATCAACAACATCATCCTTGCCATCCGGAACAAATTGATTATCAATTTCAGAAGTGACCTCTTTATGCCTACTACTTTCAAGTTCATCAATTTTATTATTAACCTCTTTATGCCTGCTACTTTCAGATTCATCCATCGTATATACACTAGTAAGTACCCTATTAGCAATTAAAACGAAACAAATCAACTAAAAAAACACACCTTCCATTGCTCTTCTATAAATTAAAATCAAACAAATAAATTAGCACACCTGCCAGTGCCCTACTATCAATTAAAAATAAATAAATTCAAACAACACGTCTGCAAGCACCCTACTATCAACTAAAACCAAACAAAAAACAAAAAAAGTACACCCGCCAATACTATGCTATCAATTATTAATTCTTAAAAGAAAATGAACAAATAAGCACACCAGCAGTGCTGTACTATCAATTATACACCAATAATAAAAAAGCACACCTGTAAGTACCCTGCAATCAATTAAAATAAAATAAATTAATTAAAAAGCACACCCGCCAGTACCCTGCTATAAATTAAAATCAAACAAATAAATAAAATAGCACACCTGCCAGTGCCCCTGCTATTTATTAAAATTAAACAAATAAATAAGCACACCAGCCAGTGCCCTGCTATCAATTCAAAGCAAATAAATTAAAATACACAGAAGCAATTACCCTACTATTAATTAAAATGAAACAAATAAATAAAATAACACACCTGCCAGTGCCCTACTATAAATTCAAATCAAATAAATTTAAAAACACAGAAGCAAGTACCCTACTTTCAATTAAAATGAAATAAATAAATAAAATAGCACACTCGCCAGTGCCCTGTTATAAATTCAAATCAAATAAATTCAAAAACACAAAAGCAAGTACCCTACTATCAATTAAAATGAAACAAATAAATAAAATAGCACACCCACTAATGCCTTGCTATTCATTAAAATCAAACAAATAAATAAGCATACCAGTTAGTGCCCTGCTATCAATTCAAATCAAATAAGTTCAAAAACACAAAAGCAAGTACCCTACTATCAATTAAAATGAAACAAAAAAATAAAATAGTACACCCTCTAGTGCCCTACTATCAATTTAAAGCAAATAAATTAAAAAAACGCAGAACCAAGCACCCTAATATCAATTAAAATGATACAAATAAATAAAATAGCACACCCGCCAGTGCCCTGCTATTAATTAAAAGCAAATAAATTAAAAAGCAGACCTGCTAATGCAACTGCTATGGCAGAAGGGATGGAGGAGGTATAGCTTTACTTCTGCATTAAGATGGAAAAATTAAAGACCAATGACAAACAAAAACAGAACATCGAAATACAGTTGGTAAAGAAGACAACACTTAAGGAAGTAATGATTATGGTGAGAAAAGAAAGAATTTATGTACGAAAAATTATTATTTTGCACATCTTTTCACATTAACAATCTGCATAAGCAATAACAAAGATGAAAGTCTACTACCTTTGTTCAAAGTATAAATAACCATTACATAAATAAACACTTACACAAATGTACCACAACCAACCATTTGACCACTTGAAACAAAAATTAAATAAAAATATCTACAAAAAAATGATTATTTGATTGGATGAACTATTGGATTATTTGGTAGATCATTTTTTTGGTTAATTTCCTAGTATTTCCTATGTCACAGGTAATGCTGAGTAGCTTCTAAATCGATGGACTATTGGATTGTTTTTCTAAAAACTTTGTATTCAGCCTATTGAACTATTGGACTACTGGATTTGGATTATTGTTATTGGATTTTCTGATCTTGATAGAACCTTAATGTTGTGCTTGCATCATGTATATGCGTAGAGATTTGAAAAGGAAGTGGAAAAATGTGGGTGAAATGTCAATGAACTATAAGTACATTCGACACTCATTTTCCCTTTCCTTTTCCAAATCCATAGCTAAATCCATGATCCAAACATATCATTAAGGACATATGATGGTTTCAGTGTCATAGAAAGCAAAGCACATTCATATAATTTTCTTCTCGTTGTGTGCTAGTTTATTATTTTCCAAAACAATTTAAAATAAAATAAAAATGTGGGAGTATATTTTCCAAATGTTTTGAGCAAGCTTCAGTCCATATGTCATAGTTACATGAAGTTATATATCATAAAGTGAGTAATTAGAAATGATAGCAACTATGGATTTGGTTATAATTCTTGATTAATTATAAACAATAGCAACTAGGACTCACTTTGCTAATTTAATATAAGGATTTTTTTGGTTAAGTGGGGAAAGAAATAATTTTTCAAAAACACACTCGTTCATGTGGTTGGTAGACAGCATTAAGGTGTGAACAAGAAACTCACGTGTGTGTTTGGTCTTTATGGTCTTCAAGTTCATATTCACTATTTGGGGTGAATATTTATTTTCACGACTTTCACCATCTAATATTGACAAACAAGAAAGGATAAGCTTTGTACATCTTGGAGCTTTTGCATGATAAAAGATAAGTTGGAAGTCTTTGTCAAAGAACAATGTAAACAGATATAACAAAAATTGAATTGGAATTTGAATTTGAATATACAATCTTCACCACCATAGCAATTACAAGCTTGCTTTTCTACCCAAGATGAACTATAAAAGCCGACACCAGTATTTTAGCAGTATAGGGTTAGACCCTGAGATGAACTATAAACCTAGACATCTTAGTTTGACTCTCATTAGTATCTCTCGGGCTTAACTCACACCTGTGGTTTACCAATGATTGCAAGTATCAAAAGTTCACTCCATGAGGGTGAGTCAAATGTGGCCTTGTCTTTCAATTGCGTTGTCTAAATCTTAGTGTTGAAAAAATGGACCATCATATCAGAAACCACCCTATGAATAAATGGAATTTAACTCAAACTGCACTTCAAATACCTTAAAAATGGTTAAATAAGCTGCATGGATATAACAACGGAACTAGATTTTTTTTATTTTCTCACCTATTATACAGATTTAAACTTTATATAATTTGAATCATACTCAAAATAAATTTAATCCATATATTTTAATTTTTAATTTTTTTCCTTTTTGAATATAACATTGATGGGATCCAATGTGGTTGATGGGGGAGGATATGTCTTGAACAAGAAATGATTTTGGGATGCATATAAGATCCACGTATGGTTTCACCAAAAAAGAGCTACCAGGTGCACAAACTCTTTGGTGGTTTTGCACTCAATACCACCACCGATATCGGCATAGCTGGAGAGCCATATGAAAAAGCAATATATATCACAGCTAAGAGTGAAACCCACATGCATTTGAACTTATTTGGGTAGTAAAAACACTAAAACGGTGTTGTGATTCTCTATAATCTTTACACTTGGTCGGTCTCTACTAGTAGTTTAGTACACATGCCAATGTCAGGCCACTCAATTAAAGAATAAATATCGTTAGGCAGTATTTGAATTTTGAATTTTAATAAAAATTTGTAGAAGATATTAAAAAGAGAATAAAAAATATTAAAAATTTAGTAACTTAGTACCTCGTGTCACGTGAGTTAAGTAAACCAAAAATAACAATGCTATGATTCCAAGAAAAAAAAAATTAAAAAACTCTCCTAAATTTCACATCAATAGTCGAGATTCATTTAGAATGTAGCCCCACAACAACAACTTTTAGTATACACTATTGATTTGAAATTTATGACAATTTTCCAGCACTATAGACTTTTTGAACCAAAAATACCCTATTTGCATTTTCGATTTGAAAAAAAAAAAGGAGATAGAAAGGAAAAAGGAATAGAAAGGTAACAAAATATTTAACATATTTTAGTACCCCATGCCATGTGAGTCAATTAAACAAAAATATATTTAGATTATATTTGAATCTTGAGTTTGTGGACAAAAAGGAAAAACATGGGGAAAATGAAAAAAATTTAATAGTTTAGTACACCATGTCATGCGAGTCAATTAAATAATAAGTATTGATAGGTTAAGCTTGAATCTTGAATTCGAATAGGAATTATGAATAGAAACGAAAATAGACGAAATTAGACAATTTTTAATTCATGCCATTTTTTGACAACACTAAATGGTGGAACAAAGAAATGGATGATCCCATAAAAAAAATGTTAATATGATTACGATGTTACTAGGCATGCGCACTTTCTATTGCCTACCTTGCTAGCCATATCAGCAAAAGATGCATTACTTCCATGTTCACTGTTAATACATATTTTTGTATTTTCAAACAATGTCACAATCAATTTAAAAGGCTGTTAAGGCTTATGGATTAAGACTCACTTCGAAGATCAAGGAAAGCAGCTTACAACAAAACCTTGCGGCTTAAAAAACCAAAGGCTCGAGCCCAAGAAGCAAGGCTCTCATAAAAGACAAGCATCACACTTAGACTGATCTTATGCCTGCAATCCATGCTTCTCAACCTAGCCCAATGCAGGCAACCTATATAGATCATCACAAACAAACTTTTTACCTATCAGTCTTGCTAGTTTATTTCAACACATTCAGATACACAAGTTCTACAAATCACACCGCTAGTTATAGATATCACTATTTTTACTTCTTTGCACAATTAGTTAGAAGTTCAAATCATAACAACTTGCTAGCTAAAATAAATTTCTATGAACTTTGCACAAATAATTTGCTCCTCAAACATAGAATCCCAAAAATAATTGTAAGACATTGGTGTCCTCATATAGTTTTAAAAATTTCATCATTTCATAACTTTTATTCTATTGTTAATACCTTGTAGATTTTCTAATTTAGGCCTTAGTCCTATCAAATTTTGGCATTTCATCGTCTCCAAGGTAACTTGTTATAGCGACCTCGGTCTTTGCCCATTTGGTTGTTGTGTCCGGACTTAGGTTCCGTGGATCCTGTCAGTATATAATTGTTGTTGTAGTCCTTTAATTTCTCTTTTTGGAGTTATAGGATGTTTTGGTCAAGTTTGTTTAGGTTGGTTGGGTTTAGAAACAAAGTGTTGTTGTCCATATTTTTGGACCTTCCCTCGAGCGAGGAGTTGGTCGCTCGAGCGAGCTCTTTGTTTGGTCCTTCGCTCGAGCTAGGGTTTTTTCAATCGAGCGAGAGATTGCGTCTGGGCTTAAGACCTGAGAGATGTGTTTCTTGGCTCGAGCGAGATTTCCTTCGCTCAAGCGAGCGAGGTGTTGTTTTCGAGTTCTTCACTCGAGCGAGCATTCTGTCGCTCGAGCGAGCTTCTGGGTTGCAGACCTGAAGCATCGAGTTTTTAACTCGAGCGAGACTTTCTTTGCTCGAGCGAGGATTTCTTGTGTCTGGTCGCTCGAACGACCAATCCTTCGCTCAAGCGAGCATGTTATATTTAAATACGCAGCAGCGGTTTTAAATGTGTTTTTTCACATTCTTTTTGTCTTTAAAACCCTAGGTCCGACTTCTCTCTCCCTCCACTCACCTTCTCTCTTAGATTTCATCTCTTTTTAGGGTGTTTCTACCCTAGACTCCTTATTAAAAAGGTAGAGTGAGTTGAGGGCTTCGTTTTAATCTGAACGCTTAGCGGTTTGGAGCGCTTTGGATTTTGGGTCGTCATCTCCATCTTCTCCATTCGAGTTATTTACTTCGAGGTAGGGATTTCCTACTCCATATTATAGGCTTTGTCCTAAGTTTTAGTACTTCGATATGTTGGGGGTTGTTTGGTAATTTTGGGAAAAACCCTAGTGGTTGAAATAAATTAATTTGTATAATTAATTTAGAGGAAAATGTGGAATTGAGTTTAATTCATGGAATTGGGGAATTTAATGATTTAATGGCGTAGTTGGTTAGTTTAATCACTCACCTGTGGAAAATGTTAAATGTACCTTTGTTGATACATTTATTTCCTGTTTAGAAATAATTGTTTTGGGCTATCGGTGGAGGATAGTCGTGATTGTTGTAGACATTGCATGTGGATTAGGAAAAACTGAAACTAATCACATTGGTTAAGTCATTGATTTTGACTGTTGAATTAATACAGCAAATACGTGTATTGATTGAATATTGTGTATGACAAGTGTTTAATACATTGTATATGCATATTGTTTGGGAGGAGATAGGGGATGTACTCCACGGTTTAGGAGGAGATAGGGGATGGACTCCTAAACCGGATATTATTTGGGAGGAGATAGGGGATGGACTCCATTAGCACCACTAATATGTGTGCTTATTGATTTATGGAAGTGTTTTACATGTTGTTGATACAACACTAAAATGTGTATCAAACGGGAAGTATGGAAGTGTTTTGGTATGAGCCTTAGTCTCATTTGTTTTGTTTTGTTGATATTAGAAGCAATGTTGATGTGATATATAGTTCACTGTTATAGCTTGGCCAGGTTCTGAGCCATATTGGTATAAATGGAAAGTGAAACATGTCATGAAACTATATGTTAATGAAATGGATGTTTGTGTTAACCATCTATTGAATGCTATTGCTTTATTCAATGCTTATATTTGGTTTAGTATATTTCTACTAGGCTGTGGCTCACCCTATACGGGAACATCATTTTCAAGTCCAGGTGATATGTTACCTCCAAGGACTTAGCTTGGAAGGATTTGGACTTTGAAGACTTGCCTTTAGTTATTTGTTTTATTTGATATTACATGTAAACATTCAAGCCAAGGGCTTAATTTGTAGTTGAGTTCGTACTCACGTTTTGTATCCAAGTGTTGGCTTGGAAAGATGTAAGCCCATAGGGCATTTACTTTTGATGTTACATGTAATGTTTTTCAATAATCATACTCTGATGAATGAGATAATAATTTGTTTTCTTTTATCAATGCATGTTAATGTTATATATAATATGGGTTTATTTTGAGGGCGTGACAACTTGGTATCAGAGCGTACCGGGTTCGAATACTTTGGGTACGTGGGAAGTGATTAGTATCACAATGGGTTCGTCTCGTTTGATAGAGACTTAGTGTACTGTTACATGCTTATATGATAACATGTTTATGTGACTATGTGGGTATGGAACGTAGTTTCTAGGATATTGATTGGAACCTTGAGTTTCTAGTAGTCTTGTTGGAAAGGCACTTGATCAATGCTGCTTCCAACCGGAACTATAGTAACGCTTCGGGACTATCATTATCCAGGAATAAGATTCGTAGGTGCTTATGTGATTATGTGCTTACATGGAATGAATTACTGTTGTCCAATGCATTAGGACGCGAGTGTTATAGCTTCGGCACATTTATTAATGTGCTAACGTCTTTGTTACCTCTATTAGGATGTCAGGACGATGACGATGACGAGGACGTGGTAGGCGTGGTAGGCAGGAGGTGCCTATGCTGGAAGAGATTCCGGAGCAGCAGGAAGGAGTTGGCCAGGCCAATGTGGCCGAGCCAGTAGGCCAACAGGCTATGGGCGCTTTGGCCCGAGAGATAGCAGGGGCATTCAGGGAGTCAATTGGCATTCTTAGGGCTGAGAATCAAGCCCAGGTTGTTGTTGCGGGTGCAAGACCTTCTTTTCTGAAGAGGGAGTTCTTCCGATCCAACCCGGACGAATTTGTGAGTGACCTTAAAGAGCCACTTAAGGCAGATGAATGGTTCGAACAGACAACGAAGACGTTTGAGATGCTTGGCATCGAAGATGAGGGGTTGAAAGTGACCTTGGCATCTTTCTAGCTGAAGGGGGATGCGGGTCAGTGGTGGAAGTTTACAAAGGGTCATATAGGAGGTACATGGGAAGCTTTTGTGAATGCTTTCTAGGAGAGGTTCTTATCTCCAAATTGTCGGAAAAAGCCGAGAGACCGATTACCTTAAGCAATGAAGTTCTTCAAAGGTCGAATTTGAGGCTGCATTTACCAGCTTGTCTAGGTTTGCACCTGAGTTGGTGACGTCTGAGGAACGCCGTTGTATCGAGTTTGAGAAGAAGTTGAGGCGTGGCCTCAAGCTGAGAGTTGGAG
Source organism: Camellia lanceoleosa (assembly GCA_025200525.1). Taxonomy (NCBI): domain Eukaryota; kingdom Viridiplantae; phylum Streptophyta; class Magnoliopsida; order Ericales; family Theaceae; genus Camellia; species Camellia lanceoleosa. The sequence continues at coordinate 114,107 of JANUSC010000025.1, read as the reverse complement.
GAACTATGATTCGGAATTATAGGCGTATGGTTGATACTGCAGCCCATATGGAGATCATGATGCAGGAGGAGGAGGAAGGCGAAGGCTCCAAGAGAAGTCGATGGCGAGTGATGGCAGAGAGAGAGATTTCACTCCTCAACAGCCTCGAGTAGCTTTTCTAGATCGACTTTTCGGTCGATGCGAGTCTGGAGTTACGGAAAGCGGTCGAGGAGACATTACCTATTTCAAGTGTGGTCATTGGGCCACAAGTCTCAGCTTGCCCCAGAGGAGGAGGAGCAGAGAGCAGCATCTTCTTAGGCTCGATCTCAGAGCCAGAGTCAGGGTAGAGGCCAGCCGATCTCTTGATTTGAGTGCGGTCAGGCAGGGCACATGGAGAGGTATTACCCGCAGGTGAGGGGCACATCCGTGCATCTGGTTTGAGGCAGACTTCAGAGTCATCACCATTTCGGTCGGTTCAGGCCTCGAGGGCCAATCAGAGGGCTTCATCGTCCCAGTCTGTGCAGCAGTCTTATGCTCCTAGGGGTGAGCAGGTTGATCAGAGACCATCTGGGCAAGTGTATGCTGTTACCGCGCAGGATCTTGTACTAGCTCCATCGGTTGTGAGAGGTACCTTCTTGTTTTGCAATTCAGTTGCTAGTGTTTTGATTGATACGGGTGCATCTCATTCCTTTGTGTCTGCTGCATTTGCATCTGTTTTGGAGTTGGAGTTAGCACAGTTAGCATCCCCTATTTGTGTAGTGTCACCTCTTGGGGGTGAATTGATCTTGAAACAACGTGTTAGGGGTTGTGATATAGAGGTCACCGATCATAGGCTTCCGTTTCCTTTTGTAGTTATGCCCATGAAGGGTTTTGATGTTATTTTGGGTATGGACTGGTTATCGTCATACCGAGCAGTTATCGATTGCTACCGCCAGAGGGTCACACTATGTACCTTGAGCGGGGAGTGTTTTCATTTTCTGGGGGACCGGGTTGGTAGTGTTTTGCCACCGGGATATGATCCGCAAGGGCGGGGTGAGCTTAGTGGTCTACTTGCTAGCTTTGAGAGTGGTGAGTGTGATGAGACCCAGATTGTGTTGCCAAGGGTGGTTTGTGAGTACTCGGACGTCTTTCCCGAGGATCTTGTTAGTTTGCCACCGCATCGAGAGATTGAGTTCTCTATTGATCTAGTGCCCGGCACGGCGCCGATTTCTATGGCACCTTATCGTTTTGCCCCAGCCAAGTTAGTTGAGTTGAAGATTCAGCTCTAGGAGTTGCTAGATAAGGGATATATTCGTCCTAGTGTTTCACCGTGGGGAGAACCGGCCCTCTTTGCTAAAAAGAAATGTGGTGCTTTGAGACTCTGTATAGATTACCGGAAGTTGAATCGGGCTACGGTTAAGAATAAGTACCCTATGCCTCGTATAGATGATCTGTTCGATCAATTGAAGGGTTCCCGCTGTTTCTCTAAGATAGACTTGAGATTGGGTTACCACCAGTTGAGAGTCAGGGAGGAGGATATTCCGAAGACGGCATTCCGTACGCGGTATGGCCACTATGAGTTTCTGGTGATGCCATTTGGGCTCACCAATGCACCGGCAGTGTTTATGGATTTGATGAACCGGATCTTCCGAGAATTCTTAGATCGCTTTGTATTCGTTTTCGTGGATGACATTCTTATCTATTCACCTTCAGAGGAGGAGCACAAGGAACACTTGAGAGTGGTGCTTGAGTTACTTAGACTCCATAAGCTTTATGCTAAGTTTGGGAAATGTGAGTTCTGGCTAGGAGAAGTCAAGTTCTTAGGCCATGTAGTTTCTGGGGAAGGAGTGTCTATTGATACATCCAAGACAGAGGCAGTGCAAGATTGGGCACAGCTTAAGAGTGTGTTTGAGATCCGCAGCTTTTTGGGATTAGCTGGGTATTACCGCCGGTTTGTGAAGGATTTCTCCAGGTTAGCTTCACCGTTGACTAGATTGACTTGGAAGGGAGTCAAATTTGTATGGAGTGAGACTTGTGAAAAGTCGTTCCAGGAGTTGAAAGTTAGACTGACCACCGCTCCAGTCTTGATTATTCCGGAGAGAGGGTTGGGTTATGCAGTCTATTGTGACGCCTCACGAGAGGGTCTAGGTTGTGTGTTGATGCAAGAGGGGAAAGTGGTTGCCTATGGCTCACGTCAGTTGAAAATACACGAGAAGAATTACCCTACGCATGATCTAGAGTTAGCGACTATGATATTTGCCTTGAAGATTTGGAGGCATTATCTTTACGGTGAGAGGTTCAAGGTATTCTCGGATCATAAGAGTCTAAAATATCTGTTTACGAAAGACTTGAACTTGAGGCAGGAGGTGGATGGAGTTCATTAAGGATTATGACTTCGAGTTGCATTATCATCCGGGGAAGGCCAATGTGGTGGCCGATGCCCTTAGCAGGAAATCTGTTGGTGACGTAGCTAGTATAGCCATCCGAGAGTGGGAGATGTTGGGTGCACTTGGGGAGTTTGATTTGCTTCTGGGCGAATCCGTTGAGGCTGCAGCCTTGTTTTCTGTTGTTGCGCAGCCTACACATGTGACTCGAGTATTAGAGGCTCAGAGAGGTGACCTTGAGGTAGAATCCCTCCGAGAGAAGATTTCCAGTGGGAAGGTTGAGAAGGGTTTGACGGTGTATCCCGACTTGAGTGTGAGATACCGAGACCGTTTGTTTGTGCTAGAGTCTTGCCGAGAGGAGGTACTCCGAGAGTTCCATCATTCACGCCTTGCGGTGCATCCGGGAGGTACTAAGATGTATCGGGATTTGGGTCGCCAGTTTTGGTGGCGGGGTATGAAGAGAGATGTGGCAGCTTTCATGTCTAAGTGCCTTACTTGTTAGCAAGGGAAGGCCGAGTATCAGAGGCCAGCGGGTTTGTTGCAACCCTTGCCTATTGCCGAGTGGAAGTGGGAGCATGTTACTATGGACTTCGTTGTAGGCCTTCTGAGGACTCAGCGGGGTAGTGATGCTATTTGGGTAGTTGTAGACCGGTTGACTAAGTCGGCGCACTTCATTCCTATGCGTATGAGAGATTCGGGGTTGTGTTCTTGACTTTAGTGGGTCGTGGGAGAGGCACTTGCCATTAGTGGAGTTTGCCTACAACAACAGTTTCCAGTCTAGTATCGGTATGGCACCGTTTGAGGCCTTGTATGGCCGACCGTGTAGGTCTCCAGTTTGTTGGGCTGAGGTGGGTGATGCACCTTTGTTGGGTCCAGAGTTGGTGAGGGAAACGACGGAGAAAGTTGAGCTTATCCGTAGGAGGCTTATTACAGTCCAGAGTCGTTAGAAATCTTATGTCGACCGTAGGAGGAGACCTTTGGTGTTTGATGTGGGTGACCATGTCGTTCTGAAGATATCACCTAGACGGGGATTGATGAGGTTTGGGAAGAGCGGGAAGTTGTCCCCTCGGTTTACTGATCCTTTTGAGATCCTTGAGAGGATTGGCGAGGTTGCCTATCGTTTAGCTTTGCCATCGCAGTTATCCGGAGTTCATGATGTGTTTCATGTAAGTATGCTTCGGAAGTATGAGCCGGATCCATCACATGTGTTGGATTGGACCGATTTAGTGGTTGACGAGGATGTCTCGTATGAGGAGAGACCGGTTCGGGTCTTGGATAGGCGGGATCAAGTTTTGCGAGGCAAGACCATCCCTTTGGTAAAAGTTCTGTGGAAGCATCACAGAGTGGAGGAAGCCACTTGGGAATGTGAGTTGGAAGTCCGCGAGAAATATCCAGACATGTTTGTTAATATGTAATCTTGTATTTAGATTTTGTAATATTGTTGGACTTAAGAGCTTTATATATATCTTAAGTTGTAAAACATTGAGAATGTTTTGGTTAATGGAAATATTTTGAAACTTGCCTCATAATGGAAGTTTAGTGTAACATTGAATATGTTGAATGTGTTGTAGAATTGGAATTATATCATGAAATTGAATATGATATAGAAATGGGAATCATGTATATTGAAAACTGTTGAAATTGAAAGGAAAATGCATAATATTGATGCAGGTTGAAATAGATGTTGTTTTATATATATTGTGGGATGCCTCTTGATAAGAGATGAAATGACCGGTATTGGGTCAAGTTGTTCATTATTGAATCGTCATACTGTTGGAATTTGAGACAAAACATGTTTAAAAAAAAAAAAAAAAAAAAAAAAAAAAAAAAAAAAAAAAAACTTATGCTTAATTTCGGGGACGAAATTCTTTAAGTGGGGGAGGTTATAGCGACCCCGGTCTTTTCCCATTTGGTTGTTGTATCCGGACTTAGGTTCCGTGGATCCTGTCAGTATATAATTGTTGTTGTAGTCCTTTAATTTCTCTTTTTGGAGTTATAGGATGTTTTGGTCAGGTTTGTTCAGGTTGGTTGGGTTTAGAAACAAAGTGTTGCTGTCCAGATTTTTGGACCTTCGCTCGAGTGAGGAGTTGGTCGCTCGAGCGAGCTCTTTGTTTGGTCCTTCTCTCGAGCCAGGGTTTCTTCGATCGAGTGAGAGACCGCGTCTGGGCTTAAGACCTGAGAGATGTGTTTCTTGGCTCGAGCGAGATTTCCTTCGCTCGAGCGAGCGAGGTGTTGTTTTCGAGTTCTTCGCTCGAGTGAGCATTTTGTCGCTCGAGCGAACTTCTGGGTTGCAGACCTGAAGCATCGAGTTTTTGGGTCGAGCGAGACTTTCTTCGCTCGAGCGAGGATTTCTTGTGTCTGGTCGCTCGAGCGACCAATCCTTCGCTCGAGCGAGCCTGTTATATTTAAATACGCAGCAGCGGTTTTAAATGCGTTTTTTCACATTCTTTTTGGCTTCAAAACCCTAGGTCCGACTTCTCTCTCCCTCCACTCACTTTCTCTCTTAGATTTCATCTCTTTTTAGGGTGTTTCTACCCTAGGTTTCTTATTAAAAAGGTAGAGTGGGTTGAGGGCTTCGTTTTAATCTGAACGCTTAGCGGTTTGGAGCACTTTGGATTTTGGGTCATCATCTCCATCTTCTCCATTCGAGTTATTTACTTCGAGGTAGGGATTTCCTACTCCATATTATAGGCTTTGTCCTAAGTTTTAGTATTTTGATATGTTGGAGGTTGTTTGGTAATTTTGGGAAAAACCCTAGTGGTTGAAATAAATTAATTTGTATAATTAATTTAGGAAAAAATGTGGAATTGAGTTTAATTCATGGAATTGGGGAATTTGATGATTTAATGGCGTAGTTGGTTAGTTTAATTACTCACCTGTGGAAAATGTTAAATTTACCTTTGTTGATACATTTATTTCCTGTTTAGAAATAACTATTTTGGGATATCGGTGGAGGATAGTCGTGATTGTTGTAGACATTGCATGTGGATTAGGAAAAACTGAAACTAATCACATTGGTTAAGTTATTGATTTTGACTGTTGAATTAACACAGCAAATACGTGTATTGATTGAATATTGTGTATGACAAGTGTTTAATACATTGTATATGCATATTGTTTGGGAGGAGATAGGGGATGTACTCCACGGTTTAGGAGGAGATAGGGGATGGACTCCTAAACCGGATATTGTTTGGGAGGAGATAGGGGATGGACTCCATTAGCACCACTAATATGTGTGCTTATTGATTTATGGAAGTGTTTTACATGTTGTTGATACAACACTAAAATGTGTATCAAACGGGAAGTATGGAAGTGTTTTGGTATGAGCCTTAGTCTCATTTGTTTTTTTTTTTTTTGTTGATATTGGAAGCAATGTTGATGTGATATATAGTTCACTGTTATAGCTTAGCCAGGTTCTGAGCCATATTGGTATAAATGGAAAGTGAAACATGTCATGAAACTATATGTTAATGAAATGGATGTTTGTGTTAACCATCTATTGAATGCTATTGCTTTATTCAATGCTTATATTTGGTTTAGTATATTTCTACTAGGCTGTGGCTCACCCTATACGGGAACATCATTTTCAGGTCCAGGTGATATGTTACCTCCAAGGACTTAGCTTGGAAGGATTTGGACTTTGAAGACTTGCCTTTAGTTATTTGTTTTATTTGATATTACATGTAAACATTCAAGCCAAGGGCTTAATTTGTAGTTGAGTTAGTACTCACGTTTTGTATCCAAGTGTTAGCTTAGAAAGATGTAAGCCCATAGGGCATTTACTTTTGATGTTACATGTAATGTTTTTCAATAATAATACTCTGATGAATGAGATAATAATTGGTTTTCTTGTATCAATGCATGTTAATGTTATATATATTATGGGTTTATTTTGAGGCGTGACACTCATAAACCATTTTAGAGCATCTCCAACCTTTCACCAATTTTTCAACTAATTTGATTTCAAATTTGAGTAAAAAACTTGATTTTATATGAACTACTCAAATCCTTTCATTAAAATCTTTTTCAAAATCTTCCTCTTATCCAAAACTCCCCTTTTCATCAAATTTGATCAAGAAAACCCATCTTCAATGCTTCATTTTATTTTATTTTTCATCAAATTCAAATTTAATTTATTGGTTCTCAATTTGATAAAAAAATAATAATAACTCTCCCTTCATGAGATTTGATGAAATAATTAGAGATAATATTTTTACACTTTCGAAGAAAAATAACTAAATGGGCATTCAACTAAGTCATAGTAACATCAAAATATCCATTCTTTTCTCACTTTCCACAATTCCCAAACAATTGCTAAAGGAAATACATCCCAAACCACTGTAATTTTCTTTCTCATAGGAAAAACAAGCCACCACAAGAGTAATTGTTAGAAACATAAACAAATAAAAAATTGCAGTCTCATATTAGTTACATTAGTACAAAATTCAATTGCCCACACATCAGATTTCACACACTCAAGCCAAATTTCAAGTATATATATACATATATATCTGAAATCAAAGCAACTACCAAAACAAACAAACATCAAAAACCTAAACCGATTTAAATCATATTTTCCTAATTTTATAAACCAACCTAGTGAGTTCACAAAGGTGAAAGGGGCAGTTTCGAAGAAGGGGATTTCAGTCTAGGGTTTCATAGAATAGAGATGGAGAAAGGGAGAGAAACAAGTTGTAGCGAGAGAGAGAAAGACATACCTCCAGGCGAAGTCGAAGGCCCATTATGTTTGCAAGATAGTCTTCAAGGGGGAAGAAGAGTTTGAGTGGGTCTGAAGAAGGCGAAGAGGAGCTTCGGAGTTGTCTCTGAAGAGAGCTCTGGCGTCGTGTTTGAAAAGGGCGAATAGGAGCTTCAAATTGGTCTAAAGAATAGGGGTTTTGGGAAAACAAAGTGAAGAGGGTTTGGGGAACATACAACAATCGGTAAACAAAATTATAACCGGTTGAGAGGGTATCCAATATTTTTAATCAAATTATTTAATGGTTGAGATTAATTTATAAATATCTAATGGTTTAAAATAAACGTGTACATGATGTGCACTATTTAATGAGATGCACATCTTAACAGCTCCCCCATATATATATATATATTCTTTTCTTTTTCTTTTTTCATCCACTCATGTGGTTTTCTCTCCTTTTGTTTCTACAAAATCTATTCTCTTTTTCTCCCCACTTACATGCTCTCAATAAAAATAAAAATAAAAATTAAAAAAAATTACATGAGTTGTTCTTAATCTTCAGTCACTCTCCATTTTAATACAAATTCCTTTTTACAATAATTTTCTACAAAAGTGAAAAGTGAAAGATTTCTCTGATTGAGTGCATGGGTGATGGGGATAGTGGTAATAAAGATGAAGAGAGGAAGAAGAAAATGAAAGAAGGGGAAGAAGAGAATAGAAACAAAAAAAAAAAGTATGTAGTATTGATATTGGTTGCAGGGGCAACCATGGAGAAAATGAATAGAGGATTTGAGTGTTGAATTTTGACTTCATAATCAAATCGGATATCTTCACTGAGAACCTAGAACTAAGTCATAGAGCACGTGCAGAAATAGAAATGTCCAACAGCTACATACAAAGAGACAACAAAACTGGGAGTATTCTGACGATTAAGTTAGTCAACAATCTCACAAATATCTCGGCTCAAAGTAAACAGACAACTCTCAAGTAAAGTGTAAAATAAAGCGTATCTTAAATCCATGGGGTACCCTTTTTATATAGTCAACAATGGCTAACTTTTCTAAAAGTCTTACTTCATAGGACTCTATTCTTTTGAGGGATAACACTTATCGAGAGCTCGTCCAATTTGGAATAGGATTAACTCTCTCATGAGCTTAACATATTCAAACAAAGAGTCTGTCATCATCTAAGACTCTAATCCCTCATCCAAACATCTTGGATTCAGATGTGGTCTGACCATACCTTGGTCAATCAGAATCACTCACGTGCACCTTGGTTAGCACCTAGATCATGTAGATAACTCAAAATTATGTCTCCACAAAAGATAAATAATAATAATAATAATAATAATAATAATAATAATAATAATAATAATAATAAAGGAAATTTAGCCAACACCCCTCTATTGGACTCTTGTTTGGTGAAAAGGACATCACAATTTATTTTGTTTCATAAACTCCCTAAGGAGAAAACATATAATTGAGCGAGGATAAAGAAAAATATCTTCTTTTTTTCTTTCTTGAATAATATTGCCAGAGTATTGTGAATCAGAGTAACATGTTACTGTTACTGTTTACATCAATTTTGACAGTAATAATTTTTTTTTTAAAGAATTTCATAGTCAGTATGGATCTTATTTGATAGATCTTAATGAGAGGATTCTAAAAATATTAATTTTATTGACATTTACATTAAAAGTTATATTATTTTAAAGTTTAATATTTTCATAATAGTGATATGTGCTGGACTTTTTAAGAAATTTTTTTTATACTTATTATTAATATATTAAGATTTTTTTAGAGGGAGATTTTAAGCAAATCCTCTAATAATAAAGAAAGAAAAGTAAAAAGAGAAGGTCGTGAACATTGGTTTAAGAGAAACAGAAATGGTAAAGACTAGTTTTTTAAGAAAGAGAAAATGGGTGTTGCATGAAGAAAAAAGGATTGAAAAGAAACAATAATCCTTGAAAGCACTAATTAGTGCTATTACTAATGATGTGTCAGTGGGTTCGACCCACTGTCACATCATTTGTTGTGCCTTGTTTTTTTTTTTTTTTTTGTTTTTTTTTTCCTTTTCCACCTCAAAAGTAATCAAACCAAACAAATTTTTCCAAAAAAATTTCCCAAAACTTGTCTGGTTTACAAGTTTTCCAAACAAATCTCTCTCTCATACACATCAAATCAATCACTTTTTTTTCAAAACTCTCTCTCAAAATAATTTTTCAAAACATCTTTTGAAAAAAACAAAACCAAACAACTTTTCGTACTTTTTATCTCTAAAACTCATCTCCCAAACTCAAACCAAATATAAGCTCATATTTTAGTTAAAAAGTCAAAAAGTTACTAAAATAGCCTGTTTCCAAACGAGGCCTAGTTGAATTTGTTAGCATGTTAATGCATTAGAGCATGCGCTTAATACTACTTTAATTGATTTTTTGTGATTCTTTAATTGATTTCTTGTGATAGTAGTATATGTCCATTTGATTTTTGTTGGCCTCTTGTTTTAGTATAAATAAATATATTTTTTTTTATAAGTTTTTTTTTTTTTTTTTTTTATATAAGTTTTTTTTTTTTTTGGTTTAACCATGAACGTATTTGATAATATATTCATTGCATAAAACTTTGCTGAGGACGATTAAAAAATAACATATATTTGTGTCTTGTTTCTTTATTATTATATTTTATTAAGATGTCATTTTATTTATAAATTGAGAATTAAAATTTAAAATTTTACATGACTCCATCAAAAAAATAAATAAATAATTCTGAAACTACCAAACATGACATGAACTTGAGACTAAAAAATGTAAATGAGAGCATTCTACTGCCTACAAGACAAAACTATGAATTGTATGCGAGTTGTAGTTTGATGCCGAAATCTACCATGTGCTCCAGCTCCTTTTCTCAAATAAAGAAAAACTATACCATTTTATTAAGGGGTCAATTAGATCAAATTTAGCGGTTGATTAGTAGGTAGAATATATCCAAACATCAGTTTGTTTTTAGTCAACATGGTTATGCAAAAATAATTTTTTTGGTCAATTTTGAACAAAAATTAAAGTGGCTTTCACACATCTGTTGCATATCGAATTCTAAAATAAAGAAATACTATATTATTTTATTAAGGGGTCAATTCGATCAGCATTTAGTGGTTGATTAGTAGGTAGAATATACCCAAACATCAGTCTATTTGTAGTCAACAAAACTGTTAGAATATGGTTCTGCAAAAATAATTTTTTTGGTCAATTTTGAACAAAAATTAAAGTGGCTTTCAAACACTTATTGAATATCAAACTTCAATTTGCTCAAAATCATTAAGGAATGAACAAGAAATTAATTCCAAAATCACTGTTTGAATATTGATTGAAAAATGCTAGCTAACTTGATTAACTTTGTCCTACGTAAATTTTTTATGAAAGTTTGTCAACTTTATTTAGGGGTTGTTTGGGATGACCTAAATAAGTGCATTTTTTGTTTTTTTACGAAAAGATGTGTAGAAAAGTAGAGAGGTGATGTGATGAAAAAAAGATAAAAAGTGTGTACTTATTTTGGATAGTCAAACTTGGCCTTTGTCTAACTTCCATTTGGGGTTAGGCCCTTGGGCATCCAAATTTTGTGGATGAAAAGTTTGTTGGCTTTATTTAGTCTAGCTTTCAACTTGGAGTTAGGCCCTTAAGGGCACTCAAATTTTGTGGACGGGGGAGAATCTAACCAAATGGGCTAGAATGCGTGCTTGTGCTACTCCAATCCAAGCTGGGTCAGGTTAAGTGTGAGTAGTCTGTATATATATATATTGGATAAAATTATTATTAATTACTTTCAAAAAATCAAAACTCGTGTGTTTTTTTTCGCTATGACCATATATGATTTTAGCTTCTTGATTGCTTCAAATAGGTATGAGAAAGTGTATAAAATCATCCCTTTTCGACATATTCATTCATTCAATTTTCTTTTTCTTGATATCATTCATTCTGAGAGTCTAAGGGTACAGTCATTTGTTTGGTTTACCAGCCAACACTCGAAATGTTTCCATTGAACGGTGCAGTCAGAGATGAATTTTGTATTAAAAAGATAGCGTCCAACACTAATTTTGACCAAATTTTGTATCTGCAATTTACTTTATGTAAGTTTACTTTCTTTCTTCAAATTTTTTTTTATTTTATTTTTTTTTTTTTTTAAATCTGAAAATCTGATCCCAACATGAGTTTGAAATGTCCACCTCTCAAGATACCACACCACCAAATTAAGTTACGTAGTTTAGCATATTAATTAGACTCAAAACAAATCTAATCTTTCTTATTCTTTACACGAATCTAATTATTAGCATGTGTCATAATTTACTTAAATTTAAATCAAGGATAATCTCTAGTACAAAAATTTGCAAATAATTCCAAATCTAATTATACTAAAATTAAATTAAACACAGGGTTATGGGCTTACTTTCAATGGCGTGAATTGTAAGTGAAATAAATTACATGGTAAAAAAGTAAAATCCTCTCTTTCTTTCTTTCTTTCTTCTTTTCATTTATTTTATTTTATTATTATTATCTTTTTTTAACAATTGATAAGAGAAAATAATGGAAGTAAAAATTGCATTATGAAATGATAAAACTTGAACTCCTTCGGCTCTTTTTGGGTTTCTTTCTTTCAATTCTATGTAAATGGTATCTCTTTGATCCCAAAAAAAAATGATAAGACATGAACTCAAGCTTGAGATTGACTAAGACAACTATAAAATTAAGAAGCAAAGTAGTATTAGAGGGCCAATTTTTAGATAAAAGATTGGTTTCTCTCAAGTTCAATTCGAGGAGTCTGTGGATAATCATCATCGGTTTCATTTCGATGATACGAACTATTCATTTATAGGATCCTTCGTATGTATGATTCATAAAAAAATAAAATAAAATAAAATAAAAATTGGTCAATCTAATAATCGTAATCTTTTCATTTTATCGTATTTATTTTCAAAAAATGAATGTTCTATTTTCAAAAATATACTTGTTATCTATTTTTTAGAAACAAACGCCATAAAATGAAAATATTACGATTATCGAATTGACTTAATTTTTTGTTTTATTTTATGAATAATATACATATCGAGAATCTTACAAAATAAACGTTCAAATAATCTAAATAGGATTCATGGTGGGCCCCATGGATCTTACAAATTCCCTCAAATTCAAATTTGAACTTGGAAAAAAGACAACTTAAAATTTAGGGTGAATTCCATTAACTTCCCTCGAGGTTTAAAAATAAATAAATAAATAAAATAAAGTAAGCTCCACAATTTTGATATAATTACACTAATCTTTTTTTTAATAAGATTAAATGGAATGAAACTAATGCAAACAGTATGAAAATACAAAATTATACAATATAAAATAAATATTTTCGTGTAAAAAAGATGATAATATCATTGTTTTTATTTACATAACTGACAAATTATTGATGAAAATGAAATTAAGTATTATATTATTTAAAATTGTAAGAAACTTAATATAATTATATCAAAACTGTGAAATTTACTTTATTTTCTCCAATTCCAAAGAAAGTTGAATGTAATTTACCCTAAAGTTTATTGTCGAGAAGAGAGAGATGATTGTGAAACTTGGCACTTTTATTATTATTATTTCACAATTAAATGTTAACTTTTAATTTGTTACGTATCTAATAATTTAGCGCCCAATTTTTTTACCACGTTATAAACAAATTATTGGTCAAATTTGTGACTCTTTAGCATTACTCTTTTTTTTTTTTTTTTTTTGGGTGGGATTCTTTTGATTGTAGATAGAGTCCCAACCAAAGCAACAATAATAGAGACCCTCTTTTTAAAGGACTCCCACAACCCTAAGGTTCCGTTTGTTTTCAGAGATAGAATGGAGGGGATTCAAAGTGAAGGAATTAATAGTGAGGAGATTGTTAGTAAGGGGATTGATAATGAGGAATTGTTAAATTATTTTTATATAAAATAATAAAAAAAATATAAAAAATTAAACATTATATTTAAAAAAAAATCCCAATATATAAAAAATAAAAAAAATTCTAATCCCCTCACTATTTTTCTAATACCATATCTACCCCCTCCTTACCAATCCCCCTTCCAAGGGGACTACTAATACCAAGGGATTAATAGTCTTCTCCCTATCTCTCAAAACAAACACCCCATTAATAATTCCAAGGGATTAGTAATCTCAATTCCCTCCCTATAACACCAAACAAACGAGGCCTAAGTGATTTACACCACTTATGACATGGCCCCACACATACATAAATGACCCTACACATTGTGTCTATTTGGTACAACTTAAAAGTTGCTTATTTCAGCTTTCAGCTTAATTTAAGTTATTTTGATGTGTTTGGTTTAACTTATAACTTATAGCTTATAGCTTTTTGGAAGTCAGAAATTAGCTTATTCTTCTAGTAGGGTAGGAGATACTTAATTTATAAGTCAGAAATCAGCTTATGTTCATAGTTATAAGTTATAAGTTGTTTATGTATAAACTATAAGCACTTTTCCACAGTTCTACCAAACATAAGTGATGTGAATCATTTAAAAGTTGTGAAGTCGTCCAACAAGGGATCTTACTCATGACTCAAATCCTTATTGCCAATAGGGAAAAGAACATTTAGGCACCCTACGTGATATCCCAAAAACACAATTGCTCTGTTATCAAAGGGATGTGAAGTTGATGTTAGCCACCTCCTTCCTCACAGTTCTTAAAAAACTTGAGCCCATTTTGTATGCCCCATCTTACTTCCATACTAACTACCACTCCCTTCCTTTTAACTACCTTTTGAATTCTTGTTCCTCTCTTTCAGACCTCAAACGAATCCATGCTCTCATCCTCACAAATGGGTCCCACAAAAACCTCCTCTTATCCATCAAACTCATCACCTTAGCTCGTTCAGTGGCCCCAACAATGGACTATGCTCGCAAACTGTTTGATTTTATAGCGACCCCGGTCTTTTTCCCATTTAATTATTGTATCCGGACTTACGTTCCGCGAATTCTGTTGTTATATTTGTTGTTCTCTAATTCCTCAATTGAGTTATAGGATGTGTTAGGCGAGTTTGTTTCGTGTTGGTTGGGTTCGGAAATCAAATCTTGCTGTCCGATTTTGAGTTGGTCGCCGGCGAGGTTTGGTCGCCGGCGAGGTTGAGTTTGTTTCTAGTGGCTCGAGCGATTTCTTAGCTCGGCGAGATTGCGTCTATAGACCAGAGAGCGAGTGTTTTCGCCGGCGAGCTTTCTTCGCCGGCCAGCGGTAGTATGTTTTCGAGTTCTTCGCCGGCGAGCATTCATCGCCGAGCATGCTTCGGTTCTGCGACTGAAGCATCGAGTTCTTGGCTCGGCGAGCTTTCTTCGAGCGAGTATTCTTAATGTCTGGTCGCTCGGCGACCATGTCTTCGCCGAGCGAGCTGTCCGAGATTTAAACGCAGCACAGCTTTTAAAACGTCCTTTTTCACAATTTTGATCCAAAACCCTAGTTCCGAGTTTCTTCTTTCTCAACTCATCTTTTCCTTGGGTTTGATCTATCTAGAGGTGTTTCTAACCTAGTTCCTTCATTAAAAAGGTAGAGGAGAGTGAGGACTTTCATTTAATCGAGCATTGTTGGATTTGGAGCACTTTAACATTTGGGCAAACATCTTCATCTTCTTCTATCGGGTTCATTGCTTTGAGGTAGGGATTTCCTACTCCTTGTATACGTTTTAATCCTAAGTGTTGGTGTTCTAGTATGTGGGAGGGGGTGGTTTAGTAATTCTGGGAGAAATCTTAGGGTTTTGTCATAGATTAATTCATGTAATTAATTTAAAAAGGGGAATTGTGTATTGGGTTAAATTCATGAGATTTGGGAAATTGAGATTGGTTGATGTAATTGAATATTTAATCACTCATATGTGGATTTGATAATGTATATACATTGTGATATTTATTTCTCGCTTAGAAATAACTGTTTTGGGCTATCGGTGGAGGATAGCCATTGATTGTTGTAGACCTTGCATGCTGCTTAGGTATAACTGGAATTAAGTCACATATGTTGACTGTTGAATTAATACAGAACATTACTTGTATTGATTGTGTGTTGCATATGGCAATTTGTATGTTTCATTGCATATGCATGATGTTTGGAGGAGATAGGGGATGAACTCCACGGTTTAGGGGAAGATAGGGGATGGACCTCTAAACCGGATTTGTTTGGAGGAGATAGGGGATGAACTCCACGGTTTAGGGGAAGATAGGGGATGGACCTCTAAACCGGATTTTTGTTTGGGAGGAGATAGGGGATGGACTCCATTAGCATCACTTTTATGTGTGCTTATTTATATTGAAGTGTTTTTATTGATACAGCACAAAAATATGTGTCAATTGGGAAGTATGGAAGTGAATTGATTATGATTGATATAATATCAACTCGTGTATTTGTTATGATTAGGTTTAACTTGAATTGTTATTCCTGTGGAATTGGAAGTCTTGTTAATAAAAGATGAAACCAGTTGAGTTATTTGGCGGGTTCGAGCCATAGATGAAAAGTAAGATGTGCCATAGACAATGTGTCATAGGCAATATAGACATTCATGTCTTAAAAGTGTAATCTGGATTATAGTGTGTTAACCATGTATTAGATGCTAATACTTTAGTTAATTCTTATGCTTGGTTTAGTATTTCTCTATTAATGTGGCTCACCCTATATGGGAACTTCATTTTTCAGGTACAGGTGGTTCACTACCTCCAAGGACTTAGCTTGTGAGGAATTGAATTGGAAGACTTGTTTTATTTTTTTATTTATTTTATTTGAACAATGTAAACTTTCAAGCCTAGGGCTTTATTTGTTTTGAGTTAGAACTCATGAATTTGTGTCCAAGTGTTGGCTTGGCAAGATGTAAGCCCATAGGGCATTTATTTGATGTTTTATTCCATATTACTCTGGCGACTTAAATAATATACTGTTTTCCTTTTATTAATGCATGTCATGTTTCGGGTTAAATTTTGAGGGCGTGACAGATTTAATGCCTGAAAGGGATTTATTTTTCTGGAACACCATGATTCGAGGTTATGCCGATCTGGGTCCTTGTCAAGAAACCATAGTTCTCTCTACAGACATGCATCGGATTGGATTATTACCTGACAGCTATACTTTTCCTTCCGTGGTTCGATCTTGTGCTGTCCTCTCAGCTTTTATGGAAGGGAGAGAAGTGCATTGTAACATAATTAAGAATGGATTTGATTTGGATGTATTTGTACAGAGTTCATTAATTACAATGTACTCATAGAGTGTGGAGATTTTCGATTCGGAACTAGTTTTTGGTGAGATGGTTGTGAGAAACATAGGGTATGTTTGGTTTGTGTTTGAGAGATGTGTTTTAGGGATAAAAAGTACGAAAACATGTTTGGTTTGGTTTTTTGGAAAATTTGTTTTGGAAAATTGTTTTGAGAGAGAGTTTTGGAAAAAATGATTGATTTGATGTGTGTGTGAGAGAGATTTGTTTGGAAACTTGTTTGGTTTGTGTGTTTTGGGAAATTTTTTTGAAAAAATTTGTTTGGTAGAGAAAATTTTTGAAATTTGTTTGTAGAGAAAATTTCTGAAATTTTTTTCAGAAACACAAACCAAACCTACCCATAGTTTCTTGGACTGCATTGATTGCAGGATATGTGCAAAATGGATTTTTTGAAAAAGGGTTGGGCGTTTTTCGTGAGATGGTAGCTTTGGGGACTCAACCGAATGCAATTACACTCGTGAGCATTCTTCCCTTTGTCTTTGGTTTGGAGTTTTTGAACTTGGGGAAATTGGTTCATGGTTGTCTTGTTAAATTGGGGGTGGACTCGATATTTCACCGATTAACACTTTAATCGCTCTTTATGGTAAGTGTGGAATTGTTGATACCGCCAGATCTTTGTTTGATCAGATGCCATCCAAGCCCGGTCTCGTGGAATGCCATGATTGCTGCTTATGGACAGACTAATGCTGATTGGTTTGCAATTAAGCTCTTCCGTAGAATGCTAATTGAAAAGGTGGAATTTGATTATATCACAATGGTTAGTGTTATATCAGCTTGTGCTAATTTGGAAGCACTCAATACTGGGAAATGGATACATAATCTTGTGAGGAACAAAGGTCTTGAAACTAATGTTTCGATTACTAATGCTTTAATTGACATGTATGCAAAATGTGGAAACATAGATTTGGCAACGGATGCTTTCAACAAGTTGCCTCATAAAAGTGTTGTGTCCTGGACTTCAATTATAGGGGCCTGTGCATCTCATGGGCATGGGGACGATGCTTTGACACTCTTCACAAAGATGAAAGAGGAAGGAATTAGGCCAAATAGCTTCACCTTCATTTCTGTTTTAACAGCTTGTAGGCATTCAGGTTTAGTAGAAGAAGGGAAGAAGCATTTTGAGAGCATGACAAAAGATTACTCAATCGACTCTTTGAGAGCACTGTGCTTGTATGGTGGATCTTCTAGGTAGAGTTGGCCAATTGGTGGAGGCTTATGAGTTTATCGAGAACATGCCAAGTGGACCAGATATTGGTGTTTGGGGAGCTTTGCTTGGTGCTTGTAGAATCCATGGTAATCTTGAGGTAACAGAGCTTGTTGCTGACCGATTGCATCAGTTGGAGCCTCAAACTGTTAGTTTTTATGTCCTTATAACAAATATCTATGCTGAGGCTGGAAGGTGGGAAGACGTAGCAAGATTGAGGAAGTTGATGGAAGAAAGAGAGTTGAAAAAGATTCCAGGCCATAGTTTGGTGGAGGTAAACCAGAGGTTTCATACATTTTTATCAGGTTCAAAATCACGGCCTTTCTAAAGTGTTATATTCAAGTATATCACATTCATCTCAAGTACCGTGGCCAACATGTATAATATAGGATGCAAAATGGATACTAGTTTCTTGTAAGCAATGATTAGCATTTGGCAAAATGTACCTCCGAAAGATTGAGCTAGCTGAGTGGATTGATTAACCTATGAACACTATCCTAATGGTAAAGTTGGGAGTCCAAAGGATCTATTTTAAGGGACAAAATTTGCATGGCTGGTAGCAATATCCTTAAAGTGGTAATAACCAGTTGGGTTGTCGAAAACTAAGTATTTATTTATTTATTTGTTAGTCATATATTTAAGTTTTGTGCCTTTGTTACAGCACAACATTGGAAATTATTGACTGGCATGACCCATGAAGCTGAATCAGTTTGATTTGCTATTCTTTAGGATTGACTGAATCAGTTTTAGTTGTTGCTATTCTTTAGGATTATGAAGATTTCCTCATGCCAATTTTTAGGCATTTAGCTGTTATGATCAACATGTAGCAGATTTTTCTGCAAATTCGCTTTCATTATGTCAGTATAAATAAAACTTTTGTTGCTCAATAAAATTTAACATTCTCAGCCTCAAAATTAGCTTCTTTCATTATCCTTAGTTTTTGATTTCCTATAAAACCAACAGATTGGTATCAGAGTGCAATCTTGAGGGACTGTGAGAGAGTTCAAACACAATGAATTGAAAATTCATTCACGCAATTGCACCTCCGGTGTTTGATGGAACAAATTATCGTGTGGGCTGTTAGAATGGAAGCCTATCTTGATGCTAATGATCTATGGGAAGTCATTGAACAAGTATATGAAGTTCCACCTCTGCCAGACAATCCAACTCTTGCACAAATCAAAAATCAAAAGGAGAGGAAGCAAAGAAAATCAAAAGCAAGAGCAACCTTGTTTGCAGCAGTCTCATCCAACATTTTTACCAGAATAATGGCACTAAAAACAGCCAAGGAAATTTGGGATTTTTTGAAGCAAGAATACGAAGAAAATGCAAGGATCAAAGGGATGCAAGTGCTGAATTTGATTCGAGAATTTGATATGCAAAAGATGAAAGAATCAGAAACAATCAAGGAATATTTTGAAAAACTTTATGGCATTGTCAACAAAGTAAGACTCCTTGGTACTGACTTTTCTGATTCTAGAATTGTTCAAAAGATCCTAGTCACAATTCCTGAAAAGTTTGAGGCTACAATTTCATCTCTGGAAAACTCAAAAGATATGTCAAGCATTACCTTGGCAGAATTGTTGAATGCACTGCAGGCACAAGAACAAAGGAGGCTTATGAGGCAAGAAGGATCTGTGGAGGGTGCTTTTCAAGCCAAATCACAGAACAATAATGGTGGCAAAAACAAAAAAAGGTAGAACAAAAACAAGCATCCTGGAGGTTATAGAAGCAACAACAAACATAGCCAAAGCAGCAACACTCAAGTCTTTCCACCTTGCCCCTACTGCAAAAAAACAAATCATCCACAGCATAAGTGTTGGTGGAAGCCAGATGCAAGATGTCACAAATGTGGTCAGTTAGGGCACATGGAAAGAATATGCAAGACTCAACAGCAACAAGGAGAAGCCAAGGTTGCAGAGGATCAACCTCAAGAAGAGCAATTGTTTGTGGTATCATGCTTTGCCACCAACAGCTCCACAGAAAGCTGGCTTATAGATAGTGGTTGTACAAACCACATGACTTATGATCGAGAGCTTTTCAGAGAGCTTGACAAGACTGCTATTTCTAAAGTCAGAATTGGAAATGGAGCACATATTGCGAAAAGGCAAAGGAACAAAGAGTAATTGAAGGTCAGACAGGTTTGAAATTAATTTCTGATATTTTATATGTTCCTGAAATTAATCAAAATCTTTTGAGTGTTACTCAGTTGTTGGAAAAAGGCTATAAGGTGCTGTTTGAAGACAAAAACTGTGTGATTAAAGATACAAAAGGCATAGAGGTGTTCAAAGTTCAAATGAAAGGCAAAAGCTTTGCATTGGACTTGATGAAAGAGGAGCAGGCTGCTGTACATAAAGATGATAGCAATACAGTACTTTGGCACAAGAGATTAGGGCATTTCCATCATGCCGCTCTACTTTTCATGAAGAAGAACAATCTAGTGAAAGGCTTGCCTGAATTAGAGGAGGAGCCTTCTAAATGTGCTGCCTGTCAATATGGAAAGCAAACCAGGCTTCCTTTTCCACAAAACAAGGCCTGGAGGGCTACTCAGCGGCTGCAATTAATGCACACAGATGTGGGAGGACCAAAGAAACACCATCATTGAATGACAGTAAGTATTATATTGCTTTCATTGATGATCACTCAAGAATGTGCTGGATTTATTTTATGAAGCTTAAATCTGAGGTTGCTGACATCTTCTGGAAGTTTAAAGCTTGGGTTGAAACTCAAAGCGGATGCAAAATGCAGGTGATCAGGTTTGATAATGGAACTGAATATACCTCTGGAAAATTTAACAAGTTTTGTGAAGATGCAGGCATTGAACATCAGTTGACAGCACCTTACACTCCTCAACAGAATGGCGTTGTGGAGAGGAAAAACCGGACAATTATGGAGATGACAAGGTGCTTGCTTCATGACAAAGGGCTGCCAAAGAAATTTTGGGCCGAGGCTGTAAATACAGCAGTTTTTCTGCTAAACAGATTGCCAACAAAAGCTTTGCAGAAAAAGACTCCATTTGAAGCATGGTCTGGCTACAAACCTAAGTTGCTTAATTTGAAGACATTTGGTTGCCTATGTTTCTCTTATATCCCTCAAGTTAAGAGAGACAAGTTGGACAAGAAAGCAGAATCTGGGATTTTTGTAGGCTATAGCTCAATTTCAAAGGCCTACAGGATCTACTTACCACAAAGCAACAAAGTAATTGTCGTGAGGATGTTCAGTTTCTTGAGTTAGATAACCGGAGTTGGGAGAATGACAAGAAACTTGAGATTCGGAGGAGAATGATGATGTGGATGATGAACTGTTAGAGGAACAAATCACTCTCTCGACATTTATCGAGGTGTAATGTTGCGTAATGGAGCTGCAGGGTATGAAGAAGTCTGAATCGATCAGTGGATAGCTGCAATGAAGGAAGAGCTAAAGATGATTGAAAAGAACCAGACATGGGAGTTGGTAGACAGACCTAAACACAAGAAAGCTATAGGAGTCAAGTGGGTTTACAGAACCAAGCTCAATCCTGATGGTTCTGTAAACAAGCACAAGGCAAGACTTGTTGCCAAGGGATATGCCCAGATGTTTGGGGTAGATTTTTCTGAAACTTTTGCTCCAGTTGCAAGGTTGGACACCATAAGGATGTTGCTGGCTCTTGCTGCACAAAAAGGCTGGGTTATACACCAAATGGATGTCAAGTCAGCTTTTTTGAATGGATACTTGGAGGAAGAAATTTTTGTGGAGCAACCTGAAGGGTTTGCTTTTCAAGGACAAGAGGAGAAGGTATGTCGACTGAAAAAAGCCATGTATGGTTTAAAATAGGCACCAAGGTCCTGGTATAGCAGAATTGATGCACACTTAGTGAACTTAGGCTTTGAAAAAAGTCTGAGTGAATCTACTTTATATATCAAGAAGGCTGATGATGAAATACTTGTAGTATCTCTGTATGTTGATGATCTACTTGTTACAGGAAGTAGTAAGGAGTTGATTGACATGTTTAAAGAAGAAATGAAAGATGTCTTTGAAATGACAGACCTTGGAAGGATGACATTCTTCCTTGGTATGCAGGTACATCAAAAGCAAAATGAAATTTTTCTATGCCAAAGATAAATATGCAAAGGAAATCCTCAAGAAATTCAACATGCAAGAGTGCAAGCCAACTCCAATGAATCAAAAGGAGAAGTTTTGCAAAGAAGATGGAGTGAAAAGGTGGATGAAAGGTCAGACAGAGCCTAATAGGTTTGCCTAATGTATTTAATCGCAACTGTGCGGATATCATGCATGCAGTGAGTTTGCTATCAAGGTATATGCACTGTGCTAGTGAAATTCATTTTCAAGCAGCAAAAAGAATTCTTAGATATGTTACGGGCACAATTGATTCTGGAATAAGGTTCAGTCAAATTAAAAACTTCAATCTCCATGGTTATTCTGATAGTGAAATTTGGATGTGTTGATGATATGAGAAGCACCTCGTGTTCTTGTTTAGCTTTGGTTCGAATTTTTTCATGGTGTTCTAAGAAGCAAGAAGTCATAGCTCAATCCACAAAGCGGAATATGTAGTCGCCATCTTCTTTGTGAATCAAGCCCTTTGGATCAGAAACTCATGATGATTTGCATATGGAACAACAAGAAAGCACACAAATATTTGTGGATAACCAAATTGCAATTTCAATTGCTAGTAATCCATGTTCCATGGCAAAACAAAACACTTCAAGATAAAGTTTTATCTGCTAAGAGAGGTGCAAAGGGAAGGAGAAGTGCGGTGATCTCAGAAAACAGAGAATCAAAGTGCTGACATCCTAACAAAGGCACTTCCAAAGATTAGATATGAATTCTTGAGGCAGAAGCTTGGTGTATGCAGCTCCAGAGTCAAGGAGGAGTATTGACTGGCATGACCCATGAAGCTGAATCAGTTTGATTTGCTATTCTTTAGGATTGACTGAATCAGTTTTAGTTGTTGCTATTTTTTAGGATTATGAAGATTTCCTCATGCTAATTTTTAGGCATTTAGCTGTTATGATCAACATGTAGCAGATTTTTCTGCAAATTCAGTTTTCATTATGCTGTATAAATAAATAGCTTGTTGCTCAATAAAATTTAACATTCTGCAGTCTCAAAAATTAGCTTCTTTCATTATCCTTAGTTTTTTGATTTCCTATAAAACCAACAGAAATTTTCAGTTGGAATAATGTTTTCTCTGTCGTTACCAAATATCACATTGATGAAAAAGTGATATGATATCTATCCTAACAGAATGTTATTGAAGTCAATAAACTACCTGAGATAATCTCTAAAGTTAATACAGCTTCCTTTTCATTTTTTTTAGAGGGTGATGCTTTTCTTATCATTGAGACACGTAATAATGAAAGTTCCCTCATGGAAGTCTGTTCATCTTAAGTGTCATGATGTCTTTGACATCTAGAGTTTTATTTTTTAATCCCTGAGCCATCTTCCGGAAACTTGAAGAAATAAATCTGTTGCAATTCTTAATGATTATGTTGATGATCAGGTCACTTGTTACGCATAAATTGCCTTGCAATTAGTTATTTGCATCACGAACAACAAGACCTGCCAGAAATACTAACAGAAAAGTCATTTTTTTAAGGAACTGTATTTTGTATCTTTAGTATCTGCTTTACTTGAGTATTTCCCCCAAAATCGTATTAGTCAATTTTTTGGAGTGTCAGAATTTCCTGTAACCTGAATGATTCATTTGCTGAATTTGAAAACAACTTTATGTGGTGGTAAATTTTATTTTCATCATCCCTAATTTGGGGTGAGCTGTCGTGGCCACTTGGACAATGTATTCCTTTTTCATACAATCAATGGAGGTAAACTTCTGCCAAATAAGGTTTTATAATTCAAAGCAAAGAAAGAAAGTTTGCTCTTTCGATAATTGAGGGGTTGCCATTTCGACCACCTGATTACAGAAAGTGTAAAAGTTGCATAAGCTCTTCATGGTTAAAAACAGAAGCCAGAAAAACAGCTTTTAACTACCATCGGAATACCTCGAAACCCATCTTTTGGTAAAGTTCTTGTGCAGGTCGGTTTTTTCTATGCACGTGGACAAATACCTGCTCTGCACCTGCCATGGTTTGAAGTAAATCATGTTTGCTTTTCTTCAAAATCCGAAGAACCAATGCAGGTTATCGTCTTACCATTGGATTTAGCTAACTTAACAACAACATACAACATGTTTGTTGCAATACCCTGGCGGCGAGCAGATTTGGAAACACAGAGGTTTGCAATGTAAGAGTATCTGTTTTGGCCTGTCTTGTCAATGTTGCAAAAGAGAGGGGCTTTCACCCTTTCCTGTGAGAGGACAAAATTCGAAGTTGAGGCAACAAAAGCATTGAGTGTTGGATGCAGATTCATTAATTAGATGAGAGTTTACCCCAGGAAAGGTCTCCCCAGGCAACAAGTATCGGATGCTCAAATCTAGGGTTCCAACTACACTCTTCAGTATGGTACATTTCACATTCTTGTCCTCCTTCTTTACCTATTAATTTGAATGACCCTGTGTGAGGAGCTTCTTTGATAATAAACATAAAATTTTATCATTAACCCAACCGAGAGATCAATGTACTCTTTCAAACAAGATTGAACTTAATGTCAATCCTAACCCAAAGAAACTATAAAAAGATAGAAGATGAAAGTTGGTGCCCTAAAGATGATTTGTGAAAAGAAAATCATACCGTCACAATGCAGGTACATGTATGCTTCTGTTGCTTTCTGCATCGCCTTTTCAATGTAGTAAACTCCTACACAGAAAATGGGGTAAAGATTTTTATGCACGATATATATTGCAGTTGTGTTTGTTTGTTTGTTTGTTTTTTTTTTTTTTTTTGACATACAGATTATGCCAGTTTAGCCCTACCTGCTCTGCAAATTTCCTTTTGTAGTTATCAACATATCTGCATTGTTAAGTAGAGCTAGAAGTCAGTGAAATGGCATATTATCGCCATGAGTTAACAAACAAGATTGAAACAAACACTCCAACCGGTCTCCTTGTTCTATTAATCGGCTCATTTATCTGTTTTCATATAACAACGGCAAGTTCAATCTTCCACATGTAGATTTGTTTTGAAAAATTTAACTATGTGCTTCAAAGGTTTTGATTTTGATATTTAATTCATACCGTTCATTTGTCTTATCCTCCCAATGACTTTTCTCGTCATGTCATGCTTGTCTACCAAAAAAACAAAAACACAACTACCACCTCAAACTGGCACGAGATTACATAAAAAAACAACCATATTATAAGAAATTCATGCTTCGAATTTTAGGTTATATATAGAATAATATGATACTGACCCAAAATTCTTCGTCTAGTAAGGCCTCACGTGCCACGAACTGTCCAAACCCGATTCTTTCCTCCTGAATAATTTCTTGATCGAATGGCTGCAGCCGGTTGAAATTGAGATTCAAAGGACTTGTTTTAGATTGTGGAATGGAGAGTTTCTGATTTTCTACCGAGAATTCTTCTTTCTTGTTTGTCTGTGATTGTGCAGTTCTAGAATTCAATGCCCTGTTGGTTGAGAAAATTAAAAAGAAAAAGCTCAACTCATGCACTGATTTTGGATTCTATGAGCTCATAAACAACCACAGAAAACTCTACCCACATTTAGATTTGGTCAGAGAAAGAAAGGGAAAAGAAAAGAAAAGAAAATCATACAGTTTCAGCAAGGAATGTTTCAAATTTTGTTGATGCTTATGAGTATAATTTGATTCAAGGAACGTACTAAAATTGAACTCACGCTGTCAAGGAGGTACAAGTGTGTTTGTGACAATTTCTCATCCCATAGCTTGAAATCTTGAAGAAACCAATAGGTCTGTTCATCGGTACTATCGACATTGAAGCTTTCCAATTCCAGATTTATTTGAAACTTCCTTTGTTTTCTCTTTCAAGGAATGACAGAAAGAAGAGTCTCAGGAGTCCCATAAATGAAGACAACAGTAGTTTTGATCTATGAAAAGAATACTATGTTTCTTATCTATGTAACTGGCAATGAAAACAAGAAAAACAATTTGAAAACTCAATTGTTCTTTTGACATTTAATACCAAACTTAACGGCCTGCCAGACATGTTGGTCCTTCAATCACCACCCAATAAAGGCTGTCAAACAGATAATAACTATCGCAAGGGGTGGTTTGTCTCTTTCGTTGTTAGGGAGTGACCTCTTGTATTGAATGTCACGAATACAGAAATCAAGTACAAAATATATATAAATGGATATATGTTATGTGTGACTCTGTAATCAATTTTTATCTTCATAGAATTGTTGAGACCAACAAACTTCGATACACAGTAATTATTCGAACGTCAGTTTTGATTTTAGACTACTCATAATTAGTCACATAAAAAGAAAATTTAAAATGTTGGGAAAAAAAATGGGACGCAAAACCTGGAACACAAGGTGTGGAAGAGAAACCACAAAATGGGAGAAGTCAGGGTTTGGATATGATTGTCAGAGGAACATGTGGTATCCTTACAAGCCACCTATCTCCTCCCACTTTACATCCTCACAATAGAAACAAATATATTATATATTTTTTGACAATAATTAATGGACCCTAATACCCCCATCTAGTTTGCATTATTGGTTATTAACAATAAATCTATTAGTTTAACACGACATGTGTAATGGTGACACATTCATGCATATAATATATTACGGACACACTTAAACTAATTGAGTCCAATTATTGAATTCTTTTTGTTAAAGGGATTCTCAAGTTAATTAAGCATGATGAGTGGATCTTTAAATTGCAAAGGGATTTTGGGTGGGAGGAGGGGGTGGAATTATATTTTATTTATATGGGGGAATTACATACAGGTGGAAGAAAGGAAAAAAAATTACAAACATAGGAGGTTCAAGTGTGTCTGTAGTGGGGTGCAAATGAAAAGTTGTGAGGATGTAAGTGTTACTTGTACCCCTCCATATGTCGATAATTTTTTTTCCCTTCTCTCACCTACATGTAGTTTCTCCTATTTATATTTCTTCTTTCCTTTTTCTATTTCTTCCACAAATTGATCTTTAAGTTCAAAATCTAAACATATTAGAAATTTCAATGCCACTTTCTTTTTTTTTTTTTCTTTTTTTTCTCTTTTTAATTTCATGATTCTAAACAGTTTCCCAACAAAACATGAGGTTAAAAAAAGTAAAAATACCTTATGTTTTGATGGCCACTCCCATACTTTGCATTCATTTCTAATGTTCACTAAAATGGGCTAAATCAAAATTTTAAGAGCTATTCAAAGATTCGTATATTGTCATTCGATGATGTTCCAAATTTCTTTGTGTATCACGATCATTGAAATTCTACATTCATTTCTACTACAATTGTGTTATTTCAATCCATTACTTCTGCTTGCAGTTACTTTTCATCTAAAACATGGCAATTCAAGGCCCAATAGTCTCGTTAAAACGAAATCTGGGTAGAAAAAATGTTCGTGAGCCAAAGTATGAATCACCTATTCCCCTGCTCTATAATACATTGGACAAGTTTGGTTTCATAGGCAAACATCCAGTGACCCGCCCAACCTGCATAACCCAAGCCAACCCAACTTAACTTGAGCTCAAATGGACATTTTGATGCAACGGATGGACAGTTTCAGGTCTGGCAATTTCCAAAAAGTTGGGTTTCGATCGAGTGGTGGGTATACAGGATTCCATTTGCGGAACACAACTAGACCGCATGAAATTGGGCATTCAATTATTATATTAATTTCAATAAACAGAATTGGTAAAAGGTTAAAAAAAAAGTCCAAAACAGAAAGTTCGCTAATTGAGGAAAAAAAATAAGCCCAAAAAGGCCCAAATTAGTAAGGAAAATAAGCTCAAAAAGGCCCAAAACAATAAGACCCAATCCACCAACTCAATCCGCATCCACTTGCTAATCCGTCCAACCTGCTCGGTCGATTTCAAAACCAAGGGTGATTGGTTAGTTGCGGATGAGATTTTCTCAATCCAAACCCATTCGGATAGATGGCGAATGACCTGCAACTCAACCCAACCTTGATCCATGAGAACCCCTACATCCTTGATCCATAACGACGACCCAACTAGTGAAATGAGAAACAGAATTAGTGAAATGAGAAAGCCCGACCAAACAACTGCAGGTGAGGTAGGAAACACAAAAAGCCAAGAAGCAACCTAGTGAGAAGATAACTCCACTAGGAAAAATACTTGGAGCCCCATTTTAGGAGACCCCATGACTCACAAATGATTGTGATTGGTCATGTGTGTTTTTATTTTTATTTTTTTCCCCTATCTTTCTGACACGTGTGAGTGGAGGTCGTGGGGGTGGGATGTTTGTGGGAGTTTGTATCATTTATGTTCCACAAGATATGACATCTAAATGATGACATATGAGTGTATATAAGAGGGGAAAGATGAACAAATAGAATTATGTTTAATCAACCCCATAAAATAGGACTCCCAATCTACCTTCTCCCATCTATATACAAGAACTGACATGATCGTCAAAGTGCTCTTTGATTGATAACCACCAGCCAGACAACTCTAATGTGTTGTGATCTCCGAGAAGAAAACAACTTGCATCACATTATCTTATTTCTCTCTAGTGCAAGAAAGTTTTCCCTTGCACACACTATGTATTTTGGCATAATCCAATATACATTGTCAAATTACTTATGACAAAGCGAGAACTACTAATCCACTCTAATCCAAATCCCTTGTAGTTTTCAACAAAAGTAAAAAAAAAAATGATCCAAAACAGCCCAACAAACAAAATAAGCAGCGTTGTGATTGAAACCGCTTTTCAGCCAAATTCCATTTTTTGGCTTCCAATTTCGCATTTTTTGGTATTTTTTGAAAGTTTTCTTCTGGTTGTAATATAATGTCATCCAGTAATTGTTGGTTTAAAAATTAGATAATGTCATAAAAAAAAAAAAAAAAAAGGCTAAAACCTATAGCCTTTCAGTTGCATCGGTTTAATTCAGTTAGACTCAAATTTAGACCAATAATATATCATCATCTGCAAGAAAGATTCATTTGGGGGTAGTGTTTAGTTTGCTGAAATGATTTTGAATAGAAATGAAATGGTTATTTCTTCACCTCTCAATAAAATAATTATTCTTCTAAATTGTAGAATAATGATTCTATTTAGAAGGTACATTTCTTTTCTTCTACCCAAACTAAATATAAGAATAGTATTTCCCTTTGACCAATGACCATTCTATTTTAGCCTTCATTTGAAATAAAGAAAACAATCACACATCAAAAAATAAATAAAAATAAAAAATTGCATATGAAAGAGCTAACATTGTATTAATCATCAAAAACACCATTCATATATTCATATAATGCCTCCAGTGGACACCCTATGGTGACCCCAAAAAAACACAACAACAATAACAACAAAACATCAACAACAAACAGATCATTTAACTATGTTTAAAAAAAAAGCAGATCATTTTAACTACTAATAACAACCACAAGGAGTGTTCTGTCTTTAGCCTTCCAAATCATTTTTTAATTCTTCACCTTCTCATCCAACTCCTTCCCTTTCATCTCTGCCATTTTTGCCACATTCGCCATCGATTCCTCCTGCACCCTCGCCATCCTCCGACTCCTCTTCCTCTCCATTGCCTCTCTCTCTGATTCCAAACCCTCATACTCTCTCACCCAACAACTATGCACAGCACACATCAATACCCACACTCCAATCTCACCAACACTTTAGCCTCTCTCGGGTCTCTTGGTGATTTTAGTAGAGAAAGGCCCGGTTTTTCTTTGGTGAAGAGGGCTAAAATGGAGAGTAATTGACCGATTGAGGAGGCGAGAAGGAGGGAGAGGTGGTTTATGAAGCAGAAGTGGGTGAGATGAGAGTAGAATCCCACAAAGGAGGAGAGAAGTGAAATTGAAGAGACTGTGAGGAATGCCTAGCCTAGAGAAGTTGGGGGCATTTTGAGGAGGATGATGGGGAAGAGAGAGGTTGCAGAGAGGATGAAGAGAGTAAAATTCAAGCATGAGAGGAGGAGATTGGGGAAGGAACATGAGCTTCTGAGCTTAGAGGAAGCCATTAGAGAGAGAGAGAGAGAGAGAGAGATGGAGAGTTTTGATTTGAATTTCAATGAGTAGAATTTGGCCGTTGAGGGCCAAAATATAACGTCTCGATTTTGGGAGGTCCACTCTTTATTTGCCTCGAGTGATGTATCTGAACTTCACCGTATTAATCCCTCCCTCCCTCCCTCTACTTGTAAATGGTTCAAGAATTTGATAATCTGTTTGGGTTTTTTAAATTTTGAAAATTATAATTTTAATATATGTAATAATTAGGGGTGTTCATGGGTTGATTTGGTTTAATTTGATATGAATAATACTACATGTACCAATTAATATACTAACTAATGTACCAATTGATAATGTGACATAATTTAAGATATTTTTGATATTTGTAATTTGTATAATAAGTGAGATCAATAATAATGTCATAACTAATACACTAGTTAGTATACTAATTGGTGCATGTAGCACCACCGATTTGATATTAAATTTCGGTGGTGCTACATGCACTAAAGTGTACTAATTAGTGTACCAACACTAGTTATGATATTATTATTAACCCCACTCATTATACAAATTACAAATACTAAAAACCTCTTAAATTATGTGACATCATCAATTGGTACACTAGTTAGTACACTAATTGGTACATATAACATTATTCATTAAATTTAGAACTAACCCAATCATAATTGATTTCAAATTTTTAGACCTAGAATCAAATTAATCATACATTAAAATCAAGGGAAAATTAGTTTAAGGTCCATATTCC
Source organism: Camellia lanceoleosa (assembly GCA_025200525.1). NCBI lineage: Eukaryota > Viridiplantae > Streptophyta > Magnoliopsida > Ericales > Theaceae > Camellia > Camellia lanceoleosa. The sequence continues at coordinate 83,795 of JANUSC010000025.1, read as the reverse complement.
ATATTTAGTAATGGAAGAGATCTACAATATTATTTTATGATGTCTAAGATCCCTTAACCGCCACACTCCTATATTATGGAGCAATTTCTCAAATCAAACTCATTTTGTCTCTCTCTCTCAACTCTCTTCCTATGTTAAATTCATATCTTCTTCTTCTTCTTCTTCTTCTTCTCTCTCTCTCTCTCTCTCTCTCTCTCTCTCTTTCACTCGTTTCTACATCTCTTTCTTCCTCTAAAATGTTTGTATTAGGGCTTCCAAATCCCTAATAATTTTAGAGGCGAACCGTCGGTTGAGCTGCCTAGATCAGAACATGATGTGCTCGAGGCAGTACAAGCCAATGTAGATCTGTCCGGTGGCAACCAGGCTATCAAAGAACTGATGGAGCCATCTCAAGTCCTGTTTGAGGCAGTCAAGGTCAAGGTAGAGCCATCCAACGACATTCAAGCTGTAGGAGGGCAGACAGAGCTTCAGCTTGGAGAGTTTTTGACTAAGACTGATCCAACCAAGGGCGGGCGATTCGAGGTTCCTCAGTCGAAAGCGGCTCAAGCAGTCCCGGTCGGAGGTTCCTCAGTCGGAAGTGGCTCAACCAAGGGCGGGCGATTCGAGGTTTCAATTTTTGGGTTGGGATTTTTGTGGTTTGGGTTTAGCGTAGAGAACTGATGTTAAAATAGAAATGTATGTTTGATAAGAGTGGAAATCAAAATTAAGGGCTTCCACCTCTCTAATAATTAGGGATGGATTTCCTTTTAAAAATTTTGGGGGGTAAAATGAAATTCATCCTTGTTTTATTGTTGTTGAAGTACTTATCTGGTAAAATGAATTTATTAATTACTTGTTTTGTTGGAATGAAATTGACCAGTCAATTGTTGGGTCTATTTTGTCACCCTCATTCAACAATAATCACGCCCATCATCAACTTAGAGAGTTTCCCATTTCCATAGTGCTATTGTCATTACGCTATTAAACTTTGCCTTGTTTCAATTAATTTGATGAAGTTTGATTTAGTTAATTGCGCAGGCAATGTCCATTCCAATTAGCTGAGAAAGAAACAGAGCGAGCAAGCTATGCATGATAGAGCTCTCAGTTCCTCCCTACTAGGCATTGATGGTGACTCGAATACTAGGATTCATAGTTCCAAACCCTATTTCAGTTTCCTTGCTTCATCACTTCCCCTATAAAATTGCCCTCAAGTTTCAAAAGGTAAATTCTCAGTCCTCTAATTATTTCTATGAAACCCATATTGTTTCTCTAAAGAGTTGAGTCTAGGAGAGGCAGGGAGGGCAGAGAAATTTGTTTAATTTTCTCTGCCTTTAACTGAGTAAAATTGGTGAAGTCAATTTTCTCTGATTTGAAAATTGGTTAAACTGAACCCAAAGAAATTTGAATTTTCTCTGGGTTGAACCCAGAGAAATTCTTTGGAAGTCCAGAATTTCTCTGGACCAATTTTCTCTGGAAACTTGAGGGACCTTAGACATTATAAAAATATTAGATGTCCTTTATGCTATAAAATCTTAATACAAGGGATCTTAAAAAAAAAACTCCTAAAATCAACTAAACCTAATCCAATGTAACTCAGGTTGGTTCGAGTTGAAACCACGGTTTTACTATATTAAAAATAAATGAATCAATCAATAACAAATAATTAAAATAAATAAATCTTTAACATTTAAATATAGTACAAACAAATAACAAAATATTATTTAATGCAAGTTAATACAAATTAAATTCTACTCAATCTTAAACATAATCCATACCAATTAAATCTAAAAATACAACCAATACAAATTAAATCAACTGTGAAATCCAACTCAAACTTCTAGTACTTCCTCCGTTTACTTAATAATTATTGTATGTAAAAAATTATTAGATACAATCAAATATATTGTAATAAACCAATTAGGTGAAGATATGTTAATATAAATAAAAATTTAAAATATATATTAATAGGTTTAGTTCTTGGATTGGTTTTGTTAAGACTAGGTCAAATCTAAGAATCAATCTAATCTTATCAGTTTGATTATTTAAAATCTAGAACCAAACCAATACACTCAAAAATTGAACCAATCCAATTTAAAGAGATCGATTTGATTCAGTTCTTCCATTCACTAAATAATTTAAACACTCCTAATAGTAATTGATCTTAGCCATTTGATTATTGTTGGTTTATTCGATGGTCTGTAATGTCTTTTGCTTTTTGCCTAAATAAAGTCTACTATTTTGTTATTTCTGAACTTTTTTGAGAATTTTTTTAAATTTTCAATTCATCTCTAGAAGCCAAAAGTTTTTTGAAAAAATTTAAAAGAAATTCACTACAAATGAAAATAAGTCAACAAAAAAGCTACCAAGCAAACTCTAAACACCATAAGCTCTTCACAAATCCAAATCAAAAAACTTAAAAAAAAATAAAAATAAAAAATAAGAAAATATCAAAATTACCCCTCGTAAATAGCTATATATTTAAAAATTGGATTAAAAGTAATTGTGAGTTGAATTTGAATACATTAATTAAATATTTCTTTACATTATATTGGAATTTTGAATTTATAGAATGGATGAAAAAGAAAAGAAAGAAAAGAAGTGAAATAAGCTAAATTTATTTGTTTGTTTGTTTGTTTTGCCCTTTTTTTTTTTTTTTTTGATTAGGTTATGGAAGTGAGAAGAAAATGAATAGATATTTAAAAAAAAAAAAATTGTTTGGTTACCTATATAATTGAATGTATTTTATATATATATATATATATATATATTAAATTCTCTTTATTTATTATTATTATTTTTTTAACAAATCCTACATCCAAACATAGAATTAAAAAGTTTAGACTCCAAAAAATTGCGGGATGGAGAAAAAATGAAAGATGCAAAGGATGAGTAAAGAGTAGGGGTGCTCCAAGGTGAAGTTTGGACCGATTGCATGTCATCCACTGCTTGACCAAATGGGTTCGAGTTACGAAAATCTCATACATATCCAATCAACTTTAGTTTCAAAATTGACCGAATGGGTTAGATAAATTGGCAAGTAAATATGGATCGAGTTGGTAGGTTGAACAAATTTAAATATTTTACTAAACAAATCCTATAACTAAAAGGAGTGAAGATTTTATTTTTCTAAAAAGTGATAAGTATGTGCATCTATCTATTATTGTTATAAAAGTGTGAAGAGTCTATTATGTTTTCTATTTTTTTTAAATCTCAATTTTATCTTCTCAAATTGATTATATTTTCTAAAAGTCATGAAGAGTCTTATATAAACTAACTATCTCTTTATTTTTGAAAATTTTAAGCCTTATAAAAAGAAGATTTGACATTGATTTTCTACATATATATATATATATATAGAGAGAGAGAGAGAGAGAGAGAGAGAGAGAGAGAGAGAGAAAATTAATTCCAAGAGTCCTATATAAATATAAATAAACCGTCTCTCTTTTTATCAAAAAAAAAAAAAAAAAAAGAAGTCGTCTTCCTATATTTTACATTAATGATGATTAAAGAAGAAAAAATAATTACTCTTTTTTATTTCCTATGTCTACTTTATACTAATATACATAATATTTAAAATTGTTCATCATAGATCAAATCACTGTAAATAATTTTAGTTGAATCTTAAAATTGTATTCATTCGTTCGAATCTAAACAGAGGAAAGCACATGATTTTTAAAATAGAGATTTGTACTGCATCTCAAAAATTCGCAGGTTATCTTCATATACTTTCTTTTTGTTTAAATTATATTTTATAAATTGCAATATTTTACATGGTATTTTAATAACCAATGTATGATGTCAAAATTCTAAATAAGAACCACTTTTGTTGGTTATATTTTTTAAATATGTTTTTCAATTTTTTATATTTTCATAGTTTTGGTGATTAAAGATACTGAAAGTTCTGCATAGTTTATATTTAAATTATACTTTTACATAAAAATCTAATATCTAATAATCTAAATAGAATTAAAAAGTAAAATATTGGTAATTGTTTTTTATAAATTCAAGCATGTACTATTTTTTTATTATTATATATTTTTTTGTTATTATTATTTAATATTAATATTTTTTTTTCAAAAAGAATGCACAACAAATTATTTTTTAAGTGTATTTAGATTAAGAGAATCTAAATCTAAAAGTAAACTTAAAATATAAAAAAGTGTTAAATTAAGTGAATCTAAAAAAATAAAAAAAATAAAAGGGTTAATAAAAAAAGTGTTAAAGACAAAAAATATGAAAATCAAAAAATTCAAAATAAAAGTGTTAGGTCCCTTAGTCTTGTCAATCCCATGAACAAACTTGAGTTATTAAGTTGTAAGTTTCTTTTCTGTTTTGTGTTGCTCGCTCGAGCGAAGGAGTCCTCGCTCGAGCGAAGGCTCCGTCTGTAAAAAACCTGAGAAGGATGAATGTACGCTCGAGTGCAGGTAGCGTGGCTCGAGTGAAGCCACTTATGGAAATCACGTGAGATAAGTTCCTTGCTCGAGCGAGCTTCGGTGTCCCAGATTCCTATAAGTACTTGTTTTAGTCCAAAACTAGGATTACGTTTTGAGATCTACTTTAAGGTTTTCTAAGGTTTTTTTTTTTGAGTTTTTGTGAGTTTTCCTTGATGATTTGAGTGAGTGTTAAACTCATATATTGATAAGCATATATCAAGGAGGTTGATTGGTTATATTCAAGAGTATTCTTCTTCGGTGGATTCCGGAGATTCAAACGTGGAGTTTCAATGGAGTTTGATACTATGCGTAATCGTTGATTCGACAAGTGAAGTTGTGGATTCAACTTCATGTTAATCAATTCCAAGACGAGGGCTTGGTGAAAGATTTACAAAAGGTTTGAAGACAAATTGGATGCGTTTGGTAATTTGTTTGTTATCTTTGTAATCTTTCTTTCTTTAGTAGTGGATTGATTAGTGGCGTTTCGCCCGTGGTTTTTTTATCACAATTGAAGGTGCTTCAATTGTGATTTTTCCACGTAAAAATCATTTGTGTCGACTTATTGTTTTTCCAAAACAACAATCTAGATCACTTTCGTAAGTGCTTGATGATTTAGATCATGTGTTTTGAATGATTGGGAGTTGGAATATTTAAAACTTGATCTAATCACGAATCACTTAGGATTTTCAATTGGTATCAGAGCAGGTCACTCTTTGTTTTTATCAAAACTATAGGAGTGTGATTTTGTGTGATTGGTGATATGGATTCAATTCGTGAAGGTAACTCGACCCATAGACCACCATTACTTGATGGTACAAACTATTCGTATTGGAAAGCTCGTATGAGAGCGTTTTTAAAATCCATCGATGAGAAAGTTTGGCACTGCGTGATCTATGGGTGTGTAGACACCCCATTTTTGACCGTCCTCAAGACTTGGACGTCACCGCTTGAACACTCGGTGATTATCCGTGTTTGTGTTCGTTTGGAGTTCCCGGAGTTCTCGGCTCGCGCGCCTTGCCTCAGGACCTCCGAACTTGACCGCTTTGTGTTCGGTTTTGCACCAGACACCTGTGTTTTGCCTTAGAGGGGCAGGGAATGCTTTGTGAGGCATTCCCATACACCACCGGCTGTGGCTAGAGGCCACCGGCTGGCTGTAGTTGCCACCGGCACTATGTTGTGCCGGTCGGCACTAAATTTTGTCAAAATGACACTCTTTGCCGGCCGGACACTGTGCAGTTGCTTTATGAGATATTTTCATACAGCTGTATGGTTTGGTTTCCCCTCCATACACGTGTATGGAGGGATGAGCTTGCTTGGTGACTAAGCTTGTAAGCTTTTTTGCCTATAAGAGAAGGACCTCTTCTCTTGGCTCAAGGGTTACAAAAAGTTGGAGAGATTCTAGACATTGTTTAAACAGACCAAGTTCTAGTTTTAGGGTTTGAGTTACATACACCCTCTATATCTATCCTTCTCTTGTAAGACTAGGTGTTTTGTGCCTTACTATTGCACATAAACACCTAGTGTTTCACCTTTCTCTTGGGACAGAGGTTCTAAGGACTGTTTTTTGGTGATTCTTGGTTGGATTGGAGCTCAAGGAAGCAACAACAACAACATTTGTAAAGAGGATCATCAAGGGTAAGAAACTAACTTTATTTACCCCATTTTTGCATACCATTTTTGTCTAATTTAAAACAGTTTTTGTGCTTAGTCCATAACACATAAAAGTTCTATTTTTAGGCCCTCTTTATTGTTCATTAAGAGTGTTTTGTGGTTTGAGCAAGTTTGACCACTCTTAGACCTTGAAAAGGGCACTTTTTGTGCTATTTTGTGAGAGATCCGAGATTTTGGTGATAGGATCTCTTCATCACTGAAATCTTGAGGGATTTCAGTGGTGAAGAGCATGCCTTGAAGTCTCAAAAAGGGGAGGGCCACCCCCTCTCCTTGATGTCCTTGAAAAGGGCATGTTTTGGTCTCTTAAGTGAGTCTATGCTTGAGTGTGTGTTGAGCATGTTTGGCTTGTTTTCCATGCTTATATTACCATGATATAACATGTTTTCAAGTTGGTTTTGGTCTCCTATGCATGCTTAGTATAGTTGCCTTGTAATGCCTCTTATTGCCTTAACATGTCTAGGAAGTGTGCCCCTATTTCTAGCATGTTTTAGACTTGAGTTTGTGAAGCTTGTATGCTTATTTTGCCATGGTTTAGCTCTGTCCATGGTCGTTTGAGTCAATCTTGACATGCTTTGTATAGCCCCTTTGCATTATAGCTTGTATGCTTCAAGTAGGTGCATGTGTAGGATGCATTGCCTCCATGATTTCAAGGGTTTGGAACCCTCTTACATGCTATTTCAGACCTTATCATGTGCTTGTATTCTTGCCTTAGTGGTCTTGTTAATGCTTTAGGAGCATGTGTTGTATGCCCCTTGTTTTGGCTTCAATGCATGCCTTTGATTTAATGACTCTTAGATGCCATCTAAGTAGCCATTTGGCTTTGTTTTGACATGCTAGAAACTTGTTTTAGGTTGATTAGTGCATGCCATGTATGTTTGTGCAAAGTATGGTTTAATGCCCTATTAGCTTGCCTTAAGCCTAGGCTATTCGCATGCTTTGTTTGATTTGATTTGTTGCATGATTTGGCATCATGTGTGAAATGATTTGAGAGCCTAAGTTGCATGCTAATAGTCCATGTTTGAGTCATCTCAAGTGTGCTTGAACGTAGCTTATTTATGTCTTGGGTTTGGTACCTTAAAATGTGCATGTGTGTGTGTGTGTTTAGTCCCCAATTGTAGGCATTTTGGTTACTGATTTTAGGCCTTTTGAGTTGCCTAATTCATGTCTAAGTCTATCATTTCATTGGTTTTCATGCTTGCCTATTATGCTTGTTTGTATGCTTGTATAAATGCATGGCATTGTACATCTTGCATCCTAGGTGACATGCTTAGGTTTGCACCACATTGACATGCATGCCAAGCCTCTTGAAGTGAGTTTGATAGAGGTTTGGCACCCTTTTGTGCCTATGTGTTTTGCATGCATTCGAAAGTGAAGTTGCATTCTTGGTTCTTAGGACCATCACTCATGGAAATGCGCGATTGGTGGTCCGGGAATCGAGGCACATCCTCCCTTGAGTCATTAACATGATAGGGAGTGTGTTTGGTGCATAAATACCTTGAATTACATTGCCATGCGAGTTTTGCCCTCTGTTGCTGTGAGTTGCAGGTTTTGCAGGAACATATTGCCGGCCGGCAGTATTTAGTGCCGACCGGCAGTCAATTGATAGCCGATAGCTTCATTTTGTGCCGGTGGCCACCTCCTTCAGCCGGTGGTGTTCTACCCCAGCCGGTGGTGACCCCCAATGTCCAGAGAGGCATCCCTGAGACTTTGGCAGTCTTCAGAGGAGGGGAGCAGGGAAAACAGAGGCAATCCATGCATGGCAAGCAGTGATTCCGAGGCGATCCGCGCAAGATGCATCCCACCTCATCCCGAGGCGTTTTATTGCTTTAATTAGATTAATTAATCTGTTTAATTAATTTAGTCAATTTGTAATATTTAATTAGCTTGTGTAGTTAATTTGTATATTCTTTCGGTCCCTCCGAGCGAGGGCAAAAATGTAATAAGTGTGCGTGAGTGGGTGTATGTCTTCCAACCCCCATTTCTTTCTCCCTTTTATTTACCCGCTTTCGATGGTAGATTAGGGCATGTCTATTTTAGCATACCTTATGCAATGCATGCGTGCATCTATGCATTTGTTTACATGCACCGGGCTCGGTACATCATACAAACTGCATTGTATTTTCAATTCCAAAAATTGAATACGTGCTATTCACGCATTCCACATGCCGTGTTTAGGGTTAGCCGAGCCTACTCTAGATTGCATTTCTGCCTGTGTCGCATTAGCCACTTAACATGAACTAGGTCATGCATGTTTGCTAACCAGTTTACTGTTTCGGCACGGAGTACGATGTAAGTTTTTATGGCTTTAGCATATCGCATGCGTGTGAATGTTGCCATGACAGTATGCTTACCATGCGGCTAAGTGCTTATGTGAGATAAACTGTTTGAATGCCTGTGGGTGGAGGTTGGATTGCCTGAGTTGGAATAACTCATTAAAAATTCGTATTTTAGCCTACTTGCGAGTAGCAAAATCTAACACGTTTTTTCGAGACAAAACGGATATGCAATGTTTATTTCCAAGTTAGGCAATCTAGTCTATACTTTTGTGTTGTGCGCATCACATAGTAATTCTAGGTTAATAACCGGAATAAGAACGCATAAAGTTTTCAAAAACGGATATCACGGTTAGTAGAGGCCGGTCTTCGGACCGGGCGAAAGGGGGTGCTCATAGCTGACCTTCCCCAATCGTACCCAAGCTCCCGAGCCAAGACCACTTTGGTAATGACGGACATGTGGCCCTCGGCACCGAGTCAGGGTTTCCTAAATTCCCCAAAAATAAAATATTTAGGTGGCGACTCTGTAATCTGGCAAAGCAGTCCATGTTTGGCACTACTTTTTCAAAAAATCTGTTTTCTCAAACGATTTGCCGGATTTGGACTCTTTGGTTCAGATTTAGAACCGACACACAAAATCGAGTCCAAACTGTAGAGTGAAGCCCCCACGGGCGCGTCTACAGTTTCTGGCGACTCTGCTGGGGATTTTAGAGAGCTTGACTCGAACTCGTAATATCCTGTTTTGATTTCATTTATGTGTCTCTTTGCATTGCATGTACATTGGTGCGCCTAGGACATCGTGTTGGCCATCTGCTATTCCTGAGCGGTTTGCTGGAGGCTTGTCTTGTCAAGGCATGACCATAAGGTGAATTTGGCTATGCTCGCCAAGATGGGAACACAAACCGGTTTCTGGGCACCCTTTGACCATTCGACCTAGTGCATATTCGAATCCATAGTGACCATTCCAAACTAGGACAAAGTTGCTTACCCGATATTAGGTTGTTTGAAACGGCGTAATGCGTAGTGAAACCCTAGCTCCTGACAAAATAGGACAGGGAAACCCTACCCCAACATAGGGGTGTTTTTGGCTCTGATTTATTTGATATGTGCTTTTAGAGTGTATCTCTACAGGAAATGCGTGTATCAGTTTGCGAGTTTGGGTATCCGGCCTGCGGGCACCAGTATCAGTATTTTGAGAATCAGTTATATCTGCGGGTATCAGATTCAGATTTGGGGCAGTGATTTTGGGGAACAGTGATCAGTAATAGAATACAGTTGTTCAACTTTGCTCGTATCCGTTCCAGTGAAATTGAGCTAAGATGCTGTCGGTTTTCTCTTTTGCTAGGTAGTACTGGAACTATAGCTTCAGAAGGCTCCACTATCTCCTGGGTACATTGGATTTGTGCTGATAGACTTTGTCAAGTCAGAGACTCAATTCAAGGGTAATCAAGGCCAGAGAAGGCTAGCCAGGCACAGACCACCAGTACAACAGCTACCAGATCAGTGATCTTTGAGTAGTCGGGTTGAGATTTCCGAGCCTACTGCAGACACGTATATACCGGTTGCTCAGTCGAATCAGGACAATATGTCGAGTTTGGAAGAGATGGTGCGCCAACTCCAGGATAGTATGAGAGCCATGCAAAGAAGACGCATCCATCAGCAATTCGCCAAACAACGGTCAGGGTCATAGCCCAACAGCGAGACAATTGCTGTTAGAACAAAGAACCGAGTATCTACTTCACATCAAGCTCCTCCCCACCAGAGCTCCAAAGACTGGGAGGCACCCAATGTCCAGGAAGATACGGACATTCCGATAGGGCCGAACCCCACAGCATTGAAAGTGAGCAAGCTTGAGAAATTGTTTAAGAAGTCTCAGGGGGCCCACTCTATTCCTGATATAGAGGATGGTTATACCGACTCAATGGTGACATTACCAGATCGTTCAAGATGCCACATATCGATCGATTCGATGGCTCGAGACCCAATGGTGCACCTCCACTGCTTTACGATATTCGAGACCAATGGGTTTGACCACACCGAAATTGTCACTATTCGGTAGAACCACATGCAGGATAGCCACAACTGGTATGCGAATTGGAGAACTACGGAAACAGAATTGGGAAGAGATCACGAGGCCTTCATGGATCAATACTCCTACAACACAGATTGAGGTCACCACTCGTGATCTTGAAGTCACCCGCCAAGGGCCAAAGGAGGGTTTCTCAGAGTTCGTGACGAGATGGAGGGCAAAGGCCTCAATGATGACTACAAAACCTTCCGACAAAGATCGATCAGATGATCGCTCGAATCTGCATGGCAAGTTCTCGCAAAAAGATGGTCATTCTACCTCTGTTTACCTTTCCAGCCCTTCATGAAATGGGGGTTCAAATCGAGGATGCCATCAAACAAGGGATCTTTGCAGAAGATAATGAGCCTTTGAAGATGAATGTTGCTCGCAGTCCCAATGCTACTATTGATGGTAGCACAGCTGCGAAATGCTCAGAAGTAGGCACTATCATCACCTCCCTCAATGGCCAAAAACCAACCACTTCAACTCAGCCCCAAGCCCGAAAATTCCACCCTCTTTACATGAGTCTCTCTCAAGCTTTGAAAAAGCTGCGAGAAGAAGGGCACCTAGAACTCCTAGAACCCCAACCCCTTTCAAACCCACTCCCAGCCAGACATAACCCTTCCAAGTACTGTATGTACCATCGCCAGTCATAGCCATGGCACCGTTGCTACCGTCATGAGATCCAAAACCTCATTGACAGCCAGACGATAGCTCCACCTTCAGACCCCAATGACCAAGTACCTCATCCACATCTCAACCTAATCCATACACTGCCATCCACCTTTGACCCCAGCATATACATCACCCCGGCCCATCTACCCAAACCAGAGGTGTTTATCCCAGAAAGCATGGACTTATGCATGATGGGTGCATCCGAACCCCAATCATCTCAAACCTTTGAACCCACTACTTCTGAGCTGATGAGGATGATCGAAGATCTTCAGAGAACTGTAGCAGATTTGGCCTTTGGAGTTTTGGCTCCATCATCAACTGCGTCACATACCAGGGAGTTCATGTCGAAAGGTTCCCTAACCTTGGAACGGGCTGTATTGGGAGAAGGCCAATCTCTTAGCAAAGTGGAGACCAGTGATAAGAACAAGGCTGGGGCAAGCATTAGTCCCCATGAACATCTTCAGTTGGCTGCTGAGGCTTTGAAAGCCGAGGGACTGAACGAAGAGCAAGTCCTCGCAGTTGTTGTAAAAATTGTGGATGACACTTTTGCCACTCAAATTAGGGGCAGTTTGAATCAAGGGGCGAGCCGGGAGAAGGGCCTTTGTACTAGGAATATTCCTTTCAGCTCTAACTATCTACCTCGGGGCCAGAGGGTATTCACCCCACTGAACATGTCTCTATCAGCGGCCTTGAGGGTCCTGATTAAAAAGGGGTATCTGAAATCCCTGGAGCCGCGACTACTGCCAGATAAACTTCCTCCCTCCCATGATCCGGCCAAGTACTGTGCCTTTCATCAGCAGGTCGGCCATGTCACTGATAAGTGTTTCCGTCTTCGCCATGAAATACAAGATCTGATTGATAACAAGGTCATCGTCACTCCAGGTCCTGCAAAATCTATCGGTGCTAGATCAGTGAACTTGGGGGGTAATGTGATGTGATCAAGAGATGAACCACCTGCGGGCGGCCGCTTTACTTCCAGATGTGGTGGGCGATGCACTGTTTTGAGCATTGTACAAATGCTGTTAATTTTGCTTTCTGACTTGGGTATTGGGTCAGTCTTGTCTTTTTGTATTGAGTCAGTCCTTTCATACTGAGTCAATAGGGTCTGTCTTGTTGTATCGAGTCAGTCCTGTTTTGTCAGAGTTGGGTGATTTCGGGGGAGTTACCTCGGACATCACTTGCTTGTTTTGCGTCTGTCTTTTCATTTTGTTTTGAGTCTGTTTCTGCCAGGGAGTCAGTTATGCCAACAGATTTTGAATGGAACAGCAGTGATTTTCACACTCTTGTGTTTGCTTCTGCCGTGTGCCAGTTGTGCCAGAAATTCTAAATGAGATGGAAGTATTTGACTAAGAACTCTGTCTTTTCTATGCCTTGAAGTCATTGCATTGGCCTAAATTTTTCAAAACTTTTTGAACACTGTGATGAAAACGAAGAAGAAGGAATTCCTTGGGATTTGCAAAAATTTGATCAATTAAGAGAAAAAGAGGCGTGCTAAGCCCTTAATGAATGAAATCATGCTTGTTAGTGTGAGTACTGGGAAGGACCCTAGCTTTGATCCAGATTGGTTCTATTGATCTTTGTGAAAGCGATTTGTCGCTTTCGTAAAAACTTTCAAAAATGTTTTCTGGCAGTCCTCAAGACATGTGTGGAATCGCTCTTGAGATTGTGCAACTTAGGATCGCTCTGGCCGAGACTCAACCCTTTGCTTTCAAATCTTGAACTTGGATTGAGCGTTCAAAGGACAATCATGATGTCAGGCCTGTATGGCCAGATTTGAAACAGACCTCGAACAAGAGGCCAGGAAAGTCGGATCAAGAAGATCAGAAGAAGCTTGCAAAGCTAGAACAGAAGTACCCTCCCGAACTAGGGGCAAAGATATCAGATGTGCTCGAAGAGCCGAAGATGAGTTCTCTTGCGAATCAACAGCCACTCTCCTGGATACGGATGGCATCAAAACCCTAAAACCATTTGGCATGGACTTGCTACACTTTTACCCTTTGAGAGGCTCGCTGGGTCGAAAACCTGGAAGGGCGACCCAGGCAAAAGTTAGAGCAAGCAAAAAATACATACAAAAGCAAAGAAAAAATACAAAAAAAAAAAAGAAGAAGAAAATTCAAAAAGAAAAAAAGAAGAAGAAGAAAAAGAAAAAAAAAGAATGAAAAGAAATGAAAAAAAAAAAAAAAACAAAGCTCGCAAGGTTGAAAACCTGCAACAGTCGCCTTGGCAAAAATTAGAGCATAAAAAGGAGAGGTTAAATACCCAAGAGTACCTTAACCCCGGAACTACGTAAGGCTTGATTCCCATGTTTGGGATACGTAGGCAACTTCATTCTGAAGTCCAGCCATAAACACTTCAAGTTCGACTGTGTCCATGCAATGGTTCTGGCCATCTTTGTCTTCTCTGTATCCGAGAGTCTGGTTGTGTTCGTCGCTCTGAGGACTGACTACAAGTACGCTACGATGCTATCCAAACAAGGGGCAACTTTCCGTTGCCATTCAAAACGTCGCGGTGTCACTTCAAACAAGGGGCAAGTTTCCGTTGCCATGCAGTGTCCTTCAGACAAGGGGCAATTTTCCATTGCTAATGGTCCGAGGTTGTGCATCTTAAGAGTAGGTTCCGTGCTTGTTGAGCATTGGCCGTTTGCAAAAATAGTTTTTGAGAATTTTTACTAAGGCTGACTAATTCTCTCGAAAATTATTCCATCTTTTCCAAAAAAGGAAAATTTTCATGGACCCAAAAAAGGAAAATTTTCAGTGCTTACAACCTGACTTGCATGATTTCAAATCAAAAATCGAATAAGCATGTTAATCTAACTTTCATGTTGGTCAAAATTGTTTTAAAACAAAAAATGGTCAAAATAATGAACTAGGGGCACAGTTGAGTCAGGCTTCCTGTTTTTCCCCCATTTTCAACATACTTGCCAAGAAAGGCACTCTACCTGCCAGAAGAGGGCATAACTGAAGTCAATAGCAAAGGGCTGAAAGCTCTCTCATCCTCCAAGCAACGAGGTATTAAGTCAAGTGCGAAACACGAATTGGAATGGATCAAGATGTTCCACTTCCTCATCTGGACAGATCTAACCACGTCAAAACTCCCCAACAGGGCATCATCAACCGATGTCAACTGCGGATTTGCTACACACCCATTTGTGGCACAACCCCTCTGTGGGAAAGTTCACTGTTGTAAGCAGAAGAAGAGGATCTAGCAGAATGCTAGGGGCAAGAACCCGTAATTTCCTGTCTATCTACCAACCACTCTGGGAAGGGATAAAAAAATTGAGAGATTGAAGAATAGAGAGATGTGCGTTGAGAGAAAAAGTGAGAAAAGGGCTTTTTTTCAGAAAAATAGAGCTTGAGGGCCGAGTGATGTGAGAATCACAAATGAGAAAGGGTGGGAAATAATACCCGGTGAAACAGGCTCCCTGTGCACATTTGAGTCTTGTGTTTTGTTTTGTCTGCCTCGATTCTTGTTTTGAGTCGTTTCGAGTGTCAATAGATGTGTTTAGGTTGTTTGCCTATCGTTTTCCATTGATTGGGTCTTTTTCGCTGTGTTCAGTTGTAGGCTCAATACCCGGTCGAGAACTCATTTTTCTCAATTTCAAAAATGATTTGTTGTGTGCTCAGAGTGCTGTGCCATTCTCCACATTTGTGCAAAAGGGGGAATTTGTTCTTTCAAAAACCGCAGGGTCCACCCCCGATAAGTGTGAGAATAGTAAAATCAGGAGCTATCTGAAGCTATATAGGTTCCAGACTGCAAAACAAAAGAAAAGAGGGAAAATCGAAGCATCTGAGTGTGTTTCACCTTCAGCAAATTCTGTGATTGTACTCCGGATGTACCCCTTCAAGCTTGTCAATGCTACCGAAGTATGAGTGCGCCTCTATCTCAAGTGTAAGCCTGCTTCAAGTCGGAACGGCAATTAAAGCGGCAGATGTTATCTCTTCTCGATATGAGCAGGTGTACCCTTTTCGAGCTGAGTGTGTTGCAAAGCCCTCTGAGAGGTAAATCGGAGACACTAGAGTACACATTTGATGCTCCTCTATTGCATAGAATATGAACTTTCATATACACTGTTGTTGCATGTGTGCCGCGCATCGTTATGATTCATGCATAAAATATGCTTGCCTACAAAATCGCACGGAAAATGCCCCCATACTTGCATAGAAGATGCATTTCATCGCACTATCTTGTGCACTTACACTTTGTATCTCACTTGCACTGTCATGTGCATCTTGTGGTTGTACCTCACTCGCGCTGTTTAGCGTATCGCACTATCTTGTGCATTTCAAATCACTCGCGCTGTTTAGCGTATCGCACTATCTTGTGCATTTCAAATCACTCGCGCTGTTTAGCGTATCGCACTGTCTAGTGCATTTCACATCATTCGCGCTGTTTAGCGTATCGCACTGTTTTGTGCATCACATCATCGCGCTATCTTGCGCACCTCCATCGCACTGTCTTGTGCACTCGCGTTGTCTAACGCATCGCGCTATTTTGTGCACCTTACTTGCATTTTGCGCATCGCACTATTTTGTGCACCTTACTTGCATTTTGCATCCATTTATTCGCGCTATTTTGCGCATCGCACTATTTTGTGCAATTCATCATTCGCGCTATTTTGCGCATCGCACTATTTTGTGCACCTTACTTGCATTTTGCATCAATTTATTCGCGCTATTTTGCGCATCGCACTGTTTTGTGCATTACACTTCATTCGCGCTATTTTGCGCATCGCACTATTTTGTGCATTACATTTGCTCGCGCTATCTTGCGCACCCCATTTGCACTTGTTAGTGCATTGCATTTTAATCGTGCCATTTTTTTCGTATCGCACTATCTTGTGCACTCGCGTTGTTTAACGCATCGCGCTGTTTAGCGCATCGCACTATTTTGTGCATCACATCATCGCGCTATCTTGCGCACCTCCATCGCACTGTCTTGTGCACTCGCGCTCTCTTGCGCATCGCACTATCTTGTGCACTTGCATGCTATATCTCACTCGCACTATCTTGTGCATTCCATTACACTCGGCTGCTCAACAGACGCATCGTTTCTATGCAATTTACTTTCGCTTTCTTGCGCACCAGATTTCTTATCAAGACATTACATTGTTTTGCATACAAACCGGCACAGCGTATAAGTCCAATTATCAAAATCTTCCCGCATATCATTTGCATTTTGCCCCGCCTCTGCATGCCTCCGCACATTTTTGTCTATCTTATGCTTTGTCTAACTCTTGGCCTTGTCAAAAATGGGTCGCCTCGGCTTTGACATTCACTCCGGTCGTTCTTATGACTTTCGAGTTCTGGCAAAGAGGGCCAACTGCAGACACCCCATTTTTGACCGACCTCAAGACTTGGACGTCACCGCTTGAACGCTCGGTGATTATCCATGATTGTGTTCGTTTGGAGTTCGGAGTTCTCGGCTCGGCGCCTTGCCTCAGACCTCCGAACTTGACCACTTTGTGTCGGTTTGCACTGACACTGTGTTTTGTTTAGAGGGGCAGGGAATGCTTTGTGAGGCATTCCCATACACCACCTGGGCTAGAGGCCACCGGTCAGAAGTTGCCACCGGCACTATTTTGTGCCGGTCGGCACTAAATTTTGTCAAAATGACACTCTTTGCCGGGACACTTTGTGCTTGCTTTATGAGATATTTTCACAATTTGTATGGTTTGGTTTCCTCCATACACGTGTATGGAGGGATGAGCTTGCTTGGTGACTAAGCTTGTGCTTTTTGCCTATAAGAGAAGGACCTCTTCTCTTGGCTCAAGGGTTACAAAAGTTGGAGAGATTCTAGACATTGTTTAGACAGGCCAAGTACTAGCCTTAGGGTTTGAGTTACATACACCCTCTATATCTATCCTTCTCTCGTAAGACTAGGTCTTTTGTGCCTTACTATTGCACCTAACCACCTAGTGTTTCCCCTTTCTCTTGGGACAGAGAGGTTCTAAGGACTGTTTTTTGGTGATTCTTGGTTGGATTGGAGCTCAAGGAAGCAACAACAACAACATTTGTAAAGAGGATCATCAAGGGTAAGAAACTAACTTTATTTACCCCATTTTTGCATACCATTTTTGTCTAATTTAAAACAGTTTTTGTGCTTAGTCCATAACACATAAAAGTTCTGTTTTTAGGCCCTCTTTATTGTTCATTAAGAGTGTTTTGTGGTTTGAGCAAGTTTGACCACTCTTAGACCTTGAAAAGGGCACTTTTTGTGCTATTTTGTGAGAGATCCGAGATTTTGGTGATAGGATCTCTTCATCACTGAAATCTTGAGGGATTTCAGTGGTGAAGAGCATGCCTTGAAGTTTCAAAAAGGGGAGGGCCACCCCCTCTCCTTGATGTCCTTGAAAAGGGCATGTTTTGGTCTCTTAAGTGAGTCTATGCTTGAGTGTGTGTTGAGCATGTTTGGCTTGTTTTCCATGCTTATATTACCATGATATAACATGTTTTCAAGTTGGTTTTGGTCTCCTATGCATGCTTAGTATAGTTGCCTTGTAATGCCTCTTATTGCCTTAACATGTCTAGGAAGTGTGCCCCTATTTCTAGCATGTTTTAGACTTGAGTTTGTGAAGCTTGTATGCTTATTTTGCCATGGTTTAGCTCTGTCCATGGTCGTTTGAGTCAATCTTGACATGCTTTGTATAGCCCCTTTGCATTATAGCTTGTATGCTTCAAGTAGGTGCATGTGTAGGATGCATTGCCTCCATGATTTCAAGGGTTTGGAACCCTCTTACATGCTATTTCAGACCTTATCATGTGCTTGTATTCTTGCCTTAGTGGTCTTGTTAATGCTTTAGGAGCATGTGTTGTATGCCCCTTGTTTTGGCTTCAATGCATGCCTTTGATTTAATGACTCTTAGATGCCATCTAAGTAGCCATTTGGCATTGTTTTGACATGCTAGAAACCTGTTTTTGGTTGATTAGTGCATGCCATGTATGTTTGTGCAAAGTGTGGTTTAATGCCCTATTAGCTTGCCTTAAGCCTAGGCTATTCGCATGCTTTGTTTGATTTGATTTGTTGCATGATTTGGCATCATGTGTGAAATGATTTGAGAGCCTAAGTTGCATGCTAATAGTCCATGTTTGAGTCATCTCAAGTGTGCTTGAACGTAGCTTGTTTATGTCTTGGGTTTGGTACCTTAAAACGTGCATGTGTGTGTGTGTGTTTAGTCCCCAATTGTAGGCATTTTGGTTACTGATTTTAGGCCTTTTGAGTTTCCTAATTCATGTCTAAGTCTATCATTTCATTGGTTTTCATGCTTGCCTCTTATGCTTGTTTGTATGCTTGTATAAATGCATGGCATTGTACATCTTGCATCCTAGGTGACATGCTTAGGTTTGCACCACATTGACATGCATGCCAAGCCTCTTGAAGTGAGTTTGATAGAGGTTTGGCACCCTTTTGTGCCTATGTGTTTTGCATGCATTCAAAAGTGAAGTTGCATTCTTGGTTCTTAGGACCATCACGCATGGAAATGCGCGATTGGTGGTTCGAGAATCGAGGCACATCCTCCCTTGAGTCATTAACATGATAGGGAGTGTGTTTGGTGCATAAATACCTTGAATTACATTGCCATGCAAGTTTTGCCCTCTGCTGCTGTGAGTTGCAGGTTTTGCAGGAACATATTGCCGGCCGGTAGTATTTAGTGCCGACCGGCAGTCAATTGATAGCCGATAGCTTCATTTTGTGCCGGTGGCCACCTCCTTCAGCCGGTGGTGTTCTACCCCAGCCGGTGGTGACCCCCAATGTCCAGAGAGGCATCCCTGAGACTTTGGCAGTCTTCAGAGGAGGGGAGCAGGGAAAACAGAGGCAATCCATGCATGGCAGTGCGATTCCCGATGCATCGTGATCCAGCGCATCTCCACGAGGCGTTTTATTGCTTTAATTAGATTAATTAATCTGTTTAATTAATTTAGTCAATTTGTAATATTTAATTAGCTTGTGTAGTTAATTTGTATATTCTTTCGGTCCCTCCGAGCGAGGGCAAAAATGTAATAAGTGTGCGTGAGTGGGTGTATGTCTTCCAACCCCCATTTCTTTCTCCCTTTTATTTACCCGCTTTCGATGGTAGATTAGGGCATGTCTATTTTAGCATACCTTATGCAATGCTTGCGTGCATCCATGCATTTGTTTACATGCACCGGGCTCGGTACATCATACAAACTGCATTGTATTTTCAATTCCAAAAATTGAATACGTACTATTCGCGCATTCCACATGCCATGTTTAGGGTTAGCCGAGCCTACTCTGGATTGCATTTCTGCCTCTGTCGCATTAGCCACTTAACATGAACTAGGTCATGCATGTTTGCTAACCAGTTTACTGTTTTGGCACGGAGTACGATGTAAGTTTTTATGGCTTTAGCATATCGCATGCGTGTGAATGTTGCCATGACAGTATGCTTACCATGCGGCTAAGTGCTTATGTGAGATAAACTGTTTGAATGCCTGTGGGTGGAGGTTGGATTGCCTGAGTTGGAATAACTCATTAAAAATTCGTATTTTAGCCTACTTGCGAGTAGCAAAATCTAACACGTTTTTCGAGACAAAACGGATATGCAATGTTTATTTCCAAGTTAGGCAATCTAGTCTATACTTTTGTGTTGTGCGCATCACATAGTAATTCTAGGTTAATAACCGGAATAAGAACGCATAAAGTTTTCAAAAACGGATATCACGGTTAGTAGAGGCCGGTCTTCGGACCGGGCGAAAGGGGGTGCTCATAGCTGACCTTCCCCAATCGTACCCAAGCTCCCGAGCCAAGACCACTTTGGTAATGACGGACATGTGGCCCTCGGCACCGAGTCAGGATTTCCTAAATTCCCCAAAAATAAAATATTTAGGTGGCGACTCTGTAATCTGGCAAAGCAGTCCATGTTTGGCACTACTTTTTCAAAAAATCTGTTTTCTCAAACGATTTGCCGGATTTGGACTCTTTGGTTCAGATTT
This sequence comes from Camellia lanceoleosa, assembly GCA_025200525.1. Lineage (NCBI taxonomy): Eukaryota > Viridiplantae > Streptophyta > Magnoliopsida > Ericales > Theaceae > Camellia > Camellia lanceoleosa. Next base: position 63,745 of record JANUSC010000025.1, on the reverse strand, counting down.
AGAACCGACACACAAAATCGAGTCCAAACTGTAGAGTGAAGCCCCCACGGGCGCGTCTACAGGGTGGAGTGAACCTATTGTCACCATTGATGGTATTGATATTCCCAAACCCCTTGATAAATGGGACACAACCGATTATCAAAACTCAAGTTGGAACAGTAAGGCTCTCAATTCCCTTTTTTGCTTCGTCACACCTAAAGAGTTTCGTCGTATCTGCACGTGTGAGGTAGCAAAAGAGGCTTGAGACATTCTTGAAACGATTCACAAGGGTACTACTTCTGTTAAAAGGTCAAAACTTCAACGTCTCATCTCTGCCTTTGAAACTCTTTTTATGTGTGATGATGAGGCGTTTGATGATTTCTATGCTAAACTTAGTGACATCGTGAATTCCTATTTCACACTCAGTGAAAAAATCCCTGAAACTAAAATTGTTGAAAAAATTTTGAGGTCATTACCGGAGAGGTTACAATCAAAAGTGACAGCCATTGAGGAGGCTTAGGATGTTGATACTGTAGACGTCCCCGAACGCATCCCGGGGAGGAGTGCGAGTCCCCCCCGTTCCGGTTCGCTTTGCGGGCCTACTACAGTTCAAAGGACTCAAATGTCACGGTTCTTAATCTTGAACCAAAGAGTCCAAATCTGGCAAATCGTTTTGAGAAAAACAGATTTTTAGAAAAGAAGTGCCAAACATGGACTGCTTTGCCAGATACAGAGTCGCCATCTAAATATTTTTTATGGGGGAATTTAGGAAACCCTGACTCGGTGCCAAAGGCCACGTGTCTGTCATTACCAAAGTTGTCTTGGCTCGGGAGCTTGGGTACGATCGGGGAAGGTCAGCTATGAGCACTTTCGCCTCGTCCAAGACCGGCCTCTACTAACCGTGATATCCGATTTTGAAAACATTACATGTTCTTATTCCGGTTATTAGCCTAGAATTACTATGTTATGCGCACATCAAACAAGTATAGACTAGATCGCCTAATTTGGAAACAAGCATTGCATATCCGTTTGTTTTAAAAATGCTTGGGAATTTGTTACTCGCAAGTAGGCTAAAACACGGATTTCAACGAGTTTTTCCAACTCAAACAATCCAACCTTCACCCACAGGCAATCAAGCAGTTATATCACATAAGCAGCTAGCCTCATGGTAATCATGCTGTTATGGCAACATTCACATGCATGCGATATGCTAAAGCATAGAAGCTTACCTAGTACTCCAAGCCAAAACAAAAACTAGTTAGTAATCATATGTATGATCCTAGTTCATGTTAAGTGGCTAATGAAACACATGCAAGATGCAACTAGAATAGGCTCGACCATCCTACACATGGCATGTGGAATCGCAAATAACACGTCGATTTGGAATTGAAGTACAATGCGATTAGCGTGATGTACCGAGCCCGTGCATGTAAACAAATGCATGGATGCACGCATGCATTGCATAAGGTATGCTAATTTAAATATGCCCTAATCTACCATCGTAAGGTGTAAATAAAGGAGAAAGAAGTGGGGTTGGAAGACATGTACACACACACCCACACTTATTACAAATGTGCCTCACACGGAGGGTCTAAAAGAATATCTGATCCCAAATAGTACAGTCCAAATCTGAGTAAATTATTACAAAGATTCTAATTATCAAATTAAATTAAATGTAAAAGAAGGGGCCTCACTGTCTCAGATGCGTGAATGATGCATGCTTGATCCGTCTTGCAGGAAAGCCTGTACCATACCACTGCCGCCTCTGTTTTCCATCCGCCTCTCCAAAGACCGCCAAAGTCCCAGATACCTTATATGCATCTTTGTTTCACACCATCAATTTGGATGAAATGGCCACCGGCCATGTAAAATATCTGTCATTGCTTGTGAGGTTGTCGACCACCAATACATTGCGGTCGGCACTCTGTCTTGCCGTCGGCAAACAATTCCTCTGAGAATCTGGTTTTGACAAGAATAACAAGAACAGACAGTGTATGGTATGGAATTTTGGGCACATGTAAGCATGGCCATGCCCCTATCATGTATGGGACTCAAGGAAGCATGGCCCTTGGTCCTTGGGCCACCAATTATGCATTTTGATGCATGATGGCCTAAGGGACCAAGATTGCAATTCAATGTAAAGATGCATGCAACACACAAATGAAGACCAAGATCCTATCATGTCCAAGTCAAGGGCCTTAGTGACATGAGAATTGAGACGTGTATTGTCACTCTAAGTACAAACACCTCTCATCTCACACTTGGTTTGACACCCCAAACCAAGTAATGCAATGCATGTTATGCAAACATGGCTTAACAATGCAACATGATACTAAAATGCAAGGCATGCCAAATGCTATGCAACATCATGTTACGTATACAAAATGCTAGAGCATACGAGATGCAAATGCAATGCAAACAAGGACAAATCATGTAATGGAACTATCATGCTACCACACTTAATGAAGCAAGTATGCAAAGAACATGAGACAAACATGCAAAAGTGGGCTTAAACCATAAAGGGGCAGACCTCAATCCACCCAAAAACAGTGGCCAAAAATGCCTAAGACCATGGACAAAATGTTCAACAAGCATACAAATTAATGGGCCTAAGGCTAAGGCACAAAAGAGGGTACATCACTACCATTAGCAAGACCACCTATGGCATGAACCTAGCAACCAAAAACAGGTGTTTAGCATGTAAAACAACCCCCAAAGCGCCTGATATGGCAGCCCAAATGCCTTAAATATGCAAGCATGCACAATGTCCATTTCAAAGCACAAAAGACCAACCTTCCAAGGCATGAAAGTGATGACCAATGCAAGCATGTAAGTATGGATTAGGGACTGAAATATAGCCTACAATGATGCCAAATCATGAGAAGAAGCTAAGTTAAGCATGCTAGTGATCTACACAACCAAGGCTTACAAGCCAAAATGCAAAGCAACCATACCAAGCATGCCAAACATGGCAAAATCAGTGACTAACAGACCTAAAGCATGACAAATCATGACCAAAAGCTTCAATAAGCCAAGCTAAAACATGAGGATATACAAGGCTAAACACATGGCACATTTCTAGGCAAAGTAGAGCATTTCAAAGCAAGTATAAGATGCATGCTAAGGGCTACAAATCCAACCAAAAACAGAGATATAACACATCATATGAACCCCAAATAAGCTCTGAAATGAAGCCAAAACAAACCATGTATGCATGCTCCCTTATGAGCCAAAAACAAAGACAAAAGAGGGACAAAGGGGAGAGGGGTGTCTCTCCCCTATACAAGACTTCAAACCACCTTCATCACCACTGAAAATCCATTGGATTTCAGTGGTGAGAAGATCAACACAACAACATAAGCAAGACTTAAGGAAAAGGGACCAAAAGAGGCCAAACAAGGCCTAAGAGGGAGATTTCGACCCCCAACCACAAAACACCCTTAATGAAAGTTCTTAAGAATAAAAATATAAGACTTTTTCATGTTAAACACAAAGCCTAAATCAGCAAGCAAGATAGGTAAAAACCTGTTGCAAAAATGGGGAATCTAAAGTAAAGTGCTCACCCTTGAAGAAACCTTGAAGAGCAGTTGGTCCAGCCACCCTCTATTGATCAAAATCAATCCAAATGCTCAAGAAACAACCCTCCAAGCGTCCCAATCTTGAGCTAAGGTGTGATAGTGTGTGTGTGAGTGCAAAAGTAAGGTAAAACTACACTTTTAGGCCTAAAACACACACACACAAGAGGAGAGAGAGGGAAAATCTAGAGAGAGGAGATGTATGGCAGATATATAGATACACAAGCTCTGGTTTTTTGTTCAAGAATGGCCAACCTCTATCAAAGGGAGAGATATGATGCTTATATAGGCAAAAACAAGCCAAGAAGCTTAGTGGCTAAGCAAAGGAGAAAGGGTCAAGAGGTGCAAAGGGGTCTTGGCTTCTTGGAGAAGCTAAGACAACTGGCCAAGCTTCTCCAAGAAGCTTGGCCAAAAGGGTTCAACCTTCTAGAAGGTTTGGGGGTTCAAAGGTGCAAAGGGGTCTCTCCCATGCACGGGGATGAGTGAGGGTGCATTCCAGCTGGCACAGCTGGCATGCACCATGCCTCAGGGGTGCAAAGGGTGCACGCCGGCCACCCAAATAGGTCATCGGCACAATAAAGTGCCGGTCGGCTGAACATAGTGCCGACCGGCCATTATTTTTAAGAAACCATGGCCGGTGGTACACATATGCAGCCGGTGATGATAGGGGAGGGCCGGTGGGGTGTGGGGATGACCAACAAGCCATTCCCTGCCCTTGAAGGCAAAAACACAGGTGTTTGGTGCCAAAACCGAACACGAAGCAGTCGAGTCAGGAGGTCCTGAGGCAAGCCGCACAGCCGAGACCTTCGGGAACTCGAGACAAACAAAAATATGGATAATCGCCGAGTGTTCAAATGGTGACGTCCAAGTCTTGAGGACGGTAAAAAATGGGGTGTCTACAGATACCCTCAAGCTTGATCAGTTGGTTGGAAACTTGCAGACTTATGAAGCCCACCAGATTTCTAAGAAAAAACAAAAAGATAGTGTGGCTTTCACTAGTGCTCATGAGATTGCAAAAACTCCTGAGACTGAGTTTGATTTAAAGTGCGAGGGCGGCTATGTTTACTAAACAATTCAAAAAAATTTAAAGAAAAAAAGCCTAATTTCAGAGACCCTATTTCAAATGACAAGAGTAATGATAATCCGAGCAATCAGAGAGTTCTAATTACTATTCGTGGAGCAATTTCTGATGAAGAACAACAATGGGTTGCTCACTGCACAAAGGCTAAAGATGCATGGGACATTCTGAGCCAATACCATGAAAGAGGAGATTCATCTTCACCACCAGCAATCACCTTTCCTCCCTTAGTTGCTCGACTAGATGAGGCCAAGGAGAATGAGAAGCAAAAAGAAGATGATAAAAGATCAGAAGACAATGATGAGATTAATGGTGATGATCTCCAACAAGCTTACGAAAAGCTTTACGATGAATCTCTGAATTTGTCTAAGATCAATGACAAACTCACTCTCAAGCTCAAAGCATGTGAAAGTGAGAATGTCAAGCTAAAAGGAGAACTTGTAATAGCAAAGCAGAATGTCATCAAGATCTCTAGTGACAGGAAAGACCTATGTGGGAAACTTCTATCCTGTGAAACTGAAAGGAATGAACTCCTGAAAGTGTATTCCGCATATGAAGAGAAGCTTGAAAGTCTTGAGATGTCACAAGCTACATTGGAAGAGATGGTTTGTCATAAAGATGAAGAACTCCGAATTGCTAGAGCCACAATTGCCATGTGGAACAAAGGTTCCAAATCATTAGAAGACATCCTCGGGTCTCAACAAATGGGTTGTGACAAAAGTGGTGTCATGACCCGAACCCGCCCCTATGGGTTAAAGACATAACCGGCCAGTAATCAAGGGATTACCTACGGCCTCAAACCAAACAAGACATATCTCATCAGAGTAAAGGGGCCAAACAGAAGCAAATTTAGAACTTTTGTCCATAGAGCTGTGCTTACATGGCACATCATAACAACTCATATGTATACACATGTTAATAACTTACATCAAAGGGATAATAACACAAAGTTCTGTACATACACAGGATCATTCAAGTCTAAGTCACTCAAACCCAAAGTTTATATACAAAAGTAATCCAACGTTTTCGCCAATATAACAAAACCATATCAAGAGAGCAAAAGAGGCGAAGACAAGTCTCGTGCATGAGACGTTTGGGCTGACTCTTCAAAACCTTGACTATTTCACACAAACTTCACTGAGGCTGGGTTTGGACCTCCCTTGGCTCACATGAATGAACGTGAGCGAAAGCCCAGTGAATAATATCGAATAAAGAAGATACACTAGAACAATATACAATAGACGGCCTTGGGCCCAATTCATATTTCTATCTAATATATACATATATACATAGGTCAAGTGACCGCAATTCCAAACACATCAAACGGCCTTGGGCCCAATTCATTCATATCTGACGGCCTTTGGCCCAACCGTTCCTGCCCGACGGCCTTTGGCCCAATCATTCGTGTCAAATGGCCTTTGGCCCATTCATTCATGTCATACGGCCTCTAGTCCATTCATTCGTGTCATACGGCCTCTGGCACATTCATAACAAATATTTGTCCCCAATTCAATGTAACTAACTTATAAGACTTATATAGAAGTAAGCAATTGGACAAATAACATACTTCAGATATCTTTATTAAGATATTACTCACAGTGATTTGTTGGTGGATTCACCTTGGAGCTCGACCCTACACATTACATAACACATATGGGTCACAATCAATTCAGTTCGTTCTTCATTCATACATCCCTCTTAGGCTTCTTTCTTATTCTTTTAATTCATTCATAATGCTCAATGCATGCCTAAGAGTACTTAGAAGTGAAAGAGAACGGAAAATGAAACACATAACACTTTTACAAAATTTCTGAAACAGGGGTCCCTGCTCAAGCGTGGGTTCCGTCGCTCGAGCGGACCCTCATGGTCTGCAAAAGTACTAATTACCTCATTTTTACGCTTGAGCGTGAATTTGGATGCTCGAGCCAAGGGTCACACTACATGGTTCCTCGCTTGAGCGTGAATCTCCCCGTTCGAGTGGACATCCATGTCTGCAAAAAGTTCTGGGAGCTAACATTTCTTGCTCAAGCGGCGCTTTCCCCGCTCAAGCGGACATGCAAAATTTTGGGTTTTTCAGAATTGTTCTTGAGGCTCAATTTCAACATTCAAAGGTTCCAAAGCTCGAATTAAGGTATCAAAAACATGGGAAGTGGTCACATAACATGAGAGCATAGGGGATTCGAGACCAATCATGTAAAACCAAGATCAAATTCCCAAATTAGTCAACATTTCTTTTGTTATGATCAAAGCCCATGCATTCAAACTTCATATTCCCATTAATCAAGCATGCATGTAAGTTTTGACTTCCAATTCTATTCCAAATGGTACAAATAAGGCTTATGATCATGGAACTTATGAAAATCATGCATGCATGTGAGATTTGTACCCAATTCTTTTGATTCGACATGATTCATGCTTGAATATACAAAATTATAGCAATTATGCACATGCATGTTCATACAAGCTCCCAATTCAACAAATTTAATTCAACTCAAGCTCTTGATCACAAACAAACCTTGAACTCATAAAATTACAAATTCAAACTTATGATTTCATAACCATTTACTCACCTAGAGGCTCAAATCCTCCAATTCATAGCAAATTCTTGAGTTAATCTTCAAGATTTCTAAGCTTCAAGATCAAGGCTTCACTCCCTCCACCCTCTCTCTCTAACTGACCCTCACTCTCTTTCTCAAGAGTGATTTTTCAGCTTTGAGCTCAAACAAATGCATAAAAGTGTAATAGAGCCCCCTTATATAAGCTCTCTCTCAAACACATTTCATTAATATTAAATAATTGAGCACTACACCATCAATTTAATCTATTTAATTTGATCCGAATCAATTTTCAATTAAATATCACCGTAGGCTCTAAAAATTACGCTAATCACAATGGCGTAGTCAATTTCGGTTTTTGTGGCCGATAAGGCCTTCAATTTAAATTCTAAAGCACATAATCAAACAGATTTTTCTACGGTGAACATATAGAAATTCAAAACCACATATGTTCATATAAATGACACTCAAAATCATATCAAACACATAATCACATTCGTAATTAAGATTAATTAGCATAATATGGAGTAGGGTTATCACAGTCTTCCCCCCTTTAGGAAGTTTGGTCCTCCAAACTTATTTTACCTTCGTCGGGAACAAATGTTGATAGCGTAGTCGCATTTCATCCTCTTTTTCCCATGTGGCATCCGTCCCATGGTGTTCTTTCCATTCCACTTTCACCATTGGGATGGACTTGCTTCTCAATTGTTTCACTTGCCGGTCTATGATTCGCTCCGGCCATTCCGCGTATTCCATATTTTCATCAAGAGCTATCCGATGGTAATCAATCACATGAAGCGGATCCCGAAGATAACCCCTTAACATTGACACATGAAATACATTGTGGATTTGCTCAAATATCGGTGGCAAAGCAACTCTATAAGCAACCGGACCAAGCCTTTCTAGAATCTTAAACAACCCAATGTAACGGGGCGACAACTTACCCTTCTTTCCAAACCTGACTTGGCCCTTCATAGGAATCACACGGATAAATACATGGTCACCAACCTCATACTCGAGAGGTCTTCTTCAAACATCTACATAACTCTTTTGTTGGTCCTGAGCTGTTTTGAGCCTCTGTTGGATTATTTTGATTTTCTCAGAAGTGTCTTGCACAATTTCAGGCCCAAGTAAAGCTCTATCCCCGACTTCTATCCAACAAATTGGTGATTTACACCTTTTACCATACAAAGCCTCATATGGTGCCATACCGATGCTGGAGTGGAAGCTGTTATTATATGCAAATTCTGCTAGTGGCAAATAGTTTTCCCAACTCCCCTGAAAATCTAAGGTATACATTCTCAGCATATCCTCTAACGTCTGTATAGTCCGTTCTGATTGCCCATCTGTCTGTGGGTGGAATGCGGTTCTGTAAACTCTTCCACAATCTAGATACAAATTTCGGATCTCTATCCGACACAATAGATACTGGAACTTCGTGTAAACGGACAATCTCATCAACATATATAGTAGCCAGTCTATAAGCATCAAATGTAGTTCTAACAGGTAGAAAATGTGCAGATTTAGTCAGTCTATCAATTACAACCCAAATAGAATCCATACCTCGAGGAGTCCGTGGTAGACCAACAACAAAATCCATAGTCACATGCTCCCACTTCCATTCAGGAATAGGGAGAGGTTGAAGTAGACCTTGGGTTTACGTTGTTGACTTTAACTTGCGACATTGAAGACATTTGGACACATATTCGCAATTTCTTTCTTCATTTTAGGCCACCAATAGCTTTGTTTCAAATCGATACATTTTATTGTTGCAGGATGCATATCAAACACTGATTTATGGGCTTCATCTGAAACCCTTTTCTTTAGTTCCAGAATATCTGGGATACACATTCGGTTTCGAAATCTCAACACTTCGCCTTCAATGCTGAACTCTACTTTCGGACTTGTCTCAAATTCATCAATCACTTTCTTGAGGAATTTATCCTCTTTTTGTTTTTGTTTAATCTCATCAATGATTGCCGGTTTGACTGAAATAGCGGCTATCAATCTGCCCTGTTCACACAATACCACTTCCATTTCAGACTTCTCAAAATCTTGCAGGATTTCTTTCTGTTCAGTAAGCAAACAAGCCATACTCCCCATCGACTTTCTGCTTAGGGCATCAGCAACTGTATTAGTTTTCCCAGGGTGATATTGGATTTCAAGATCATAGTCCTTTATCAGTTCAAGCCATCTCCTCTGCCACATATTTAGCTCTTTCTGTGTAAAGAAGTATTTCAGGCTCTTGTGACCTGTGTAGACTTCACATTTTGTCCCATACAAATAGTGCCGCCAGACTTTTAGAGCAAACACAACTGCGGCCAATTCTAAGTTATGTGTTGGGTAGTTCTTCTCATGTGGCCTCAACTGTCGAGAAGCGTAGGCAATTACCCTTTCATTCTGCATTAGTACACAACCCAAACCTTTATAAGATGCATCATTGAAAATTACAAAATTTTTCGTACCTGTGGGCAATGTCAATCTTGGTGTTGTGGTGGGTCTCGTTTTCGAGTTCATGGCGATTCTCTTTCGTCATTCTATTAAAATAGTTGTCCCTTGCGTGTCAGTTGGGTAAGAGGCACAACTATTTTTGAAAAATCTTTCACAAACCTCCTGTAGTACCTAGCTAAGCCAATGAAACTGCGGACCTCTATTACATTTGTTGGCGTAGGCCAATTTACAATCGCCTCTATTTTCTGCGGGTCCACTGATATTCCTTCCTTGTTAATCACATGCCCTAAGAAAATAACTTCATCCAACCAAAACTCACACTTCTTTAGTTTAGCAAATAATTTCTTTTCTCTAAGTGTTTGCAGGACAGTTCTCAAGTGATGGTCATGTTCAAGTCTATTCTTGGAGTATATCAAAATGTCATCAATAAAAACCACAACAAATTCATCAAGGTAGATTTTAAAAATTCAGTTCATTAAGTCCATAAAATCTACCGGAGCATTAATCACTCCAAATGGCATAACAAGAAATTCAAAATGACCATACCTTGTTCTGAATGCGGTTTTCTCAACATCTCCTGCCTTTACTTTCAACTGGTGGTACCCAGATCTCAAATCAATTTTGGAAAACACTTGTGATCCTTGCAACCGGTCAAACAGGTCATCAATATGAGGTAGGGGATAGTTATTCTTTATTGTTACCTTGTTCAATTCTTGATAGTCGATACACAAGCGTAAGGTTCCGTCTTTCTTTTTCACAAATAACACCGGTGCACCCCACGGTGAAGTACTAGGTCGGATAAACCCTTTGTCAAGCAGGTCTTGTAACTGTTCTTTCAGTTCTTTCATTTCAGTAGTAGCCATTCTATAGGGAGTTTTAGAAATAGGCTGGGTGCCTGGCATAATTTCAATCGTAAACTCTATCTCCCTGTCCACCAATTCCCATGGTACTTCATTTGGAAATACATCTGAAAATTCTCTAACAATAGGGATACTGTTCAATTTAACATTCGCAGATTGTTCAGACAACACATAACACAAATAACCCTGGCACCCTTTCCTGATCAATTTACATGCCTTCATTGCAGATATTAAATAAGGTGAAGGTACTACCCCGTTACCTACAAACAAAATTTCTTCATATTCTGGTGGTTTAAACACAACCCGTTTTGTCACACAATCAATGGTGGCACAATATTTAGTTAACCAATCCATGCCCAAAATTATATCAAAGTGCCTAAAGTTCAAAGGCAACAAATCCACATACAGAATAGCATTCCCAATTTGCATATCACAAAAATGATATATAGATTCACACAATACAGATTCCCTGGATGGAGCAGATACACATAGCAGATATGACAATAATTCTAGAGGTCTACTCAGTTTAGATGCAAATGCACATGCTATGAAAGAGTGTGTTGATCCGAAATCAATTAACACAAAAGCATCCTGATTACATATAGAAATAGTACCTGAGACAACTGCGTTAGCATTCCGTGTATCGCTCGGAATAAGCGCGAAAACTCTCCCTTGCCTCACGGTATCTCCAGTGATAGTAGATCTCATAGCATTTCCCAGTTTTGGAATTGATGCCGTTGAGCTAGCTGCTAATTTCCCACTGTTCTGATTACAATCTCTGGCCATATGCCCTTGTTTACCACATTTAAAACAGGCTCCTAACACACGGTAAGAAACCCGACGATGCCTTTTACTATAAATATTACACATTGGGGATGTATCTCGGAAAGAATTAGAAGTACTCGAGGAGCCCGTATTCTACTTATTCAAAAATTTCTTCTTCGAAAAGAAGCCTTGTCTCCTATTACCTTTCCAGTCTGTTGTTGGTTTAGTCTATCTAGCTATGTTAGCTTCTGACATTATGGCCCGGTCTAGCACCCTAATATAGGTTTCCAGCTTCAGGATATTTACCCTTTCTAGAATATCATTTCGAAGCCCACCTTCAAAATGTCTCGCTTTCTTGTAGTCGGTATCGATCACATGTGGTGCAAACCTGGCCAACTTAGTGAATTTGGCCTCATACTCAGCCACTGTCATGTTGTCTTGTGTAAGTTCCATGAACTCTGATACTTTCCTGTCACGGACACACTGAAGGAAGTACTTATCATAGAAGACTTCCAGGAATTTTTCCCAGCCAATGTCTTTATGATTCTCACGCATCAACATCCACCATCTCCTTGCTTCATTTCCTAGCATAAAGGTGGCTAAAAGTACTTTCTGTGTCTCTGAACAAGGAAACACCTCAAACATCTTTTCAATGTCGAGAACCCATCCTTCGGCCTTTAATGGATCTAATCCCCCATGAAACTATGGCGGTTTCATTTTCTTAAACTCTTTGGTGAGAGCTATTATTTGGTCATCATTCTGTAAGTCTGGCACGGGTGGTGCCGGAGGTGGAGGTTGTGGTTATTGCCACTGTTGTTGTTGCCTCAATGTTTCTGCCATTTCCTGAATCAATCTTTCCATCCTATCCATTCTGGCAGTAGAGGACTCGTCTATCTCATCACCTCTTATTCTCACCATCTGATTAGACTTGTATTATACTTTACTCAAAATTCACAGGTATGCATATACTAAAGAGCATACATATTCAAATAATTTGCAATGCAAGCAAATCACAACTTATAACACATAATCATTCACATTAAAACATTTAAGCATATTCTCGATGCTTTCAGATTCATACTTATCACATGAATGCATCCTAGATCTTTTCTAGACGCTTATTGCTCATTTGAACAAGTGTGTGAGTTATTAACTTGTGCTCTGATACCACTCTGTCATGACCCAAACCCGCCCCTATAGCTTAAGGACATAACCGACCAGTAATCAAGGGATTACCTACGACCTCAAACCAAACAAGACATATCTCATCAGAGTAAAGGGGCTAAACGGAAGCAAATTTAAAACTTTTGTCCATAGAGCTGTGCTTACATGGCACATCATAACAACCCATATGGATACACCTGTTAACAACTCACATCAAAGGGATAATAACATAAAGTTTTGTACATACACAGGATCATTCAAGTCTAAATCAGTCAAACCCAAAGTTTTCGCCAATATAACAAAACCATATCAAGAGAGCAAAAGAGGCGAAGACAAGTCTCGTGCGTGAGACGTTTAGGCTGACTCTTCAAAACCTTGACTGTTTCACACAAACTTCACTAAGGCTGGGTTTGGACCTCCCTTGGCTCACCTACAGACACATGAATGACCATGAGCGAAAGCCCAGTGAATAATATCGAATAAAGAAGATACACTAAAACAATATACAATAGACGGCATTGGGCCCAATTCATATTTCTGTCTAATATATGTATACATAGGTCAAGTGACCACAGTTCCAAACACATCAAACGACCTCAGGCCCAATTCATTCATATCCGATGGCCTTTGACCCAACCGTTCCTGTTTGACGGCCTTTAGCCCAATCATTCGTATCAAACGGCCTTTGGCCCATTCATTCATGTCATACGGCCTCTGGCCCATTCATTCGTGTCATACGGCCTCTGGCCCATTCATAACAAATATTTGTCCCCAATTCAATGTAACTAACTTATAAGACTTATATAGAAGTAACCAAATGGACAAATAACATACTTCAGATATCTTTACTAAGATATTACTCACAGTGATCTGCTGGTGAATTCACCCTGGAGCTCGACCCTACACATTACATAACACATATGGGTCACAATCAATTCAGTCCGTTCTTAATTCATACATCCCTCTTAGGCTTCTTTCTTATTCTTTTAATTCATTCATAATGCTCAATGCATGCCTAAAAGTACTTAGAAGTGAAAGAGAACGGAAAATGAAACACATAACACTTTTACAAAATTTCTGAAACAGGGGTCCCCGCTCAAGCGTGGGTTTCGCCACTCGAGCGGACCCTCATGGTCTGCAATAGTACTGGTTACCTCATTTTTACACTCGAGCATGAATTCGGACGCTCGAGCTAAGGGTCACGCTACATGGCTCCCTGCTCGAGCGTGAATCTCCCATTCGAGCTGACATCCATGTCTGCAAAAAGTTCTGGGAGCTAACATTTCCCGCTCAAGCGGCGCTTTTCCCGCTCGAGTGGACATGCAAAATTCGGGGTTTTTCAGAATTGTTCTTGAGGCTCAATTTCAACATTCAAAGGTTCCAAAGCTCGAATTAAGGTATCAAAAACATGGGAAGTGGTCACATAACATGAGAGCATAGGGGATTCGAGACCAATCATGTAAAACTAAGATCAAATTCCCAAATTAGTCAACATTTCTTTTGTTATGATCAAAGCCCATGCATTCAAACTTCATATTCCCATTAATCAAGCATGCATGTAAGTTTTGACTTCCAATTCTATTCCAAATGGTACAAATAAGGCTTATGATCATGGAACTTATGAAAATCATGCATGCATGTGAGATTTGGTACCCAATTCTTTTGATTCGACATGATTCATGCCTGAATATACAAAATTATAGCAATTATGCACATGCATGTTCATACAAGCTCCCAATTCAACAAATTTAATTCAAGTCATGCTCTTGATCACAAACAAACCTTGAACTCATAAAATTACAAATTCAAACTTATGATTTCATAGCCATTTACTCACCTAGAGGCTCAAATCTTCCAATTTATAGCAAATTCTTGAGTTAATCTTCAAGATTTCCAAGCTTCAAGATCAAGGCTTCACTCCCTCCACCCTCTCTCTCTAACCGACCCTCACTCTCTCTCTCAAGAGTGATTTTTCAGCTTTGAGCTCAAACAAATGCATAAAAGTGTAACAGAGCCCCCTTATATAAGCTCTCTCTCAAACACATTTTATTAATATTAAATAATTGAGCACTACACCATCAATTTAATCTATTTAATTTGATCCGAATCAATTCTCAATTAAATTTCACTGGAGGCTCTAAAAATTACGCTAATCACAATGGCGTAGTCAATTTCGGTTTCTGTGGCTGATAAGGCCTTCAATTTAAATTCTGAAGCACATAATCAAACAGATTTTCCTACGGTGAACAGATAGAAATTCAAAATCACATATATTCATAAAAATGGCACTCAAAATCATATCAAACACATAATCACATTCGTAATTAAGATTAATTAGCATAATACGGAGTAGGGTTATCACAAGTGGGCTCGGCTATGGTGCGACAGCTCACAAGGGACAGGTCTGTACATCACTTGACTTGAAGACTCAAGCAAAAGAAAAGCTGAAGGTACCGGAGGGTGATCCCTTCTTCATCTACCTAACGGGAGTAGGATCAACAAAAGGGAGGTAAAACCTGTTTTTATTTGTCATCATTGTGGTAGGTATGGCCACATTCGTCCTTATTGCTTTGAATTGTTTGGTAAGGTGTCTCAAAAGGGTATAAATTTGAATGCCTTTTGGGTTAGGAGACAACCTTACATGTCTAGGCGGAATACCAAGATTCATGAGGGTGTTCACAACGTCAAGACATTTACCAAGACCGCAAGACCTGATTTTGTTAAGACCAAAAAGATTTGGGTGAGAAAAGATGATTTGACTTGTTTAGTTGTTCACACTGCTCTAAAAGCATGTGACTCACACATGTGGTATCTTGATAGTGGGTGATCTCGTCACATGTTAGGTGACAAATCCTACTTCACCTCCCTTGAAAAATATGAAGGTGGAATTGTTACCTTTGGAGATGGTAGCACTTCTAGAGTCATTGGTAAGGGCTCTATAAGTGTAGCTGGTCTTCCCAAGCTTGAAAATGCTTTACTTGTTGATGGGCTTAAAGCAAATCTTTTGAGCATTAGTCAAATGTGTGATTCCCACCATGAAGTATTGTTTTCAAAAAATAAATGTGAAATTTTAGATAAAAAGGGAAATACTGTCTTGCATGGGGTTCGCAAATTTGATAACTACTATGGGATTGTTACTACTAATGATCTCACTTGTCACTCAGCCATCATAAGTAACATTGATTTGTGGCATCAAAGATTAGGTCACATGAATTTCAAAGACCTAACTAAGATAGCCAACAAAGAGCTAGTGAGAGAAGTACCTAAACTGGGTAAGAATCTGAATCATGTGTGTGGACCATGTCAACTCGGGAAGCAAACCCGTGCCCCTCATAAAAAGGTGAACAACTTTACAACCAAACGTCCTCTTGAATTGGTTCATATGGATCTTATGGGACCCACTCGCACTGAAAGCATTGGAGGTAAAAGATACATTTTTTTAACTGTTGATGATTTTACTCGATTTTCGTGGGTAAATTTTTTAAGGGAAAAATATGATACGTTTGATGCTTTCCAGGACTTAGTCTTTAAAATCCAAAATGAACAGGGTGTTTCCATTAGGCGTATCATAAGAATCTGAACTGATCATGGTCGTGAGTTTGACAACAGTTCGTTTTTGGATTTTTGTGATATACATGGAATCAAGCATGAATTTTCTGCACCTATGACTCCACAACAAAATGGAGTGGTTGAGAGGAAAACGAGGTTGTTCAAGAGATGGCTAGGGTCATGCTCCTTAGTAGGAAATTTTCCCCAAAGTTTTGGGCTGAAGCCCTAAATACTGCTGTTTATGTTATAAATCGCGTGTCTTTAAGGCCTGACACTTTACAAACTCCATATGAATTGTGGAAGGGATTGAAACCTAATGTAAAATACTTTAAAACTTTTGGGTGTAAGTATTACATTTTCAAAGATAGAGAGCCTTTGGGCAAATTTGACTCCCAAAGTGATGAGGGTATTTTTCTAGGGTATTCAACCACTAGTAGGGCTTTTCGAGTCTATAACCTGCGAACTTCTTCTTTAATGGAATCAATCAATGTGGTTATAGATGACACAGGTTCCCCTACTCCAGCGACAAATGAGGATGAGAATGGTGAGTCTCTAATTCTGGATATTGAACCACAAAGTCAAAGAGAAGCTTTGGTCCAAGCACAAGAAGTTGAGACAACACCATCTTCTCAGGTAAGTCAGAGTCCAAAGAGTGCACAGAAAGACACCACTTCAGATGCTTTTGTCACCACAAGTCCTGAGTTCAAACCTTCAGCAAGGGTGGCTGAATCATCCATAGCGGTGATTGGAAGTGTATTGGATCAAATGAAAACTAGAAGACAAATTCGGGATGAAGTATCTCATATGTGTTATGTATCATTAATTGAACCTAAGAATATTAAAGAGGCCTTACTAGATGATAGTTGGGTCAATGCTATACATGAAGAATTAGGTCAATTTAAACGTAACAATGTTTAGACTCTAGTTCCCAGACCTAGAGACATGAATGTGATAGGCACCAAGTGGATCTTTAAGAATAAATCTGATAATGAATGCGTGGTTAGAAATAAAGCCAGGTTGGTTGCTGAGATGTGAAAAGTGCTTTTCTGAATGGGTACTTGAAAGAAGAGGCATATGTTGAGCAACCAAAAGGGTTTGAGGACCCTAAATGTCCAAACCATGTTTACAAGTTAGACAAGGCTTTGTATGGGTTGGAACAAGCCCCTTGGGCTTGGTATGATAGACTTACTACCTTTCTTCTTGATAATGACTTTTAAAGGGGTCGTGTGGATAAGACTTTATTTGTGAAACATACTAAGTCTCATATTCTTGTTGCTCAGATTTATGTTGATGATATTATGTTTGGATCCACTGCTGATCATCTTATGAAATATTTTTCAGATTGCATGACACATGAGTTGGAGATGAGTATGATGGGAGGGTTGTCTTATTTCTTGGGTCTCCAAATTAAACAGTCTCCTTCTGGTATGTTTGTTTCTCAGACTAAGTATGCCAAAAACCTTGTGTCTAAGTTTGGTCTTGAGTCTGCCAAACATGCACGCACTCCCATGAGCACTAGTCTTCACCTGTCCAAAGATTCCTCTGGTATTGATGTTGATCCTACCCTTTTATAGGAGTATGATAGGGAGTCTTCTTTATCTCACAGCCAGTCGTCCTGACATTGCTTTTAGTGTAGGTGTTTGTACCTGTTACCAAGCCAGTCCTAAAGAGTCTTATCGTCTTGTGGTCAAACGTATCATTAAATATGTTAATGGGTCATTGGGGTATGGGGTTTGGTTTTCTACTGATACTACAACTGAAATTACTAGTTTTTTACGATGCCGAGTGTGCTGATGATAGGAAGAGTATATCCGGGGGGTGTTTTTACCTTGGGAATAATTTGGTTGCCTCGCATAGCAAAAAACAAAATGCTATCTCCCTTTCAACTACTGAGGCTGAGTACATTGCTGCAGGGAGTTATTGTGCACAAATGTTGTGGATGAAGCAAATGCTTCATGATTATGGGATATATCAGAACACTCTCACTCTTTTCAGTGATAACACAAGTGCCATAAACATTCAAAAAATCCTGTCCAACACTCTCGCACCAATCACATTGACATTCGTCATCATTTTTTATTCGAGAGTTAGTGGAAGAAGGCCTTGTTGTTCTTAAACATGTACCCACTGAGCATAAAAAAACTGATATTTTTACAAAACCCCTTGATCTTCTTCAGTTTGAGTTCCTTAGAAAGGCCTTGGGTGTCATGCTCAGTCACTAGGGTGTTACCTATTACTTGAGGGGAAGTGAGTGTTTGGCTTTATGTGTGCTTGGATGCTATAATCTCATAGTCATTGATTCCTGTTATCTTTGCATCCAATTTTATATGAACATTGCTCATGCTGCTTACAAGATCTCATTCTTCTTTGTTCATAGCTCATTCTGAATGCCCATACCCATTAACTTCATGATCTCATTCTGTACACATCCTTGTGATAAACTGTTGCAGGGGTTTCTGCACAAGTGATCAAAGTTCTCTATGGGCCACTAACAGTGTTTCTTGTACTTTTTCAGAGGAATTGACCTATACTAGTATATCATGGGTGATGTTGAGTCTCTTAACCATCTACCATCATTTTTCACTTCCACGGTTTCTCCCTCAGTTCATTGAAGTCCAGGCATTAGGAAATGGCTACCTCAGAGGCACCAACCAGGCCATCCTTTTTGATTTCATGCCTCTCTGGTTTGGTCTCCATACTCTTGAGCGTGCATGCCACCAGTGAGTGCCCACAAGAAACAAAAGTTGAAAAAAAATAATAATAAAAAAAAAGGACTCATTGATTGAGGGGGAGCCACTGCATTTACTCAACAAATACACTGTGATTCCTAGTGTTTTGACTTTTCTCTGTGATGTTTAGTTACTCTTGTCGGAGGTCTAGCCATCCGATCACTACGAGGATTAACTCTAGCTCTGTGGCCTCTCATGGATTGCACACACACACTTTCATTTTGTGAGCTCTCATGTTAGTTTCTGAGTTGTACATTCTCATGTAGCTTATGATCATTGATTATATTTTATCTGATTTGCTCATGATTATTTGCTTCATATTGACAAAATTGCAAGTCTGTGGGTTTCATGGTTTGTAGATTATTTCATCTTAGTATCACCTTCATGCTATTGTACTCACTTCCTTTGTTTTAGGTTTCACTTCATAGGGTGAGTATTTGATTTTTGCTCAAAAAGTTTTTTTTTATTCTTTTTCCTTTTGTTTCTTCTTCACTTGAACAAAGGAGTGTTCGCTCGAGCGTGCTTACGCTAATGGCTTTGATCGAGGCGTGTTTTTAGGCTCGAGTGACAAGCTCTTGGCTCGGCGACCCGTCTGTATAAGTGTCTTCACTCGAGCGAGAAAGCCTTCGCTCGAGCGACCTGTCGTGGTTTAAATAATGATACCGTGTCTCTTCATTTCAGTTTTGCCCCTTTTGCTTCGATTGTTGAGCGATTTCATTTCCATGGTTGTTCATCCCTTGGGTTTCACTCGTTTTGGGGGGAATATCTCTTCATCAGGTAAGATTTCTTTTCTTTTCTCTATTTTTTTCTCCTTCTCGTCCTCAGTGTGCTTCTGTGTCTGCTTTGTTTTGTTCTTCATGTCTAGGGTTCATCATTGCTGAGTTTCGTTATTTTATCATGTATGAGTGTCTCTCTTTTGCATCTTGGTTTAGTGGTATGGAACATTTTTGCTAGGTTTTTCTGTTAGGGTTTAATTTGGGGTTTTATTTTTAGTGTTTCATATACTAATATATGTGGTCTTAGTACATTGAATTAATGTTTATTCGCTTATTGATACATCGTATGCATTGACCTTTACCCTGGTTATGTTTTTCATAACATTGATATTCTACTAAAGTTTTGTGTTTATTTCCCTATCTATTTTGGACTATTTGTGTTTTAATGGTTATTTTTGTTTTTTTTTGGAGGGGGGGGGGTTCTAATATTGTCATTTGGTACCTTGTGTTGTGGTTGGTTGTGTGGTTTCTTGTGGTGTCACCACTTCTTCAGTGGTCAGTCATGGTGAGCCTTCAAAACGTTGAACGACTACTGTTTCCTGTCCCAAATTCAACACTAACAAGTTTGAATCCAAAGAGAAATCCAAACTGTTTAGGGAATTTTATGCCACTAGGAAAGTCCATCTTGAAAGAAATGTCTTCCCTAGTGCATTTGAGTTGCTACCTATTCGTCCGTTGTTTGATACCTTAGGGGGTGATCAAGTGTTGATTTTCTCAGGGCCTCAAAATCTAAGTCTTATTCGTGAGTTCTATTATATCATGCACTCTATTCGCAATGAAATTCCTTCATCATTTAGCACTTGGGTTAGGAAGACATCTTTAGACATCACTGGCGATGTTTTTCGATTGTTTCTTGGTCTTCCATAAGTCCCGAATTTTCATTTTCCTCTTCTTACTTGTACTGGTGTTAATTTTGATCGAGTTGCCACAGTACTTTGTGGTCTTTCCCGGACTTGGTTTCCCGGGGCGCTCCTCAACAAAATGAGCTTCTACCTCGTTTTTGTCTTCTGTGCTAATATTCATGTGACCACTCATTCCTCCCATATTACCCAAGATTAGGGGTATGTGTTATATTACATTGATCATCGTCTACCCATTGACTTACCCGCCATGATTGTCACCAAAATGATCTCTGTTTTTGAAGGATGTAAGTCCTTAGGTTTTCCTTATGGGTGTTTTCTCACTCGCTTTTTTACTTCACTTGGAGTTCCTACCTGTGATGATGATGAGTTTGCTTCTCCTATTAAACCCATTACTAAGTTGACGGTCTTACAGAGTCAAGCTCATGTTTGGGGGGGGGGGGTGTCAGGAGTGAGGGTGTCTAGAGTGTCTGATATAGGTGATAATCCCCTTGCTGAGAAGGCGGAGTTTGATGCAGCCCCTACTGATGCACCTGAGATGCATAAGATGCGTTCGCATTCATTT
Organism: Camellia lanceoleosa; assembly: GCA_025200525.1. Taxonomy (NCBI): domain Eukaryota; kingdom Viridiplantae; phylum Streptophyta; class Magnoliopsida; order Ericales; family Theaceae; genus Camellia; species Camellia lanceoleosa. The sequence continues at coordinate 42,839 of JANUSC010000025.1, read as the reverse complement.
CGTGGCCAGCTGCAGCAGTTTGAGTAGTCAGTCACACTCCAGGTTGATCAGTTGGATGCTCGGATGGATACATTGGATGGTCATCTCGATTAGGAGAGCACGATGCTTGCCCAGATCCTTTCATTACTCGAGATCGTAGCCGCCTCCATCCGACTCCTAGTTTTTGTGATGTTGGCCTCTGTGGTTTTTGGGACGTTTTTATTTCCTTGGCGATTTTTTTTGATGCGTATCTACTGTTTTCTTTTGTCACTCCCGGACAAAAAAGGGGGAGTATTGGTTAATTTTTGGGGGGTATATATGGGGATATCTAATATATGGGATATATGTTGTTTTTGCATACTCATGATGGCTTTTTGCGATTGCATTGGACTAGTTTTGTATGGGATATTTTTTTGGAGTACTAGTTTATTATGTCTTGATGGTTTCTAATATTGAATATCAATTCTCTCTATTTTTAGTTTTGCAGATTTCCATCAAGATTATTTTGGTAGTTATGTTTCTTTGAGTTGGTGTGTTTAGTTAGTACATTTGTTTTCTAGGAAATTGTGTTAGAAAGTTTTGTCCGGGAATTAACAAAGGGGGAGATTGTCAGGTCCCTTAGTCTTGTCAATCCCACGAACAAACTTGAGTTATTGAGTTATAGGTTTCCTTTCTATTTTGTGTTGCTCGCTCGGGCGAAATTGCGTCAAAAAACACGAGAAGGATGAATGCGCTCGGCCTTGCGTAGCATGGCTCAACAAGCCACTTATAAATCATGCGAGATAAGTTCCTCACTCGAGCGAGAGAGTCTTCGCTCGAGCGAGCTTCACTGTCCTAGATTCCTTTAAGTACTTGTTTTAGTCCAAAACTAGGATTACGTTTTGAGATCTACTTTAAGGTTTTCTAAGGTTTTCTTTTGGAGTTTTTGTGAGTTTTCCTTGATGATTTGAGTGAGTATTAAACTCATGTATTGATAAGCATATATCAAGGAGGTTGATTGGTTATATTCAAGAGTATTCTTCTTCGGTGGATTCTGGAGATTCAAATGTGTAGTTTCAAAGGAGTTTGATACTGTGCGTAGTCGTTGATTTGACAAGTGAAGTTGTGGATTCAACTTGATCAATCAATTCCGAGACGAAGGCTTGGTGAAAGATTTACAGAAAGTTTGAAGACAAATTGGATGCGTTTGGTAATTTGTTTGTTATTTTTGTAATCTTTCTTTCTTCAGTAGTGGTTTGATTAGTGGCGTTTCGCCTGTGATTTTTTTATCACAATTGAAGGTGCTTCAATTGTGGTTTTCCACGTAAAAATCGTTTGTGTCGATTTATTGTTTTCCCAAAGCAACAATCTAAATTACTTTCGTAAGTGCTTGATGATTTAGATTGTATGTTTTGAATGATTAGGAATTGGAATATTTAAAACTTGATCTAATCACGAATCACTTAGGATTTTCAAAAAGTTTGAAAAAAACTAATCAAACTAAATACTATAAACTTCTTTTTTTCTTAAATCTTTCTTCACTAATCTCTAATTTTACACAAATTATTCACAAATTCCTTTCAATTTTTATGTAAATTTAATAATCTAATTAAAAAATAGTGCATACACACAAAAATGTAATACTAAACATCTGCATTATGACCAACTATTTAATTATGACTAATGAACTTCTCATTGTTACCTGTATTATATTGTTACAAAATATTTCACATTACTTTTTGTAATATTGTATATATGTCAATATATATATACAAAAAAATATAAATGCAATATATGTTACTGTATTCATACATTGTCAATCTATAATGCTATATTACCATCGGATACTTTAATTTTCTAACATCTATCGCTTTAGTAATATAGTTATATTTGCTAGGAAAAAACTGCAGAATTGTGTATTGTTCTCTTATCAACTTATGTTCAATACATATATACATATATGCCATACAAATAATTGTCTACAACAAGCACTTTCAATAACAAACTAACACTTTGCAAAACACCTACATCACAATAATAATTGCACTTTTTATATTTTTTTTTCCACAACAATTGTATAGCAATTGTATACTAATAACTAATATTATATTTTTCATTATACAAGATATTCACGGCACAAGAAACAAGACTCAACAAATGATTGAGGTCGAATTGTGCAACACTGAGGCCGATAATTAGGATCTCTTAACCCTACTTGCCTGTCAAATTATATATTTTTATGCTTGTTTAATGTCAATCAGGTTGGACACAGTGGGAGCATAAAATGAGCAAAAATGCAGAAATTATAGAGAAAAATGCTTCCCGCACGTGCGGAGGACTATTCTCGCATATGCGGGCCATCCATCGCAGCCAAACAAAGCCTAAGGAAATTGCATGTGTGTGCTTGATGTTTTGAATGTGGGGAAAATTGTAAAGGTATAAAAAGACAGAAAAAGGGCTAAATTAGTTTTCTAAAAATTCCAAGAGAGAGAAGAGGCTAGGGTTAGAAAAAAAAAGGGATTCTCAAGCTTCAAGGGCAATTTCCATGGAGGCTTCTTCTTCTTCTACTTCTTCCCACTCCTCCATGAGTGGCTAGGCTCCTATTTCTAGAGTTTTGATGAAACCCTAGCCAAGTGAATAGGGTTTTTTCTTTACTTTTTGATTTTGTAAAGGTTTGAACGAATTGTATGGTGTTTAAGAAGTTTCAAACTTATATTTTCCACTATCTCTTTAGGTATTCTTCTTTATGTGATTGTTGAATGCTTTACATACAATGATTTTCTTTTCTTTCATATTCAAGGTATGCGACGAACCATACTACGAGGGACGAGTCATTTTGCTACCCCAGTTTAGATCGAACGACTCGTACTACTTGAGATGGTTTGTGCCTATACATTGAATGTGATAATTCTCTTGATCAATGCTTTGAACTTGTAGCTGCGAAGTATTATTTAGTTCGAATCATAACATAATTGATTTTCAAATTAAAACCTTATTTATGTAACTAGTGGTGAATTCATTACCCTAGGTTTTTCCACAATCAAGTCTTTGCAAGTGGAGTTATAATCGAAGTGCAAGCGAAGTGCAATCGAGCTTTAAAAATAAATTGCAACACTAAAGTTCTTTTTTTAAAATAAAAAAAAAAAAAAACTCGCAAGCAAAGAACCAAAGTGCTAAACACAAAAAGCTCAAGTGGAGATTGGAGACAACGGTCTACAAGTCAAGCACCCGCAAGACGAGTAAAGCATTTTCATTAAATCGCTGTGAGTATATTCTCCTTTGGTATTTTGCTTTCATAACTTACCGCACAAAAGTCAAAACTTAGTGTGTGTCTGTGTGTGAATGGTGTACGCATGGGCGCTGTTCTTACTGCCTTGAATTGGGTAAATATGTTGGCTTATTTTAAATGGAAAGAATCACAACCTCCATCTGATCTCACTCTTCTCAAAAGATAAATATTAAATTTCACTTAGGAAACAGATGAGTTATTTTGTCATTGTTGGGATCAATACAAGAGCTATGTAGATGCTTGTCCACAACATGGCTACAAAATGACTCAACTCATTACTTTCTTTTAGAATGGGTTGAACTCTCAAACAAGTCAAATTGTAGACGTAATGTGGTCAACTAAAAATTTTGAGATGATCCCAACTGAGGTGTGGATTTCTTTTGACCAACTCCTTCAAGACATTTATAAGAGTACATGCTATGAGATTTTTGAAAAAAAGTTACAAATTGAACCTAGTGAAGCCACAACACATCTCTCTAGTGATCCAACAACTGATATGTAGTTAGCATTTTTGTCACTTGAACCTACTGTTGCACCCATAGATATGACAGAAACTCTCCCCATAGTTTTGGCCTCTCATGTGGACAAAATTGATAGGGATTTAACATATAGAAAATTATAGTGATAAAGTAAATTAGCATGTATGGAATTTTATTTTTGGTTTTGATCTTATTGTTTCCACCCATAAGATTTCTTTACACATTAAACTTTTCACACACATATTTCTCCACTTCGTTAATCATCCTCCCATAAGTCATTTACAACCTAGTCCCGTACTATTGGACGTGTTGATTTATTTCGTTACAAGGACCCATATCTCATAAATTGGAAGAAAAGGAAAAATTAAGTTTGTATTGATATTAGCTGAAGACCATATATTTAGCTCTTATCGAGAGGAAACCTGAGCCTTTTAGTTTTAGTTCTTTATTTGTTATTTTGTATGTTTTCAATGTGGTGTGTCAGGGCCAAATAGATGAGTACACCTTTGAATGGAACTGTTGAGTTTGACCTAACAAATTTGGTTTGAGATAGATTACTTAAAGGAAGATCAACATGAAAACTTGGATCCAAAAAAAAAATAAGAATAATAAAAAAATAAAATAAAATTGTTGTGTTTATTTTCTAACCGTTTTGTAGGTATATTGTCCTTCCAGTTGGGGGTCATCTTTCTCTGCATTTCAAGGATGTATTTATTATTGTATTTTAATTCCCTTACCTTTTACTGTTCTTATCAGTCCTTTTTTGTATATGCCATTGAGGCCATTGTCATTTAAGTTGGGGGGAAAGGCTTTTGCTTTTGGTTTAACAAATATTTAAATATATTGTGGGCTATTATTTTTGTCTTAAAAAAAACACAAAAACAAATAAATAAATAAAAACAAAAGACATAAATAGTGTTTTCAAATCCTCTAAAGATGTAATTCCTTTGGTGTTAGCTATGCCCGAACGGCATCTGACGATCTGGTATAGCCACCTAATTGTGTTTGTGGTGAGTTCTAGGAGACCAACTGCAACGGTGGAAACTAGAGTTTGAATGGAAAAGCCTAGAATGCAAAGGTTTGGAATTTTCGAGATTGAAGTTTGGTTTAAATACCCAGGGGTGTGGAGATTGCTTCAAAACCATCCAGACTTGAACTCTGTATGGCAGCCCCATAGGTCGAGTTAGCTTTAGGCGCCTCAATTTCGGATACCAAATTAACCTAGTCTGTCACCCTGCTGGAGAATATGAAAAGTTACAAACATAGTTAGGGAGAAAAGTAGTACCCGTGGTTTTCAAGTGAAGATTATACCTTTGTTGAGCATTTAGATGTTTTCAAAGTGCTATATTTATTTCAGATGTGCAATGAAAGTAAAAATGGTTTGAAGTTTTTGGGTTGTAATTGGGTTTAAAAAATAAAATAAAAATTCCGCACGTGCGGCACAACTCATTGCACATGTGGCACAAATCCTGGTCTCTTTGTTCGCAACTGTTTTATTTATTTTTAATGTATGTTATTTAGTTTATTTCTTTTATTATTGCTCAAAAACAATATATATATATTTGTGTTCATATCTGCCTAGCTGGAGGTGCACCTACAATGTTTGGTAATATTCTCTCTCTCTTTTTCTAATTTACTTTGTATTTGCTTCCATTGCGGACAATGTCATATTCAAGTTAGGGGATAAGAGTATTTTCTTTTCGTCGATTACTACATGCTTGTAAAAAATTATATTGATCGGATATCGATAGTTATGTGATCAAATCAGTTTTGTATAAAAAAAATAGACAGTGAACAAATTAATGGTTGACAAAAAACTAATCCGATGAGATAGCTATCGATATCCGATCAATGTGATTTTTTACAGGCATATTGTACTCGACGAGTTCTACACGTTGAACGGTTCGAATTATCAAAAATAGGATCCGTGATGGGCCCCTACAGGCCGAACAGCACCATCCAGTCTGATCTCGAACTAGAGGCAAGCTGCTCCATTGTATTAATAGTTACTTCCACTTTAGAGGGAAAACAACCGTCCAACTCCAGCTATCCTGCAGTAAATCCATTAATCTCCATGTCATATCTCTGCAGATTTTCCTTGTCACCATGATCTGCTGCCTCATTTTGCAAGGTACCTTTCACCTCAGCGATATCCTCCTCAGCTCGATCTCCATTGCCGCCAAACTTGTTCTCCGTACTGTTTGAGCTACAACATTCGCGAAGAGAACACTTGCATGATTCTGTAACAAGTTTTGACACCATGACCTGTTCCTCATGTACTCTTACTAGGTAACTTCTACCTGAACACAACACATGTACTACTGTGTTGATGGACCCCATAAATTTTGTGACAACTTTGACTCTACCACATCTAAAAGATAGTTGGTTAGATGTTTCATTATCTAACCTAATTACCTCTCCTCAAAGCCTTCCAATCTCGTTGAAAGTATCTAAATTCCATAAATTGAATTGTACTCCATAGCAACTCAGGCACACCCCCCTCTCTTGCTTCATGTGCCCAAATTTTCTTTACTCTCAAACAGATTCACACCATTCATTTCAGCAGTCATTTAATAATAGTACATTTTCCTTCGTATCATCAGATGATCTAAAGGATACCATCGCCTTCTTTCTGTGTCCTTTCCTCACCATAATTTCTTTTGTTCCCTTCTCAATGACTGCTTTTTGAAAATCTGAGAATGTGTAGAAGCTTTTCAACTTCACAATAAGGCTGTCATAGAACCACCCATTCCCCACCTCTTGAGCAAATAGTGTGTGGCCCTTACTATCCTTACAGTTACCCAACTATACTGCTTCTGCATAATACTTGTATCCTATATTTTTTCTAATGGTTTCCCCATTCGCCACCTCAAACTTTCCTCATCTCTTCCATTTCCTTGCCCTACTTCTACAACTTGACCCCTTCCCCTGACACGTGATGTATCCTTCTGGAACTCTGCTCTCTTTACCTTTAAGGCTTTGTCGTCACACCACAAGCCATTGGTTTTTTGGATTGCCATATGTGCTGCTACAGGACAATCATACCTGGCAAATCCAAATCTTGACCACGTTGCTTTTCTTATCTTGTTCGGTATAAATACATCTCTAACAACTCCAAACTTCTTGAATAGAGCATAAAGGCCCGTTGGGTTCATGGATGATGGAATATTGTCCACAAAGATTGTTTGAAGACTTTGTCTACCATCTTCATTCCTTTGAGATTGCCTACCTCTTCCATACAGCACATGTTAGGTCCTCATTTAGCTCTCTCTATTTCCTTGCTTAAAGACTTGCTAGACCTTTCAACATTGAACATGAGATGCAATTATAATTGGTCTCCCCTTAGAGAGTGATTTTTATAAAGTAATGATATTTGAAGAAAATAGAGAATTTTCATACATCTATGAGTTTCACATGCTTGTAAGTTATACATGAAGTATGTGCAAATTCATTGTAGTTAGAAACCAGTTTTGCTTCTACGACCATAATAAAGTTTAATGTTTCTATCTTCCTTTATTGATATAATTTCATATTCTATGTATGTTGATTTCACTAATAAAGTTTTTATTTTGTTGATAAAAAAAAAAAAGAAGAAGCTTTAATGTTAGTATATTTCATGGTTTTATTTGTTTTTCAAGTAGACTTATGACACCGGCAAACTTATGTTACTGAGAAGAACAAAATTCAAAGTGCACCCAAAAGCTTGCTATATGGAATAATTATTTTGGGTATGTTTAAGAAATAGAAATACTCATCAGATGACAATAGATTATTGAGAAATCACTGGGCTATGAAGGGGTATGACTTTGTATTGATTAAGAACTTAATTTTAAGTGCTACCTTAGCATGACTTTGTATTAAGAATTTGATAAGAATTTGGTTTATTTAATAGTGCAAATTTTTTTTTTTTTTATACTTACAACCAAGTGAGCAAATGATTGTTCAATTTGTTTATACCTTTCTGTATCTAGTAAAATAGTTTTGTATTTGGCTCCCTCATAGAATGATATCTGGTTATATCTACTATGGATTTTCAAGTTCTCAACTGCTTTACCTGAATAAACAAAGAGATAGACAATGATGAATTTAGGAAGGTGATGACCTTGATGGGAACTCATAACAGACAAGGGGCTCTCCACAGAGATGGACTCCGTATTGCATTAAAAGTTTTGGTTTTTGTATAAGATGGGGGTCTGCTAGAGTACTTCTTTGGAAAAGATGGCAAACAATGCCTAGAACATGGGAAATTTGTCCAGGATTTGATAGACTTGCATGATGAAGTAACTTTCTCTCTCTCTCTCTCTCTCTCTCTCTCTCTCTCTCTCTCTCATGTTTATAAGGAATCTGTTTTCGATTCGATCAACTAGACTAGGGACACATAAGAAACCTTGCACATGCAAGAAGACCCGGAATGCCCATTTCATGCAGTGGTCATTTATTTATTTAATTTACAATTCACCGATCATAGCATTGTGTTTTGGTACTTGATGTTCATAATAATAATTATAATATATACATCTTTTGAACCTTTTGTAGATATTGTGGTTGGAGTTTGTTCATTATGACTACAAGTTACAAGGAACCATAGCTAAAGATTTTGCATTGTCAATGGTTGCATCTGCTGACATGCGACACATAAAGAAGTTTCTTGACCGTGTTGAAGAATTAAACGACGGACCAAATCTCAGAGCCATACACATTACATTCGAAGAATTCAAGAATTTGGCCGAGCTTCGTAAAAGGTTACACCCCTTGTCTCTCACAATCTTTATTCATGGAAAAGTGAATGGGCTCTTGACAAAGCTCGATTTCCAAAAAGCTGCATATCATGTAATAAACTTACTATGCACTTTTTTTTTTCCAATCAATTGAGCATATTTCATAACTGGTATTTGTCACGCTTCACCTTTTATTACTCGAAGTCATTACCAAGTTCATTAACTTAATTCAATTTCAGAGATAACATGCGGAAATAAACTCAGATGTCCAACTAAAAGAAATGAACAATAACTCTCTCATTCGAATGCAAATTAAATACAACATGAGCATTCTAAATAAATTGCCCTCAGGCTTACAACATTAAATAATCAAATGAAGGGTGCAACCCTTTTACATATATGGCATTCCGCCTACAACAAAGTGGCCCTGTGGCCAACAAATAAGAAGATCCAAATCTTGTAGCACATTTTGCTAAACACCTGAAAAAGATTCAACAACGTGGGATGAACGTATAGTCTAGTAGAGATCTCAACATGATCCTTAACAATAACAACTTACAGATAGCTATGATCATGAACACTCATTCTCGTACTAGAATAGTAATGTGACAGTGTAATACAAAATATATATATATATATATATATATGAACTTTTCTCGAAAACAACCATTTTATTCAACGCTATAAGCGATTCATCTTTCTTTTCCTTTCATTAACCCCCGTTCCCAATCTTTCATAACATTAACAATTACTTAGGAAATAAATTCACTAAGCCCATTACTCTCTTTCATTTTCCACACATACAACAGATGTGCCTTTTCAAAACATATTTCTAAAATGTTCGATTTTCTTCACATTTCCAAAAGATAAAGGGCATTTCGGTTCAATCCCAATTCTATCATAACTATACATGCATACCACTATCAAAAGGGAGATAACAACTCAACTACATGCATAAGATAAACCAATGAGGCAACTCGGCCCTCCAAATTTGTAACCAACACAATCCACGATGTTCCCAGATATACTGAAATAATAACAACAAAACTTTGCTCTACTAGCTATGTGCGTAGTAAGCCAAAGATACACTTCTCACAACAATCTACCAGTTTACGTGCTATTGGAAGGGTATGGTGCCTTCGATTCTTAGCGCAGTCAGTTCTCCAGGCGCTAGCTGGAAGGTAACGGTACCTCTGATTCTCAACGCAGGGTATAACACCAACAACCACAATACAACAAGGTATAACCAACATGTGTACTACATACACATAAGATAACAAGAAACTAACAATGTGTTAAAGTAGATGAACACATAGGCGTAATGCATACACGACAATTCAATACAACCACGTCATCCTCCACCGATGACCAAGGACAAAACCTCTAGATGCATGCATATTGTACATCTATTAACAGACTCAATTATCATGAGATCACAAAACCCAACAACAACATTAACAAGGTAGTTAAAGATACAACCTCCACAAGTGTATGTTCAACACTCAACATACAACATTCCAATTTTGTTATACTTGTTTCAAAATACTTTTCCCTTTTCACAAAACGAATTCCACTTCCCTTTTGTTTTCACAAAATCAATTCCATGGACAATAAAGCCATAACTCATTTTAATCCACTACATTCTTTTCAAAGCCATTCCAAATTAATTATGCAGATTAAGTCATAATCATTAAATTAGGATTTTTCCTCCCTCTTTCTCAACATTGATCAAAAAGGCTCAATCATCTACAACAAACAACAATGACCTCATTTAAGACCCAAAATACAAAAGTATTTGCCCAAAGATCCAAACCCTCTATTAATTTATTAAATCAAATAAAAATTAGGGTTTTCCTCTCCTTTCAACAACAACATGCTAATTGACTCTCCGATTAGCCCAAACCACAACTAATGATAATAAACCCAAATCCAACAACCAACCTAAGGTTCAACCTCATGATTTTCAACAAATCCAACAACATATAATTTTCATGCAATACAAAAACTACCACATGTCTATCTATAGACAGAGTATTGAAAAGAAACAAGGAGAATTCGTACCTCAAGTAAAGAACTCAAATGAAGAAGATGACCCGAAATCAAAGTGTTCCAAATCCACTATTTCTCAGATTAGAACGAAGCCCAAGCCACCCTCTATCTTTCTTACAAAGAGCCTAGGATGGATTCACACTAGAAGGAGATGAAAATCTAGAGAGAAGATGAGTTTAGAGAGAGAGAGAGTCTCGAATCTAGGGTTTCAAAAATAAAAAGAGAAGAAAAAGTAATGTTCTTCCCGGCTGCTGCCAACTGATATACACAGGCTCGCTCGAGCGACAAGACACAAGAAACTGATCTCGCTCGAGCGAAGGAACGCTCGCTCGAGCCAACAATTCAAACCCACAGGTCTACAACGGGCCTTGCGCTCGGCGGCAATTTTTCGCTCGAGCGAAGAACTTGAAAACATACACCTCGCTCGCTCGAGCGAAGGAAAGCTCGCTTGAGCCAAGAAACACAGCTCTCAGGTCTATACTAGACGCAGTCGCTCGCTCGAGCGAAGGAATCCTAGCTCAAGCCACCAGACACAAAACTCAACCCTTGCTCGAGCGACCAAGCCCTGGCTCGAGCGAAGGACCAAAAACACAAGCTCGCTCGAGCGACAAAATGCTCGCTCGAGCGAAGGGCAAAAATTCAGGGCCTCAATCTAAGGCTCCCAAACACAACCAACCTGTAACAACCTGCCCAACACATCCTATAACTCAAATACGAAGTATGAAAGGATGTAAACAAGATATAAACAATTGCTAACATCTACGGAAGCAAGTCCAGATCACTGTACAACAACGGGTAAAACCCGGGATCGCTATAGTATTAATAGAGTTAGTATGTTTGGTTGCAAGGTTTGTGGTATCTCTCTCTCTCACAGAGAATGTGGTGGATATGATATTTTATGTGTTCGACACTAATCATTATGGAAGTTTGAGCTCGGATGAGTTTTTAAGAGTAGTACAAAGATGGAAAAGGGACGTCACACTATCGAGGGAGGTGGGATTCATGGGATTGTTTTCTTGCTGGTTGGAGTGTACAAATAATTGCTCTTATTCAAAGATGCTACTTTAAGTTTGTCTTTTGCTAATGAATGATGAAGGTGTTGCATTCTTAATAAATTTGCAATTGAGAGGGCATTTGGAGGACTTTTCTTCAAATCTGACTAATTTGTGATGAAGGTCACTACTAAAAAAAAACTTTTTGCGACCGTCACAAATAATAAAAATATAGTCGCAAAAGATTTTTTGCGACAGCCAATGCGACCGCAGATGGGGGACGCAAATGTGGGGGTGGCAAATACTTTTTGCGATGGCAAAGCAACGGTCGCAAATTATTTGTGACTGCCTAAACTACTTTTTGCGAAAGCTATTTTGTCGTCGCAAAAAATAAAAAAAAAAATAAAAAACACTTTCAGCGACCATTGTTTTATTGTCGCAAATAATTATTTATTAAAAAAATCATATATGGATTTGCTACAACAAAAAAATCAATTACAAGCACCAAACAATTTTTTATTAATGAAAAATAACAAAACTAACAAATTAATTAAATTTATAATAGACATTATCCATTAACCATCATTAAATACACTGTACAAAAAAATTCAAGTCTTCCAAAAAAAAAAAAAAAAAAAGAGCAACATAATCTTTGGCTCCCAACATCACCCGCTTGATCGTATCAACTATTCCCTCAACAAAATCTACAAAACATATACCAAACCATGAACGAGTAACAATTCAAATATTATATTATACTACTATCATCAAATCTTAATATTGAACCTGAACCCAGCAAAATCTGTAGATGAATAAGTCTGGAGAAAGTTCAACTCCATTAAAGCCAACCTCTTTGAATGCTTCATTGTATAAAATAGGTGACTAGATGTGGCCAACAGGCTTCCCGATAACGCCAAATACTTTTGTATCAGGGCCTATTTGTCTAAGATTGTATAAGTTCACCAAATCATCAATTGTTGGTTGCTTGATACTATTCGACTTAAGGGTACCAAAAGTAAGATATCCCCCAAATTTGGGACAAAGTATGCTTGCCATCAAACCCCTTTCACCCCTAACCATTGCTATTATTATGACCTGAAAATTTTATAAATGTTGCATGTAAATCATAACAAATGAAATGAACCCAAAAAATATTCATATCAAATAAAGACCCTTGAAAGAATTTCTCATACATGACATTTTAAAAAGAGGGTATCGTATACTTACAACTCTTAGAATAAGAAAATAATATAAAGAATACTAATGCTTTCAGAAAAAGAACTAATTGTTCATAACTAATATTAAAAAAATAATACTAATACTTTCAGATCAGGACAGACCCATATTATGCTGGGCATAAGAATGCAAAACGATGTACAATACTAGAAGGTACTAGTCAGCTTAAAGTCTAGAACTAAATACAAAGGGAAAAAAATTGAGTGTTCTATTGTGATGTCTTACCACCACGTAGACTACCATAGATAAATATCAGGTCACTAATATGAGGACATGCCTCTGGCGTCTCGTCAGTTCAAGCTGGCGCTCCACTAGCGACATTAGCACATATCTGCTTGTCACAGGAGTGGTAACAGCAGACTTTGTATCACAGGACTCTGCGCGATATCGAGAACTACACCGCGAAATGTGACAAATCTGAGAAAAAGACTCAAGTGTAGATTTTGTACACCAACAATTTCAACACATTTGCTAGATTACAGGGAAAATGAAAATAAAGGAAAATACTTGCAACACTTGATGAATCCTCCACCATGCGTCCACCACCAAGTGCACCACCAGACACATGAAGCCTTGCATTTACAAAAACCTACAAGAGCATATCATATCTCAATGTCCGGTTTCAAGATACCGAATAGAAGGAGGGGGGGAATGTCAACTAACAATGGGGTCTTTTTCTTTTTCTTTTTCTTTTTTTTTTGAGGGGGGGGGGGGGGGTTGGGAGTTTAAAAGAAAAACTTGCCGCTGCATGTTGATATCTAGGAGATGGTGGGACACCAAGAGCAATTGCCATTCCCACCGACCATCTCTATGTTTTGCAAGTCCATATGCATTGGCTAGTGGCTGAAAAAAAATCATTAAGAGAGGATCTAACAAGTCAAACATGTATGACAATGGAAGAGGTGTATCTTGACCTTGATAGGGAGAAGGAATCATATAGACAAAATTGTACAATAAATGGGCAAGGACGATTTTTGGGAATCTAACCTATGCCATCGTGGTTGTTGTTGTGTGAGATCCAGAACATGGAGGTCCTCAGCAGAGACAAACTAAATTTGGACCAATTCCACCTGTGTTGGATTGAAAGATAACGAAGCGATTACTATTTACTAACTAAATGAAAGAAGAAAAAGTAGCCAAAGCACTAAAAAGGATAAACTATTAAATTATCGATATGTCCTCCAACCTGAATAACTACCATAGTACCCACAACAGTTGCCACATGTGCTGCCCTTGGAGTGGGAGGTTCTCCAAAGGATGTAATCCTGCTAAAGAAAGCTCATTAAAGCATAATAGAACTACATAACAAGAAAATAAAAAAAGCATAACCTCAAAAGTATTGTTGCTAGCTGATAAGTGGTTACTGGTCTGGGCTTACCTAGACCATTTGTTTGTCAATAAATCATAGCAATGCACATCAGCAGTTGCCCCCGCTAACCCTAAAATCTGACACAACTAATCAGCAAGGAAGTTTAAGAAGAGGATAAGCACAACAATTATGATCAAGGAAGCAAGAAAATAAGACGTGTTTAAGAGAAGAAAAATGGCAAGGATAGTAAGAAGATGAGACAGATTATGGTGATGAAGACAAGATAATGATAATCAATTGAATGATTGGTTTCACTCCTATATTGGTTTTCATTACACATAGACGTGTTTGTGTTTGTCTTAACAATCACAAACAAGATAACAAACAACAATACAAAAACAAACATAACACACCAGAAATTCAAATCAAACTATAAAAACAAAGATATATTTGATATAAAAACAAGCTTCAAGTCACAACAGTACAATCAAAGTCTGGCATGAAGTAATTCTCCTAGAAAACTGATTAGAGCACATGCCATAATTTTTAATTGCTGTGACATTTTAGCATCATTATCCTGATAAGTATATCACAAGAGAACCAATAGAGGACTGCAAACCTGGAGGCTATGGTATCCCTCCAAGCACAGGAGCTCATAATGAATGTTGAAGCAATCAAAAGTGGTTCCATACAACTGAAAAATCCACTAGTAGATCGGATAACATGCAATGCTAATTTAGAACCTTGTCAATTACTTGTGAGTCAAACCACCATTTACTGATTTATCATATAAATTAACCAAATTTATGTAGGTTCAAAATTTATTTCACACATAACCCAAGTAACATAGCAAAAGAACATACCTCTATCATCAAACCATAATGGAAATGAGTGGGAGAAAGACAAAAATGAGAGCATAGTTGCCAATAGACTTGCAGTAATAGCAAATTTCCATTGAATGAAGATCAAACATTTGAAAAGTCACCATTCCATATTACAAAAGAAGTTCATAAACATTATCAGCCATTAAACCACTATAGATTGACATCACTCCCCTAAACCATAACCAATAGAACCCACTATTCAATAGTTTTC
Source organism: Camellia lanceoleosa (assembly GCA_025200525.1). Classification (NCBI taxonomy): domain Eukaryota; kingdom Viridiplantae; phylum Streptophyta; class Magnoliopsida; order Ericales; family Theaceae; genus Camellia; species Camellia lanceoleosa. The sequence goes on along the minus strand of JANUSC010000025.1, from coordinate 27,714 downwards.
TAAGAAAATATTTCCTTGGGAAGTACTTCACTCAGATTAAAATGTCTCCACAATCAAGCAAGTATTAGCACAACAATTAAATAGGAATGAAAGGGAACTTAGTCGAAACTAATGACATGATATAACGAAAGTGCCTGATGCCAAATGGAACTTGAGTCGCCCATATTAAATTAACATTTTCAAATATAATGAGAGCATATTGTATCGATTTGATTGCCTCATTCAAAAATGCCCAAAGGCTCAGTATATATTTATTTTTTAGTTAAGTACATTGAAGGCTCAATTTATTACCAAGGGAATAATAATTTTCCCAAAAATTCCAACTAAACTAGTAGATACTAAGAAAAAAACAACACACCAAAATGTTTTCTACAAAATTCATGACATATTGACATGTTATTCATAAACACCATTGGAACCTCAATTGCATCCTCTTTGCTATGGAATTTCAAAATTAATTGCAATCCAAACAAACAGAGCTTCAATTTATCTCATCACCACCAAACAGAAACACAATTGAACTTTACTATTATAAACAAAAAGAACAAAAATGTAAAAGAAAAGAGAAACATAATAAAATTGGAAGTATAACATAAAAGCAACAAACAAGTAAACAAAATTCAATTAAAATAAAAAAATCCAAATAATGTTGCTCCAAATTCCCAGCAACAAAAAAAACAAAAATGTGGAGCAAGCATCTACCAGAACGATCTTAAGTAGGCTAAGAATTTCTTATTTCATTAAAATTGAACAAAATTAAATTAAAGTATATGAGTAGTATTTGTAACACATTAGTGTAGAAAACACAGAATCGTACTTAAATCACCAACGGATCAAACTCCATCATACACAAAAAATTAATAATTTCAATTTCAATAAATATATATGCATAAATTGCTGCAAAATATAAAGAATATATAGAGAGAGAGGAAAAAAAAATGCCAGAGATTAATCGAAAGAAATTCCAAAAAATGTTGATTTTGTGTTGCCCTAGAGAGGTCATTTTGGACAATCCAAGGGCAATCGAGTGACAATGAATGAAAAATATATTTCAAAAAACCATAAAGAGAAGCGAGATTGAAAGCGAGAGAGAGCGCAAGATTGAGAGAGACAAAGAGAGATAGAAGCGAGATTGAGAGTTCGAGAGAGTTCATAATGCCATTTCCGTGTTTAATCTCAAAAGTGAGCTATGGAGAAGAGGTTGAAGTTGGATTGACGGTGAAGATGACAAAATCAATTTTGCCATCTCGAGTGCGAATGTGGATGATCTCTCTTGGTTCTCCTTTGGCTTGAGATACAACAAGGTTCGAGTCCCCAATGGCGTCAATCGTTTTGCCCTAGTTCTAGGCGGCTTCTAGTCGACAATACATGCCTCATAATGCCTTCATTGTTCGATACTTTGAGCGGAGCTTGAATGCTAAAGGTATGAGGAATAGTCGGTGCTATTAGTAACACCCTATCCCATACTCGTATTGGTTTGGCGCTCGTCAAAGTACATCATCGAGTTTCTTCTTGACATGTAGAATGGCCTCGCAGGAATAAGTACTCAACTACTTCATCCCCTTCCTTTGGATGATCGGCTAGGAACTCCGCTACCGCTCTCCCTTCACTAACTAGCGTCATACTTTAGATCGAATTCGAGAAGCAACCAACGGGCTAGCCTACTCATAAGTGCTGGTTTCTTGAAGAGATATTTGATGGGATCTAATCTTGAAACCAGTATTACAGAGTGAGCTAATAGGTAGTACCACAGCTTCCTGGTAGCCCATACCAAGGCCAGACAAGCCTTCTCCAGCGGAGTGTAGCGGGTCTCGTAATCTAGCATTTTCTTGCTCAGGTAGTAGATAGTTTTCTCCACCTTGTCCTCAGACTCCTGTGCAAGCATGTAGCCCATTGTAGTTTCAGTCACTGAAAGGTACAGAATCAACGGTTTCCCTGGCTCAGGCGGTGACAACACATGTGGGTTTTGTAAATATTGCTTGATTTGTTCAAAAGCAGCTTGGCAACGGCCGTCCCATTGGAACTTCTTTCCTTTCTTCAGGAGACCAAAGAGTGGTTCACAAGTCAAGGTTAATTTTACGATAAACCGTCTTATGAATTGCACTTTACCCAGAAAGCCTCGCACCTCCTTTTCATTCCTTGGTGGTGGAATTTCTAAGATGGCCTTGATTTTGGAAGGGTCAACTTCGATACCTCTCTGTGTATTCAAGAACCCCAGCATTTTCCCTGCTATAACACGAAACGTACATTTCTCAGGACTCAGCTGCAACCAAAACTCTCTGATCCGTTTAAAGAATTTCTGTAAGGCGGTGTAGTGGCCCTCTCTTTCCTTGGACTTGACAATCATGTCGTCCACGTACACCTCAACCTCTTTATGGATCATGTCGTGCAATATCGTGGTTGTAGCTCATTGATATATAGCTCCAGCATTCTTCAGCCTAAACAGCATAACCCTATAACAATAGGTCCCCCACGGGGTGGTGAAAGGAGTCTTCTCCCGGTCTTCGGGTGCCATCAGAATCTGATTGTAGCCAGAAAATCCATCCATGAATGAGAGCAACGCATGCCCAGCAGTAAAGTCCACTAATTCGTTGATATGCGGCAGAGGAAAGTCGTCCTTCGGACTGGCTTTGTTCAAATCCCTGAAGTCCACACATACTCGAATTCTGCCGTCCTTCTTTGGCACTGGAACTATATTGGCCAATCAAGTTGGGTATTCAGATACCAGCAGGAACCCTGCGTCAATTTGCTTGGTGACCTCTTCTTTGATCTTGATAGGCCAGTCCTGGTGGATTCTTCGGAGTTTCTGCTTAATAGGTCGGGCCTCTGGGTCAAGAGGGATCGGGTGCTGTACAATCTCAGGATCGATCCCAGGCATGTCTTTGTAGGACCACGCGAAAACATCTTTGAAATCTTTTAATAAAGCGACTAAGCACTCGCGCTCCTCCGAAGACAACGTGGACTCGATCTGGACCAGCCGCGGGTCCTTCTCAGTACCCACATTAATTGTGGTGATTTCATCAACCAGGGGTTTTACAAACCTCTCCTGCTCCTGATCTAGCAAATATTTCAAAACCGGAGGAATTTCTTCCTCGTCGTTTTCATCAAAATTTTGAAAGTCTGAATAAATGCAATAAATCAAGGGCATAGAAAAGTACTCAAAGGCCATAGCCATTCCATTCTCATTAATCACTTCCAAGTCGCCTAATTCCTCTATCATAACAGACTCAAAGGAAAAAGAAAAAGACGACCAAGACAGGACTATGGCATCCGGGTTATCACCTCCAGAATCTGGGACTCGAGACTCGGGCAGTGGAACGATTAAACTCCTGACTCGATGGAATTAGATTCTGGCTTACTACCTGACCCGATGCTACTTGATAAGAATCCCTCCTCATACTGCCAAACGAGAGGGGGTGCGATGGACGCATCTAGAATGTTTGAAGATGGGCTCGCAGCCGTTTCATTCCCGATCATGGACACCGAGAAGATATCCCCCAAGCACTCATATATGATCAGAGGATCTAAGAGTAGACAAGCTAGTGTTACCCCCATTTCAATCTCTATGCTCTCGGAATTCCCTTCCTTACACTGCTCAGCCTTAGCTGGTGGGTCTGTCTACTCTTTGGCAACATCATCCCCGGACAACTGTAAGTCAAAGAATATCTCGAACCTCGACAGACGCCTCTTTTCCACATTTAGCCATGGCTCTGGGAAGCCACAAAATGGAAAGTCTTCTCCCTCCCGGACAAAGCGTTCGTTCAGGGTGCCCTGAATAGGCCGATGCATTAACTCAAAATGCCTCCCGGCTTGCTTTGCTCTAGCCCTCCTGGCCATTTTTTTGCCCTTTCTCTCGTAGTCCTCTTTGGTAGGCAGATAACCTAAACCAAAGGTATGCGGGTTGTGCGACACTTCGGCCGATGCTGTAATGCCCTTCCGGCTACTTTTCCCTAATCCTATCCCGGGGATGTGCTGGAGCTTGTTCATGAGGTACACAGACTGTGCACTGACATATAACCCCTCATTAACAGCTAAGATGTTCTAAATAACTCGGGTCTCGGCTAGGGTAAATCCTGATAAGAACACATCCTTCGTGCCATGCTCGATTTTCAAAACCGGTGTAGACACCTCTGGCGGCGGATGGATTGACGAATTCCCAAAAACTATAGCCACTCCCTTCCCGTGGGGGTATTTCAACATTTGATGCAGGGTGGAAGAGAGTGCCTTTACCTAGTGCAGCCACGGCCACCCCAGGAGTAGATTGAAGGTTACGGGAATGTCCAAGACATGAAAGTCAATCTCCTGTTGTCTTGGACCAACCTGAGTCTAAATCTTCACGGTCCCCATCAATTCTCTGCTAGTATTATCGTAAGTCCTTATCACCTGGGCAGTTGGCACAAAGTCCGCGGGCTTTAACCCGATTGCATATGCCGTGCTCGACGGGCACACGTTAATGGCGGATCCTGTATTGACAAGAACTATCGGTATCCACTTGTCTCTACACTCGACAGAGATGTAGAGAGGTTTGTTGTGGTTTGCGCCCTCAGGCGGCAGCTCCTTATTGGTGAAGGTCAACGTCGGGGAAGCTCCTCCCGAAAAGACCAGTCCTTCCAGCTGCTCGGGCGTGGTGTCTATTGAAAGTTTGGCCTTGTCCATTGTAGAAAGGACAGCTTGTTGGTGTACTCTTGAGGCCATGAGCAGTCCCCAGATGGAGATGTCTGCTTGTATCTTCTTAAGCTGTTTTAGCATAGCCTCCTCCTCGAGCATTTTATCTTTCTGCTTCTCCGCCTCTTTGTCCTTTCCGGACGCCTCTGGTTGATCTAAGTGTGGGGGCTTGAAATACCTCCCGCTCCTAGTCATGTGGTCAACTTCGCCAATATACCAGGTATCATCCGGCTGGTTGTTCCCCCAATCTTCATCTGTGTGGGCAAGACATAGGTCGTCATCTTCCTACCACATGCCATCGGCAGCCGACAAACACCTGTCCAACTCCGTTACAATTATTCCTGTGCCCTTGCGGCTTCGTTCTATGCTCGCGACGTTACATTCTTGTGCACCACGCGTTCATGTCGGCCAGGGGCTTTGGCTTTCCTAGCCCTCTCAGAATCTTCGATCCCTTTCCGCTCGGCGCTTTAGTGCGGCCTGGCATTCGATATTTTCGTACTAAAGCGCCCATAATACGAGCAAAATTCTTAACTTGGTGCTCTCCAATCTGGCGATGCTGGCCCTTACGGTCACGATGGAATGTCCCGTCTGACGGACCTATTCTGGTGAGGTTGCACAACAACATCCGGCCAAATCCTTTGAACCACCCGATAGCTTCTGCTGACCCTCCTAGATCAAACTAGCTGACAGTCACATCCCCTGAGTCCTGTTTGTTGAAGAATTGTAGATTCGCGATATCCTCCTCCAGTTCCGCTAGGTCATCTAGCCTTTGATTAGGTCCATCCTTCCGTACTTCACAAATCTCTGCCCCCATTGGCAATTCCACATTCGGTCTAGCCTGGCTTGCTGATGTAATGTAACCGCTCGGGTTGTACATGAAGCTCGCAGACCCCTCAGGCTCTGAATTCGCATTACCATCTGCCCCCACAGCCGACCCAATTCTACCTTCGATAGTCACCACCACCATTTCAGGTTGGGTTTGGGAGATGTCCAACATGCACAAGCTAGTGCTGTCAGGAATGAACACCACCAGCTTGGGTAGGTGGGAAGGGGTGATATATATGCTAGGGTCGTATGACACAACCCCAGTTTGGATCACATTGATGTGTTTGGGAGGTGGAGCTTGGTTGTGTGGTGGGAGAGGGTTGGTTGTGACATTCGGTTTCTCTAGAGGGACGATCACCCTATTGTCGATGAGATCCTGAATCTCATGATGCAATCGAAAGCAATGGTCGGTTTCGTGACCATGCTGTTGGTGATAGGCGTAGTACTTCGCTAGGGAAAGCTTCTGCAATCTGGAGAGGCCCATCGGCCTTAGTATATCTGAGAATAGCCGCAAATGCACCATAGGATCCCCAGACCCGTCGAAACGGTCTATGTGCGGCATTTTAAACTGGTCTGGCAGAGTCACGGTCGAGTCGGTGTACCCATCCTCAATATCCGGAATGGATTTCACGCTCTGAGACTTCTTGAATAGCATTTCTAGCTTGCTCACTTTTAGTGTTGTGGGGTCCACCTCGAACTCAAAGGGAGAATCTGGTAGGTTGGTAGATGCTTTGGATAGCTGGGGTAGGATTGGGGGCGGAGCCGGCCCCGTCGGGACGTCCGTATTTTCCTAGATGTTAGCAGTCTCCCTGAGTATTGGAACTCTAGGTGGGGGAGGAGCTGGGTGCAAAGTAGATGCTCAGAAACTTCTTTGTGGTGGTTGTTGTTCTTTGTAGTCTGGCAATCAACTCTTCTTGTTGAGCCATAACCTCGGCACGCATGCGACAAGTCCCGGTTGTGAGGCAGCGTCTTACTGCATGGTTTTCATACTCTCCTGGAGCTGATGCATCATTTCCTCTATACTTGCCATATTGTGCTGATCTAACTGAATAACCGATATATCTGTCCCTGTAGTAGAAACCGAGACCTCAGCCTGACTGTTCACTAGTGGGGTAAATAAGGACCACGGATTTGGCAACCATTGTACCGATACACTGCACCTTTTTGACCTCAAATGCGTCGGGGTAAAGAAAGGAACACTGCTTGTCCGTCTATCAGATCCCTGGATCGATTAAGTCTACGACCTCTAACCTAGAGTGCTCGGGGAATATCTACCTGGTCGGATGCAATGGTACTAAACTGCCTTGCAAAAAGATAAATAAAGCATAATAAGGAACAATGAACAGAAAAATGGACAACATAACAGCTTAAATAAAGACAACACACGGTTGGCAAACACAAGCTGAAATAACTGTTCTCAACCACTGATCAATGTTCCCAAATTACTGCCCCAAATCTGAATATGATACCCGCAGGTAAAACTGATTCCCAAATACTGATACCCGCAAGTCTGATACCCAGACTTGCAAACTAATACGTGCATTCCTATAGAGGCCAACTCTAAAAGCACATAGCAAGCAAGTAAGAGCCAAAACACCCCTGTGGAGGGGTAGGGTTTCCCTGTCCTATTTTGTCAGGAGCTAGGGTTTCACTACGTACACAACAGTTTCAAACAACCTATAATCGGGTAAGCAACCTATCCTAGCTTGGAATGGTCACTATGGATTCTGATATGCACTAGGTCGAATGGTCAAAAAGGGTGCCCTGGTAAAATCGGGGTTTGTGTTCCCATCGTGGCAGAGCATTCGACCTTATGTACGCTTCTCAAAGCAAGCCTCCGGCAAACCGTTCAGGAATAGCATATGGTAAACATGGTGTCCTAGGCACACCAATGCAAATGCAATGCAAAGAGACACATAAGTGTAATCAAAACAAGATATCATGAAAGTCAAGTTCTCTAAATCCCTAGCAAAGTCGCCAGAAACTGTAGATATGCCCAAACGTCGAGCTCGCGTCTTGTGGCGTGAAAATCCATTTTGTTCATAAGCTACTACAGTTCGGACTTAATATCACGGTTCTGAATCTAATCTTGCAAAGTGCAATGCAAGACCGATAAATCACCAAAGAGTCCAAATCCGGCAAATCGTTTTGGAAAACTAATTTTTGTAAAGAAGTGCCATTTTATAGATACAAAGTCTCCACCTAAATGTTTTGTTTTGGGAAATTTAGGAAGCCCTGACTCATGCCTAAGGCCACGTGTCCGTCATCACCAAAGTTGCCTCGGCTCAGGAACTTGGGTACGAGAGGGGAAGGTCATGCAATGAGCACCCCCGCTCGCCCGATCAAAGATCGGCCTTTACTAACATGATATTTTGTTTTTGAAAACACATGCATTCTTATTCCGGTTATTAGCCTAGAATTACTATGTGATGTGCACAACACACAAGTATAGACTAGATCACCTAAGTTAGAACAAAATATCTCATATTTGTTTTAAAATGGTTTGAAAGTGCTACTCGCAAGTATGCTAAGACGTGGATTTGCCACCCTCGAGTGGGCTTAGAAAACATGATTTTGCCACTCTCAAGTGGGCTTAAAACACACATTTCAATGAATTGTTCCAATTCAAGTAATCTAACTTTCACCCACAGGCATTGAGTGATTAATCACTTAAGCAGTTAGCCTCATGGCAAGCATGCTATCATGGAAACACTAACACACATGCAGTATGCTAAAACATAAAAGCTTACCTAGTACTCCAAGCCAAAACAACAACTAGTTAGAAATCAATGCATGATCCTAGTTTATGTTAAGATGGCTAATGCAACACATGCAAAAATGCAACTACAATAGGCTTGGCTATTCTAAGATGGCATGCGAGATGCAACTTGAAAACATGCTGTTGAACACGTATTCAAGTAAGTATTGAAATACATTGCGGTTAGTATGATGCGCCGAGCCCAGTGCATGCAGTACGAATGAATGATGCAAACATGCGAGCATAAGGATACTAATTAAAACATGCCCTAAAACTAACCATCGTAAGCGGTTAAGTAAAATGGAGAAAGACGTGGGATTGGAAGACAATCACACACTTACGCACACTTATTACAAAATTCGTCCTCTCAACGGAGGGTTCGAATAAATAATACAAATCAACTAATTAATTAACTACCCTAACTAATTAATTATTACAAAACTCTTAACTAACTAAACAAATTAATTAAACTACAAAACCAACTAAGTAGAAAAAGAGAGAAGCTGAATTGAGCTACCACAACTCTGCCTTGGAATGATAAATGATGCATGCTCGATCACCTCGCTCACAAATCTATTGCCATGCCTCATGTTGCCTCTGTTTGCATTGTTTTGCACCTCTGAAAACTATACAAATCTCTATGATGCTTCTAAACCACCTCATGGACATGCTGAGAAGCCATCGGCCAAAAGATATGGCCATCGGCCAAGGGAAAAGGGTCATCGATCACTTTTGAGTCCATCGGCCAAAAAATGTTAGCCGATCGGCGCCGGATAGTGATCGTCCATCTCCTCCATGATTGCTCCTTTTGCTATAGCGAGTACAAACAAGGGCATGGCAATACATTTGCAAGAAAATGTTGTGCAACTACACCTTATCATGTTTGGAACTCAAAGGGTGTAGTGCTTTCGACTCTCGAGCCATCAATCACGCATTTCAATGCATGATGGCAAAAGAAATTTGAATTGCACAATTTAATGTGAATGAAATGCACGAAAACACACAAATGCCTTAAACTTTATCATGTTGGATCAAGAGTGTCGGTGACCGGGAATTAAGGCACGTTTCATCACTTCAAGTATGAAACGTCCCTCGTTCCTCGTGTTTGGCTTAACACCCCAAACCAAACACAATGCAAAACATGCAATATGGAGATGTTATGCAATGCAACATAAGCATGCCAAATGCAATGTAACAAGCATGCAAAATGCAATGCAACCCAGACATGCAAACATGCAATGTACCAAGCATGCAAAATGCAAAGACAAGCACGCAACAACATGCAAAGATGGACAAGCATGCAACAACATGCAAAGATGGACTTAAACCAAAATGGACAGACCTCAGCCATGTCCAAATCAGTGGCCAAAGTGATGAATTGATGACATGAAATGCAAGACAAGCATGCATGCCAATTGGCCCAAGAATTAAGGCATGAAGACACCAACTCTTAAGACCACTTAAAGAGTGAAAAGTGTGGACATGTGACAATACTATAGGCCCTGAAATTAAGCATGGAATGATGCCAAATCAACCAAACAAAACAAGTATGGCATATTAAGAGGCTCAAAGCTTAAGGTTAACAAAGGGACTTAAACCATGACCATGCAAAGCAAGCCTCAAAAGACCAAGGGCAACCAAAATAGTCCCAAGGCAGGTCAATACAAGACCAAAAGCATGCTTGGACCTAGCCAACACAAGCTAGAACAAAAGACCAAAAGCATGAAGCATGCAAGGCTAACAAAGGGGTGTTACACTACACCTATCAAACCCAAACATAGCATGACTTAACCAATAAAAATTAGAGTTATGGCATGTCAAAATAAACCCAAAAACCCACTGAGATGGCAGCCCAAAGGCCTAAGCATGGAGGTATGCACAATGATCCATTCTCAAGACATAAAACACCAAACCTCCAAAACATCAAAAGGGTGACAAATGCAAGTGTATGGCTACACTACATGGACTGAAATCACATATGAAATGATGCCAAATCATGAAAATGGTCTAAGCAATGCATGCTAATGACTTGGACACTCAAAGCTAACAAGCTGGATTGTACCATGGCTATACAAAACAGTGCATGCATGACTAAAACAACATGAAACAAAGCTCAAGCATGGTAAAACATGACTAAAAGCTTCTTTGAGTTAAGCCAAAACATGCAAGAACGATGACCCAAATGCAAGGTGCATGTTAAGGCAATAGAGAGGATTACACTACAAGTGCATGATGCATGTAAGAGGCTATCAAACCAACCTTAGACAGAGATATAGCATGCTAAAATAACACCAAAAGGTTACTGAAATGGAACCAAAACATGCTAAGCAAACATGCTACTATTATGAGCTATTTATACTAGCATATGAGACACAAGGAGAGAAGGGTGTCCCTGTCCTATTCAAGACTCCAGAACCACCTCTCCACCACTGAAAATCCTATGGATTTTAGTGGTAGAAAGGTCATGCAAAGGCTAGAACAAGAGCCAAAAGGGATGGCTCAAAACAAGGCCTAACAAGGCCTAAGAGGGGGTAGACCAGCCCCAACCAAAAAGTGACCCTAAACAAACATCACAAGCATGCAAAATTAGAACTTTTTTTAGTAGAAAGTTAAGCTTAAATCAGCATGCAAGTATGGTCAAAAGCTTAAGCAAAAATAAGGGATTAAAAGGTTAGTTTCTCACCCTTGAAGAACACCTTCAAGAACACAACTCCAGCAACTTTTCTGAGCTTATACCACTCCAAAAACACTAAAACCAACTGCTCAGTACCTCAGCAACAAAAGGATGGTGTTCTAGTAGGTGTTTGTGTGCAATAGTATGAAGATTTTACACTTTTGAGCACAAACAAAGGTAAAACAAGAGAGAGAGGTAAAATATAGAGAGATATAGAACTTGTATATCAAATTCTCAGAACCTCTGGAAAGGGAGAGGGGCCTCCCTTATTATAGAATTTCAATTCTCAAGCTTGTTGAACAAGCTTGAGTCTTGAAGCAATCCCTCCATACACGTGTATGCAGGATGAGAATTGTGCTCACCAGTTGTCACAGCTGGCACAAAATATCTGCAAAAAGTAGATGGAAAGGTCTCAGCTCAAAAATATGGCCGATTGACCAAAAAGAGTGCCGATCGACCAAAAAAGTGCTGATCGGCCAACACTTATGGCCGATGGCAAGAAAACAAGGCCGATGGCACAAAGCCTTAGCCGATGGGTTGCAGGGATGGCCAACAAGCCATCATCTTTCCTCAGAAGCAAAACCACAAGTCCTTGGTCCACAACCAAGTACAAAACAAACAAGTTAAGAGACCCTAAGGCAAAGGCGCCTGGTGAGACCTTGAACTCAAGCGAACACGAGCATGGATGATCATCGAGTGTTCAAACAATGATTTCCAAGTCTTGAGGACGGTCAAAAATGGGGTGTCTACGCCGACGCAACAAGATATTGAGTTTCACGTCCTGGATGTTCTGGCCACTTTTAACTTACTCCTTGGACGGCCATGGTTGCACCAAGTGAAAGCTGTCTCTTCCACTCTTCATCGGATGTTCAAGTACCCCTATGGGAAGGGGTAGCCATTGTTTTAGGAATTCTTCTATACATCCTCCGCTTTGAGGTCGCTTCACCGTCTTGGAAATTGTACAGCGATAAGGATGTCTTCTTGTTTGGATTTACCTTGGGTGAGGCTCGAGTGGTATAAGATATCACGGCTATTAATGAGGGTTATGCGCTAGTGCTCAATCGGTCTACCTCATGAATAAGCTACAGCATGTACCTGGAATAGGATTAGGAAGGAGCGGCCAGAAAGGCATTGCTGCATTAGCCAAAGTGCCACATAACCCTCATACCTTTAGTCTAGGTTACATGCTTATCGAAGAGGACTCGGTGAGAAAAGGGAAGGAAATGGCAGGAAGTGCCAAAGCTAAGCGAAGTGGAAAGCACTATGAGCTGGTGCATAGACCTATTCAAGGAACCCTGAACGGCTGCTTTGTGACTTTCCTGAGCCATGGTTGAACTCTGAGAAGCGGCGCTTGCCCAGCTTTGAGATCTTTTTCGACCTACAACTACAAGGGATGAAGCTATAGAAGAACATACTGCCTTACCAGCTGAGGCTGAACAGAGTACAGAGGATGAGTCCAAGGGTAGTGAGTGTGAGATAGGAGAAGCACTGGTTTGTCTCGTTTCGGATCCTGAAATTAAACTGGAGAGCTTGGGAGATAACTTCACCGTTTCCATGATCAGAGATCAGTCGGCTGTGGACCCATCCGGTGGTATTCTGGATGCATCTATCGCACCCTTTCTCATTTGGCAGTTAGAAGGGGGCTTTTGTCTAGCGAGTTCATCGGGTAGTGAACTAGAATCGATTCCACAAAATGCAATGAGTCGGAATCGATTCGATTCTTCGAGCGAGTTTGGTATTGCTGGGGTTGATAACCCAGATGCCATTGTTTTGTCCAAGTCGTCTTTTTCCTTTTCTTTTTCCTCTGAAGAACAGTTGCCTTACCGTGAGGTGAGCAATCTGAAGGATGAGTCCAAGGGTAGTGAGTGTGAGATAGGAGCAGTGTTGGCTTGTCTCCTTTCGAATCCTTGAATTAAACCGAAGAGCTTGGGGGATGACTTCACCATTTCCAGGATCAGAGATCAGTCAGTTGTGGACCCTTCTGGTGGTATCATGGATGCATCTATCGCACCCTCCCTTGTTTGGCAGTTAGAGGGGGGCTTTTTGTCTAGCAATTTTAAATCTGGTAGTGAGCAGGAATCGATTGTATAGAGTCGTGGAGTGAATCGATTCGATTCTTCAGCCGAGTCTGGTATTTACGGGGTTGATAACTTGGATCCGTTGTCTTGTCGTCGTCTTTTCCTTTTCTTTTGAGTCGGTTATAATTGAGAATTGGACAAATGGAAGCTTTGAATGAGAATGAATCTTGCATTTGTTTACGAGTACTTTTCTATGCCACTTGTAAATTGCATTGATCATGACTTTCAAAATTTTGATAAAAGCGATGAGGAAGGAATTTCTCTGGTTTTGAAACATTTGATTGATCGAGAGAAAGAGGTTTGTAAAACCCTTGTTCATGAAATCATCTCAATTAATGTGGATGCTTGAGAAGGATCTGCGTCTAGTCCAAATCGGGTCCACGTTGTCTTGAGGAGCGGCGCTTAATCGCTTTATTAAAAGATTTCAAAAGATGTTTTAGCGTGATCCCATGAAGACATGCTTGGAATCGATCTGAGATAATCTGACACGGATCCTTTTGACCTTGAGGCCCAGGCGTCAAGTAGAAGCGGAGAATCATGATTGGGCTTTGAAGATCAAGGAAGAGGTCACCAAGCAGATAGATATAGGGTTTTTGCTAGTATCTGAGTGTAGACACCCCATTTTTGATTGCCCTTAAGACTTGGGGGCCTCAGGTTGATTGTTCAAGGATGAAGGTAGGATGAAGGCTATGCTATGAAAAGGTTCAACTTCTTTGGCAAGGGGAGCTTCAAATCCCAACCTTATACCCCATTTTTTGACCAAAACATTTTTAACCAAAATGATTTTTAGACCTTAAAACCCTCTCTTTCAAAATATTTTTGAAAAATGATTCTACGATGTTCCAAGGCTCGCATTTCATTAAATGTTGCGCTTTTCGGTAAACCAAGCAAGGACAAAGTAGAAATAAATGAAGAGAGGTGAACTCTTTGAAAAATATTTCAAAATATCTTGTTTAAAGGTTTGGAGTTGAAGAAAATTGGAGGAGAGGGAAGAAACCAAGTTGGGAAAGAAGATGGGCATGAATCGTTAAGAGAGAGTCGGGCCGCCCTCACTAAATAAGGCCTATCTGTTTGTACACTTGGATTTCAGCTATGAGCCTATTACCATTGGAAAGTGGACTTCTAGGGCTTCATTTTCTACTCAAGAATCTCTTAAAGCCAAGTCCGGATGAGAGAGATATGGCTGAAAGAAGTTGGGCATGAATCCAGGTAGGACCGAAACTGAGTAGTCTTTACTAAAATGAGCATAACGTTTTTTACGCTTGGAATTTTGATGTGAGGCTTTCACCGTTGGAAATAAGACTTCTGGGGCTTCAATTTAAGCTCAAGAATTGCGTGAAAAGGAGTCCATATGAAGGAGATATACCCATTTGAAGTTGCACCTAGAGAGCGATTTTCTTTGTCGACCCTTTGGTAGTGTCTTGTCGGCCATGGGTGTGTCCGGTCTTCCATCAATGGTGGCTGTGGGCCACCGATGATCGCTTTCAGCCACTGGTGATGGCCGGTCGACCACTGGTGCAAGGGAAGCTTAGGTTTTGCAGATATTTACCTCCAACTGTCTGCCACAAGCTCCAGCTGTCTATTTTGTTGATATTTTCAACCAAGGCTCTTTTTTTTCCTATATAGAGGCCATATCTCTCATATTTCAAGGTTAGGAAATTTTGGGAACCTCTCTCTCTACAATTCCCTCTCTCTAGATTTCTCTCTCTCTCTTGCCCTTTTCTGCATACAAGTAGAGATATACTTCATCTTTGCCTAGACATCCTTGATCAAAGTTGCTTATTGTGGGAGCCGAATAAATGGCAGAATCAGAAGCGGACACTCTGGAAGACAGATATTACTCGGCTTCTTTCCGCACGATCAGGAGGCTGAATGCAATAAATAAGCCGAGTATTTATTGAACTATAGAGCCGAGTAAATAAGCGGATAATGAGTGAAAAGTGGGCCAGGCCCCGACGCCCAGGAAACAAGTATAAATAAAGACAGCGGACAAAGAAAGGTATGTGAGAATTAGTATGTAACTTAAAATACAAGTAACCCGAGAGAATAGAGATTGACTTGTGCAGGAGTGCTAATTACGCACCCCGGGAGTGTTCATTTCCTTTCAAGTGTCTATTCGAGGACCAAGAGCGTCCCCCAGGACCAGAAGAGTATTTCCAAACCACTTCTCCACAATTGGCGCCGTCTGTGGGAATACTCAAACACATCCATGGCGGGCGTAATAGAATACCCTCTGATAGTCACTGATGAAGCCATGAAAAGAAATGACCTCACTCCAATAAACATGCTTGGACTGGAGACTATCGCCGCAAGACGTGCCTTGAACTTCGCCTCACCCTCGACTTCGGAGCATGAGACAATGCAGGCGATCATGGAACAGGCAAAGCAAAACGAATAGAGGTTGGAGAATATGATTGTTGAGAACGAACGTCTCCGTCAAGATTTGGAATTGGAAGTGGCGAAGTCCAAACAAGCTATACGCCTAGATCTGGAATGACCTCCGAGGGCAGGTGGTCGACGACCTTGAGCCTGACAAGACGACACTGATAATGACTCCGACTCATTATCCCCAGAGCCCAAGAAGAAGGGGTGACCTGAAACTACGGTTCTTACGAAGAGTCCGTATAAGGCATAAGCGAAGAAAAGCAGTTTAGATGAAGAAGACTAGGGCGATCCCTTTATGCGATGGATTGCAAAAGCGGTCTTGCCTAAGAAATTCAAAAGCACCGTCATTCACCTTATGCGATGATAAATCGGACCCCACCAATCACATCGCCATTACAAGCAAGCCATGACCTTTGCATGTAGAGCGACGAGGCACTAATGTGCGAGAATATTTCCGGCGGTTTGGGACCACTAGGCATCGGGTGGTATTATAAGCGGGCAAAACCCGATTAAAAGCTTCCACCAACTCCAAAAATCCTTCAGGGCAAGGTTTATCACTAATGAGGTCTAGCCAAAGCAAGCTGATTCCCTCTGGGCAATGCAGATTCAACAGGGGGAAACCCTTCGTGCGTATTCAACCTGGTATTGGGAATGTTTCAATCTGGTAGACGATGCTTGCAATGACTCCATGGCCATCACCATCTTCAAGATGAAATGCATCGAGCAGTGCCTTCGCAACTCTTTGACCAGACGGTCCCCTAAAACAGTTTGGTCGTTGATAAAGAAAGTTGAAGAATACTATAAAGTAGAGATGATGCCTTGCGAGTTAAAGCCAGAAATGTAACCAAGAAGACGGCTCCTGCTAAAATTGCTCAACCGTTGAATTTTGTAGCACCTCAGAGCCCTGAACCATGGTATCGGGCAAAACGAGATAAGAGACGGGATTCTCACCGATCAAGTGATCAATGCTCCCACCGAGCAAATGAGCATTACCAAGTCGACAGCAGTGCACAAAGCGCGCCGACAAGAAATATCTTGAGTTGTCGGTGATCGGCCGCAGTCGTGTCCAAAATCCAACATCTTTCGTTCTTCAAATGGCCGTCCAAAATGGTGGGACCTCCCGACACTCGAAGACGGGATAGGCGGTGTGAGTATCACAAGGATCATGGCATGAAACTGAGAGTTGTTATGCATTGAAGGATCACCTGGAGGAATTAGTACAGGATGGTCGGCTACAACAGTATGTCCAAAAAGGCAACTCAACCAAAGCAATAGCCTTAAGACAAGATTTCCCTCCACTCAGTGTGATCCACATGATATACAGCCTGCCCATTTCATCCGTGGTGCATATGATTCAGTTGAATCTTGACCCTCGAAATCAACTCACTCCGGCTAAACGACCCCATGAAGCTGCAAGTATTTCTTTTGATGATTCAGATTTGGCCGGAGTGACACTTCCGCACATCGATCCCTTAGTAATTGAGTTATACGTACACCGATTCACCGTTGAGCATGTACTCATTGATCTGGGGAGCACATCAGAGGTTATGTATTACAAGACATTCACCAAACTCAGCTTCTCATAATCGGATCTCTCTCCGGCTCCTTATCCACTATTCGGCTTCAATGCCAATCCAAAATACCCTTTGGGAAAAATCACACTACCTGTTTGAGTGGGCTCCCGAACAGTGGATGTGGAATTCTTGGTCGTCAAGCTGCCATCGCCGTATAATCTCATTATGGGGCAATCCTGGTTGCATGTTATGCAGGCCGTGCCAAACACCTATCATCAGCTGCTACGCTTCCCGACAGAACGCGGCATTGAGCAAATCCATGGCTCTCAGAAATTGGCACAAGCATGTTATCTCCTTGCTCAAAAGACGCCAAGGGAGTTGGAAGTGAACTCTATTGAGGTAATAGATCGGGAGAGCCTCGATGACATTGGGCGGCTGCCAAATGAAAAGGCCACGGAAGACCTCGATCGAGTTGAAATCAAGGGCAACCCAGACAGGTTCTTCATGGTCGGCGCCTCCCTCAATCAAGCTGACAGACATCAGCTAATTTCTTTCCTGCTCGGTAACCTTGATGTATTTGCATGGACTCCATATGAGATGCCGGGTGTAGATTAGTCTGTTTCGCAACACCGTTTAAATGTTGACCCTAAATGCAAGCCGATCATTGAAAAAGCGGTGATCGACCATGAGCACTCTGCCTTGATTATTGAAGAGGTTGACGGTTGCTTGGCCGGGCAACGTCGGGAAGTGACCTATCTACATGGCTCTCTATCATGTGGTTGTGAAGAAGAAGAATGGGACACAGTGAGTCTGCGTTGATTTCAAGGATATAAACAAAGCACCCCCAAAGATTGTTTTCCTCTCCCAAGGATAGACCAAGCGGTAGATACTTCTGACTCATCGGCGCATGAGCTTCCTCGATGCCTCTGAGGCTACCATCAAATTGCCATGCATCAGGAGGACCAAGACAAAGCGCATTCCTCACCCCAAGAGGAACCTATTGCTATAAAGTTATGCCTTTTAAATTTGAAGAATCGAGGGCAACTTACGAGACTAGTCACCACCATGTTCAAGGAGCAACTCGGCCACATTATGGAAGTATACATTGGCGACATGGTGGTCAAATCAAGGAAGGCGGAATCATATAGCCGATTTGGAGGAGACATTTGGCATTCTCATAAATACAAAATGAAGCTGAATGCTTCCAAATGTGCGCTCGGGATCGGCTCTGGCAAGTTCTTGGGTTACATTGTCAACCACTGAGGAATCGAGGCCAACTTGAGGCAAATCACAGCAATCTTGGAAATCAACTCCCCTCGTTCAGTAAAAGAGGTTCAAAAGTTGATGGGGATGGCTGCCGCACTCAACAGGTTCATCAGTCGGTCTACAGATCACTGTCGACAATTCTTCCATACACTACGGTAGGGCAAGGCTTTCGAATGGTCCACCGAGTGCGAAGCCATTTTCAATAGTCTCAAAACCTACCTCCGATCAGTTCCACTATTGACAACACCTTCGGCAGGCGACCCGCTCATCTTGTATCTAGCAGTTTCCGACCGGGCCGTCAGCGCCGTACTGATTAAGGAAGAGCTGGGGAGCAGCGACCAGTGTATTATATGAGCAAGGCAATGGTCGACGCCGAAACACGCTACCTGCCGTTGGAGAAACTCATCCTAGCCCTAGTCATGGCGACAAGAAAACTGATGCATTACTTCTAGGGGCACAGCATTGGGGTGCTAACAGATTACCCCATTCGATTAGTACTACGCAGTGCGGAAGCATCAGGACGCGTTTCAAAGTGGGCTCTTGAACTCGGCGGTCGACATTAGTTTCTACGGAACCTCAATCAAAGGCGGTGTTTGCCGACTTTGTGGCAATTTACGGGGTCTTATCGATTTCAAGTCGATGAAATTCGACCCTAAGCCCCTTGGAGAATCTATGTTGGGGACATTTGGAAGCTATACTGTGATGGGTCATCCAATCAGCGGGACAGTGGAGCCGGAGTAGTAATCATGGCTACTGGCGGCGCAATAATTGAGTAGGCCGTCAAACTTCGGCAACGAAGCATCAAATACTTGGCGAATCTGAAGCCACCTTAACGGTTTTGCGGAATGCACATCTTAGGTGCTTGGCGTTTGCTTGTATTTTGCGATTCAAAGGTGATCAATTAGTGAAGGGGAGTATGCGGCAGAAATAACCGTATGGCGGCTTACATAAGCGGCTAATTCTTTGCTAGCAAAATTTGACCATCATGAATTGAATCGGATAACACATTATTAGAACACGGATCACGGGCATACTGGCTTGCCTCCACCATTAACTTTCGAGAGATCAAAGCGGACCATTGAGGTGGGTTTTATCTCGAGCCAAGCTGATGGTCGCCGGAGGAAGTCGAGTCAATATCGTAGAATCGGGACCGAGTTGGATGGATCTCATCACGCATTCTGTCTTCGAATAGCTCCTAGAGGATAAGAAAAGCGCAAGCTGAAACAAAGCCTTGCGTTACTACTTGGATCCACAAGGAAGGCTTTACAAAAAATCCATTTCTGCTCCACACTTAGAATGCGTGCATCCGAACAAAGTCGAAGAGCTTTTGACTAAAATACATGAAGACAGTTGTGGCGCACATTCCAGGGGGCTCTATTTAGCCCATCGAGCTATAACGCAAGGGTATTATTGGTCGACAATGAGATCTAACGCCAAATGCTATATGAAAAAATGTGAACAGTGCCAGAAGTTCTCCCCGTTAACCCATCTGCCTGCCGAAGAGTTAAGCTTTATCACCAGTCCTTGGCCGTTTGCCCAATGGGGGCTCGATATTGTAGGACCATTGCCGAGGGCCCCAGGGAACAAGTGATACTTGATTGTCGTGACAGATTACTTCACAAAATGGGTCAAAGTAGAGGCATTAACGTATATTCGAGATACTGATGTTAAGCGCTTTGTATGGAGAAATATCATAACACGATTCGACATTCTAAGAGCTCTTATCTTAGACAACGGCACCCAGTTTGATTATGGCGTCTAGAACGTGTAGTAAATATGGTATCGGCCTTACTTTTTACTTGGCTTACCCACAAAGCAATGGTGAAGCGAAGCCTCTAACAAATCCATCTGGGCGGCATCAAGAAGAGGTTGGAGAAAGCGAAGGAAAATGGGTTGAAGAATTGCGAGTGTATTGTGGGTTCATCGAACTCTGTTGAGACGATCCTTTGGAGAAAGCCGTTTGCCTTATGCTTTGGAACCGGTGATCATACCCACGGAGATCGGCCACAACCACGAAATCGTAAGTTTTTGATATGGGCGAAACGACATGATCTTGGCTTTGGATTTGATTACGGTGAAGAACGAAGAGACCGAGCCCTTGCGTCCATGGCATGATATCAGCAACAGCTTGCCAAGTCGTATAACCAGCGTGTTCAATTGCGCCACTACACAGCGGGAGAGTTGGTCCTGAAGAAAGTACTCAATTTGCCGAAGCGGTGATGAAAAATTAGGTCCTAACTAGGACGACCCTTATTAGATCGATTCGATCGCAGGAGTAGGGGCATATCGGCTCAAGGACATGTTTGGAAGGAGTCTGCCATGGCCTTGGAATTCAACGCATTTGCGCAAATTCTATCATTAAACCCGACCTGTGGGGAATGATACTAATTTAGTACGGTTCACCGTGTACACATCTCACTTTTGTAATACGAAGATTCCTGTTTATTCATTGCGCAATCCAGTTCAAAAGTGTTCCGATAAAAGACAAGTCTCCGGATTGAACCTTATTGATGCATGACACCTTTGGGCGATTAAGACTCGGATTGAGCGCCCCGTGGATATTCTGATTGGCCAAGATAAGTCTCGGTTGGAGCCCCATAGGTGCATGACATGTTTGGGCGATAAGTCTCTGGATTGAGCCCCATTGGTGCAACACCTTTGGGCGATTAAGACTCGGATTGAGCCCCATTGGTGCATGACACCTTTGGGCGATTATGACTCGGTTGGCGCCCGTGGATGTCACGATTGGCCAAGATAAGTCTCTGATTGAGCCCCATAGGTGCATGACACCTTTGGGCCAACTAAGTCTCCGGATTCGGAGCCCCATTGGTGGATGACACCTTTGGGCCGATAAAGACTCCGAATTCAGAGCACTCTTCGTGGATGCACGATTGGCCAAGATAAGTCTCCGGATTCGGAGCCCCACAGGTGCATGACACCTTTAGGCCGATAAGTCTCCAGATTCGTAGCCCCATTGCGGCATGACACCTTTGGGCCGATTAAGACTCCAGATTCGGAGCACCCTTTGTGGATGTCACGATTGGCCAAGATAAGTCTTTGGATTCGGAGCCCCATAGGTGCATGACACCTTTGGGCTAATAAGTCTCCGGATTCGGGCGCCATTGGTAGCGACACCTTTGGTGACTAAGTCTCCGAATTTGGAGCCCCATTGGTGCATGACACCTTTGGGTTGATTAAGACTCAGATTGAGCGCCGCCGTGGATGTCGATTGGCGAGATAAGTCTCGGTTGGAGCTCACGCAGTGCATGACACCTTTGGGCCGAAAAGTCTCCGGATTCGGAGCCCCATTGGGGCATGACACCTTTGGGCTGATTAAGACTCCGGATTCGGAGCGCCCTTCGTGGATGTCATGATTGGCCAAGATAAGTCTCCGGATTCGGAGCCCCATAGGTGCATGACACCTTTGGGCCAATAAGTCTCGGTTGGAGCTTGGATTGGCGAATGACACCTTTGGGCGATTAAGACTTGGATTGGGCCCCATCGGTGCATTCCACCTTTGGGCGACTAAGACTCGGATTGAGCACCATTAGTGCATGACACGAACTGGGCGAATAAGGTGCGAATTAGAGGCCGTACCCATATATTGGCCAAATTCATGACACCTTGGGCAAATTACATTTCGACCAACTATATGCAGTTTCATGGTCATGGTCATTTTATCAACAAGTATAATCTCATACTATCATAGTTAGAATAAAAAGATCATAATATCATTGGAATAAAAAGATCATAATATCATAATTAAATCCACTCTTAAAATAGTTGGTACAACAACAAAAACGATACGAAAAATATATGTCCTCATTAAACTACTTTGAATACATTATTAATTAAACAATAAATAAATACAAAATGTATTTATTTTTACATAAAAGTTTATCTGACTCCACCTTCATCGTCACTCTTCTCTATCTAAATGCAGCGTCAAAGGGAAGATGCGGAGATGATATCTTGGTGGTATTTGAACCTATTTGCTGCGGAGGGCATCGCGCGACCTTTAGTGCCTCGATCCACCCATGTAAAATCCTAATTTTAGCATTGACTCTCCTCGGTGAGTTTTTCCTAGTTTTTCTATTCCAACCTTAGGCGTTCATGGGCGTTTTTCATAAGCCCTAGTCTTGGCGGACTCAATCACAAACATGCTAGCTTGGTATCGATCGGCAATCACATGACTTATTAGTCGTTGTGTCACCCTTTCTTCCACGATTGGGTTAGACTTTACGGCATTGCTCCCGACCTTGACCTTTCTCGGCTCATGCTTGGTCTTCTCCTTGAGCATCTAGGCTTCGAATCGTTCATCCCTCTGCTCTATCTCTGTCGGCGACACGAAGACACATACGATTTAAAGGAGGTATCTGACCCTTTACCACCCATGAATGCCCTCTCGGAACACTTTGAAGTCTCATCGACCAACCATGTTCTTGAACCGCGAAAAAAATCTGTCCGCAAATTCTCTTTGCCAAATTTGGATCTTAGATGATTGAATCGCCTCCGTCATCGGTTTGTTATTGACAAAACTACAAAAGCTCAATGGGCGTGGTGGCCCACTAAACCGTTAGCGGCGGATGAGGAAGCTGTCCCATTGGCATTTCTCCTTCTAGGTGACACCTTCGTCGATGAGAGAATGACACCTCTCATGCTCGGCGAGATGTTGTAGCCCCGTTTTGGGAAGTTCGCCACCTCGATTCATCAAGTCGGCTCGCTAGTGTCTTGCCTTCCCTTTTGCTATTGAAGAATAATCTACTAGACATTCACTCTTGACTGCGGGGTTGAGTTTTTGTTTGGACACAACCTATCTCTAAATAATTCATGGGTGCCTGCGTCCAGGTGACCTCATTAATGCCGCATTCCATAAGCCGCCGACTTTTCGGCTTTCGGCTTCACCCAGGGAAAATCCCTTAATTCAAGCGATCAATGGATCTCTACTCAGTGGGCTAAATCCCTTGACCTTAAGCCAAAAGGATCATACCTTAGCCATTTCCTGACGAGGACTCATTAAGCGGTCGGTTCATAGGCGAGGTAAGGGCAAGTTCCTTTATTTAAGCGGTCAATGGCACTACAATCGATTGGCTAAATCCCTTGGCCTTAAGCCAAAAGGATCATACCTCGGCCATTTCATGAGCAGGACTCATTCGGTGGTCGATTCATGGCGAGGTAAGGGCAAGTTCCTTTATTTAAATGATCAATGGCACTCCAATCGATTGAGCTAAATCCGCCGCCTTAGGCCAAAGGATCGTACCTCGGTCATTTCACGAGGAATCATTGATCGATTCGGTGTCATAGGCGAGGTAAGTTCCTTTATTTAAATGGTCAATGGCACTCCAATCGATTGGCTAAATCCCTTGGCCTTAGGCCAAAAGGATCATACCTCGACCATTTCCGAAGCAGGACTCATTGGCGGTCGGTTCATAGGCGAGGTAAGGAAAGTTCCTTTATTTAAATGGTCAATGGTGCTCCAATCGATTGGCTAAATCCTTGGCCTTAAGCCAAAGGATGGTACCTCGGCCACTTCACGAACCAGGACTCATTCGATCGGTCAATTCATAGTTGAGGTATGGGCAAGTTCCTTTATTTAAACGGTCAAGGCGCTCCAATCGATTCGGCTAAATCCCTTGGCCTTAAGCCAAAAGGATCGTACCTCAGCCATTTCACGAACCAAACTCATTCGGCAGTCCAGTTCATAGTTGAGGTATGGGCAAGTTCCTTTATTTAAACGGTCAATGGCGCTCCAATCGATTCGGCTAAATCCCTTTGCCTTAAGCCAATAGGATCGTACCTCAGCCATTTCAAGAACCGAACTCATTCGGCGGTCCAGTTCATATCTAGGGCAAGGGAAAATCCCTTAATTCAAACGGTCAATGGCTCTCTACTCGAGTCGGCTAAATCCCTTAGCCTTATGCCGAAAGGATAGTGTCGCAGCCATTTCATGAATCGGACTCATTCGGCGATCCAATTCATATCTAAGGCAAGGGCAGATTCCTTAAATATGAATCATGAATATCTCCCAACTTTTGAATCATCCATCTTTTTAATAGAATAATTGTCTATTCATTTATAGATTAATTATCTATTCATTCAATTAAGTACAGGAATAACACAAAACAAAGGAAAATTTCATTGATAAACTGAATACAGACAAAATATCACTTTATACATGAAGATCACCCTGAGCAAAAATAAAATAAAATAAAATAAAATACATTGAAAATCCTAGGCAAAAACAACCAGTGTGTCGTCCTAATTCAATCGTTAGAGTTCTCCGGGTCAAACTCCAATGGCTCTATGTCCACTTGCTCATATGGAATTGGCATTGCCAATGTCACATTTACAGTAGCAAGGGCTTTGAGCTAGTCGTGCTTGAATCCCCGGTTTTCAAATTTAGGAACTTCCTCCACGTAGCTTGCAAGGGCGGCGCGTTGCCCAGCCTCGTATGCCTTGGAAGTCTCGGAGTCGGTTTTTTCTTTTGCCACCTTCAAATCTTTCAATTCATTCTCCAACCTGGCAATCACCTCTTGGGCTGACTTGAGCGCTTCATCGCTCGCGCTTGCCCTCTGCTCGGCGACCAATCTCTACTCTTCAGCATTTTTTGCTCTCTCTGTTTCGGCCTCCGCCCTTGCACTCTCCATTGTCGCCCTTGCTGCCTCAAAGTTGGCCTTACTCCTTTCGCCCTCCACCTCTGATCTTAAATGGCCTATTTCTTCGACGACATAGTGCTGACGCTGCCCTATCTCGGCTATCCTACCGACTATCTGTAAAATAGAAAATTAAAACCAAAAAAAATATACGTAGAAACACAAAAGATAAGATCAAGATATATACTAGAAGAAGATGGCGGCCAATGCAATTGCTAACTGCGTCGGCTCCCGAAACCGTCTTGTCGTACAAGCAACAAGACCCGGCGAAGCCGGGTTCAACGCCACGGTGGGTCTTTCTGGTGATCGTCGAGAGGAGATCGGCATGTTTTTGTCTTGTTGAACCAAAAAAGGAACAACCACGTCAGGCTCCTCCAAGCGTGGCCATTTTATTTGGGATTTCTTGAACAAAGATGGCCTCAAAATCGATGGGTCGCTTCTCCCTACCCTTATCGGCCTCTAGAGTCAAACATTCAGTGGACAGTTTCCGTCTCAGCGAAACAATTGAGCCATTTCAACAATGACAATGGCTCGGATGATTTAGGAGGCGACTTTGGAAATAATGGCCTCGGCCTTGACTGACCAAGCGCTAAGCATTCTTTTTTCATGCGGTTAAAAAGAGATTCGCCGCCATACCCTCGGAATAGGAGGCGGGTAGATCTTCTAAACCCGGTAAAAATATCTCTAAGGAAAACTCCCCCGAAGTGGATGGTGAGTTAAATTTGGTTAAGACAATTTGCTTCAAATCTTTGAGTTTAGATCCTCGTCGGCGTCTTGACCTCATGAACTCTCTCGTTGGTTCGGCAACTACCTCAACCACTTAGGCTCAAAGTCTCCTCGAATTAGATGCTTCGCAACCAATTTGCCTAAGGGTCTTGAAGTTGGAAGACAAGACCCGTAAGATGTGTTAAGCGGTTGGGATCGGAATGTCGTCATGGCGGAAGCGTAGTATAAGTAGGCTAAATGTCGCGAGTATATAAGCGGATCTCCGCATACTGTCATGCGTTTGGGCGGCCAAAATACTTGAGTCGATCTTAATTTCATAAGGGCCGCCTCGTCCGAAGTCAAAATCTTCTTAAACTTATTGCTTACATAAACAAAAGGATCAAGCGGGAGAAAAAAGTGAGTAAAAGAAAGATCAATAAACATGAGGAGTTACATGGCAACTGGTTCACCCTCCATCGGGGTATAGGGTCTAAGCGATCTTCACCTTTGCGAATTTCAGGTTGCCTTGGACATTGACCATCGCATCATCAACTCATTTGCGGTGGCAAGCATGGTTACCAAGTGGTGGTCAATGTCCTTGTACTGAAAATAACGCTTGCATTATTGGAGGATTTGGCTAAAGCATAGCGCGAATGGCGGAATGTAAGGTTAATCCTAAGGCACGGTTTAACTCTATGATTCCCATGATGATTCAAAAAAAATTCACATTGGGTTGGGAAGGAATCGAGACCCCAATGGCGAGGAGGGCTGACCCCTAAGGAATGGGTGTAAGGAAGCAGGACTTCATCCTCCACAATGGATGGGAGAGAAAAGACGATTATATTTTGATCTTCCCTCTCCATATCAAGAGTATTGTCCGTTACTAGAGATAGGTGGACATCATCAGGGATAGAAAAAATGTCGAACAGAAAGATGACCCTCGGAAAAGAGGTCTTTCAAGTGCTTAGCCATTCTAGTGAGGACTCAAGGGTATGCCAAATCTAAAATAAACACGAAAATAGGATTACAAAGAGAAGAG
The DNA here is from genome assembly GCA_025200525.1 of Camellia lanceoleosa. NCBI lineage: Eukaryota > Viridiplantae > Streptophyta > Magnoliopsida > Ericales > Theaceae > Camellia > Camellia lanceoleosa. The sequence goes on along the minus strand of JANUSC010000025.1, from coordinate 1,152 downwards.
AAGAAACTTACAAGAGGCAAAGGAACCAAGGAGAGGCGGGAGAAGTTCTGCGAGGAAGATCTTGAGTCGGAGAAGGGATATCATTGTGGGATCCGGAAGGCTTAAATATTTGAAAAAAGCATGCATTGAAGGTGGAGTTTTTAAATTGTAATAAATCACGAGAGATGCGAATGAGGTGGGAAAGTATAATGATGACCAAAAGGCATGTCGTTGACATTCACATTAGGATAGGTGAAGCCGCCTAACTTTTGTTTCTCTTGACTTTCCAAATTCAAAACTAAACACACCAATTAGCGGCGTCAATGGGGAGTTTAGGGGCAATTAATGGGAGCCTAATAAATGGTAGAATCGAGCGTACACTCTAGAGGCAGATATTACTTGGCTTCATCCGGAAATGCGATCAGGGGAGGTGAATGCAATAGATAAGCCAGTATCTTGGAGTTGAGTAAATAAGCGGATAATGAGTGAAAAGTGGGCGGGGCCGAGGCCCGAAGCGAGTATAAATAAAGAACGAATGAAGAAAGGTATGTGAGAACTAGTATGTAACTTAAAATGCAAGTAACCGAGAGAGAATAGAGATTGACATGTCAGGAGTGCTAATTTCCGCTTACCCATTGTTCATTCCTTTCGGTGTCTATTAGAGGACCAATGGCGTCCCTCGGGACCCGGAAGAATATTTCAAACTACTTCTCCACACTTATCTTTGGGCTGAGATTCCTTGGGACCTTATTTGAGCTTTAGAATGTGATTTTAAGCTTGATTTGGTGCCTCATTTGTGCCTAAAGTGTGCTTGGCTCAAAAGGTATAAGACTCACCTTTAAACTTGTTTTGCATAACTTGTTTTACCATTTTTTTGTCTTTGTTTTTAGCCTAGTTTTCAACTACAAAAAATCTAATTTTGAGCCTTAACATGGTGGTTTGAGGCTATTTTGGAGTTATTCTTTGTTTCTTGAAATCCACAAAACAAACATGCATGCATGATCCATAATGGAATTTAAGTTCATTGCTTTAGACAAAGCGGGAGAAAGAAAGTAGAATGAAAGCCGCCACTTCTTGAAGACATTCAATGTGGCCAAAACACATGCGGCTATTTGCATTCATTGTGATAACCAATTTGCAATAAGTGAGAAACCGCTGAGTCATATGTATAAT